>JARYHS010013630.1:191798185-191856058 GCA_031002005.1 Vandiemenella viatica
GAATATCAATTTTAAGTCTGTTCCATGCTTCATTTTTTGAACCCCAAGGTATATTTATACAAAGCTTGTATTACATCTTCATAGAATATTTAATTTGTTGAAGGTTCATACATTATTAGAACACGACACTCATGGGAATTATGTCAAAACAATGTAACGAAAACTAAACACTTAGATCTTTATGAGCACCTCGGGAAGACCGTTTCCATTCTTGGCTTAAATGCATTGCAACTTAACCGCAATCTCCAACTAACACTGCTGCCATAGAATTAAAACTTCTTAGCTACCGCAAGAATATATCAATGTATCAGAGTGTATAACAGAACTTAAAGTAGGAAGAAGATATTCAGAATATGGCAGAAAAAGCTTTTGGAAGCCCACGTCTAGTGGAGAGAGTGAGAAGCTGCTATTTACGAACTATAAAGACTAGACAAATGTCACACATAACATTGACAGCAAAAAATTAAACCAAAATTTTGAAAAACTGTTCATGTACTCACATTTCCTATACGCGTAACACTCCGTTACGCACAGAAATTCGAAAAATAATCCGACTATAAACACACCACCCAACCCACCACTAGGCGCCATTTTGCTTTACAGTTTACATCAACGATGACACATGTTTATAAAATCAAACAGGTAACAACCATAGAGGAAGGAATATATGGAGACGAAATAACGCTAAATCTGTGAAACCTCATATTTAAACTCGTCTCATACTGCGCATGCGCGGTGGCCATAGGAATAACCCAAAACATTGGGCTGTTTGCACTGTGTCTGATGCTGAGAATGTTTCATTATCTAATATTCTGAAGTTTTCTATTAAGTTATGCCAAGTTGTGTGACATACGGTTGCACAAACAGACAAGAAGGGAAACAACCTGGAATAAAGTTTTATAATTAAGTCACATTGTAATTGCTGAAGTGTTTGATAGGCAACTGTAACATTAGGGCCCATCGTTATAAATTTATTTATTGCTCTCAACAGGATAATGTCGTTCTCAAATATTTGTTGGTGTAGTGTAGACAATCAGCATAAGTTACTACTTTGCACATAAAAGGCTAGTCTTATTGTAAACAAGTTTTGGAAGTCTAATTTGAGGGTCAAATTTATTTCGTGATTTAATGAATATGGTATTCTGCATGCTTTAGTCCAGTTCAGTTTACACTGAAAGTGTACGATGAAATTAATTGTGATAATTTGAGCTGTGCGAACCTTGAAACGTGATAAAGCAAACGTTTTTGTTACCCGACATTTTGTTCGCGATGCATTTCATGTGTGTGTCTACATGGTTGGATTTTGTAGTGACAATATTAATGGAAATGTGGGTATGTTCAAATCAGCCTTTACCAGAAGGGACAAACAATTTATAATTAGTTGTTAGTAATTTCATAAGCACCATGTTAGTGACACAACATGTATCGCAATGTATACTACTCCCATTTAAGCTTCTGACTTTTACAGCATATCTCGAGAACTAAACGAGATACTGAAAATTTTTATTGTTTACTTTCAATTTCTCTCGTCATGTTACATAAGAATCTGTTATCAAATTTGACTTTGGGGATATTTTTCTTCCGAATTTCAACCTAAAACACCTCAATTTTGAGACAGTATATCTCGAGAACTAAGCAGGATATCAAAAAAAATTATTCTTCGTTTTTGGTCTGTCTCGTCGAGTTACATGATAATACAATATCAAATTGCGGTGACACGGTTGTCGTATGATATCCTTGAGGTTTTCCCCCGGTTTGCACAGCCGACCAATATGGCGACCTTCCCACCCCTTTTCTCTCTACCCGACTTCACTCCAGTGCATGGTGAAGGTCCCTTGCGTCATCTCCATAAATCCCTTCCTCCATGGTAACAAACATGGAGGAATGAAATATATGGAGACGACGCAAGAGACCTTCACCACGCATTAAAGTGACGCCGGGCGGAGGAGGAGTGGGAGGGGGGCTCCAGGCCGTACCCATACAGACACGGGGTATATGTACAGAAACCTCAAGGGGACTCTAGGATAAACGCAACGCCGCAATCTGGTGATGGATTATTATGTAACTCGATGAGACAAATAAAAAATGAAGAATAAAATGTTTTGATTTCCTGCTTAGTTTTCGAGATATTCTGTCGCAAATGTGAAATGGTTTTGGTTGAAATTCAGAAGAAAAATGGTCAAATTTGAAGATGGATTCTTATTTAAAAAGACGATACAAATAAAAATAAAAAATTTCGAAATTTCACCTAGTTCTCGAGATATACAGTATCAAAAGTGAGGTGTCTTGTATTAAAATGCAGAAGAAAAATTTCGCAAAAGTCAAATTTAATGATCGGTTCTTAAGTAACACGACGAGACAAATCGAAAATAAAGAATAACATTTTTCGATATCTTGCTTAGTTTTCGGGATATACTGGGATTGGGTTGATATGTGGCCTGGACCAAAAATAAATTCTGCCAAAGCCACAATGAATTACATGGTGGACATGCAGAATGGATATTTCAGTTTTTTTACTACCACTTGTGGTTAGGTTGAAATGCGGCCTAGACGAGAATAAAAATAGTTATCTTGTTACCATACATCGTAAGCTTAATTAGGAACAGCTGGAAGTAGTTTCCATCGCGATACACGTTTTTCACTACAATGGTTCTCATCAAATTACTAACAGTAATAGATAAATTCTTTGTCCCTTATGGAATAACAAAACAATTCTGGTACAGACTGCATTTAGACCTAACCACAATCTCCATTAAATTGCCCCGCTACAGAAACAAACTATTGAAGTATGGTAGTAGTATTTGTTATAGCCACAAAGGACACAGTGGGAAGCAGTAGGAGCATGGTTATAAGTCCAAGCCTTGTTTAAGCATTTTATTACAATAATCAAGGACAATGATTAAACTTACAAAGAATATCACAAATATAATACCAAATAACACAAAGCTTCGATCTTGCAGATTAAGATCTTAATAATTCCCGTAATCACAAATAATATAATACAAACATATTACATAAGAAACTTTGATTATGAAGATTATGATTTGAATAAATCCTGTAATCACAAATAATTCCACTTATATCAAATAACAGAAAATAACAAGACTGGCTCTCACTAATTTACCAGCATGTAACAAATCTGCAAGTAATACCAAACACAATTTGTACAGATGAGCCAAATTACGGCAATCATTTCAAACGAAGAGGAATCAGAGTACCTCAGCGTCCATCAAATTCAACTTAAGAATGAAGTTCTTACCAAAGGTCTTGACACACTATAGTGTGTGCATGCCAGCGCATAAGTCCTTACCATCCGCCACCGACTGATAGGGGACGGTAATGATTAACACCACAGACCGGGGAATTTGTCCATTCCCCAAACACAACTAACGAAGAAGCAGTAGGCGACGCACTTTGTAGTTGGAGTTGTCAGGCACACTACCTCCAATACCCAAACAGGGCAAGAAAATGGCAAGTATCAAATCGAAGTCACCACCAGCGTCGGTCGCCACGGTACTCCCGAGTCTACGGGACACCGCTCTCGGACAAGAGCGTATCGGAGAAATTCCCTCGATTCAAGCGAACGAGGAACGGTCGCGGTGGACACACCAAATCCACCAGATGTAGCACTTCCTGGCCGCCCGGTCAAATCACCAGACCTCGCTGCCCCAGCGGGCCTCCAGCGTCACGGCCACTCAGGGAAGTACTAGGCGCAACAAACCAAACCGCTGCCACCGACCGACTGCACAGCGGGCCTGCAGCATCACGGCCACTCAGGGCCGACCGACTCTGCCCTAGCGGGCCTCCAGCGTCACGGCCACTCAGGACCGACCGACTGTGCCCCAGAGTCACGGCCATTCAGAGCCGACCGACGGACTGCCTCCCTGGCCACCCTGTCCAACCCCGGACCCCGCCACCCCACCGGGCCTCTAGCGTCACGGCGACACAGGGCAGTACTCTGCCTCCGACTGACTGACGACTCCCAGTTCCGTGTCCCCAAATATATACACTCTATCAGCCGGATAGAGGGCAGCAAGGAGCCACAGCGCTCTCTAACGGAGAAACGAGCATGCGGGCTCACCGAGAACTAGAGACAGAAGACAGTCGCGAGCGGAAGAGAAGAATAACACACAATACGAGCCGAGCACGATTCAACTATGTAGACACATCCACAAAGGCGTATTTGAATCGCAAGCTGTATTTGCGGTAACAACATCGTTTGCTTCATCAAGATTCCTAGATTGCATAGCATAATTTAACACATTTAATTTTATCATACACTGTCAGTATAAACTACAGCGTGACGAAAGAAAGCGCAATACTAAATTCACTGAATCGCGATGTAAAACACACCCCTTTAAATCTCATTTTCAACACTCGTAAAAAGTTATGCTAGTCTATTATGTGCAAAATAGCAAGGTGTGCTGATTTTCTACACTATACCAACAAAAATTTGAGAATAAAGTCTTCCCATTGAGAGCTATGACTAAATATTTATAGACAGGCACCAAAGTTTGCAATTCCTACTGCCCACTTAAACAACAATAATTTCAATACAACTTACTTATGAAATGATATTCCAGGTTCTTTCCTCTCTAGCCTATTTGTGCAACTGTATATAACACAAGATGTCATTACAAAACACTTATACACATTACAAAATGAGATAATCACAGCATTAAACACAATGTAAACTTTGCATTTGTTTGGGTTCGCAATATCGCTCCTGCCACCACCGTGCATGCGCGAGAGTTAATTGTCGGCGTCACAGATTTAACGTCACTTCTCCTCCATATATTTCCTTCCTCCATGGTAACAACAACATAAGAAAAATACTTCCAAGGAAACATTTATACTGTAGTTGTAATCATGGAGGAAGGAATATATGGTGATGACATAACGCTAAATTGGCGAAACCTCATAAAAAAACTCATCTGCTACTGCGCATGCGCGGCGGTCATAGGGATTGACTCAAAACATTGGGCTGTTTGCGCTGTGTTTGCTGATGAGAATATTTCATTTTCTAATATTCAGAAGTTTTCTATAATGCCAAGTTGTGTTGCAATCGGTTGCACAAATAGACAAGATAGGAAATAACCTGGAATAACGTTTCTTAACTAAATCAAATTGTAATTATTGTACTTGAAGTGTTTGATAGTTAACTGCAAGATTAGAGCTAATCGCTATAAATTTATTCATTGCTCTCAGTAGGATGATATCGTTCTCAAATGTTTGTTGGTGTAGTGTAGACAATCATCATACGTTACTACTTTGCACCTAAAAGGCTAGCCTTATTGTAAACAAGTGTTGTAATTTAAGAGGATCAAGTTTACATCGCGATACAGTGAATATGCATGCTTTAGTACAGTTTCAGATTACACTGAAAGTGAACGATGAAATTAATTGTGATAATTTGTGCTGTGTGAACTACTAAACTTGATGAAGCAAACGTTTTTGTTACCCGAAATGTAGTTCGCAATGTATTTCATGTGTTTAGATCTGTCAACATAGTTTGATTGTGTAGCGGCAATATTAATGGAAAATGTAGGTAGGTTGAAATGCAGCCTGTACCAGAAAGGTACAAACAATTTATTCATTATTTGTTTTTAGTAATTTCATAAGCACCATGTTAGAGATACGACGTGTATCGCGATGTAAACTACTCCCATCTAAGCTTCTGACTTTTGATGTATGGTAAGAAGATAAATGCACTGATGTTGCTAGCAAATTTACACAGGCCACTAACAGTACAATATCTTTTGAGTAAGCCCAGACGCTATGAGGTCTTTTGAAGGTTTCAATTTTTTTAAAAATGTTCTAAACATTCATTTAACCTAACCTAACCACCCCAATTTGGAGACAGCATATCTCGAAACCTAAGCGAGATATCGAAAGGTAAGGGTGTCAGGGATTGGAATGAGTTACCAAGAGAAATGATGATTAATTTACCGAAAACTTTGAAGGAATTTAAAGATAAAATTTGTAGAGGGCAAATGTAGGTAGGTGCAGGATAGGGGGAAGATGGGTGTGTAGGGAAATTGCCACTGGAGCCTGTGCTCCATTGCAATTAAATTAAATTAAAATTAAAAATTATTGTTCACTTTCGATTTATCTCGTCGTGTTGCATAAGAATCTATCATCTAATTTGACCTTGGGGAAATGTTTCTTCTGAATTTTAACCCAAAGCTCCTCACTTTTTAGACAGTATATCTCGAGAACTAAGCACGATATAAAAAAAAAAAATCATTCTTCATTTTTTATCTTTCTCTTGGAGTTAAATAATAATCCGTCGTCAAATTACGGTGCCACGGTTGTCTTATGATTTCCTTGAGGTTTTTGTGCTTATTCCCAGTGTTTTTACGGCCAAGCAATATGCCGGCGATTCCACCCCTCTTCTCTCTACCCGATTTCACTCCAGTGCGTGGTGAAGGTCACTTGCGTCATCTCCATATATTCCTTCCACCATGGTTGTAATAACCGATAACAGCTACGATACTAACAAATCCAAGGGGAAAAAAAACTCTTGATAACCACAGAGGTGTTTATATTGGAACAGTGTGACAAACCACGCTTACTAGCAGAGCAGCCATAACAGTTACACAAATATAATACAATACATTAATTTTCAATTGTCCTTGGGGTGAGAATTTGTCCTTACAGGCGGCTGAGCAAACTTGTCTGGCCAACGGCATTAGGATGCACAAGGTAAGAGGAAACCATTGAATTAAAAAATCTTATTTTCCAAGTAAAGGCGGTATTATGAATAAAGGCTCTTTATAAAAATATTCCGGAATAGTTGGCCGTTCGGATTTTCGCGAAGGGACTGCTGAAGAGAACAAATACAGAAAAGGGAATGAAGAAGAATAGCAAATTGGAACACCGAATAAAAGTTCAAATGTGGAAGGCTGGAAAATGTAAAGCAAGAAATGAAGAGAGTGATGAGAATTTACATATTACAGAAACCAGGAGACTTCTCGAGTTGAGTCTATAGAATAATTCACTCAGGGACAGCCACAGAGAAGCAATAACAATGAATAGAAAAATGAGTCTAAGAGTAAAAGTGTATGTCCAATTTAATTATTATGATTAATATTTTTATATTAATTTTAATTTAACTGCGATGGAGCTAACGCTCCGGAGGCAGTTCCCTAGTCATCTAATTGTACCTTATATATATATAATTTTCTTTCATAATTGGACTTTCTCCCCTATTTACTTTTACGATTTACAAATTTTAATTTTAAATTACTTAAGCGTTTTTGATAAATTATTCATCACTTGGTAATTTGTTCCAATCCCTGACGCCCTTACCAACAAACGAAAATTTTCTCACTGCCTTATGCATGAAATCGAGCGCAAGCTTGTGGTCATGGTCGCCTATCCTCTTCCATGCAATATACTTGTTCTTTGACCAATATCCCTCCAAGCCACGTTGCCTGCACTCAGTTCACCATCAGTTACTGACTGGGTCCTGTGATTATCTCTACAAACAAATGTAGCTGTTCTTCTTTGCACACCTTCCAACTCCTGTATTTGATAGCCAAAATGTGGATCCCAAACTACACCACCATATTCAACCAATGGTCTCACCTAAGTTTTGTAACCCAACACCCTAACTTTTCTGATACATTTTCTCATCAGCCTTACCCGTAAATGAAGTGCTAAATGTGCTCTGTCCAACTGAGTTTATTATCAAATGTTATGCCAAGATATTTACATTTCAAGTTTTCATCAAGCAATTCTGACCCAACCCTATAATCGTAATTAACCTTTAGTTTTTATCTGTGTACCTAATAAACAGAATCTAATTGGCATTTACCTTTAATCCATGCTGACCAACCCATTCAGATACTCCATCCAGGTCACCCTGCAGCTGTTCACATTCTTCGCCTGTTTTGATCATATTGTATACCATTATATCATCTGAAAAACACCTAGATTCTGACTGTAAGATATCATCACAGTAATTCATTACAATAATGAACAGCAACAGTCCCAATACACTACCCTGCGTCCCTCCCATATTTACTTACACCTCTCTTGATAATGTATTTCCTGCTCTAAAACTTTTCTTTCTGGCTTTTAAGAATTCCTCTACCCAGCAAGTAATTTTTTCATCTAATCCAATAGATATCAATTTATTTAGAACCATTTTACGGCTCACTATGTCAAATTCCTTAGAAAGACCTAATGCCACTCTATCAACTTGGTCTCCCTTGTCCAATTCATCTGAAATAATGTTTATATAGACCATCATATGAGATTAACATGAATATCCTTGCTTAAAGCTATGTTGTCGATCTGAAAACCAGTTTCTTTCCTCACAGACATTTATGATATAGTTGCATATCAGTCTCTCCATCATTTTGCCTATCACTGATGTCAAATTAATTGGTCTGTTTTCAACCCTTTTTGTAACCCTTCCTTCATGAACCGGTATTACTATCGCTCTTTTCCAATCCTCTGGTAAGCAGGAAAAACCAAACTAATTTTAAATAAAATTTCAAGGTAAGGTACAATACCGTATCCCACAATCTTTCATAAATCTGTAGTAATATTATCTACACCAGCCCCCTTACGATTTTTTAGCTTTCTGAGTTCCTTAATAATTTCATGAGAATTTATTTCAAATTTTATAGATTCCCTATTTATATTTTTAGAGAGACTCTCCTCTGATTCATTCTCTCCTATCACAGGATGATAGTCCCTAGTAGTCTCACTAAACCAGTCACTCAATATCTCTGAAATTTTAAAATCTTCAGAGACTTCAGCTCCGTTTTTATCTACAAAAGTCTGAATACCTTCCCCTCCCCTCAATTTTCTACTATAGCCATAGAAATTTCTAGAGGCATCGTTCAGAGGTCTTCCTGCACCAATAATATTGCAACAAATCTTCTCGGGTAAAAACACGACGTTTCGACAGCTGACTCTGCTGTCTTCATCAGGTATCTTGTAGTTGTTCTCAGCTGATTTTCTCTGCCCCGACTGGCTCAGCAGCAGCAACAGTAGCGTCATCTGTTGGCTTACGCCATCTTGTTGAAGCAGTCCCAGGTTGAAAACCTTCTACTGCTATATAAGACGAGATTATTCACCTTCTACTGCTATCGGTTTTTTTTTTTTTTTTTTTTTTTTTTTTTTTTTTTTTTTTTTTTTTTGTAATGTCTTTCTGGATAAGTCATTTGTTGGTCAGAGCAGTCTGGTTGTTTGTTCATGACGACTTGGCATGAGGCCGGTGATGAGTTGCGTGAACAGCGTCACCACCTCCGTTAGTTGGTCACTGGATCCGGTATGGCAACTGTGGCAGTGAGTCGTTGGTAGACTTTCTTGACAGCCGGCCAGCTGCCTACTGGAGCCAGGAGACAGACAGACAGACACTAAATCATTTGGGGCAGCATTGCCCCCAGAGTGTGGAGAAGTTCTTACAGGTGGTACCGTATCTCCTTCCAGTTCAGCTGTTGGTTGACATTGCTGTGGTGAGGCATCATCGGGTCTGTTGTTCCTGGAGTGGCTGTATTTGCTAAGACCTGAGTCATTAGCAATGTTTGCTGTTGTAACAGCTGGACGATGACTCTGAAGTTGTCGTGGTGCTTGCAGTCCGCTTGGTGATGCAGGTTGTGGGTTGCAGACTGCTTCTTCGCCTTCGCGGGTCGCTCAGATCCGGTCGAGGCTGGATATCGGCCGGGTTTGTTTGATGAGGGCATTAACTCGTTGGTGCGTGTTCGCGCGCAGGGTTTTTCTTGATGAGGCAACCGCTGTAGCATGCTGGGTGGGGGCCGGAACAGTTGGAGCAGGTGGGCATACCGTCTCGCGGGACGCTGTACTCAGTGACTTTGTGTTTTCCAGCACAACTTACACAGCGCTCATCGGCGGTGCAGTCGAAGGCCAGGTGCCCATGACTCTGGCAGCGAAAACACTGTGCCAGGGCTAGCGGAGGCTGCTTCTTGGGTTGAAGTCGGACCTTGCGTCCTAACATTGTTCTTGTGCGTTTCTCCCGCGGTACACGATACACAGGCTGGAAATTGTACAGTGGTAGACGCTCCTCGGTGCCTGGGTGGCGCATTTGATGGACAGCAGAGGTGACGATGCCGCCGCCGGAGAGCTTGGCAGCTACCACCTCCTCTGGCACATCAGCAGCAGGCCCCGAACGACCATCTTGGTTGATCGGGGGGGGGGTCTGTTGGGAGTGGCGGATGCAACGCCCATCCATGTAGGCCGTCAGTCGTCGAAGGTGTGTTGGATGCTGTGGTAGTAGCCGCAGCCCCTCCTTCACAGGCAAATAGAGGATAAACTGGTTGGCTTCTAATATGAGTTCGCCAGCCTGGTGTATATAATTGCCTTCATAGAAGGCGTTTACAGGAAGGACAGGTCCTTATTTTTCTTGTGGTTCACTGACGTCTTCATATTTGTCAATGGTCATGTCTTCAGGTGGGGGCGAGATGGTCGTACCCCCCGCTGGAGACTCAGGAGAAGCTGGCAACGAAGGCTGTGAAGTCACCGTAGGTTTTTCTTCATCTTGATCACGAAAGAGGCCTTTCTTCACTTCGTTGACAGGCCTGTTTGGGACCTGGGTTCTTTTCCTTAATTCCTCCACTTGGTGAAGCATCTCTGCTACTTATAGCTCCATCGGGCGTTGGTTCGCGGATGTCCTCTCTCCATCGCTGCTAGGCGGTGAGTGAGTTGTGGCTGCTTTTTTTGTGTGTGTCGCTGCCTCAACGGCGTGTTTGTGTATGTCCCGCTGCCTAGGTAGCTCTACTGCTATGTGTCACTTTGTATTGGATAGGATTGTTTTGGGGACTCTTTTTATTTGCACTTTGAGGGGAAAACATGAGTATGGTCGTCTAAGAGGTCCTTATGTGAAAAACTCCTACAGTTTTCTTAGAATCATATCAGTGCTATTCCGGCTGATATATAATACTTAATGGTACTCGGTGAGAGTGCCAGTGCCTTGGCATCGTGATGCCAATGGTATGGAGCCTCTCATCAGTTTCTCTGAATTTTTCTATTCTTTCGTGAAACTTTTCAGTTTGGTGAAAAATTTCTGTTCGAATGGTTTCTGTGTTGGTCTCATTGTGGATGAATGCAGTTGATGTGAATCTCGGTGCGCGAAGGATGGTCCTTAGGCACCTGTTCTAGAGTCTTTGTAGGTGGAGCAAGTTGTAGTTTGCTGCTGTCCCCTACACCTGGCATCCATACAGGATGAAGGGATGGATGACGGTTTTGTATATGCGTAATTTTGTTCTCTGCTATTAAATATTGGAAAGAGATTTTTTATAATAGCCAGGCCCTGTCCTCTCCTGTCCAGGATGTGTTCCCGGAAGAGCAGTTTGGAGTCAAGCGTAATGCCCAAATATTTTGTCTGTCTTTGCCACTCAAGTTCTTGGCCCATAATTTTCAGCTATTTGGTAAATGCTGGCCGTTTTTTAGTGAAATAAACCGCTACACATTTTGTAAGGTTTTCTTTAATTTTGTTTATTCGACACCACTTGTCAAGTAGATGGAGGCTCCGCTGTAACCTGTTGATGGTAACATCTTGTTTGCTTCCGTGGCGTATACTATGATGTCGTCGGCAAATTGTGCCATTTTGACCCGAGGTGCTACTGATACGTCGTTGACATACCCGCTAAAAAGGACTGGTGCGAGTGGTGATCATTGAGGAATTCCCACCGGGATTGGATGTAGGCCAAATCTATGTCCTTGTATGGCTACGAAGAACTTTCGGTTGGTGAGGTAGCTTCCGATTAACTGAACGTCGTCTGTGTTCGTAGCTTGGTGGTAAGGTTAGCGTGCCACACCTTGTCGAGCACATTTTTCTAAGTCTAAGAACACAGTGGCCATCGAGAATCTCATGTTGAATCCCCTTGATATGTCTTCAGTTAATCGGAGGAGTTTGCTAGTGCTACCGACTTGGCTTTGGAAGCCGAATTGCTCCTTGCGAATTATTTTTGCCGCCTCTAAGCTTGCGTTGATTCGCTTAAGTACTAGCCGCTCTAGTACCTTAGAGGCGGAGGGGAGTAGGCTTATTGGCCTGTAGTTTGCCGGTAGACGCTGATCCTTCCCACGTTTCGGAATGGCAGTCACCTTAGCTGTCTTCCAGCTGTCAGGGAAATATCGCTTGAGCATACATGCATTGTAGACTCTGGTGGACTAGTCCTTTTGCTGGTAACTTTTTCAAATGCATGTTGGTTATGCGGTCTACACCTGAAGATTTATTTGTGCTCAGCTTTTTTATTATGGATCGTACTTCCCCGGGTGTGCCAAGTTCGGGTTCGTCCTCAGGCGGTGTCTGTTGGATGTTGTCCGCCGTCTGCTTTTCTGTTTCCGATAGATGATATTCTACTTCGATGTGATGCGCTGCGAAGTGTTCCGCCAGGACTTCCGCCTTAGCCACGGGCAGAAGAAAGCACGGTCCGGCAGGCCCATTGATTGCTGTGTTTGGTTCCCTCGGTTCCTTGAGGGCACGTACCAATTGCCAGGTATCCCGATTCTGGAGGGTGAGGTTGTGCCATCTTTGTCTCCCACTGCGTTATCTTCAGCTCTTGCAGGCGATCTGTCAGTTCGTTGGTGAGCTGTCTGTACTACGCTTATCCCGTGGGTCTCGGAAATCTTTTGCCACAGTTTCCTCGACATGTTTTTGAGGTACCGCAATTGTTCGATGTCGGGTGGTAGTTCGGCGTAAGTTCTGGCCTGTGAGTCGTTATTATGGAGGACCGTTTGTCAGCTTCCATCACCACTCTATCGAAATGGTGAATAGCCTGGTCTATTCTGTCAGTTGAGGTGACGTTGAAGTTAGGGTTGATTTTGTTGTGTACAATCCTGGTGAAATAGTCCCACTCCGCGTATTTTGATTTTTTCTCTACAGTGAGTGATGAGCTCCAGTTCCTGAGTTTGAGTAGGACTGGCTGGTGGTCGGAGGACAGATCATTTTGAGTCTGCAGCTATATTCGTCGGGCGATGTTCTTGACGAAGGCCACGTCGAGGATATCCCCTTATCGGCGCCTATCGTGGGGGATGTGGGTGGCTTCTTTGGGTAATAGCACATGTTTATTTCGACTCCCTGCTAGCTCCAGAAGCCGCTCCCCCTTTGCGTTGTTTCTTCCGGAGTTCCAGGACTGATGTTTATAGTTAAGGTCCCGCCGATGATGACCTAGGTTCCCAGCGAGTCAAGGTCAAATTCATGCAGGGCTCTATTTGGAGGTAGATATGAAGATATAATTGTAATATGGCCTTCGGTGGTGTGTATTCGCACCGCTGTGGCCTCCATGCTTAGCAGCTGTGGTGTTTGTACATGTTGATGGGCTAGCTTCTTTTGGATTAAAATGACTGTCCCACCGCCAAATTGTCCTATTCTGTCATTTCGGTACACTTGGTACACGTCAATGCTGAATTTGTCATTTGGCTTGAGAAATGTTTCTGTCAATAGGACTACATCCAGTTCGTTTCGTCGCATAAAATCATGTAGCTCAACTGTGGCCGATCATGGCGACTCAGTAACTGCATGAGTTCCGCACTGGTGTGCTGCGCCTCCTTCACCACCTTCCTCAGGTCACTCTGTATACAATAACTCGCATTTCTATCAATACTATTTCCCGCACCTCCCACTATCAGTACTCTATCGTCCTTAGTGAAATTCATACCAAGTGAATCTATATCCTCTATTACTTGACATAATGTTACACTGGATTTGAAAAGGCTTCACCAGTCAAAATAAATTGAAAAAATTATTAAATCCCTCAAAAATAAAAAGTCATTTGGTTATGATGAGGTTTTCAACCCATGTAGTGAAACAATGTAACACCAGCATTAGTAGAGTTATTAGTCAATTTGTAATAGTTCTTTTGAAGAAGGTATCTTCCCTGACTCACTCAAGAAGTAAATAATCAAACCGCTTTATAAAAAGGGTGATACCTCAAAAATTGAGAATTACCGGCCCATTTCACTTCTACCAGCATTTTCAAAATTCTTTGAAAAAGCAATGTACAGAAGGGTGTATGCACATCTACAAAATAATTACCTACTCAGTAAAGTACAGTTTGGTTTTAGACAAGACGTTTCAACAGATTCAGCAATTTTTGCTTTTGTAAACAACATACTGGAATCAATGCATAAAAATTAAATTCCCTAGGTATATTCTGTGATCTTGCTAAGGCTTTTGACTGTGTTGATCATGAGATTCTACTAGGTAAATTAGACCACTATGGAGTTAGTGGTAAGCCAGGACTTTGGTTTTAAATCTTACCTGGAAAATAGAAAGCAATGTGTATCACTGAAAGATGCTAATACAGGAAATGTTATAAACTCAGAATGGGGTATAGTTAAATGTGGTGTGCTCAGGGCTCAATTCTTGGCCCTCTGCTTGTTCTTAAGTCTATATAAATGATCTCCCACATATACTAGGTGATAATGAACACATGGTGCTCTTTGCAGATGATACCTAGCATATCCTTGAAAGACCCATCAGCACAAAACCTCGAAAACACAGCAAATGAAGTATAAAGAAAAATTAACAGGTGGTTTAATGCCAACAAACTAATACGTAATGTAGAAAAGACACAGTTACTTCAGTTTGTTACAAAAATAAAACAAAGGACAAGCTATAATGTGACTATCAGAAGGAAAAAGCAATCAATGAAAGTAATTTCACAAAATTCCTGGGTGTATGTATAGATAACAAATTGAACTAGGAAACAGCATATTCAACAACTTCTTAAAAAACTGAATTCTGCAACATTTTCACTTAGGGTAATATCTAGAATAGCTAATATAGAAACCAGAAAGTTAGTCTATTTTGCATATTTTCATTCCCTGCTCACTTATGGCATCTCATTCTGGGGAAACTCGTCACAAGCGCAGAGGGTATTTAAATTGCAAAAACGTGCTATAAGAACTATTTTTGGAGCAAGCCCACAGACGTCGTGCAGAAATCTATTTAAAAACCTGGGTGTTCTAACAATGCCAGCACAATATGTATACTCTGTACTATCATTTGTAGTGGAAAATCCTGAACACTTCAATCTTAATGCTGACATACATAGCCATAATACTAGGAATAAATATAATATTCACAAGGATTACAAATCACTGTCAATTGTACAGAAAGGGTTAACATTTACTGGAGCTTCCTTAATTCAATGTCTTACCAACAGAAATTAAATGTTATCTACAAAAACCCAACTACTTTAAGTCCAAACTGAAAGAGTTTCTGCTTCAGAATCCATTTTACTCTGTAAAAGAATTTTCTTCTTGGAATTTGGTAACTAAGAATGATTGATAAAATAGTACATATGGTGTATGGAAGGGAAAGGTGACAAGTTGTCCACAATTACTAAAATGATATATGGTTTTTCTTTCTGTTGAAACTTTTGACAATGAAGTAATTACACTGTTTACAAAATTTCACTCATATATGTAACTAACATGGGATAGCATGCACTCAAAAACTGCTGTAAAAAAATTATGATACTAACAGGTTTTTAAGTAATTGACTGCTTATGAGTTGTGGTAACTGGTTGGTAAGAAAATAACTTGTTGTTAGATGCTGGTAACAAGTTTATACACTGTTCCACATAATAAGTATTACTAACTCGGGATTGTATTTGTAGATTACAGGAAATATTGGTTATACTAATGGGTCATAACTAACTTCTTGTCATTATATAATATTATCAATTATATAGTAATATTGACATTACTAATAAGTGAATGTACTGTTCCACATCCCCGAGATTATTCTCACATGGGATCAAAGTGAACATATCTATCTATCTATCTACCTCCAAATTATTGACCAGAATATACATAAGAATGGAAAGTGTAGAAGGAATAGTAGGTGAAGATCAGTTTGGGTTTAGAAAAAACTGTGGTACAAGAGAATCAATTCTGGCAGTAAGATTAATACTTGAAGGGCAGATCAAGAAAAACAAAGATAGGCCTACTTTTACGGCGTTTGTTGATTCAGAAAAAGCTTTTAATAATGTTATGAGGGACAGATTGTTCAAAATTTTAAGGAAGTCAGATCTAAAATATAGAGATAGAAGAATACTTTATAATCTTTATAAGAATCAAGTAGCTACAATAAAAGTATAGAATCAAGAGAGACATGCATTAGTTAAAAAGGGTGTGAGACAAGGTTGTAGTCTATCCCCATTAATATTCAACTTGTATGTAGAAGTGAAAGAATGATTTGAATGCAGCATAAATGTTCAAGGAGAAAATAACAATATGCTATGATTTTCTGAAGACATTGTCTTGATAGCAGAACAGGTTAAGGTTATTGAGAAGTTATTAAATATCATGAATAAAATACTGAAGGAAGATTTTGGACTAAATATAAATCAAAGAACAACAAAAGTGATTAAATGTGGCAGAAATCTTACAAATCACAGTAGATTAAATATAGGGTCAGATGTGATAGCAGAAGTTAATGACTTTTGCTACTTGGGAAGTAAAATTACAACTGATGTCTGAAACAGGAATAATTTCATAAGCAGAATACCAGTAGCAAAAAGAGCCTTCATGAAAAAAATTAAAAAATATCTTTTAGTTTCAAATATTGATCTAGGAGTCAGAAAGAACTTTTTAAAACTCTGTGTGTGGAGCACTGCACTTTATGGCAGCGAATCATGGAATTCAGGAATACCAGACAGAAGGAAAAGTGAAGCATTTGAAATATGGTGCTTTAGAAGGATGCTAAAAGTTAAGCAGATGGATAAAGTATGAAACGAACGAGTTTTGGGAATGATGGGCGAGGAAAGAAGTTTGTGGAAGAGTCTTAAGGAAAGAAGAGACAGGATAGTAGGTCATATTTTTTGAGGATTGGTTATTTTGTTAGTGGAGGAAACAGTCAAAGGTAAGAACTGCAGAGGAAAACAGAGATTGCAATATATGAAGCAGATAACTGAAGACATGGGTTGTAAGGGGTATGTAGAGAGGAAACAACTAGCGAAAGATAAGGAAGGGATGGAGGATTGCATCAAACCAGTCAAGAGACTAATAACAGAAAAAAAAATAATGAAAGTGTAGGACTAACAAATGAAAAAATGTCACAAGTACAAGGTCAATTAGAAAAATTTCTATCAGTGACAGTGTAATGGATACTGCACAAGTTACAACAAAGAGTCCCTTAACTCTTTGGAATTATTGGGGAGCGGGAGGTGCCTTCTTATAAATCAACAGTTGGGCAAATTAAAATTAAATACCGATATCCTGATACTAAAAGGCGGAATATCAATTTTAAGTCTGTTCCATGCTTCATTTTTTGAACCCCAAGGTATATTTATACAAAGCTTGTATTACATCTTCATAGAATATTTAATTTGTTGAAGGTTCATACATTATTAGAACACGACACTCATGGGAATTATGTCAAAACAATGTAACGAAAACTAAACACTTAGATCTTTATGAGCACCTCGGGAAGACCGTTTCCATTCTTGGCTTAAATGCATTGCAACTTAACCGCAATCTCCAACTAACACTGCTGCCATAGAATTAAAACTTCTTAGCTACCGCAAGAATATATCAATGTATCAGAGTGTATAACAGAACTTAAAGTAGGAAGAAGATATTCAGAATATGGCAGAAAAAGCTTTTGGAAGCCCACGTCTAGTGGAGAGAGTGAGAAGCTGCTATTTACGAACTATAAAGACTAGACAAATGTCACACATAACATTGACAGCAAAAAATTAAACCAAAATTTTGAAAAACTGTTCATGTACTCACATTTCCTATACGCGTAACACTCCGTTACGCACAGAAATTCGAAAAATAATCCGACTATAAACACACCACCCAACCCACCACTAGGCGCCATTTTGCTTTACAGTTTACATCAACGATGACACATGTTTATAAAATCAAACAGGTAACAACCATAGAGGAAGGAATATATGGAGACGAAATAACGCTAAATCTGTGAAACCTCATATTTAAACTCGTCTCATACTGCGCATGCGCGGTGGCCATAGGAATAACCCCAAAACATTGGGCTGTTTGCACTGTGTCTGATGCTGAGAATGTTTCATTATCTAATATTCTGAAGTTTTCTATTAAGTTATGCCAAGTTGTGTGACATACGGTTGCACAAACAGACAAGAAGGGAAACAACCTGGAATAAAGTTTTATAATTAAGTCACATTGTAATTGCTGAAGTGTTTGATAGGCAACTGTAACATTAGGGCCCATCGTTATAAATTTATTTATTGCTCTCAACAGGATAATGTCGTTCTCAAATATTTGTTGGTGTAGTGTAGACAATCAGCATAAGTTACTACTTTGCACATAAAAGGCTAGTCTTATTGTAAACAAGTTTTGGAAGTCTAATTTGAGCGGGTCAAATTTATTTCGCTGATTTAATGAATATGGTATTCTGCATGCTTTAGTCCAGTTCAGTTTACACTGAAAGTGTACGATGAAATTAATTGTGATAATTTGAGCTGTGCGAACCTTGAAACGTGATAAAGCAAACGTTTTTGTTACCCGACATTTTGTTCGCGATGCATTTCATGTGTGTGTCTACATGGTTGGATTTTGTAGTGACAATATTAATGGAAATGTGGGTATGTTCAAATCAGCCTTTACCAGAAGGGACAAACAATTTATAATTAGTTGTTAGTAATTTCATAAGCACCATGTTAGTGACACAACATGTATCGCAATGTATACTACTCCCATTTAAGCTTCTGACTTTTACAGCATATCTCGAGAACTAAACGAGATACTGAAAATTTTTATTGTTTACTTTCAATTTCTCTCGTCATGTTACATAAGAATCTGTTATCAAATTTGACTTTGGGGATATTTTTCTTCCGAATTTCAACCTAAAACACCTCAATTTTGAGACAGTATATCTCGAGAACTAAGCAGGATATCAAAAAAAATTATTCTTCGTTTTTGGTCTGTCTCGTCGAGTTACATGATAATACAATATCAAATTGCGGTGACACGGTTGTCGTATGATATCCTTGAGGTTTTCCCCCGGTTTGCACAGCCGACCAATATGGCGACCTTCCCACCCCTTTTCTCTCTACCCGACTTCACTCCAGTGCATGGTGAAGGTCCCTTGCGTCATCTCCATAAATCCCTTCCTCCATGGTAACAAACATGGAGGAATGAAATATATGGAGACGACGCAAGAGACCTTCACCACGCATTAAGTGACGCCGGGCGGAGGAGGAGTGGGGGGGGGGGGCGTACCCATACAGACACGGGGTATATGTACAGAAACCTCAAGGGGACTCTAGGATAAACGCAACGCCGCAATCTGGTGATGGATTATTATGTAACTCGATGAGACAAATAAAAAATGAAGAATAAAATGTTTTGATTTCCTGCTTAGTTTTCGAGATATTCTGTCGCAAATGTGAAATGGTTTAGGTTGAAATTCAGAAGAAAAAATGGTCAAATTTGAAGATGGATTCTTATTTAAAAAGACGATACAAATAAAAAAATTTCGAAATTTCACCTAGTTCTCGAGATATACAGTATCAAAAGTGAGGTGTCTTGTATTAAAATGCAGAAGAAAAATTTCGCAAAAGTCAAATTTAATGATCGGTTCTTAAGTAACACGACGAGACAAATCGAAAATAAAGAATAACATTTTTCGATATCTTGCTTAGTTTTCGGGATATACTGGGATTGGGTTGATATGTGGCCTGGACCAAAAATAAATTCTGCCAAAGCCACAATGAATTACATGGTGGACATGCAGAATGGATATTTCAGTTTTTTTACTACCACTTGTGGTTAGGTTGAAATGCGGCCTAGACGAGAATAAAAATAGTTATCTTGTTACCATACATCGTAAGCTTAATTAGGAACAGCTGGAAGTAGTTTCCATCGCGATACACGTTTTTCACTACAATGGTTCTCATCAAATTACTAACAGTAATAGATAAATTCTTTGTCCCTTATGGAATAACAAAACAATTCTGGTACAGACTGCATTTAGACCTAACCACAATCTCCATTAAATTGCCGCTACAGAAACAAACTATTGAAGTATGGTAGTAGTATTTGTTATTAGCCACAAAGGACACAGTGGGAAGCATGTAGGAGCATGGTTATAAAGTCCAAGCCTTGTTTAAGCATTTTATTACAATAATCAAGGACAATGATTAAACTTACAAAGAATATCACAAATATAATACCAAATAACACAAAGCTTCGAGCTTGCAGATTAAGATCTTAATAATTCCCGTAATCACAAATAATATAATACAACATATTACATAAGAAACTTTGATTTTGAAGATTATGATTTGAATAAATCCTGTAATCACAAATAATTCCACTTATATCAAATAACAGAAAATAACAAGACTGGCTCTCACTAATTTACCAGCATGTAACAAATCTGCAAGTAATACCAAACACAATTTGTACAGATGAGCCAAATTACGGCAATCATTTCAAACGAAGAGGAATCAGAGTACCTCAGCGTCCATCAAATTCAACTTAAGAATGAAGTTCTTACCAAAGGTCTTGACACACTATAGTGTGTGCATGCCAGCGCATAAGTCCTTACCATCCGCACCGACTGATAAGGGGGCGGTAATGATTAACACCACAGACCGGGGAATTTGTCCATTCCCCAAACACAACTAACGAAGAAGCAGTAGGCGACGCACTTTGTAGTTGGAGTTGTCAGGCACACTACCTCCAATACCCAACAGGGCAAGAAAATGGCAAGTATCAAATCGAAGTCACCACCAGCGTCGGTCGCCACGGTACTCCCGAGTCTACGGGACACCGCTCTCGGACAAGAGCGTATCGGAGAAATTCCCTCGATTCAAGCGAACGAGGAACGGTCGCGGTGGACACACAAATCCACCAGATGTAGCACTTCCTGGCCGCCCGGTCAAACCACCAGACCTCGCTGCCCCAGCGGGCCTCCAGCGTCACGGCCACTCAGGGAAGTACTAGGCGCAACAAACCAAACCGCTGCCACCGACCGACTGCACAGCGGGCCTGCAGCATCACGGCCACTCAGGGCCGACCGACTCTGCCCTAGCGGGCCTCCAGCGTCACGGCCACTCAGGACCGACCGACTGTGCCCCAGAGTCACGGCCATTCAGAGCCGACCGACGGACTGCCTCCCTGGCCACCCGGTCCAACCCCGGACCCCGCCACCCCACCGGGCCTCTAGCGTCACGGCGACACAGGGAAGTACTCTGCCTCCGACTGACTGACGACTCCCAGTTCCGTGTCCCCAAATATATACACTCTATCGGCCGATAGAGGGCAGCAAGGAGCCACAGCGCTCTCTAACGGAGAAACGAGCATGCGGGCTCACCGAGAACTAGAGACAGAAGACAGTCGCGAGCGGAAGAGAAGAATAACACACAATACGAGCCGAGCACGATTCAACTATGTAGACACATCCACAAACGCGTATTTGAATCGCAAGCTGTATTTGCGGTAACAACATCGTTTGCTTCATCAAGATTCCTAGATTGCATAGCATAATTTAACACATTTAATTTCATCATACACTGTCAGTATAAACTACAGCGTGACGAAAGAAAGCGCAATACTAAATTCACTGAATCGCGATGTAAAACACACCCCTTTAAATCTCATTTTCAACACTCGTAAAAAGTTATGCTAGTCTATTATGTGCAAAATAGCAAGGTGTGCTGATTTTCTACACTATACCAACAAAAATTTGAGAACAAAGTCTTCCCATTGAGAGCTATGACTAAATATTTATAGACAGGCACCAAAGTTTGCAATTCCTACTGCCCACTTAAACAACAATAATTTCAATACAACTCACTTATGAAATGATATTCCAGGTTCTTTCCTCTCTAGCCTACTGTGCAACTGTATATAACACAATATGTCATTACAAAACACTTATACACATTACAAAATGAGATAATCACAGCATTAAACACAATGTAAACTTTGCATTTGTTTGGGTTCGCAATATCGCTCCTGCCACCACCGTTCATGCGCGAGAGTTAAGTGTCGGCGTCACAGATTTAACGTCACTTCTCCTCCATATATTTCCTTCCTCCATGGTAACAACAACATAAGAAAAATACTTCCAAGGAAACATTTATACTGTAGTTGTAATCATGGAGGAAGGAATATATGGTGATAACATAACGCTAAATCGGCGAAACCTCATAAAAAAACTCATCTGCTACTGCGCATGCGCGGCGGTCATAGGGATTGACTCAAAACATTGGGCTGTTTGCGCTGTGTTTGCTGATGAGAATATTTCATTTTCTAATATTCAGAAGTTTTCTATAATGCCAAGTTGTGTTGCAATCGGTTGCACAAATAGACAAGATAGGAAATAACCTGGAATAACGTTTCTTAACTAAATCAAATTGTAATTATTGTACTTGAAGTGTTTGATAGTTAACTGCAAGATTAGAGCTAATCGCTATAAATTTATTCATTGCTCTCAGTAGGATGATATCGTTCTCAAATGTTTGTTGGTGTAGTGTAGACAATCATCATACGTTACTACTTTGCACCTAAAAGGCTAGCCTTATTGTAAACAAGTGTTGTAATTTAAGAGGATCAAGTTTACATCGCGATACAGTGAATATGCATGCTTTAGTACAGTTTCAGTTTACACTGAAAGTGAACGATGAAATTAATTGTGATAATTTGTGCTGTGTGAACTACTAAACTTGATGAAGCAAACGTTTTTGTTACCCGAAATGTAGTTCGCAATGTATTTCATGTGTTTAGATCTGTCAACATAGTTTGATTGTGTAGCGGCAATATTAATGGAAAATGTAGGTAGGTTGAAATGCAGCCTGTACCAGAAAGGTACAAACAATTTATTCATTATTTGTTTTTAGTAATTTCATAAGCACCATGTTAGAGATACGACGTGTATCGCGATGTAAACTACTCCCATCTAAGCTTCTGACTTTTGATGTATGGTAAGAAGATAAATGCACTGATGTTGCTAGCAAATTTACACAGGCCACTAACAGTACAATATCTTTTGAGTAAGCCCAGACGCTATGAGGTCTTTTGAAGGTTTCAATTTTTTTTAAATGTTCTAAACATTCATTTAACCTAACCTAACCACCCCAATTTGGAGACAGCATATCTCGAAACCTAAGCGAGATATCGAAAGGTAAGGGTGTCAGGGATTGGAATGAGTTACCAAGAGAAATGATGATTAATTTACCGAAAACTTTGAAGGAATTTAAAGATAAAATTTGTAGAGGGCAAATGTAGGTAGGTGCAGGATAGGGGGAAGATGGGTGTGTAGGGAAATTGCCACTGGAGCCTGTGCTCCATTGCAATTAAATTAAATTAAAATTAAAAATTATTGTTCACTTTCGATTTATCTCGTCGTGTTGCATAAGAATCTATCATCTAATTTGACCTTGGGGAAATGTTTCTTCTGAATTTTAACCCAAAGCTCCTCACTTTTTAGACAGTATATCTCGAGAACTAAGCACGATATAAAAAAAAAAAATCATTCTTCATTTTTTATCTTTCTCTTGGAGTTAAATAATAATCCGTCGTCAAATTACGGTGCCACGGTTGTCTTATGATTTCCTTGAGGTTTTTGTGCTTATTCCCAGTGTTTTTACGGCCAAGCAATATGCCGGCGATTCCACCCCTCTTCTCTCTACCCGATTTCACTCCAGTGCGTGGTGAAGGTCACTTGCGTCATCTCCATATATTCCTTCCACCATGGTTGTAATAAGTAATAACCGATAACAGCTACGATACTAACAAATCCAAGGGGAAAAAAAACTCTTGATAACCACAGAGGTGTTTATATTGGAACAGTGTGACAAACCACGCTTACTAGCAGAGCAGCCATAAAAGTTACACAAATATAATACAATACATTAATTTTCAATTGTCCTTGGGGTGAGAATTTGTCCTTACAGGCGGATGAGCAAACTTGTCTGGCCAACGGCATTAGGATGCACAAGGTAAGAGGAAACCATTGAATTAAAAAATCTTATTTTCCAAGTAAAGGCGGTATTATGAATAAAGGCTCTTTATAAAAATATTCCGGAATAGTTGGCCGTTCGGATTTTCGCGAAGGGACTGCTGAAGAGAACAAATACAGAAAAGGGAATGAAGAAGAATAGCAAATTGGAACACCGAATAAAAGTTCAAATGTGGAAGGCTGGAAAATGTAAAGCAAGAAATGAAGAGAGTGATGAGAATTTACATATTACAGAAACCAGGAGACTTCTCGAGTTGAGTCTATAGAATAATTCACTCTGGGACAGCCACAGAGAAGCAATAACAATGAATAGAAAAATGAGTCTAAGAGTAAAAGTGTATGTCCAATTTAATTATTATGATTAATATTTTTATATTAATTTTAATTTAACTGCGATGGAGCTAACGCTCCGGAGGCAGTTCCCCTAGTCATCTAATTGTACCTTATATATATATAATTTTCTTTCATAATTGGACTTTCTCCCCTATTTACTTTTACGATTTACAAATTTTAATTTTAAATTACTTAAGCGTTTTTGATAAATTATTCATCACTTGGTAATTTGTTCCAATCCCTGACGCCCTTACCAACAAACGAAAATTTTCTCACTGCCTTATGCATGAAATCGAGCGCAAGCTTGTGGTCATGGTCGCCTATCCTCTTCCATGCAATATTCTTGTTCTTTGACCAATATCCCTCCAAGCCACGTTGCCTGCACTCAGTTCACCATCAGTTACTGACTGGGTCCTGTGATTATCTCCACAAACAAATGTAGCTGTTCTTCTTTGCACACCTTCCAACTCCTGTATTTGATAGCCAAAATGTGGATCCCAAACTACACCACCATATTCAACCAATGGTCTCACCTAAGTTTTGTAACCCAACACCCTAACTTTTCTGATACATTTTCTCATCAGCCTTACCCGTAAATGAAGTGCTAAATGTGCTCTGTCCAACTGAGTTTATTATCAAATGTTATGCCAAGATATTTACATTTCAAGTTTTCATCAAGCAATTCTGACCCAACCCTATAATCGTAATTAACCTTTAGTTTTTATCTGTGTACCTAATAAACAGAATCTAATTGGCATTTACCTTTAATCCATGCTGACCAACCCATTCAGATACTCCATCCAGGTCACCCTGCAGCTGTTTACATTCTTCGCCTGTTTTGATCATATTGTATACCATTATATCATCTGAAAAACACCTAGATTCTGACTGTAAGATATCATCACAGTAATTCATTACAATAATGAACAGCAGCAGTCCCAATACACTACCCTGCGTCCCTCCCATATTTACTTCCACCTCTCTTGATAATGTATTTCCTGCTCTAAAACTTTTCTTTCTGGCTTTTAAGAATTCCTCTACCCAGCAAGTAATTTTTTCATCTAATCCAATAGATATCAATTTATTTAGAACCATTTTACGGCTCACTATGTCAAATTCCTTAGAAAGACCTAATGCCACTCTATCAACTTGGTCTCCCTTGTCCAATTCATCTGAAATAATGTTTATATAGACCATCATATGAGATTAACATGAATATCCTTGCTTAAAGCTATGTTGTCGATCTGAAAACCAGTTTCTTTCCTCACAGACATTTATGATATAGTTGCATATCAGTCTCTCCATCATTTTGCCTATCACTGATGTCAAATTAATTGGTCTGTTTTCAACCCTTTTTGTAACCCTTCCTTCATGAACCGGTATTACTATCGCTCTTTTCCAATCCTCTGGTAAGCAGGAAAAACCAAACTAATTTTAAATAAAATTTCAAGGTAAGGTACAATACCGTATCCCACAATCTTTCATAAATCTGTAGTAATATTATCTACACCAGCCCCCTTACGATTTTTTAGCTTTCTGAGTTCCTTAATAATTTCATGAGAATTTATTTCAAATTTTATAGATTCCCTATTTATATTTTTAGAGAGACTCTCCTCTGATTCATTCTCTCCTATCACAGGATGATAGTCCCTAGTAGTCTCACTAAACCAGTCACTCAATATCTCTGAAATTTTAAAATCTTCAGAGACTTCAGCTCCGTTTTTATCTACAAAAATCTGAATACCTTCCCCTCCCCTCAATTTTCTACTATAGCCATAGAAATTTCTAGAGGCATCGTTCAGAGGTCTTCCTGCACCAATAATATTGCAACAAATCTTCTCGGGTAAAAACACGACGTTTCGACAGCTGACTCTGCTGTCTTCATCAGGTATCTTGTAGTTGTTCTCAGCTGATTTTCTCTGCCCCGACTGGCTCAGCAGCAGCAACAGTAGCGTCATCTGTTGGCTTACGCCATCTTGTTGAAGCAGTCCCAGGTTGAAAACCTTCTACTGCTATATAAGACGAGATTATTCACCTTCTACTGCTATCGGTTTTTTTTTTTTTTGTAATGTCTTTCTGGATAAGTCATTTGTTGGTCAGAGCAGTCTGGTTGTTTGTTCATGACGACTTGGCATGAGGCCGGTGATGAGTTGCGTGAACAGCGTCACCACCTCCGTTAGTTGGTCACTGGATCCGGTATGGCAACTGTAGCAGTGAGTCGTTGGTAGACTTTCTTGACAGCCGGCCAGCTGCCTACTGGAGCCAGGAGACAGACAGACAGACACTAAATCATTTGGTGCAGCATTGCCCCCAGAGTGTGGAGAAGTTCTTACAGGTGGTACCGTATCTCCTTCCAGTTCAGCTATTGGTTGACATTGCTGTGGTGAGGCATCATCGGGTCTGTTGTTCCTGGAGTGGCTGTATTTGCTAAGACCTGAGTCATTAGCAATGTTTGCTGTTGTAACAGCTGGACGATGACTCTGAAGTTGTCGTGGTGCTTGCAGTCCGCTTGGTGATGCAGGTTGTGGGTTGCAGACTGCTTCTTCGCCTTCGCGGGTCGCTCAGATCCGGTCGAGGCTGGATATCGGCCGGGTTTGTTTGATGAGGGCATTAACTCGTTGGTGCGTGTTCGCGCGCAGGGTTTTCTTGATGAGGCAACCGCTGTAGCATGCTGGGTGGGGGCCGGAACAGTTGGAGCAGGTGGGCATACCGTCTCGTGGGACGCTGTACTCAGTGACTTTGTGTTTTCCAGCACAACTTACACAGCGCTCATCGGCGGTGCAGTCGAAGGCCAGGTGCCCATGACTCTGGCAGCGAAAACACTGTGCCAGGGCTAGCGGAGGCTGCTTCTTGGGTTGAAGTCGGACCTTGCGTCCTAACATTGTTCTTGTGCGTTTCTCCCGCGGTACACGATACACAGGCTGGAAATTGTACAGTGGTAGACGCTCCTCGGTGCCTGGGTGGCGCATTTGATGGACAGCAGAGGTGACGATGCCGCCGCCGGAGAGCTTGGCAGCTACCACCTCCTCTGGCACATCAGCAGGCAGGCCCCGAACGACCATCTTGGTTGATCGGGGGGGGGGGGGTCTGTTGGGAGTGGCGGATGCAACGCCCATCCATGTAGGCCGTCAGTCGTCGAAGCTGTGTTGGATGCTGTGGTAGTAGCCGCAGCCCCTCCTTCACAGGCAAATAGAGGATAAACTGGTTGGCTTCTAATATGAGTTCGCCAGCCTGGTGTATATAATTGCCTTCATAGAAGGCGTTTACAGGAAGGACAGGTCCTTATTTTTCTTGTGGTTCACTGACGTCTTCATATTTGTCAATGGTCATGTCTTCAGGTGGGGGCGAGATGGTCGTACCCCCAGCTGGAGACTCAGGAGAAGCTGGCAACGAAGGCTGTGAAGTCACCGTAGGTTTTTCTTCATCTTGATCACGAAAGAGGCCTTTCTTCACTTCGTTGACAGGCCTGTTTGGGACCTGGGTTCTTTTCCTTAATTCCTCCACTTGGTGAAGCATCTCTGCTACTTATAGCTCCATCGGGCGTTGGTTCGCGGATGTCCTCTCTCCATCGCTGCTAGGCGGTGAGTGAGTTGTGGCTGCTTTTTTTTGTGTGTGTCGCTGCCTCAACGGCGTGTTTGTGTATGTCCCGCTGCCTAGGTAGCTCTACTGCTATGTGTCACTTTGTATTGGATAGGATTGTTTTGGGGACTCTTTTTATTTGCACTTTGAGGGGAAAACATGAGTATGGTCGTCTAAGAGGTCCTTATGTGAAAAACTCCTACAGTTTTCTTAGAATCATATCAGTGCTATTCCGGCTGATATATAATACTTAATGGTACTCGGTGAGAGTGCCAGTGCCTTGGCATCGTGATGCCAATGGTATGGAGCCTCTCATCAGTTTCTCTGAATTTTTCTATTCTTTCGTGAAACTTTTCAGTTTGGTGAAAAATTTCTGTTCGAATGGTTTCTGTGTTGGTCTCATTGTGGATGAATGCAGTTGATGTGAATCTCGGTGCGCGAAGGATGGTCCTTAGGCACCTGTTCTAGAGTCTTTGTAGGTGGAGCAAGTTGTAGTTTGCTGCTGTCCCCTACACCTGGCATCCATACAGGATGAAGGGATGGATGACGGTTTTGTATATGCGTAATTTTGTTGTAGTCTTTAGTTCTCTGCTATTAAATATTGGAAAGAGATTTTTTTATAATAGCCAGGCCCTGTCCTCTCCTGTCCAGGATGTGTTCCGGAAGAGCAGTTTGGAGTCAAGCGTAATGCCCAAATATTTTGTCTGTCTTTGCCACTCAAGTTCTTGGCCCATAATTTTCAGCTATTTGGTAAATGCTGGCCGTTTTTTAGTGAAATAAACCGCTACACATTTTGTAAGGTTTTCTTTAATTTTGTTTATTCGACACCACTTGTCAAGTAGATGGAGGCTCCGCTGTAACCTGTTGATGGTAACATCTTGTTTGCTTCCCGTGGCGTATACTATGATGTCGTCGGCAAATTGTGCCATTTTGACCCGAGGTGCTACTGATACGTCGTTGACATACCCGCTAAAAAGGACTGGTGCGAGTGGTGATCATTGAGGAATTCCCACCGGGATTGGATGTAGGCCAAATCTATGTCCTTGTATGGCTACGAAGAACTTTCGGTTGGTGAGGTAGCTTCCGATTAACTGAACGTCGTCTGTGTTCGTAGCTTGGTGGTAAGGTTAGCGTGCCACACCTTGTCGAGCACATTTTCTAAGTCTAAGAACACAGTGGCCATCGAGAATCTCATGTTGAATCCCCTTGATATGTCTTCAGTTAATCGGAGGAGTTTGCTAGTGCTACCGACTTGGCTTTGGAAGCCGAATTGCTCCTTGCGAATTATTTTTGCCGCCTCTAAGCTTGCGTTGATTCGCTTAAGTACTAGCCGCTCTAGTACCTTAGAGGCGGAGGGGAGTAGGCTTATTGGCCTGTAGTTTGCCGGTAGACGCTGATCCTTCCCACGTTTCGGAATGGCAGTCACCTTAGCTGTCTTCCAGCTGTCAGGGAAATATCGCTTGAGCATACATGCATTGTAGACTCTGGTGGACTAGTCCTTTTGCTGGTAACTTTTTCAAATGCATGTTGGTTATGCGGTCTACACCTGAAGATTTATTTGTGCTCAGCTTTTTTATTATGGATCGTACTTCCCCGGGTGTGCCAAGTTCGGGTTCGTCCTCAGGCGGTGTCTGTTGGATGTTGTCCGCCGTCTGCTTTTCTGTTTCCGATAGATGATATTCTACTTCGATGTGATGCGCTGCGAAGTGTTCCGCCAGGACTTCCGCCTTAGCCACGGGCAGAAAGCACGGTCCGGCAGGCCCATTGATTGCTGTGTTTGGTTCCCTCGGTTCCTTGAGGGCACGTACCAATTGCCAGGTATCCCGATTCTGGAGGGTGAGGTGTGCCATCTTTGTCTCCCACTGCGTTATCTTCAGCTCTTGCAGGCGATCTGTCAGTTCGTTGGTGAGCTGTCTGTACCTACGCTTATCCCGTGGGTCTCGGAATCTTTGCCACAGTTTCCTCGACATGTTTTTGAGGTACCGCAATTGTTCGATGTCGGGTGGTAGTTCGGCGTAAGTTCTGGCCTGTGAGTCGTTATTATGGAGGACCGTTTGTCAGCTTCCATCACCACTCTATCGAAATGGTGAATAGCCTGGTCTATTCTGTCAGTTGAGGTGACGTTGAAGTTAGGGTTGATTTTGTTGTGTACAATCCTGGTGAAATAGTCCCACTCCGCGTATTTTGATTTTTTCTCTACAGTGAGTGATGAGCTCCAGTTCCTGAGTTTGAGTAGGACTGGCTGGTGGTCGGAGGACAGATCATTTTGAGTCTGCAGCTATATTCGTCGGGCGATGTTCTTGACGAAGGCCACGTCGAGGATATCCCCTTATCGGCGCCTATCGTGGGGGATGTGGGTGGCTTCTTTGGGTAATAGCACATGTTTATTTCGACTCCCTGCTAGCTCCAGAAGCCGCTCCCCCTTTGCGTTGTTTCTTCCGGAGTTCCAGGACTGATGTTTATAGTTAAGGTCCCGCCGATGATGACCTAGGTTCCCAGCGAGTCAAGGTCAAATTCATGCAGGGCTCTATTTGGAGGTAGATATGAAGATATAATTGTAATATGGCCTTCGGTGGTGTGTATTCGCACCGCTGTGGCCTCCATGCTTAGCAGCTGTGGTGTTTGTACATGTTGATGGGCTAGCTTCTTTTGGATTAAAATGACTGTCCCACCGCCAAATTGTCCTATTCTGTCATTTCGGTACACTTGGTACACGTCAATGCTGAATTTGTCATTTGGCTTGAGAAATGTTTCTGTCAATAGGACTACATCCAGTTCGTTTCGTCGCATAAAATCATGTAGCTCAACTGTGGCCGATCATGGCGACTCAGTAACTGCATGAGTTCCGCACTGGTGTGCTGCGCCTCCTTCACCACCTTCCTCAGGTCACTCTGTATACAATAACTCGCATTTCTATCAATACTATTTCCCGCACCTCCCACTATCAGTACTCTATCGTCCTTAGTGAAATTCATACCAAGTGAATCTATATCCTCTATTACTTGACATAATGTTACACTGGATTTGAAAAGGCTTCACCAGTCAAAATGAAATTGAAAAAATTATTAAATCCCTCAAAAATAAAAAGTCATTTGGTTATGATGAGGTTTCAACCCATGTAGTGAAACAATGTAACACCAGCATTAGTAGAGTTATTAGTCATATTTGTAATAGTTCTTTTGAAGAAGGTATCTTCCCTGACTCACTCAAGAAGTCAATAATCAAACCATTTTTAAAAAGGGTGATACCTCAAAAATTGAGAATTACAGACCCATTTCACTTCTACCAGCATTTTCAAAAATCTTTGAAAAAGCAATGTACAGAAGGGTGTATGCACATCTACAAAATAATTACCTACTCAGTAAAGTACAGTTTGGTTTTAGACAAGACGTTTCAACAGATTCAGCAATTTTTGCTTTTGTAAACAACATACTGGAATCAATGCATAAAAAATTAAATTCCCTAGGTATATTCTGTGATCTTGCTAAGGCTTTTGACTGTGTTGATCATGAGATTCTACTAGGTAAATTAGACCACTATGGAGTTAGTGGTAAGCCAGGACTTCGGTTTAAATCTTACTTGGAAATAGAAAGCAATGTGTATCACTGAAAGATGCTAATACAGGAAATGTTATAAACTCAGAATGGGGTATAGTTAAATGTGGTGTGCCTCAGGGCTCAATTCTTGGCCCTCTGCTGTTCTTAGTCTATATAAATGATCTCCCACATATACTAGGTGATAATGAACACATGGTGCTCTTTGCAGATGATACTAGCATATCCTTGAAAGACCCATCAGCACAAAACCTCGAAAACACAGCAAATGAAGTTATAAAGAAAATTAACAGGTGGTTTAATGCCAACAAACTAATACTTAATGTAGAAAAGACACAGTTACTTCAGTTTGTTACAAAAAATAAAACAAAGGACAGCTATAATGTGACATCAGAAGGAAAAGCAATCAATGAAAGTAATTTCACAAAAATTCCTGGGTTTATGTATAGATAACAAATTGAACTGGAAACAGCATATTCAACAACTTCTTAAAAACTGAATTCTGCAACATTTTCACTTAGGGTAATATCTAGAATAGCTAATATAGAAACCAGAAAGTTAGTATATTTTGCATATTTTCATTCCCTGCTCACTTATGGCATCTCATTCTGGGGAAACTCTTCGCAAGCACAGAGGGTATTTAAATTGCAAAAACGTGCTATAAGAAATATTTGTGGAACAAGCCCACAGACGTCGTGCAGAAATCTATTTAAAAACCTGGGTGTACTAACAATGCCAGCACAGTATGTATACTCTGTACTATCATTTGTAGTGGAAAATCCTGAACACTTCAATCTTAATGCTGACATACATAGCCATAATCCTAGGAATAAATATAATATTCACAAGGATTACAAATCACTGTCACAGAAAGGGTTAACATTTACTGGAGCTTCCTTAATTCAATGTCTTACCAACAGAAATTAAATGTTATCTACAAAAACCCAACTACTTTAAGTCCAAACTGAAAGAGTTTCTGCTTCAGAATCCATTTTACTCTGTAAAAGAATTTTCTTCTTGGAATTTGGTAACCAAGAATGATTGATAAAATAGTATATATGGTGTATGGAAGGGAAAGGTGACAAAGTTGTCCACAATTACTAAAATGATATATGGTTTTTTCTTTCTGTTGAAACTTTTGACAAATGAAGTAATTACACTGTTTACAAAATTTCATTCATATATTGTAACTAACATGGGATAGCATGCACTCAAAATCTGCTGTAAAAAATTATGATACTAACAGGTTTTTAAGTAATTGACTGCTTATGAGTTGTGGTAACTGGTTGGTAAGAATATAACTGGTTGTTAGATGCTGGTAACAAGTTTATACACTGTTCCACATAATAAGTATTAACTAACTCGGGATTGTATTTGTAGATTACAGGAAATATTGGTTATACTAATGGGTCATAACTAACTTCTTGTCAATATATAATATTATCAATTATATAGTAATATTGACATTACTAATAAGTGTATGTACTGTTCCACATCCCCGAGATTATTCTCACATGGGATCAAAGTGAACATATCTATCTATCTATCTATCTATCTATCTGCTATGAAAGTTTACTATCCTTAAAACAGAGCATCATTTAATTCCCTCTTTCTCATTGACCTATATTCCTGGTGAAACCACTTTTTACACCCATTTCAATCCAAACCATTCACCACACATCTGCGGCAGGCGCCACACTTCCCACACATAATTTTTCCCAAAACAATACCTTTGCTACCTTTCAATTGAATCTTAAGCATTAAGTAACGAAATTCTAATCTGGTAACAGGTCAAACCTATTTCTTCCCACAGTTTCTGGAGTCTCTAACTTCTTAATCCTGTTAACCATAGCTACTTACATTTTCATCCTGTTAATCATATTTCTCCTAAGATCTGTTATCAGTTCCCATCCATCAATCTCACCCTCCCTACTAAACCCATCATTTCTACTTTCTAACTCCAAAGACACAACCCCCCACAGACACAGCCTCCACAGGCACAGATCTAATCTTAGATTTAACTAATAAAAGAAAAATTAATGTTCACTTAACTGATTTTTTAATAATCTTTTTACTTTTCGGTCGCTTTGTTGTAAACAATAACTAGGTGAAAAATACATAAAAGCCAACTAAATAAAACTTACGGTTGTAAACTTCAAAATTAACCTGAAGATTGAATTTCACAGGTTGATACTATTAGTGCTAATGTGAGAGTAATAACTTATCAGTTATTTACGAGAAAATATTTGTAAATATTAGGTAATTGTTGGTTTAATGTATTAGAAAATAATTAAAGAACAATTTTATTTCCGGCAGAACAGACCAATGAATTTAGCTTAAGCTTGTAGATTTCTAAACTCAACTTACTGTTGAATTTTTATTTATATAATTAGATTGAAGATTTATAAGTAATAAACAGGTAACAAAATTACTTAAGAACCAATGAATAGAAGTTACACTAATGAATTTCGAAATAAACAAAAGATGGAATGTTGATACTACTTAATACTAGCGTGGATAAGAAATAATTAGTTACTTACGAAAGTTTGTTTTAGTTAAAGCTAGGAAGTTTTTATTTTTATGTATTAAAAGCAATTAAACACAATTATATCTCAGGCAGAACAGGTTAATTACTTTAACGTACACTTTTGTTTTCATAAACTTGATTGCGGAATTTTAAATATGGATAGCGGAACTTAGAATAAAGCTACTGCGAACAACTTGATGTTATACATGAATACTTACGGTTATTATTTATTATTGCCAGTTGTTATATTGCTGTTCCGTAAATAACAAACTTTGTTATTTTCAAGCGAACGGATTCTAAATATGGTACGTAGCAATAACCTTAAGAATCGAAGTTCTAACTATTGATTTGAATTAGTTATGGTATATAAGAAATTAAAAGTTAAATAACTTATACCATAGTATTTACCTATGCTATAGTATTATAATTAAACTAACTACCAACCTTATGTTATATATAATTCAATAAAACTCACAATAACTAGAAAAGGGACTCTAACAACAAAGATGCGAAGTTAAAACTGTTATTTATGGATGATATTTTACAGTTTTAAGTTCGCGTCATTGTTGCTAGAGTCCCTTTTCTAGTTATTCCAAGTTTCATTGAATTATATATAGCATAATGTGAGGTCAATATTGGTAAAGATGGAAACAAAACCAAAAGACACTATAGTGGTCGAAGTTTACATGCCAATAACAGGGCATGACAATCAGGAAGTAGACAATATGTATGAAGACATAAAAACAGCTGTTTGCAGAATAAAGGGTGATGAAAATCTTATTATGGTGATATGAACACTATAGTGGGAGAAGGGAAGGAAGAAGATATAGTTGAAAAATTTGGTTTGGGAAAGAGGAATGAAAGAAGAGATAAACTGGTCGAATATAGCTCAAAGAACCAACTAGTAATTACAAATGTGTGGTTTAATCACCAAAACAGGGGAATGTACACTTGGACAATGCCGGGTGACATCGGTAGATTCCAAATTGACTACATACCTAGCTAAAGATATAGAAGCTACCCAGGTGCCGGTGCAGAAACAGATCACAATCTCGTAATGATATGGGGGTACTAAAGTGCAAAAAATTTGGTAAAAGAACTATTACCAGTAAATGGTAAATAGAAAAGTTGACAGATGATAATACAGTAAAGCTATCTCAACAGAAAACTGATGAAATAAATATAATTGGGATAGTAGAAAATATGGAGGATAGATGGACTCGCATTAAGCAGGTTCTGGCGGCGGTTCCTGATGAAATTTTAGAGAAAAAACAAAGCGTGCCAAGAAAGCAATGGCCAACCAAGGAACTGTTAGATATGATGGAAGAGAGTAGACTGTTAAAGGGATCAAGAAATGAGATGTATAAGAAGAAATGTAGACCATTGAGCAATGCTGTTAACAAAGAAGTAAGAATTATAAGAGAAAATTTTGCTCCCAAATAGAAGAAAAAATACGGAATGGCAATATGGAATCCGTAAAATCCTACATAAGTGGCGTTACAGAGAGAATCGGAAAGCTATTTAAGAAAGTTGACATAAAACCTGTGTACAAAGCGCACAGCAAGGTCAGTAACCAGTTCGTCAAGGTTAAGGACAGACTGCCTCCACTACAGATTGCCGGGGTCTATGAGATTCCGTGCACCTTTGCTCGGGTGTATATAGGAGAGACGGGGTGCACTATAGGGGACAGGATGAGTGAGTATATCCGCAATTATAGGTCTAACAACATCGATAAATCCGCCATTGCATGGCATGCAGCCGAAACTAATCACGCCATAGACTTCGAAAACACCACCCTTATAGTGCGCGAAAATAAATGGTGGGCAAGGAGGGTCAAGGAAGCGTTGGAAATTGCCAAACACCCAAACAATATAAACGAAGACAACGGGCTCAAATTACAAAGCAGAATAGGAGTGGCGACAAGCATCCCCCCACCACAGCGCGACTGGCTGCCACCACCAGTCGCCCGGCAACATCCCAGGCGAGAGGAAGTCAGCGCATCATCGCGCCAGCAGCGCCTCCTGCCACCGATACATCGATCACTACACTGGCCCAGCTGGTGCAGTTACTGGCCGATGTTGTAAAGACCATACCAGAAATGGTCACCAGCGCTACAGCATGGGCTGTAGCGGAGGCATTTTCATCAAGACCATCCGATGGACCATCAAAAATGATAACACCAACAAGTAAAGCCATCAATCCAACCACCTATAACTGATGGGGCAGATGTCGCTAAAAAGAGCGACAGGCACCCCACCCACTGCTCCAGTCGTCATAGAAGACACAGTTCTGCCCTGGAACAAGACCACAGAATGAGGGTCGAAACGTCGGCTTCAAGAAATATGACGCGGTGCCACACGGACAGCCAAGAATGGAAAGAAGTAAACATATTTGTGTTAGGCCGTGGATTAGGAGACCTGATATGATAGGAATTCATCAAATTTTAGTGAAAGAGCTGCAATGTGAGGACATGGCACATTATAAAAATTATGGTCGATGCTGAAGAGTAGGTCCAATAAATTCTTACCACAATATTTTCATAAATTTCTATAGCAGAATTACTTCCCAATATATATATATATATGTATACTATTAGGTGATTATTTTTACAGTCTATGTCCAATGGATTGTACTCGATTGCTGTTGGCGGATCTACACTATTCTGCAGTATAGTACCCGCATTTCGTCTGCTATTATTCCAGAAACCTGTTAAATACTAGTTTCTTAACCCATTAATATTCTTTTTTACGCCTTCGACATTATAGCCTCCTTTCATAGAACTAATTAACTTTGCGTAAGTGTTTACCTTTTTATACCTAATCTTATAGTCTACATGTTTCTGACTGTACAACATTTCCTTCTGTTGATACTCAGAAATCAAGATTTTCATGGATTCGGCAATCCTAACCAACTTCGGTAACTTCCCTTGCGCCATTTTCTTTGTTTACGTTTGAAGAGCGGTGAAATTTTTTATAAAATGTAATGTCAACGTATTACATTTTATAAAAGAAATCTTTTATAAGATTAGCTCCATTACACTGTAAAATATTTTATAAAATATCTTTTACCAAAGATCTGTTACAGTGCAATGCCGGCCTAAAACTAAGACAATTTATTGTGATATCAAATTATAACCCCACACTATATCGAAATAAGTGAGAGCCTCATAGAATATTACACAATATCATATATATTATTTCTATAAGGTATTTTTTTGTCACAAGCCTGTATCTTCTTTCATACTTCACCGAAATCAATGAATGAGGTGTCATTTTAAAGCTTATGGTCCCCACTTTGGGCAAATCACATTATAAAGAAGGAATTTTCGGAATTCGACCCTTAAAGGGCAAAAATGTCAATATTTCTAAAATGCTGTTTTCTGTGTTATAAGTCATTTATCTCCCTGGATATCGATCTGAAATCGTTTAATGAAGTATCATTTTAAAGATTAAGATTTCCGCTTTAGTGAAGTCATATATTAAGACAGAAATTTTTCGGAATTCGCCCCTTAAAGGGCAAAAGGATCAATATTTTTTCAATTCGTTATTGTGTCACGAGCGATTTATCTCCCTTAATATCTAACCGATATAGATAAATGAGGCATCATATTAAATAATAAGGTCTCCGCCATGGTAACATTATATTTTAAGAAAGGAGTTTTTCGTAATTCGACCCTTAAAGGGCAAAAATGTTAATTTTTCTAAAATTTATTTTTTGTGTCTTAAGCAATTTATTTCATTGGATATCTAACAAAAATCGAAAAATCAAGTAAGATTATGAGGAGTAATGTCTCAGATTTGGTGATATCATATTTTAAGAAAGAATGTTTTTGGAATTCAACCCTTAAATGGAAAAAGTATAAATGCTTCTATAACGCATTTTTGTGTCACGTGCCATTTATCTCACTTGATATCCAACCGATATAGATAAATGAGGTATCATACTAAATATTAAGGTCTCCGCCGTGGTAACATTATAATTTAAGATAGGAATTTTTCGTAATTCGACCTTTAAAGGGCAAAAATGTCAATTTTTTTAAAATGTGTTTTTTGTGTCTCTAGCCATTTATCTCCCTTGATATACAACCAAAATCGATAAATGAAGTAGGAGTATGAAGAGTAATGACTCAGCTTTGGTGACATCATATTCAACCTCACTTTTTACCGAATTTTTTCGCGAAATTTTCGCATGGGTCGTCTATATATATTATTTCTATAAGGTATTTTTTTATCACAAGCCTGTATCTTCCTCCATACTTAACTGAAATCAATGAATGAGGTGTCATTTTAAAGCATACGGTCTCCACTTATCACATCATATTTTAAGAAATGAAGTTTTCGGAATTCGACCCTTAAAGGGCAAAAATATCAATATTTCTAAAATTCAGATTTCTGTGTTGCGAGTTATTTATCTCCCTGGATACCTATCTGAAATCGTTTAATGAAGTATCATTTTAAAGATTAAGATCTTCGCTTTAGTGACGTCATATATTAAGACATAAATTTTTCGGAATTCAACCCTTAAAGGGCAAACGTATCAATATTTTTGCAATACGTTTTTGTGTCACGAGTGATTTATCTCCCTTAATATCTAACCGATATAGATAAATGAGGTACCATATTAACGAATAAGGTCTGCGCCGTGGTAAAATTATATTTTAAGAAAGTAATTTTTCGTAATTCGACCCTTAAAGGACGAAAATGTCAATTTTTCTATAATGCGTTTTTTGTATCTCGAGCCATTTATCTCCCTCGATATCTAACAAAAATCGATAAATGGGGTAGGATTATGAGGAGTAATGACTCAGCTTTGCGACATTATATTTTAAGAATGATTGTTTTTGGAATTCAACCCTTAAAGGGAAAAAGTATAAATTTTTCTATAACGCATTTTTGTGTCACGAGCGAGTTATCTCCCTTAATATCTAACCGATATAGATAAATGAGGTACCATATTAAAGAATAAGGTCTCCGCCGTGGTACCATTATATTTTAAGAAAGGAATTTTTCGTAATTCGACCCTTAATTGGCAGAAAATGACAATTTTTCTAAAATGCGTTTTTTGTATCTCGAGCCATTTATCTCCCTTGATATCTAACCAAAATCGATAAATGAGGTAGGATTATGAGGAGTAATGACTCAGCTTTGCGACATTATATTTTAAGAAAGAATGTTTTTGGAATTCAACCCTTAAAGGGAAAAAGTATAAATTTTTCTACAACGCATTTTTGTGTCACGAGCCATTTATCTCCCTTGATATCTATCCGATATAGATAAATGATATATCATATTAAAGACTAAGGTCTCCGTCGTGGTAACATTATATTTCAAGAAACGATTTATTCGTATTTCAAATCTTAAAGGGCAAAATGTCAATTTTTCTAAAATGCGTTTTTTGTATCACGAGTATTTATCTCCCTTGAAAATTAAACAAAATTGATAAACAAGGTATCATTTAAAGATTGAGGTTTCCGTGATGTCTTCGGTTCCATTACCACATTTTAAGAAAGAAATTTTTAAAAATTCTAGCCCCTAGAGGGAAAAAGTATTAATATTTTTACAACTCATTTTTCTGTCATCAGCTATTTACTTCCCTTGATACCTAACCGAAATCAATAAATGAGGTATCGATTTCAATATTAAATTATCCGCTATAATCATATCATATTTTAAGAAAAAACTTTGACCAAATTCAACCGTTAAGGAGCAAAGATATCATTTCTCAAAACTTATTTTTTTTTAACCTCGCTTGATAACTAATCGAAATCGATAAATGAGGCATCATTTTAAAGACCAAGGTGGCTGATTTGGTCACACCACATTTTATAAAAGGATTTTTTTTTTGGAATTCGACTCTTAAAGGGAAAAAGTATCAATATTATTTATACAACGTGTTTTTTTTATTATTATTATTACAAGCCATTTATCTTCTTCGATACCAAGACGAAATCGATAAAAGACAGATCGTTTTAAAAATTTAGATCTCCAGCTATGTAAAATCATAAATTAAGAAAGAATTTTTCGAAATTTGGAGCTTAAAGTTGTAGCGCGTATGGGACTGTTCAGAGCTAAGTCTCTAGATTGCAGCAGCGGATATCACAGAGATGTTAATAAACTTTTTTATGTAATAAGTAGCTTTTCGGATATTTTTTTCTTCTTCTGTTACGAAACACTGTCGTTTTGCTGTACAATTCCAATCTAAACATTTTATTGGCACAGCAACAAATATTTCAGAGATATTGAGATGTTGTGTGAATTTTGTTCAGGTTGGTTTTATTCTGTTAAGGTCTGTGACAGTAAATACGGTTCTACTTTTCATTATATTACAAGCATTCAACCGCACTATTCATCGCATTTTATTCGCGAAATTTTCGCACGGGTCGTCTAGTTACTTAATATTTCTATTTTATTCGTAAGTTTGTTATGTTTAGAGGCACACAAAGCATTAGTGAGCAAGTCAGCTGGAATTTCAGCAGTTTGCATGTATTAAAGTTTAGTACACTTGTTTAGTACAAAATGGTAATGAACATCAATACGTTTAGACCTCCTATGCATTTGCTGATTACTTACAAGCTTCAAGGCACTCTGGCTGTCACTAAAGATAGCAATCATACACAAAATTCCCGTGACATCAAATAACAGATTTCTTAAATATTCTGCCTCTCGTTAAGAAACCCTTTAACTCTTTTACAACAAGCAGGAGAATTTGTTTAAGCTATAAATTTACTTTTTCGATTTCAAAACCATACTATCACAATTATATACTTTATAACCCTCAGGCAAATGCATGTAAATATCTTCCTTTAGATATCCATTTAAAAAATCTGAGGTTACGTCTAAGCAATGGTGGATCCAGGGAGGAGGGGCTAGGGGGCTCAAGCTCCTCCCCCCCCCTCAAAAAAAGTATTTAAGGTCCACCCTGACATCAGAATTTTTTAGATTTGGAGACTTTTTTTTCTTTAGCTCAACAGATCTAAGGGCGGCATGACTATAAAGCTTACCAAACGAAATCCGCTCAAACCCCTATCCAAACCAAAATCCGTTCAAGCCACCCCCCAAACAAAATCCACTCAGGGCCGGATTAAGACAGCGCGGGGCCTGTAGCAAATGTAAGAAGAGGCCCTTGGTTTTCGCCGTCCGGGGAAATTGTAGAGCTAAAAAATGGTCGCCCATCTAGCCTGGCGGGGAAGCTACAGAGACTCCTAGGTGCGCGGCCCCTCTAGGAGTGCGAGGCCCCCTAGAAGGCGCGAGTCCCGCCAGAAGGCGCGAGGCCCGTGACATTTGCTAACTCCTGCTACGTGGTTAATTCAGCACTGAATCCACTCGAGCCCCCTCCCCCTCCCTCAAACCAAAATCCTGGATCCGCCACTGCCTAAGTGCCAAATGCCAGCCATAATTGTGCAGTAATTGTTAATAAACGTCTCGATGTTAAGTGTCACCGATGAAAAGGTTTCATGATTATCTACACCTGCTTTTTTTTTGAAAAAACATTTAGCCACTAATCTAGCACGGTATCACACTTTATCGTCACTTTCAAACCTATTTTTATATTTTAAACACCCACTTGCACTGCACTTGCTATTGAAGCCACCGGCCTTGCCTCCAGGGCTCGGATGCGATTCTCCTGTCTGTCCATAACCGCCTTTATCTGCATCTCTTTGATCATATAATTCGAGACAGAACTGCCGTCTTCTATACAGTCCACACTAAATAACGTTGTACCAAACCTTGGAGGTGGTTTTCTTATTCTTTTGGCCAAGGTCTTAATTTCCACAATCTCAACTGCAATACTTTCTTCCGAGTTATCTTTACCTTCTACTTCAGCAAAGTCTGATTGAGATGATTTCAGTAATTCTGTTTTGTCTGCTACTGTCAACTGTCCTTCTTGACCAGATTCCCCCACTGAAACTCATGATTTCAGTAATTCTGTTTTGTCTGCTACTGTCAACTGTCCTTCTTGACCAGATTCCCCCACTGAAACTCATTTAAACAATTCTGGTTTGTCTGTTACTGTCAATTGTTCTTCTTGACCAGACTCCCCCACTGAAACACTTATTACTTCATATTTATTATAATTATGTGTATCAACCACGCCAATTTTTTTGTGTGTATGTCGCGGCCACAAGGGCTATGTTTGTGCATGTCCCGCTTCATTGGTACCTTTACTGCTAAGTGTCAATTGTTTTTGATGGGTTGGTTTTGGGGACTCTTTTTATTTGCGCTTTGAGGGGAAAAAATGGCTATGGTCAAAAACCCCTATAGTTTTCTTATGTGTCATACCAGTGTTATTCAGGCTGGTATATAATGCTTAATGGTACTCTGTACGAGTGCCAGGGCCTTGGCATTGTTGTGCCAATGGTATGGAGCCTCTCGTATGTATCTCTTGCGTCATCAATTCGTTGGTAGAACTTCTCTGTCTGACGGAATATTTCTGTCCGTATGGTTTCGGTATCAGTCTCATTGTGAATGTGGGCTGTTGATGTAAACCTTGGAGCTCTAAGGATTGTCCTGAGGCACCGGTTTTGGAGTCGTTATAGGTGGAGGATGTTATAGTTTGCCGCCGCTCCCCACACTTGGTATCTGTAAACGATGAAAGGGTGAATGACGGATTTGTATAGTCTGAGTTTGGTTGTGGTCATTAATTCCGTGCTGTGTAGTATGGGGAAAAGGTTCTGAATAACTGCCAGACCTTGTCTTCGCCTGTCCAGGATGTGGTTGCGGAAGAGAAGTTTTGAGTCCAGTGTGATGCCAAGGTATTTTGTTTCCTTCTTCCATTCGATTTCTTGACCCATTATTTTTAATTTTGTAATAAGTGCTGGTCTTCTTTTGGTAGAGTACACCGCTGCTCACTTTGTTGCATTGACATTTATTTTGTTAATTCGGCACCATTTGTCGAAAAGATTGAGGCCCCGTTGCATTCGGTTGATTAAAACTTTGGGTTTATAGCCTGTTGAGTAGATCGTTGTGTCATCGGCGAACTAATTCATATCAGCGCTATTTATACGCCTGAGTCTTCAGTGCCACGTAGAACCACCAGTTAACACATGAGTAGCCACTAAACTGTGCTCACTTTTAATATTGTGTTTTATCTTTAACTTGTAAACACCTCAAATAAGTTCTCTTACAGCCACTAATTCACCATTCATATTATGTATGAAACAATTCTGTGAATCTAAATTAACTTTATTACCGTTCTTTATGAGTTCACTCACTGATAAGATGTTAGTCGTCAGACTTGGCACACACAATGTAATTTTTACAGTAATATCATAACCATAATCTGTAGTTATTTATACATCACCGGTACATAAAACAGGTACTTTGGTTTTGTCAGCATCAATAATTCGGGTACACTTGACAAATACAATGCATTTTTTTATCCACTGTTCATTCGGCGTCAAATGAGAACTTGCGCCGGAGTCAATATACCAATCTTGTTTACCTAATTTGCCGGATAGAAAAACAACACTAAACACATTAAATTGCTTAGGTTCTTATGATTTCGCCAGCAATGGACATTAATTCCCGTAATGCCCACGCCGTTTACACCTGTAACAAGTGATGGATTTAACTCCTGTCATTTTGACATTTGACTTTTCCGAGAGATAGTTTCCGCTTTTGTTGTGTCTGTTGGCAGTCTTGCTTTATGGTTCAGCCAACCATTGGAAGCGAAAGCAGTTTTTGTCTCTGATTCATTCGAATTTGACATTTCCATATCGATCAATTTTGTCATAATGACATCCGCCGTGCCGGAATGTTCAGTCGCCATGATCACAAGTGAAAATCGTTCTGGTTAACCTGTCAGTAACAACGAGCCGATCAATTTGTCGTTCATATCAAATCCAGCTTTGCGATGTCTCAATAATATCTGTCACTAATGACGTCATTTAATCACAATTATCATGGCTGACTGATATTAGATGACGTAGTAAGGTCATTCTTCGTGAAAACCCGGAATCGTCAAACATAGTTTTAACCTGCGCCCACAGCACCTTCGTTGTTTTAGCTTATTTCATATGCACATACAACGCTGGATCGATTGTAAGAATCAGCCAACTGCGGCTGTAATGCTAGTACTTCCTTCTTATTTTATTAAGCCGGACATGCCTTCTAACACCAATATATTCTCAGCTGCAAAAGCCCACACATCGTAGTTGTCTCTGCCTTTAAGCTTAGGCGCGTTAACTACAAAATTCGAAGCCATCTACAAGCGCGTAACTAATTATTTATAATATCACGACTTTCCGTATTCTGTTTACTAGAAGGACGAATTAAAAAACTCTGGGACACAGTCAGAGCCCACAACCTAATAAAATACGTCCGTTTCACGGTTAAGCAAGAACGCACCAAGCTCCTTTGTTTTATTCACAACAGAGGACAGAGACAGAGAATATGCAATGTCCATGGAAAGCATTCAAACTAAAACTAATACAATTTATTGCGATATCATATTATAACACTAAAGGAAGACCAGTTTGGTTTCAGGAAAAGGAGAGATATGAGGGAAGCAATTTTTACATCAAGGCTAATATCATAAAGGATGATAGAGAAGGCAAAAAAGAGTATTTAAGTTTTTTAGATATTGAAAAGCATTTGGTTTTTTAAATGGGTAAAGATGTTTGCGATATTTAGAAAAATAAGTGTACGATACAGATACATGCATCTAATATGGAACCTGTACAAAAATGATATAGCTGTAATAAAAACCGAAAATAACAAGAGGAAGCAGTAATATGAAAAGGAGTCAGACAAGGATGTGCCTTATCTCCTATAATTTTTAATGCATATATTCAAGATTCACTAGATAATATCAGGGATGAAATTGATGCTGGGATAAAGATACAGGCAGAGCTAGTAAATATTATTCGATTCGCAAATGACATTATTATAGTAGCAGAAAGTGAAGAGGACCTTAAGAAAATTTTGGAAAATATGGAGAAAACAATGGGGAAAGAGTTCAATATGAAAATTAATAAAGCGAAGGCGAAAGTAAAGATTTTAAAGTGAGAATTAAAATTAATGGAGAAACATTGTAGGATGTGCAAGAATTCAAAAGGTGGCAGAAGCAAGAATGAGATAGCGTTCAACGAAAGAAAGGAATATTTACAACAAATAACGTCAGCTGAATAACGAAAAAAAGACTATTAAAAGCTTATGCCTGGAGTATTGCCCTGTATTGATGTGAAATCTGGATAGTTGGTAAAGAAAAGAAAAGGAGATTAATTTCATTTGAGCAATGGTGCTACAAAACGATGTTAAGAATTAGTTGGAGGGACAAGATTACTAATGAAGAAGGTTTTTGGGGAGCCGGAGAGTATAACTCTTTTTGGAAGAGTGTAAAAACGCGGAGGACTATATTAATTGGACATATCTTAAGACATGAGAGCTAAGTAAAAACAGTACTGCAGGGGATCGTATAAGGAAAGAGATATAGAGGAAGACCACGGTTAAAATACATCCAGCAGAAAATGGAAGATGGCGGCAGGAGATATAGTAGTAGGAAGAGGAGGGCAGAGAACAGAGCCACAGACCAATCCAATGATTGACTACTGAAGAAGAGCCCTATATAACAGTTTGGTTCTGAGGGATGTGTAAAGTTAAGTTAACAGATCAAAAATAATATAACAAAATAAATGTATTGAGGTATACCACTTTTGTTAGAGAAAATTTTATGTTACAAAATTTTATGTTACAAAATTTTATTTTAATTAATATCAGACATTTTAAAAGGGCGCCAATGGAGATAAAAAAAAAATTCACAAAATTGAATTTTGATTTGATTTTTGAAAGGACTGTAAAATCTTCACACCTAAATACAACAGGGAGGAGTATTGTCATGAACGATATTTATTCTGACTTTGAATAACAATTGACACGTACAAAACATACTGAAATTTACTTCTCTGCTTTTAAAATGGAAACAAATCATTCTAATAGCACGTTGACATTAGTGAATATATAAACGTTCAGCTTACTCACATATAAGCATTCAAATTTAAGTCCATTTAATTGTGACTTTATTATTGGTTTCTGAGACCCCTTAATCTCATAGGTTGTTACTGGGCGTGACATATCGAAATGCGTTTCCAAATGTAAAATTGATAACTTCATTTTACCGTGTGAAGAGCAGTAGACGACGGCGTTGATCGGGTGGGGCGGTTGTTGTGGCTCGTTACATCACGGTACCAGCTGTAGTTCCTCCGAGTTGGAGGCTGCGTCTCTTTGAAACAAATGTAACACCACAATTTCACAAATTAAAAGAAACAATGATAAAAGACTTGGTGCGCGGCACCTAAAAGTTTGCGCGCAGCATCATGTGCTTGCAAAAACTTCCTCGTACGGTACTTGTAATGCCAAGATATTTTCATTTCAAGTCTTCAACAAGCAATTCTTTCCCCACCACCTTATAATCGTCATCAACCAGTAGTTTTTTATTTGTGTATCTAATAAGTCGACTCTTCTTTGCATTTATCTTCATCCCATGTTTACCAACTCAACCTGATATCCTGTCCAGACCACCCTACCGCTGTTTACAGTCCTCTCCCGTTTTGATTCTTTTATATAGCATTATGTCTTCTGCAAACAATAGTCTATAATTTCTGATACTAAACAATTAACACAATTATTCATTAGAATAATGAATAGCAATGGTCCCAATACTCAACCCTGTGGCACTCCCATTTTTATTTCCACTTCTTTTGATACTGCACGTCCTACCCTAACTTTCTGTTTTCTACCTTTTAAAAAATTTTCTACCCAGTAAATAACTTTCTCATCCACTCCAATAGTTTTTACCTTATTTACCACCATTTTATGGCTCACTCTGTCAAAAGCCTTTGAAAGATCTACGGCTACACTATCAATTTGGCCTTCCTTGTCCATTTCATTTGAAATATCTTGCATATATCCCACAAACTGAGATTCGCATGAATATCATTACCTAAAACCATGCTGCCGACTTGAAAACCACTTACGCCCTTCACATATATTTCTGATGTGGTTGCATATCAATCTCTCTATTAATTTACCTATTACTGATGTCAAACTGATCGGCCTGTAATTTTCTATTTCTCACCCCACCTTTGTGTACCGGCACTACTATCGCACTTTTCCAGTCCTGTGGTAAGCAGCAAGTATCCAGACTCAATTTAAATAATATTTCAAGATAAGGTACAATGTCACATCCGACTATCCTTAAGATATCTGTAGTAATATTATCTACAGCAGCCCCTTTATATTTTTTCTTATTTCCTTTGTGATATCCTCAGGATGAATTTCAAATTTCTTGGTCTGTTCATTTCTAATTGTGTTGTTAAGCTCGTTCTCCGAATTAGACCCTGCCGTTTCTGATTCATTGTCCCTAATGCTCTCACTAAACCACTTACTTAAAATCTCTGCCTTTTTCAAAACCTCAGTAACTTCTTCTCCGTCCTTATCTATAAGCATCTCAACAGTCTCCTTTCTCCTCAATTTTCTAACATAGCCATAGAAATTTCTAGATGCATCAGTCAATGGTCCCTTTGCGCTGACAATACTCCTCATAAACCCATCTTTAGCCATCTTCTTAGCTATTATTAAGTCCTTGTGCTGTCTCTTAAATCTGTTATGTTCTCTTCTTACCTCTTTGACCTCCTCACTTCCCTATTTTAGTACAAAGGTTTTTTACTTCCCTTTATTTTCTGTTTTGGAATAAATTTTTCTTATCCCTTTCTTATTATCTCCTTTAACTCTTTCCACCTTGACTCTACTGTACTTCTGCCTTCCTTCAGTTTGCTGAATTTTTCTCTGAAATATCTCTTCAAATTCGAAATTTGTGCGTTTTTTAAATTGTACCTATTTCTTCCTTCAGTTTTGGCTGCTGGTTTACTGAATACTCTAATATCCATCAGAACTGCTTCATGATCACCTATTCCTTCGGTTAATTGACACCCCACAAGGTTATCATCGGGCTTTTCTAGGTATATATATATATATATATATATATATATATATATATATATATATATTGTCCCATAGTGTTCTGCTCTACCACTTGTGTAAATCCTCCTTCCCTTATTAGGGTATTTAGGGAACAGCCCTTGTGTTATTAATCTTACCATATTTGCTATTAAATTCATACCTGATAAATTTAAATCCCCACCAATAACGACCATTCTATTCTCAGCTCTGAAATCTGAGTATGAACTTAATTTCTCCCCAAGACTCTCATCTTCATTTGTCATTCTTCCACTGCAGTAGCAGCCAAAACCCTGATTTTTTCTTTTTGATAATCCCAGAAATCTACCCCAAGTAACTTATGGTCATGATGTATGAACACCAGTGAACTGTGGAAGTTTTTAATAACTAGTATGAAAACTCCTCCACCAATTGCTCCTCTCGAAACCCCAGTTCCCTTGGTTCCCTGGTAGTCGATTCATAGTAGATTTAAGTCCCCACCAACAATGACCATTCTGTCTTTTGTTGCATGGCTCTTTTCATAACTGAATTTTGATTTGGTTAGAATTTTTTATTTTTGAAGTTCTGGTAAACTGTCCTGCACAAGGCTTTTTCAAATAGAAGACTATTAGTAAGTAAACAGGATAGTATTAAGATACCACTGACTTAGCTCCCTTTATGAAGAATGATTTAACTACAGCACACTTAAGCCTTTCTGGGAAGCTGCCCTGAAGTATAGATATATTAAACTGATAACTTAGTACATTATTTTATTTTGTGGAGCATTGTTTAATTAATCTGTTGGAAATTCTATCAAATACGCGAGTAGTTGTTCTGAAGACACATGATAATATTACTACGTAATCTCAAGTAGCTAAATTTACGGACATAATGTCAAATTTTTCTTGGAAGCTTGTGTTAAAACGAAATCCATGCTTTTAGTTATTGAGCTATTTGCAGTCAAATTTTTGGCAACAGATAAAAATATATGAAATATATATGATATTTGTTCTATATCATCTCAAACTATCTTAGTTTTATTTTCAGAGGTATGAAACTTACGTTTGTAGTACTTATTTTTAATCTTTAATAACCTTGTTCAGTAAAACAATGATTATTCTTTAAAAAGTATGGTAGAGCAGCTATTGTTGGATTTTATTTATTCTTGGGTGCTATTCGCCTATCTTAGAGGTATCTTCAGCGTACGTTACTTTTCTTTAATACGTTATCTTTGTTACTTATTTACACCATAGTCTTTGCTTATATATATAAAAAATAAATATATTATCGGTTTTTTAATTTCGTCCAGAATTCAAAATAGCGCTGCTATCAATTCTCGGTCAGTTTGTTGAGGCGTGGTACAAGCACCTCAGTGCTCGACTTGCCCGCAGTTGTGACAGTGAGTCAGTCGTCGTTGGAGGTGGCTGGCACGGCAAAGCCACAGGTTAAGACGGTGGAAAATGAGACTTTTGCCATTTAATACATTTGTACGGAAGATTTCAATAGAAAAGGTGCTTTCTTTATTTACTTTTACAAAATCTTTCAGAATCTGGAGTTATTCTTAAAATTGATTGCTTTGGCAGCAGTATGCTAGTATACAAATCTCCAGTTGCCATAAATCTTTAAGTTTATAGCTAGTCTTTCAGTAACTGAATTACCTATCGAAATTGAGTATTTATTTTCTTCACACATGATTCAACTAATTATTTTAAGAGCTGGAATTCTATTGTTGCCCTTTTTTAAAAATGTTTATTGTATCCTTTATGCACTGACGTATTTTCATAAACGTGCAAGGGCGATCGCCTGGAGTCATAAGTGCAGGAGGGGCAGTCGTCCCTCTGGGTTTTGGTGTGCTCCCCGATCGTCTCCGGGGGATGCCCCTCTATAATATGTAAAAACGGTATCGACTGTGCGCGGATAGCTCGTTGGAATGCCTAGTACTACTGAACGGGGAGTGAAGTGGGAGAGAGCGTGCGAATGTGTGAGCAACATGTTGACTTACAGTCATTCATCTTGAAGCGATCCGCTCGCGGACGCTTCATAATTTAGTAGTAAGACTATTGCTATCTTGCATGGAACAGTGCTTTGTTTCATTGGTCAGTGTAAGCGGCAGAGCCCTTCGCAGTGAAGTGAAGTGCAGGTGTTTGCAGATGAGGCGAGAGATAACGGAACCACACATTCCTTCGGTGAGTGGTTCCACATGGCAGAGAGTAGCTGAGAAGGGCGCGGCAAGGACGCCACGAGAGGAGACATAGCGATATGATGTGCGTGAGTGTGTGTTGTAAGAGTGAATTAAAACGCATTGTTCATTCAGTTTTTTCCATTTTTTTTTCACAAATAACAGTTATACAATTTTGATATGGTATTGAATATTACAAGGCTATATTGTGAATCCCACATAAGGTAAAGCTCTTGTGTGGGCTTCAAGTTGTAACTATCTTGATTTTTACATTATGGAGATTTACAGTGACTTAAGATCTATTGGACAATCTATAGGCCTACTTGATTGTGTATAAATAATAATCAACAGAGTATATTAGGAGTATAAAGACACAAGTGATACAACTATTATAAATATTTGTTCCATGTACATGGACATTTTAAAAATTCTTATTGGTAAAGTAATATTTAAGACCTATATATATACATATTGTTTACACCAAGTGATGAAAATTTATTAATTCATTTAATAATTCATAGTTCTCTAAAAGCTAAGTGGATATATATTTCTTCATGGTATGCTTTTGGTTTATTGATAACATCTGCAGGTAATTTATTATAAATTCTTGGATCAAGTCAGCTTGGATGTCTTTGTCCTAGTAGAGTGTTTCGGCGAGGGATGAATGCTCCATTTCTTTTTTGTATTCTAGTATTCAAGTATGGTAGGTCACTAGCGTTGAAGACTTTTGTATTGGCATGTAAGTACATGACCGTTGTTTGAATAAATAGCTGACGGACGTTGAGCAACATGCTTTGTTTATATAGCTCACAGGTTGGAAAAGTGTATGGCTTTTTGTACATCACTTTCAGAACGTAATTTTAACATCTGTTGACCTGAGCCAAGTGTGTATCAAGTATCCCTCCCCACTGTACTGTAAGTGTGTTTGGACTAAGGCGAAATAAACCGTTCTTAATGCTTCGATTGGGAGAATGTTTCTTATCCTATAAAATACATAAATAAGCTTTTGTAGTTTAGCAACTAAGTTTGATGCATGATGATTCCAACGCATATTGCAGTCTATTTCTATGCCTAGATACATAATTTTTTTTGCTTTCTGCATTTTGACACAGTTACATTTTGTGAGACTATTGCATGTGGGTTTGTGGAGTATCAGAGTTTGATGGTCCGGTGGTTGTGTTGTTATATTGTGTGTAAAGTAAACGAATTTGGTCTTGTTTTTATTTATAGTTAGAAGATTTTGGTTTAACCATTGCTGAACAGTGTTTAGGGCTTCCTGAGCTTCATTGAAGCTGTCTTCCCAAGTGTTACCTGTAACAGTCACAACTGTGTCATCAGCATATGAAGTGATTTTTGCACTAAGATTTAATTCACATAGGTCATTTATGTAAACAAGGTACAGAACTGGTCCTAGTACTGTTCCTTGTGGAACACCTACTTTGACTTCTGCAACTTTACTTATGGTGTCTCCAATTAGTACCATTTGTGTTCTGTTGCACAGAAAACTATTAAATGAACTATGAAAACTATTAAATGAATTATAAACTAAAACACGTGATTGTTTATATTTCCACGTGTAAATCTGGACAAACCCACAAAAAATTGAGAATGAGGTACAGAGACGACAGGAGAAGCTCCAAGGTCGAGGTTACGATTCCCTGCGACGACTGTACTCATATGACTAATATAAAGAATCTTTTATCCGCAAGGACAAACTAACTCTGAATGCGGTGCATTTTAGGAACCCGTAAACGATACCCGTGACTTTCGTCACAGACAGAATTCGTGCTCTCTGACTGTCAATTGACCTAGCAACAATTTGTTTTTGCAAGTGTTCTGCCATGTCATTTTTCTTTAATCTGTGTTTTGTATGTTAATAATATGTGGATGTATTTTTTTTTTTTGTATTTGTTTTGGAATAATCCACATTACTTTCTTTTGATTTTCATTATCATAATAAATATTAGTTGCATTGTCTTGAAAGTAACGTTATTTCATTTGACGATTATAATTTTCATGAGAATAATTGTATTTTAATTTTGGACTGCTCAAGTTAATTTTTGGAATTACCTCTTTTATGGCACCCAGGCAATATTCTAGAAAGGAAATGACATGCAAAATTTCAATAGACTGAGAATAATAATAACAAGTGGCAACATTCCTTCACAACCGGTATCTATACTACAATCTCAAGTACGCTTATACCGATAGACGTATTGTTTTGACTGGATTAACGTTAATTATTTGTCATGAATGCTACTGCCAAGAGAAAATATATTGCTAGTCTTTTTTTTTTTTTTTTTTTTTTTTTTTTTTTTTTTTTTTTTTAAAAGACGCTAAACATAAGCAGAAAAAATAAAATGAGGTAATAGAACAAATCCATAAAATGGGCACATTTTCAATTACAAAAAAATGACCATTCCTTTACATGTCGTTCATTGCCTGTTGATAAAGATGAGGATAAAAATTCTTTTAAGGTAACCTATTTGCAGTTTTTTTTTTATGACACAGCACGCTCGATGTCAGATTACACAATCGTTGACCTTGAAAAAAATCTTTAAATGAACACCTTATCTAACTACCGACTAATTTGTAAAGATTAATAAACTAGTAAAATAATTATATGTATCCTTGAGATTTATGTGTTTTTATTTCAAGAAATGTGTTTAAAACATAAATTACTTTCAGGAGAAGAATATAAAACAATGATTTTTTTATAAAAAAATATATGAGTAAAAGTATAGGATCCAGTTTGACCGGCGATTTGATTTTATCTAGGTTAGTATAGAAAATGTTAATTCTTTTTACATTTGAGGTGCCCTCCCCAAATTTTAGTTCAATTGAACAATTTTAACAGTCCCCCTAAGAAATTTTTAAAATTCCAAAAATAGTTAAAAATAGACTTTTGTTTCAAATTATATATATATAATAAATTATATTCTGAAAGTGTCAGTTTAAAATATAACTTTTCCAAAGGGTTCTCAAGAATTTAGAACACTTATAAACACGGTAACTGAATATTAATATTATGGCAGTATTTTTTTTTTTTTTTCAATTTTTCAGCTTGCTTGAAAATGAGCAAAAATACGTTATGAGATTTGAGGAAAGTTATTTATTTTATTATTGATCATATTTATTTATTTTATTTATTTCAACGGAAAAAACTATTTTACATTAATATATCTTATGATAGCTACTTAGTAAACACAATTATCACTATTTGTAAACAATTAGTTACAGTGAAAACAAGGAGATGACAAAAAATAGCAAGTATAGTATAATATTACTAAAACTATAAAAATAATTACACAACAGAAAATTATTAAATATTCAAAAACTAATAATAAGACTCAACATACAACTACAGAAAAATAAAAATTATTACAGGGAATAAGAGACAGTGACTGTACTAAGTCCATTATTGCCGACTCCACTCGCTTTAAAACAGTAACACTGTCAATGAAGACAGTCTATAACACCTGAGATTACTTTATTTAGAAATAGGACACCATGAACATTCCGTCTCAATTCCAAAGTATGGAGACCAAGGTAGGTTCCAACAGCAACCAACGGAACGTCTTTGTAATGAAAGCCCATGCGACAAACTATAAGTCTTATAAACTTATTTGGAAGATTCTGAATCTGTTGAATTAGTGTGACCTGATGAGGCGACCATACAACGCTGCAATACTCAAGTATACGTCTGACATGGGCACAGTACAAGAGCCTGACTGTCTGGATATTATTATTAAATCTGGAAGTGCGTGCCAGTAAGCCCAGGCACTTGGAGGCCTTGGCACATGTTCTTCCAGACTGAGATTGTAAGTCAGAAGAACTCCTAGGTCTCTTACAATTGTGCAGCGACTCAGTAGCTGATTTTCCATTTCATATTCAAAATGTAATGCAGATTTAGTGCGGTGAAAAGTAATGCAGGAACATTTATTAACATTAAGTTTCATACTGGTTTGTTGACTCCGTTTTACAATAGCTTTTAAGCAAATCTGAAGATCTAAGCAGTCGTCTCGAGTCACGATTTTCTTGAAAATCTTAATATCATCTGCAAAGAAAAGGCAACTGGCAAAAATACTAACTAAATCATTTATGAAAATATTGAACAGCAATGGTGCCAGGTGTGAACCCTGAGGTACTCCAGAAATTGCTGCGAAAGCAGATGACAATGAGCAAAAAGACTTTACAATCAACCTTCTGTTGCTGAGGTAACTACAAAACCACTCCAATAATTTACCAACTATGCCATATTCCTTCAACTTAGTAAGAAGGTGGGGATGGCTAACTTTATCAAATGCCTTTGAAAAGTCAAGATATATGACATCAAGTTGTTTTCGCTCACTGAATGCTCTAATTATTTCATTTTGAAGAATCGCAAGGTTGATTTTCCAGGAAAGAAACCATGTTGCTTTGGAGTAATTATGTTACGAAGCATGGGATAGTTTTTGTTTAGCACCAAATTATCGAAGAGTTTTGTCAACACCGATTGTATAACAATAGGTCTGTAGTTCTTAACATATTCTTTCGATCCGCATTTATGCACAGGCACATGACCAAGCTTCAACACATCTGGAATAATTCCTGTCTTTAGAGACCTGTTAAACAAGTATTTTAAAGGATGGCAAAGCGTATTTGCCTCTTCCAATGTCACTGTCAAGGAAGACACCTGCCCTTTGTTGCCTATTGATATCCAGCATCCAGCATTGAAGATTATTCACCCTGTAGAATCTACTTTGCCTGACCATCAGTGCACTTTTGTTCCTGATTTTGCAAGGTGTAATCTTGGAGAAGTTTTTGATGAACTTCTTTCTATGGACCTATCCAATTTTGAATCCCTTGACTTATCCACCGATACTGACAATCTGTTCATAAAATTCACTGACATATTGAAGTGCTCAAGTATACACCACTGAAAAAAAACTGGAATGTCAAAATTCCCATGTTGGTTCTCTACAGAGCTTATACAATTGGTCATAGAAAAGAAAAGACTCCACAAAGCTTATAAGAAGACCTTTGATTATGAGTACTAAGTCCTGTTCTCAAAATTGAGAGATCAATCTCGTCTCTTATCCAAAAAATGTTTCAATGACTATGTTGAACATGTGCAATGTACTATTCCTGGCAATCCCAAATTATTCTGGAATTTCATCCGTAACACTAGCAAAGCTGAAGGAGCACCAAGCACGTTAACATTTAATAATCACTTCACTTCCCACCCACAGCAAATGTGTGATCTGTTTGCACAATACTTCTCTTCAGTATTTACACCTACATCTTCGTCTACTTCCAATATCCATTTCAGTACTATTAATAGTCTGAGTACACTTGCAGTCACTGATGAAGATGTTTATAAAGCATTGGGCAAGCTAGACTGTTCAAAGTGTTGTGGCCCTGACCAAATACCATCTAATATTTTGAAATACTGTAGAGTCTTGCTTTGCCATCCTTTAAAATACTTGTTTAACAGGTCTCTAAAGTCAGGAAATTTTCCAGATGTATTTAAGCTTGGTCATGTTGTTCCTGTGCATAAATGCGGATCGAAGGAAGATGTTAAGAATTATAGACCTATTGTTATACAATCGGTGTTAGCAAAAATCTTCGAGAAGTTGGTGCTAAACAAAATCTATCCCATGTTTTGTAACATAATTACTCCAAAGCAACATGGTTTCTCTCCTGGAAAATCAACAACAACTAACCTTGTGATTCTTCAAAATGAAATAATTAGAGCATTTAGTGAGCGAAAACAACTCGATGTCATATATCTTGACTTTTCAAAGGCATTTGATAAAGTTAGCCATCCCCACCTTCTTACTAAGTTGAAGGAATATGGCATAGTTGGTAAATTATTGGAGTGGTTTTGTAGCTACCTCAGCAACAGATGGTTGATTGTAAAGGCTATTGGCTCATTGTCATCTGCTTTCGCAGCAACTTCTGGAGTTACTCAGGGTTCACACCAAGGACCATTGCTGTTCAATATATTCATAAATGATTTAGTTAGTATTTTTGCCAGTTGCCTTTTCTTTGCAGATGACATTAAGATTTTCAAGAAAGTCATTACTCGAGATGACTGCTTAGATCTTCAGAATTGCTTAAAAGCTATTGTGAAATGGTGTCAACAAAACAGTATGCAACTTAATGTTAATAAATGTTCCTGCATTACTTTTCACCGCACTAAATCGGCATTACATTTTGAATATGAAATGGAAAATCAGCTACTGAATCGCTGCACAACTGTAAGAGACCTAGGAGTTCTTCTGACGTACAATCTCAGTCCAGAAGAACATGTCCACAACATATGTGCCAAGGCCTCCAAGTGCCTGGGCTTATTGGCACGCATTTCCAGATTTATTAATAATATCCAGACACTCAGGCTCTTGTACTGTGCCCATGTCAGACCCATACTTGAGTATTGCAGCGTTGTATGGTCGCCTCATCAGATCACACTAATTCAACACATTCAGAATCTTCAAAATAAGTTCTTAAGGCTTATAGGTTGTCGCATGGGCTTTCATTACAAAGTCGTTCCGTTGGTTGCTGTTGGAACCTACCTTGGCCTCCATCCTTTGGAGTCGAGAAGGAATGTTCATGGTGTCCTTTTTCTGCATAAACTAATCTCAGGTGTTATAGACTGCCCTGAAATTCTCAGACATGTATATTTTCGTTGTCTGTCTGGTACACGGTTGAGAGAACTATTTGGTCGTAGACATCTGCGCACAAACTATGAGGCTAGCAGTGCCTTAGAACGGATACAGAGGCTAGGTAAAAGAAACCTCCTGAACTTGATTTTTTATTTACAGTGTTGCTGTTTTCAAGCAAGTACTCATACGTGAGTGGAGTCAGCAATGATGGGCTTAGTCACGGTCTATTATTCCCTGTAATAATTTTTTTTTTTTGTAGTTTTATGTTGAGTCTTATTATTAGTTTTAGAATAATTAATAATTTTCTTCTGTGTAATTGTTTTTTCTAGTTTTAATAATATAAAACTATACTTGCTATTTTTTGTTATCTTCTTGTTTTCACTGTAACTAAATTGTTCATTAATAGTGGTAATTGTGTTTAATAAGTAGCTATCATAAGATATATTAATGTAAAATGGTTTTTCCGTTGGAATAAATAAATAAAAAGACACTACAGTATTTCAAAATGGGTGGTATTTGGTCAGGGCCAAATCTCTTCGAACAGTCTAGCTGGCCCAATGCTTTATAAACATCTTTATCAGTGACTGAAAGTGTACTCAGACTATTTCTTATACTGAAATGAATATTGGAAGTAGGCGAAGATAGAGGGGTAAATACTGAAGAGAAGTATTGTGCAAACAGATCACACGTTTGCTGTGGGTGGGAAGTGAAGTGATTATTAAATATTAACGTGTTTGGTGCTCCTTCAGCCTTTCTAATGTTACAGATGAAATCCCAGAATAATTTGGGATTGTCAGGTATAGTACAAATCACATGTTCAATATAGTCAGTGAAGCATTTTTTAGATAAGAGACGAGATTGGTCTCTTAATTTTGAGAACAGGACATAGTACTCATAATCAAAGATCTGCTTATAAGCTTTGTGGAGTCTTTTCTTATCTATGACCAATTGTATAAGCTCTGTAGAGAACCAACATGGGAATTTTTTTTTTCATTTTTTTTTCAGTGGTGTATGCTTGAGCACAATTGACTTCAATATGTCAGTGAATTTTATGAACAGAGTGTCAGTATCGGTGGATAAGTCAAGGTATTCAAAAGCGGATAGGTCCATAGAAAGAAGTTAATCAAAACTTCTCCTAGATTACACCTTGCAAAATCAGAAACAAAAGTGCACTGGTGATCA
>JARYHS010013630.1:191857058-192077705 GCA_031002005.1 Vandiemenella viatica
ATTGGTATGTTGGTGATGAGCTAGGTGGATCTTGGTGAAAGAATTAGGAAATAGAATATCAGTAGAAGCTGGCACTGGATTTCTTCTATAAGGGAGTATCTCCACCTTGGTCACAGGCGATGGTCTCAGGCATGTTCAGTGCTTAGCACTGCCTTAGCGTGACTCGATTTTTATCACATAGGACTGGCGTACTTCGATTCGACAGGGGTGAAATTAGTAAGATTAACAGACGTATTTCGTCCCCCTGATTTATTGAAAAATAATTTCCTGGAAAAGGGGAGAATTTCCCTGAAAACTGCAGTAGAACCACCTTAAATGAACATTTTGGTACCTGGCTACTGATTAGCAGAAGACTTTGCGAAAGCACTGCCTTAGCGTGACTCGATTTTTATCACATAGGACTGGCGTACTTCGATTCGACAGGGGTGAAATTAGTAAGATTAACAGACGTATTTCGTTCCTGGAACATACGTGCTGAGCTGTAAAATACAGTTAAAGGTGGGTATATCTCTCTGTTTCTAGTCAATCACTGATTTCCTCTTGTTATTCACACAGAGTTATTTTTTGTGCAAAGCACCCTCTGCCAAATTCGAATATCAGAACTGCATTGTATAGATGTGAATTTGAGCTATGTCAGGACATTCCATGGTTCATTATCACGTTTTAAACGTAAAAGTTACGCTTTCACATGGTCTATTTTTTAATTAAATACAAAGACTCAAGCAGTTTATCTGTTCACCCAGAATGAAAACAAAATTTTCGATTTTCGTTTTGAAAACACCATAAAAAATGTTTCCTAGATTTGTACTACGAAAACTGACATATAATAATTATTCTCATCTCGTAATAATTTCTTCTTGAACCGAAGTGAATGCTGAAATATTTCTATGTATCCCGCTGGGGGCGGTTTTGCAGTGCAATGAGCATATGGCGCAACCTGAATTCCTTATCGATAGCAGGACACCGTTCTTGCCTCGGTTTTATATCTGGAGTTTTTTATTTGCCCCACGTACCACGAGTATCAGTACGCACACTAACAACGTGGTCTTTAGAGACGGGAAATGAATTCGGTCATGGCCTTTTGAAGGTAGCATCCCCGGCATTCACTTGGAGTGATTTTGGGAAACCATGGATGCCCCCGGAACCTCCGTCCTCCCGAATGCGAGGCAAGAACGCTAAATAATTTCATGAAAACAGGTACACATAGAATTTATATCTGGAGTTTATGACTTTTTTTCCCGTTAAAAGGAAACATTTATGCTTTTCGAGGCGTGGAAATTACGTAACTTTGCGGCTTTTCCACAAAACACTTAAACACCGCGGCCGGACTCGAACCGGCGACCTAGCCCCAACACTGCCGAGGTCGTTTTAATGTGGACTTTTCCTCCCGAATGCGAGGCAAGAACGCTAAATAATTTCATGAAATCAGGTACACATAGAATTCTTCCTCGGTTTTATATCGAACGTTAAAAGGAAAAATTTATGCTTTTTTTATTCAAGGCAGGTATCCTCTCTAGGTATGGAAACTAAAATTTTGATTTGGAAATTGACGAGTTGGGACGGCTAAAACACCGCGGCCGGACTCGAACCGGCGACCTTCGGCACTCTAACCCCTACGCTACCGATGTCTGTTCACGTAATATCCGTTGATGTGGACTTAAGTATTTTTCACGATACAAAATATTTTACTGTGTGTCGATAGTAGCCAAGATGTTCAGTGCTTGCTTAACAGGACGCTAGGAATACATATTTCGTCACGCTTAGTAAACAGAGATAACAGTCGTTGAAACAGTGTACACATTTCGCAAAGCGCGCCGGAAATAATGCCACCGAACGCCATCTAGCCGCCACCAAATGAACTAGAAATTAAGCCCTTGGGAGATGCCGCCATCTGTGCGGGCGGTTGAGGAACTAACGGCGGCCATCTTGGTCACACCAAACGGGGGCGGCAATCTTGACCGGGCGGTGCGCTCGGCGGCCATCTTGGTCACACCAAACGGGGGCGGCCATGTTGTGACGTCACGCGGGCGAGTGGAGTCTCTTTACGGTTGTCCAAAGAGCTTATCCGGCTTGGTCCATCCTTATCTTCCTACTTTGGCAGACAGACGACCTCGAATTTATTGGTGAATATGCGAAATTCTTTAATTTACGACTGCAATGAAATACTTTTCCCGCCAATCTATTTAGGTCGCAATGACAAGAGGGATAAGATTAGAGAAATAAGATGCCATACTGATGCTTTTATATATTCTTTCTTTCCTCGTTCTGTTCGGGATTAGAATGCACAGAATTAGGATTGGTGCTTGGCACCCTCTGCCACCCACAATATTTGTGAATTGCAGAGTATAGATGTAGATATAAAAACAATATACAATCCCTTGTTAGTACAATGAGGTTAGGACATATACAAGCCGCCCAACATGGAGTCACGGAATCACACCAAGGATAGCACATTTGGAGTTCGGAAGCTACCCACGATCTCGTATGCTAGACAGAGCGCTATCTCCCGACACATTCAACCCTTTGGCATTTTTATAACATTGTATGTGGTTGTAGCCCACCAGTGGAACAGAAGTACAAACGGCCTAAGCTCAAATCCCGTTGAGCGCGGATTGGCAGTGCTGATTAGGATTTTTGAGCGGTTTTTTGCAATCGCCTAGGTGAATGCTGCGACGGTACATAACCTCTGCTTCATAAACTACAAATTTCACAAACAAAAATGCACTTAACCCACAAAAAATAAGTTATACATTTCACAGGTGGATGGCAACACATCCGCTTCCCCATCAAATCTACGAAAGGTCTAGCAAGCCGGCAACAGATGGAAGCATGCTATCAAAATAAGCTCAGCCTCCGGAAGAGGATTTGCTGGGTGACCCGCGAAAGTGGAAACGTTAATATATATATATATATATATATATATATATATATATAAATATGTCGAATCCATTCGGGAAAGATCAGGAGTCGGGTGAGTCGAATGGCGTTCCCGCTAGAGGTAGATGGGTCATTAGCGAAGGTAGGCTGTGGATGTCTCTCAGACAGAGGAGAGTAACTACGAGAACACAGCTTATACGAGGATCCTGTTTATTAGACTCAGGCTCACAATAAACAATGACAGATAGCGAAGTGATGTTGTCTCAAAGGTCAGGCATGAAGAGAGCTCCGTGTCTGTGTGCTGCCGTTAAGTAGCTCCTCGTAGGTGTCACTGCAGTCGACATGGCATCCTGCTCGCTGTGTCTGTGGCGCCATCTAGTAGCGTAGCCCCATACTGCCGATCCGACATATATATTGCATTATATATGCTACTGTTTCTGAAAATTGTAACGCCAATAAGAAACATGTGATTACAATAGAATTATTTTTAAAGATTAGGGACTTCAAATTCACAAATAATTGGAATTACACAGCTGTAAATGTACTTCAACCGTGAGAATTCACTACGGTGTGAAGCCGCTACGTGCTGCATTCAGAGCCTGTAGACGTCATGGCATGGAATCACAGAGAACCTGGATATGCTGCCGTGAAACACAATGCCATGCGGTCGACAAAGCATCGACGGGTAAGCTGCCAACTGATCATATCGCAGACATGTTCGAAAGGCGACATATTAGGCGAACGTGCAAGCCATGGTAGCAGTGGTACCTGTCGTTCCTTGAAGAAGACTTCATCATTCTTCGCCACCTGTGGACACACATCGTTCTGCTGAAATATGTCACGTGGAGCTGCCTACAGAAAAGGGGTGGAGGGACAGTACGTCGGCCTGTAAAATCTCTCTGATGCAGCGGTTGCTGATCGGATTGCCGTCAATACCAACGAAGCAAAATTCTATGTTACAGCCAATGACGCCCCAAACCAATACTCTTGTCCACTATGCCGCTCAACAATGCAGTCTGCTCTATTTCGTTCACCATGGCAGCGTCTACACGTACGTGGCCATCGCTGTGGGCCTCCACACGCAGGCGAGCCAACAGGCCAAATGGCCCAGCGCCAATCCAAAACTCGTCTTAGCTGGATTTTCGTCCGGTCCAAACTCGACGTCGCGGAGCCACCCAGCCGAGTGTCGGTTGAGCTATCCTCACCCCGACTGGAGTGGGATAACCCGTACAAAATTTCTCAACTTTCCGACTGCGCATGAAAATCAGAACAACCCTATTTTACTTGCGCAACTACGGGTAGTACATTAAGGAAACCCAGTAGAAATCTGACGAATATATTTTGCGTTAATCCTGTTCATAATTTACAGACAGACACAATTTTTTTTTTTTTTAAATTAGTCGGTTCCTTCTCTGTAGCCTCTTAAGAGTGTACGAACCATTTTTTCTAAAAAAAAAAAAATCTATGTGTGGAGACTTTCCCGGTTATAATTTTATTATATCATAGATTAAGTCCAATGGTTAGTTTAGAATGATTAATAAATTCATAGAACTCCATCCGTCCCTTGTTTTACCCTAATACTTTCCTTTTTGTGCTAAGAGCTTTAAAAAATCAGAGTATGTGTAACGCCAAAAACAATTTTTAAAAATCGAAAATATGAGCTTTGATTGGAGCTTTAAATAAAGGTAACGAATTGTTTATATCGCACAGATAGGTTCGATTTGGATGGGTTAAAGTCACAGTGGCGTAAGTCAGTCTCATTTTCAAAAGAAAATACACTGAAACCATATATAGATAAATCATTCTCCCAATCTCTTAGTAAAAAATGTGAAGCAAGTCAGATCTTTATTCAACTTCCAACAGGAGGAATTGGAAATTCTAGTGATTAACGAAATACCTGCTTTCTTTATCAGCAAAGTGGTGTAAGTCACATTTAAATCATTGTGTTTATAAACGCATACTGCGTGTCACTGCTTAAACGAATTCTGCGCGGCCTTATTCTGCACTTCCCCATAGGATTTATAACAAAATAATGGATTCCGAAGAAACAATTCAAGATACATTACGCAATCTCACTTTATATCAGTTTTGATGATAAATACACTGGTGTTAGTCACACGCAGTGGTGTAATTCACTCCTTTTTTCTAATAAACCAAGCCATTTTTGTTAGCAGTAAAATCTAGCCATTGTGTAGATTTTATTCGGTTCTGGCCTCTATGTTAAATTTCATTCCATGTGACATCACTAAAATGACAATATTACAATATTTATATTCCAGAATTTATCACAATATCTTTTGCATTATGTTAATTTCTAGAAAACAAGGAAAAATGACTTACGCTACTATATTTTAACCCTTCATATGTTACTGAATATCTCGGTATTTTGTACTTTATACATTCTTTTTAATTTTCATCGTTTAAGATAATTGTTTATAAGAGTTCATGTAAGATGCATTTAATTTCTTTTCTCTGTAAAATAAAATTAAGTGTAAACAAATTGTTTTAATAACTGCTGATTTCATTTAAAACTTTCCGTTAGCTGTATACACCCCAGCGAAAGTTTTTTAAAAAAGGCCTATGGTTTAGCCATCTCCAATTTATGTTAGCTTCTTTTATATAATTTGAGACACCCTAGGGCGGACTCGAACTTTATACTGCCAGAGTCGGAGTAGCGAAAGTTGTAGGTTCGAACTGGTCTGGCTCGGCGTAATTAATGCTGTCGTGTGTGACCCCCTCGTTTGGACTGAGTCTAAATGGAATGTTGCAAAGTGGCCTGGTGCCAGATGGATCGCTCGTGTGTGGAAGCTTAAGACAAGCGAGACTCATCAGAAAAAACTACATTTAGTCACTCATCATGCCAGTGACAGCATTAACGTGCCCATTGTAGTATGAGGAATTTGTAGTTTATCATCAACGGAAGTCGACGCAATATCGTAAGTCCAGCCCTCAGCAAACAGCATCGAACCGTCGACGCAGGCATCTGACACCGGTTGAATTGTTCCAACAGTAAGCCAACACTGTGGACGAAGACATTCTGTTGGTTACGACTATGTGGACAAAATGGCCATAATCCCGTGTTGTAGTCACATTGTGTGTTACAGTATCCGCTCGACGCTGAATATGACTCTCTTCTATCCACTGGTTGCTCATATGCATCACTATACCCTGTACGAGCAAGCAACGGCAAGGTGTGACAAACCGCTTTCGCGGAAACCGATCATTCTGCCATGTTCGAACTCATTCACATGCCAATATTAAACTCTTTGACGTCAGCAAAGCATAACAGCGCTTCTATGTCATCACAGACTGAGCTTTGTGTAACACTGACCTGTCCAGTCACATAAGAGGGCGCTGCTGAGACTCGTGCATGCGCCATCTCTCTCATATACACTGAAGAGCCAAAGAAACTCGTACACCTGCCTAATTTCGTGTAGGGCCCTCGTGACCACGCAAAAGTGCCGCCACATGAGGTGGCATGTACTCGACTAATGTCTGAAGTGGTGCTGGAGGGAATTGACACCATGCATCCTGCAGAGCTGTCCATAAATCCGTAAGTGTACGAGGGAGTGGAGATCTCTTCTGAACGGCACGTTGCAAGGCATCCCAGATGTGCTAAATAATGTTCATGTCTGGGGAGTTTGGTGGCCAGCGGAGGTGGTTAAACTCAGAAGAGTGTTCCTCTGTAGCAGTTCTTGACGTGTGGGGTGTCGCATTGTCCTGCTAGAATTGCCCAAGTTCGTCGGAATGCACAATGGACATGAATGGATGCAGGTGATCAGCCAGGATGCGTATGTACCTGTCACCTGTCAGAGTCATATCTAGACATATGAGGGTCCCATGTCACTCCAACTGCACACGCCCACACCATTACAGGGCCTCCAACACCTTGAACATTCCCCTGCTGACATGCAGGGTCCATGAATTCATGAGGTTGTCCCCATACCCGTACACGTCCATCCGCTTGATACAATTGGAAACGGGACTTTTTAGACCAGGCAACAGGTTTCGAATCATCACCAGTCCAATGTCGGTGTTGACAGGCCCAGGCGAGGCGTGAAGCTTTGTGTCGTGCACTCAGCAAGGGTACACGAGTGGGCCTTCGTCCCAGAAAGACTATATCAATGATGTTTCGTTGGATGATTTGCACGCTGACACTTGTTGATAGCCCAGCATTGAAATCCGCAGCAATTTGCGGAAGGATTGCACTTCTGTCACGTTGAACGATTCTCTTCAGACGTTGTTGGTCCCGTTCTTGCAGGATCTTTTTCCGGCCGCAATGTTATCGGAGATTTGATGTTTCACCTGATACCGATATTCATGGTACACTCGTGAAATGATCGTACTGAAAAATACCCATCTAATCGCTATCTCGGAGATGCTGTGTTCCATCTCCCGTGCGCCCACTATAACACTATGCTCAACTCACTTATTTCGTGATAACCTGCCATTGTAGCAGCAGTAGCCGATTTAACGCCTGCACCAGGCACCTTTTGTCGTATATAGTCGTGGCCGACCGCAGCGCCGAACTCTGAGTTTTACATATCTCTGTGTTTACACATGCATGCCTAAACCAGTTTCTTTGGCTCTTCAGTGTATATAACTCTGACACCTTCTTTTCCTTAATACAAAGCAAATACTATTCTTTCAGTCATTTTTATGACACTGACCACATGGTGGCACTCGATTTCAGGCATAAGGGCGTGGGAAAATTTTGTTTCGTAAGGAAGGATTTCAGGATTGGAATAAATTACCAAGAGAAATGATGAATAATTTACCAAAAACACTGAAAGAATATTAAGATAAAATTAGTAGAGGGCAAAAGTAGGTGGGAAGAGGAAAGGAGAAAAAATGGGTGTGTAGAGAAATTGCCACTGGGGTGTATCATCCATCTCAATTATATTACACTAGCCCCAAAGTCCGTCAAAAATGACGGGTTTAACGGAGTGTTATGGTAATTTATTTCTCTGCAGTTGCTTAACTAAATATAATTTTTATAGAATAACGCTCATTGTTATTTATCGTCCCTTGTGCTGTAATAAAAGCTCTAGTTCTCAACTTGGTCCAGGATGCATTTCAGCCTAACCCCAACTCTGCTAATATACCGCTAGAAAAGCAATGCTTCAATCACACGCGAATTAATATATTCCCTGTTTCGCATGTCAGTGTCATCAATCATCATGCATCGCGATATAAACTTCATCCCAAATCTTCACAGGTTCTTACACCTTTCTTTCTTATTACCTGTGATGAAGATCGATGTCTTAACGGCTGACACCAGCTGAAATAATGATCCCAGTAAAAACGAATGATTCTAAAAATAAATCTTAACAACTTACGCTATGCCACGTAATATTTAATTATAGTTTTGTCCACTTAGATCGCGATCAATTTGGAACTTCTTTCAATGTAACCACGTAAATAGAAACTGATAATTAATATGCCAATTTAAACGAAATACATACTTTTCTTTAAGTGTTATGATAATTAATTTCTTAGCAATTGCTTAACTAAATAGAATTGTTATAAAATTCAATGTAGTTCCTCGTGCCTTGCGCTGTAACAAAAAGTTTCTGTTACCATCTGGGTCCAGGTTGCATTTCAAGCTAACCACATACTACTCTAAACTTGCTGCCAGAAAAACAATACTTCAATCTCACGCATATTAATACATGTACTGTTTCGCATTTTAGTGGCAATCATGCATCGCTATATAAATTTGGACTCTACCGTAATCGCTGGTACTCGTAAAAGAATTTTCCTTTTGGTCTGAAAATTATTACACATTTTCGATAGATTTTATTGTTTAATGTGTGTTGCTCTCCGAGCTTTAAAATATAAACATATCTCACAAACCTCACTCAAAAAGTGCCCTACCGAGAGCGACTGGGAGAGGCTATATAGCGAAGTACAGGGTGATTAAAATTAAAGTTTAAGTTTCAAAACGCTCTAAAAAACGAACCACTGATTAGAATGGCGGCAAAATTGAACGTATTATTGAAAAAGGGGGAAAGAACAAGAACCAAAAACCTATCCATCCAATCGGTTTTTAATTGCCCTGAGGCCAAAAACCGCATAAAAAACATCCATGCAATCGGTTTTTAAGTTTCGCAAGACTGGCGCAAAACATGTTCAATTTGCTGTCCACTGTTGTGTGTAACAAGATTAAATCGGGGAAACAGCATGTTACACAACCGATCGATGTGTCACCGGGGTCAAGTTCAGAATGTGTCGCGCAATGCGTGTCTTTAAATCAGCTATTGGCAATCGGAGTGCTGAACACAGCATCTTTCAGATAACCCCACAGCCAGAAATAACACTTCACCATAACAGTAATTTAACACCACTTTGCTTCTCCCACATCCACCACACATGCACATTTTAGCTAAAACAAAACACACACACGAATGCAATTACACAATTCAAACTCTCCGCTCACGACACTTCCGACAGAGCACCGCCGGAATAATAGCTGAACAGCAACAGCGCGCACGTGAAAACTGAAGGTTGATAATGACGTGCATAAAACTGTGCTACAAGGTTGACTACCAGTGGAGGCATAAGAACCACAGTATATCAAACTGTATAACTAAATACAATAGTGGAAACAGCATGCTGGTTGGGGTCACAGAAGACCAACTACCACACCTCAAAATGTAAATGTAAGTTGCAATATAAATCCCATCCTATAACACCAATGTAAACAAACGTTCTATAATTCATAATCAGTATGTTAAATATAAGTCATACTATGCATACAAAACAAAAACATTTTTTCAAATTATAACTAATCGCATATGACAGAAAACATTCACCTCGACGAGAGGCGAAACGCGTCCGAAAAATAAAGAATATCCAACAACAGTTGTATTGGCGTATTTACTAAATAATAATTAGTTTAACAAGCAACTGGGAAGAAATGGCCTGCAATAATCACATATTATACTTATAATTTATTTTTGCCATGCCAAAACACAAATGTACTTTTATATGATTGAATACATATTCTTCAGTACTTGTAGATTTAGATGCTTGCGGGGTGTGATTTGGGTACGGAATGTCCCGGTTCAAAATCCGGATCTCAGATGCAATTTTTACAGGCCTTAAAATTGACTTTCACCACTGGCAAAGATTTGATTTGTTAATGCGAACACGCAAGGACTCTACCTAAATTTTAAGAATATCTGATGAACCTGAAGTGAGGCTGAAAAAAAAAGGACACACTTCTAAAGCAATCTGTAACGTTAAAACAATATTTGGTAGTAAAGGACCGGAAATTTCCGAACTCCTTCTATACACTTCTCCACAGTGGCGGATCCAGGGGGTTGAAGGCCCCCCCCCCAAAAGCACCAAGGTCACCCCCAACGACATGGATCTTGAATGTGAGATTTCTCTCCTTGCCCGAGTCAAGCCCCCCCCCCCAAACCAAACAAACCAAATTCCTAGCCCCCCCCCCCCAAACCAAAATCCTGGATCTGCCACTGCTTCTCCATATCGACCAGCCCGACAGCAGACCGACACCGGGCCGCACCGTCAAAATATAAACACCGAGCGTGGTGGTGTAACGGATAGCGTTCTGGCCTCGCATTCGGGAGGACGGCGGTTCGAATCCCCGTCCGGGCATCCAGATTTGGGTTTTCCATGGTTTCCCAAATCACTCCAGGTGAATGCCGGGATGCTTCCTTCAAAAGGCCATGGCCGAATTCCTTCCCATTCCTTGCCCCCATCCTTTCCCGTCTCTAAAGACCACGTTGTTAAAAAGGGACGTTAAACTGTTACAAAAAAAAAAAAAAAATATAAACCAAATTTATCCGGGCCAACACACGGCCGACACGCGGTGTCGTTTGAACTCACTTCAATCGAATGAGCGACAATTAGAAAAGTGACGGTGCGGTGCGGTCTAGTGTGGTCCGACCTTAATTCTAGCATTTCCGAAATGCCACCTCAACAACTGCTCCACTCGATTTGCAATGTACGGAGGAGCGCCATCTTGCATTCATGTTCTTTCCCCCTTCTTCAATAATACGCCGTTCAATTTTGTCGTCATTCTAATCAGTGGTTCGTTTTTTTAGAGCGTTTTGAAACTTAAACTTTAATTATAATCACCCTGTATAATGATCTTGCACACGTTCTTTGAACGATATTATTCGGGAATATATCACAGCGATCAAAAATATAAATATGAAACAAATTACACACAAAAAAACTGCATCTACTATGAACCTTTACCGAACGAAGGTATTTAGTTTTTATAGTTGAAATGCAACCCGTACCAAAATGGCGTTTGGTTCTTGTTGTTAAAACATAATTCGCTAGAAATTTGGATAAATTAAACATTTTAATTATCATGATTTTCGAGCAGAATCTTTAGCAGCGCCTGTGGACAAGTTTGAATGTAGCGTAGACCAGAATGGACATAGACACTTCCTTTTGTAGCTTAATGGACTTTGTTTTTATTATATAAGTTTTTTTTTTTAATCGTTGTTGGTCATTAATGAATTTTGTTGCACGTAATATTAGTATCGCTAGAGGTCGCATATGATAACAAATGGCGTACTCTTATCGCTTGGCATGTAAGGTTATAGTACTTTTTTTTTTCTTGATGTTTGTGTATTGTATACACATTATATTATTGAAGGGTGTAATAGAAACATATTATAAAATAATATAGTCGAAGGAACGTTTGCGTTATCATTATACTTCGCTATATGCCTTCTCCCAGTAGCTCGCCGCTTAACGTTACGGCACTTTTCAAGTGAAGTTTGTAAGGATGGATATATTTTTCATCTCTAAGAGTAACATATATTAAATAAAATCACCCAATAAACGTGTTCAACAGTTTTCAGACCAAAACGATGATTCCCTGATGAGGACCCAGTGATTGCGTAACTAGCTAAATCTGATCAAAAATCTTCAAAACTTTTTACACCTTTCTTTTTTGTTATCCGTGATTAAGACCAATATAACAACGTTTGAATAGCTGACATAGTTACATGTTGCGGAAATAATAGCCTCAGTAATATTACTAAGTGAAAGCAAAGAATATTAAAATAATAGGCCTATTATAAACTTATATTATGCCACGTAATATTTGTTTTAATTGTGTGTAGGCTGCACAGTTTGCAATCAGTGTGCCACTATTTCCGTTCAGACGATTTAATAATTATAAATTATTTTTTTAAAAAACTAAATTATTCATGCCCTCTGATGTAGCGTCAAATGCCAGTTGTAATTTTGACCTATGCTAAGTAACAATCTAATCAAAGCTTTCGTTAACATTGATGTTCGAAAATTAAAACTTTTATATTACATACCTACGGACAAAGAATTTAAGGAATACTTCTATTTATAAAAAGAATAATACGTAAATATAAACATCCAATGATTGATATGAAGATTTAAAAGCAATACATACTGTTTTTCAGTGTTCTGTCAGTTAATTTATTCGCGGATGCTTAGAAATGTTATTAAATAACGTGCATAACCAAGAATGGAGTAAAGTGTGAAGTCCTTGCGCGTCGTTAGAGTGACGTCCTGACGTGACAGGTGGCGTCATACATGACAGACTTGCTTATTATAATATTAGTTTATTATTATAGAAAATTCTTTCACAGTGTCAAATAATTTCTGAAGTAAGCACATGTGACTTTCATTTAACTAATATATGTGTAAATAATATTGGTATCAATATAACAAGAGGTTCCATGCACATAATTTGTTTAATCTCTGGGTAATGCTTAAGCAGGTGGTTTTAATAATTCTCTGTTTTCTGTATAAAGCGCGTTCCATGTATAGCATTGTAGTAGCGGCAGAGAGAAAATAGTGGCTCTCTGTGGTTTATAAGTGATAGAATGTCATTAGTTACGTGGTCAGAGGCCTAATGAGAGATATATGCAAGCCGATGATTATTTGTGTTAGTGTAATTAATGCGAAAGATTGTGGTTTCGTGTATTGAAGATTTGAAAAGATCTTTTGAACATGAAGTTCAAGTAACAAATTAAGTTTCAGTACTGCATTGTTCATAAGCATGTGGTGGCAATATTCTCCACAGTATGTTGAGTGATTATTTATCTACTAGCGAGATGAGCTGCAGCACAATTTGCCTTTGACAGGGTGAATCAACATTTACCCGTGGTTTTCGTAGCATAACTGGAGAGAACCTCTCTAGAAAATCAGTTCAACCATAGATCAGGGCCAAGTATAATTACTTCTTAAATAACTCATATACTTTTTTAAAAAAGTTTTGAAACAGGTGAAATTCCAACTGATTTTAATAAAAATATCATCTTCACACTTCCCAAGAAAGCACAAGCCGACAAATGTGAAAATAATCGCACCATTAGTCTAACATCACATGCTTCAAAGTTACTGACCAGAATAATATACAGAAGGTTGGAAAGGGTAGTAGAAGAGATAGTAGGTAAAGATCAGTTTGGGTTTAGGAAAAATCGCGGTACAAGGGAAGCAATTCTGTCTTTAAGATTAATACTCGAAGGGCCGATCAAGAAAAACAAAGATACTGTTATGGCATTTGTTGATTTAGAAAAAGCTTTTGATAATGTTAGGTGGGACATGATGTTCAAAATTTTAAAGAAGTCAGGTCTAAATTATCGAGATAGAAGAATACTCTATAAACTATATAAGAATTAAGTGGCTGTAATAAAAGTAGAGAATCACGAGAGACATGCATCAGTTAAAAAGGGTGTGAGACAAGGTTGCAGTCTATCCCCGTTAATATTCAACTTGTATGTAGAAGAAGCAATGAAGAAAGTAAAAGAAAAATTTCCATGTGGCATAAGTTTTCAGGGAGAAAAAATCAGTATGCTACGATTTGCTGATGACATTGTCTTGTTAGCAGAGAGGGCTGAGGATATTGAGATTTTGTTGATTGGCATGAACAAAATACTGAAGGAAGATTTTGGATTGAATATAAATCAAAGCAAGACAAAAGTGATGAAATGTAGCAGAAATGATACCAATACTAGCAGATTAAATATAAAAATAGGATCGGATGCAATAGGAGAAGTGAGTTCTGTTACTTAGGAAGCAAAATTACAACCGATGGCCGAAGCAGGAATGATGTTAAAAGCAGAATAGCACTAGCAAAAGGAACCTTCATGAAAAAGAGAAACCTTTTAGTTTCAAAAATTGATCTAGGAATTAGAAAGACTCTATGTGTGGAGCACAGCACTTTACGGTAGTGAAACATGGACTTTAGGAATATCGGAAAGAAAGAAACTTGAAGCATTTGAAATGTGGTGCTACAGAAAAATGCTGAAAATTAAGTGGACAGACAAAGTAAGAAATGAATGAGTTTTGGTAATGATGGGTGAGAAAGAAGTTTATGGAAGAAGCTTACAGGAAGAAGAGACAGGCTGGTAGGTCATATTTTGAGACATGCTGGATTGGTTAATTTGTTAGCGGAGGGAACAGTCGGAGGTAAGAACTGTAGAGGAAGACAGAGATTAGAATATATGAAGCAGATAATTGAGGACGTGGGTTGTAAGGGGTATGTAGAAATGAAGAGATTAGCACAGGTTAGGAAGGGATGGAGGATTGCATCAAACCACTCTAAAGACTAACGACAGCAAAAAAAAAAAAAAAAAACTTTTTTATTTGGATTTAGAGTAGTTAGGATTTTGTTGATAACATTTTATTTGCTTGATCAGAACACTGAATAAAGAAACTCCAGAGATTGTTAACCTTCTCTCTTCAATCTGAGAATCAAAAGACAGCCCTTCAAAATAGCATTTACAAACTCGATGTTTAACACTGCTAATGTAGATGTACGTTGTTATGAGTACGGGAGAGAATTCACTGAAAATGAAAAACATGTTTGTTTTGAGACTGAAAAAAAGCATTCAATTTCATTTTGGCTGGTGGGGAACAAAGAAAAACATTTTTTTCTGATCACAAAGATTAAAATATTGTAAACCGATCTGCATCAGTAACAAATGTCCATTTATCTTCTGTGAACGAAGACTTTCCCGAAGTATTGCTGACATGTAATCTTCCCGGATACTGTTATATGAAGACGAGCTTCTGGCGGCTAATTCTGTCGCCATCTGTGACAACCAGAGCTGTACTGATGTTGTCTGATAGCCCTACGACACTTGTAGTTCTACTGTAGTGATTGGTCTTCTCTAAATGCCTCGGCAGCCATCAACGTCATCTGTCTGAACCAGACTCATGGAAAGTTTAAAGTTCCAAGACTTTGTCCTCTGACTTTTGTCTGATAAGGTTTGTTAGAATGGTTGTCTGGTCAAGTCATGGGGTATATTGTTGGAGTGTTAATGATTTCTTTTGTCAGATCCTGTAGTGACGTGTTAGTGTCAGTAATGGTCGGTTGTATGTGGGGTCGTGTGAGTCTTGTCCTAGGCTTTGAATAATTTCGTGCGGTAAAGCTTGAACTTTTGCGTAGAATTTCATCGATTTGTCTTTTACGTAGTCTGTCAATGTTTGTATGCCTAGCTCGTTATGGAGTCGTATATTGGTCATGTACCGAGGTGCATTTGCTATTATTCTAAGGTATTTGTTCTGAATGATTCGTAGTTTTTTGAGATTTTGGTCTGTTGCCATGCTATATACGAGTAGCTCTGAGCCATATAGAATTACTGGTCGTATTAATGACTTATAAATCTGTAGCTTCGTTCTCATGCTGAGGCTGGGTTCCTTGTGGCGGGGGTACAGTTTGCAGATTCCGGCTTTGCCTATGGAGCATGCGTTTTGTATGTGATTGGTCCAGTTAATTTTTTTTTATCGAAGGTCACACCTAGGTATTTGACCATGTCACTCCATGCGAGGTCCTTTCCATCAAGAGATACACAGTCGTTTGGTGTTGATCTTTTTGTGTGAACATTATCGCCCGAGTTTTTCCTGCATTTATTTTAATTTTCCACTTATTACACCATTGTGTAATTTGTTTGAGATGGTGAGGTAGCTTCCTTGACTGCGGCAGGACCTATATATCGCTTTGTCGTCTGCAAAAAGTGCAATTTCTCCGCCTGGCTGGTGGGGAATGTCGTTGGTGTAGATACTGTACAAATTGGGGCTATTACCGAACCTTGGGGTACGCCTGCTTCAATTGATTTGAACTGGCTATTGGCTCCTTCCACCACAGCGTAGAATTTTCTCCGGAGATAGCTGTCAATTATTCTAAGAAAGTGTCCATGGCAGCGATGTGTGTTCTGTTTGGAGATAAGTGTCTCATGCCAGACTTTGTCGAAAACTTTTTCGATGCTAAGCATAATAGTACCAGTATGGTGTCCGATGGAACGTGCCCTACAGATCTTTTTAACCAGTCGGACGGATTTGTGGGAGGTGCAATGCTGCGAACGAAAGCCGATCTGCTAAGGAATGATAATATTCTGGTCTTTGAGAAATTTTTTGATGGATGTGTGGATAAGGATTTCGAGGATTTTTCCAAGGATATTGAGTAGGGAGATGGATCTTTAATTTTGATGAAATAGGAAATTTCTGTTGGGTTTAGGAAGTATTATGATTTATGCAGTTTTCCAGGTTGTTGGGAAGTAGTATAATTTAATACAAGAGTGTAGCGGGGTGTGGTGTGGTGGTTACTATTATATTAACTATCCAACATTACTAACAATTTGCATCTAACTTTAAGTTTAACTTGCAACCAAAAAGGGGGGGGGGAGGAGATTAGCTAGGAGATGTTAATTCTAGCAATATATATCAGGATCTGACACCAGATAATCTTTGATTATGCAGAGATTACCAAACTGCGATTGATTTTATTCTTAACTTACCTTGTGGAATTATTACACCATTCACTCTTCTTTATAGAATCAACTTCCGTTACCAAAATACTAAATCAACATTATTATCATGAAACACAATATAATAGCAGATTGTGGGGCTATGGATTCTTTAGTCTACGAGTGTTATTGAGACCAAACAGTGCGGATTGAGTTACAAACCATTTAATATAAAAAACCTATTATACATTTTAGTCCGATTCCAACTAACTGACCTGAAGAGAAAAGGACACGTCTTTGCATTATTAAACTGAATTTACTGCTCAAGGTTATCCACATTATTACTGCCTTTACTTTAACGAACGCTTCCTTCAATCAATCACTTATTAACTCAAATAGGCCGCTCTCTCTCACACATACAAAACGTTCACTGAAATGCAACGGCGACTGAATAATTCTTATAACTAGCGGCAACTTCTACCAACACAAATAAATGGAAGCTTAATTAACCAAATAAGTTACACCGGGACAGTTTGAGCTACTTTACGACATATTATCCAACTTCAAACCAACCGAATACTTTAGAAATTACTATAACAAAGACTGAACACTTTTGGAGACAAAGTGACTAACTCGGAAACCAAACTTATTGACTTGGAGAACAAACCGAGGCTGCTGCGTGTCTTACCTTCTGTAAGCGACTACATGTTTGCTGCGTGCTGTTCCGTATAGAATGAAGAATGACTGAAGCGTGCAGGCTAGCTTTGTACCAAGCCTAAAAATGCTGACACTACGGCGTCACCACGTGACTTATCGCGTGATAGTGCTTCCGCTGGCTACAAGCAGCGACTTATAACTCGCACACACAATGACATAATTTATGTACCGCTTCTCAAATAAAATTAAATCCTGTTTATAATCTTGGTCCCCTTACATCACTCTCCCACTGGGATGAGAGACTTCCACGTCTCTTCAGTTACGAGATCAAGTTCTACTAATCAACGATGATACCTAACCAATACCAAAGATAATGGGATTCAAAACAACCAATCAAAATATAAAAGTCAAACAAAATCAAAATCTTTTACACAAACACACTGCCTCTCTGATCACACAGTAAAATCTCAAAAACCTATAAACAATCAAAGCTCTTTGATCGTGTCATGTTCTCTTCAGAGAAAAATCTAACCTGCGTACTTCATTGAAAAACACAATAATTTCATCTTCAAGTTTCAAGAAAAATCACAAAAAATCAAATAAATATCATCAAATAAAATCATAAAGTGTACAAAATTGTTTGTGTCAATTTAAAAGTGTCATTGGAAATATAATCAATCAAAATAATCAGAATATCTCAATAATCAGAGCCATGTATTCAAAATCAAATTGCATTCAACTGGAATTTACCAATGAAATCAAAATTAAAAGTTTTAAATTACCACTGTCCTGTTACCAAATCAATTAATAGTCCAAAATCGCTTGAATCATTGAAGTCCATCAGTATACTTTACAAATCAAAATCTACTGAAAGTTCTAAGTTTACCAAACTACAGTTACTATGATACCAAATTGAAAAAATCTACTCTTCTTCAATTGAGTTCTACACAATAGTATGTCAGCTGATCGATGTTGATGTCAATGTTGGAAGGGGGGGGGGGGTGAAATGTTGACAATCTTGATGTTAGGGATGTCTGGAATTTGATGTTGGGGTGATCTACTGAAACTCTGGTGTCCTGGGTTGTTGACCTCTCACAGCTGTTTTGAATACTGGTCCATCTGCTCGTCATTCTTGTGCCGCCTCTCGAAGACGCTGAAACATTATAATCTGCGACAGTACTCGTTCTAGGTTTCCACTTAAATCACAATCATTAAATCTGTTCCCTGGACCACTTTTAACTAAGCAAGATGCATTTAATCTCTTTCTCTCTCTTTGTCAGCATTACTTAACTCAAAGACTTTACTTTCAACAAAACTGGTAGGAACCACTATCTGGTAGGAGCATCTCTTTACAAAATTTCTAATACAAATCAAAATCAAGGTTAACATTTATAAAACAAAATCATTACTCCAATTTACTCAAGCACTGAATCCAAAATTATCAAAATTCACTTAAATTCTTAAAACCAGTATTTCCATAATCAGTCAAAATATTCCCAAACAAAGACAAAATATTCACAATAATTCTTTAGATCTCTTCCAAATCAACTTAAAAATTTCATTCATGCATTATAATTCACAATCGTATACTACTTATTCCACATAAACTTTCTGAACGAAAAATTAGATTCCAAAATACACATTTATCAAATGGATCCACTAACAAATTCATAAAAACTGGTTCACAAACTCTACCAATATCACTGGGTATAAGTACTTTCACTCTCTCTGACCTCATGGTTACTTTCTCTGACTTAATGGTTACTCTCTCTGACTTCAGCCGGTGGTGGTGTTACAAAATGGCACATAATCCCAACACAATAGGATTGATCTGATCATTAACTTTTAGCAGCATCATCTCATCACACAACAGTAACTGCCTCTTACTCGACATTGATTATCTCATATCTAGTGCCTCTAATACTTGGCTTCACAGTGCATCACATGCAATCACAACAAATACATCAATTTCCAAATTAAACGAAGGCTAAGAAGTGACAATACAAATTCAAAACAACAATTTTAACAAACAATTAATAAATGTTACAAAATATGAACATGTACAAACTGAATTCTACATCAAATTTTACTGAAAATTTTAGACTTGCAACTTGAATTAAGTGATATGGTGTTTTGTGTACTACCCCTTTGTCTAAAATGCACACCTAAGCCATAATTTTACCCGTTATACGGAACCTGCTAAACCTCGAGGAGCTCACTTTTCCTGCAGTCAGCCGTCGCACACAGACTAAGCTGCAAACTGCTGTCTATCATTGTTCACTGTCCAATGTAGTCACACGTATCACAACACACACATAGTTCAATATAGCAATCAAAGACCAAAATAGAAGTGATATAATTCTTCAACACAGACAACGCTGGGCAAAAATAGAAATACTGTAACTGCTAAAGTCTCTTCTGATAAATTATCAAAACGTTGAACTTCTAAGTCTTCTTCTCTTCTTGTATTCTGAACCAACCATGATAATTTCTGGATGTCAACATAGCTTGCCACTCGTTTTATTATCAGACATCTTGCAGAACTATAAACCAACGATGACAATGATGATAACTTCTCTATAACAACACAATCTGTCACTCGTTCTAGCTGGTACTAATCTTGCCGAATCTTGTAGTCTGAATAAGCTCTCTTGACCTAGATGTTATAAGCCTAATACGGATGAGAGGTTTAACGTAAAGAAACAGTAGCTACCAATAAAAGTTCTGGTTATTGCAGTTTCTTACATACTGATGATTATATGCAGAACGTAACTTTGCTTCTACGCACCACTCTCCAGTAAGGCATTGCTGAACAACTACATTTGCCACACAGTTCTTATTCTTACAGGTTCATAATGTTTACCAAGTCACAACAATTTACTTTTACTAGTCCACTGTAGAAAACACTGCCAAATAGTAAAGATGGAGCATTGATAACATACTCGATACCACAACTGTACTTTGCGATCACTCTGTCAAATAAAACATGAATGTCCAAAACCAAATTTTAGATAATGTCACTATTACATCTGTCAATCTCCCTAAATCTAACCACGAGCATCAGTTTTACGCCTAAGCAACCTTTCAAGAGCACGTCATTGAAAAAGGACTCGTCAAAACCTGAGAACAACTGTTAATCCATTAAGCTGTCTCATAAACCAACTTAAATACATCCCTTTACAGCCTGCTTTTCATGACAACTTGATTCTAATGTGACACATAAGAAAACCAAAGAATAAATTAAATACACAGTATGACATCAATTACATAAATAAAATCTCAGAACAATCTATTAAAGTCCAAATTCACTGCAAAACTAATTTCAAAATCAAAATGGAAAGACCTGTGACTCATACCAGCTTGCAAGATATCACTCAATCAGGTGGATAAAATATAGCACTAGTTCTTCTGCAAAATTCCTTAAGCACTGCACAAATTACAATAAGCCATTACAATGATGAAAACTTGTGGACACACAAATATCTCTGGTTACTGAATCTCATCACTGTTCACAAATCTTTAAATATCTTACTCCCAGGAAAATCTCTCAACCAAATAACTTTACTCCAAAATCATAATAGGATGTTAATACCATTACTTATTCGCATGCAGGAACCATTGAGCCACAATAAATTTGCTTCAATTTTAATCTTATCTTCAAAGGAACTCACAACAAATTAACATCTTTGGAACTGTCTTTTGAAGTTTACTCTATATTTTCATTACAACAATAATTAAAATGGGAATGCCAAGAAAAATTAATAATTTAAATTCTCATAGTGAATATTACAGCAAAATGTAACAGGGGGGAAAATGAATTTACTTGTAAATTATGTAGCTTTAGAAAAATACTATTAATGACTCTCAATTCCAAATAATCAAAGTCCTGGCTCACTTCTCTCAACTAAATGATTCATTACATGGCTTTATCTGCAAATTTATTACGATGTTAGTGTAGTCAAGTGTTAATTACCCTCAAATGAAAAATTCAATGTAGGTTTATATAATACATCTGCTGTGTTTAAATGGACGACAGAGTTTTAGGTTCGTTTAACTGCCAAATTTGGGATGGCCTCTCCCTCCTTTGGGTATGAACTCTGTATATTGCCTGATAATGTTAAAGCTGGGCCTACACTCTCGTGTTTCCACAAACAATCAACCATTTCGTCACATCAATTACTGCATTGTACTAAATAGAAAATCACTCTTTACGATACCTGGATATCGGTGGTGTACTATCACTTAAAGACTATACAAATTTTCTATACCACACGTCAACAGTTTCACATGGGCAATCTTGACAACTACATAATAAAATACTTTTTCTACCTTACTGGGGAACATCAGTTGCATCACATCTCAATGACAGGGTACCATAATTTAACTTGCAACTTCTTTTATGTCCAGAGTCCACTTAACATATCAGCTGTCCACTCTTTTACCACAAACACATAACAATTCTCTATTTGCACTGTAACAAGATCAGATCTTAACTCAATCGTACACAAATAAATATCCTAACTGCCATCAACACCACAGACTTACTTAATACTGCAACAGGTGATGACATATCTGCACACAGCCAGATATTGTATACTAAGTATAACCGTCATCACTAAACCCATTATAACTTCACCAAATTACATCACCAGTGTACACAACATTACAACAACACATTACTGATACAACCAAGCAAGCAAAACACAAAATAACTCAATTTTCACTTACTGGTGGCTGCTATTATAAATCATGTCAAACTCAGTCTAGGAATGCCTTCATTACATTACTCCATATACAACAAATATTCTCACCAGTGGCCAACAACAACTATTACACCATTATACTTACTCCTCACTCTGTTCCTGTTCCTGCGAGACTTACAGACAACACAACACATTCATCAACTCATGACCCTCTCTCCTCTCCCATATATTCTTCATTTCCACATACGGCCGTATGACTCATCACTACATGCATGCTTTCAGTGGGGCACCACACTTCACTAAATACCACAGATGCCTGAAGGTAACATTATGTACACACATTTCTGTTATTCATCCTTAGACAATACAACTCAATCTCTGTGTAACCTCAACAAACCACCTGGGTGAACCATTACCTCTTAACCACTACTGATGCCTTACATTTCACTTCAACTTGACCAATAGACTTAGTATTACACCATTAAGCTACTTGTAGCTTCATGTTACAATGGCGATAATTTGGAACCATACACAAAAGAACAACGAACTGTATTAGCTTAACCTACTGATATAGGTTGTTAATATGCCAACATGTTTTCCAACTTGCAAACTAAGATGTGACAGGCTAGTAGGTCTGTTTTACAGTTGCATTTTGGGTCGCGACTCCCTGACAACATTAAACCTGTATTTTGCCATTTAACTTCTAAAAAGGAAACACAAAAGGAAGTTTCACAAAATAGTTAACCAAACCACAATATCGAAAAATTTAGTCTACTGTTGTATAACCTCATTTGCATCTTACATCTTATATGTTCACCTTGTTACGCCTGTGCCCTGGAGAGGTTTCTAAAACTGTCACGCCTCTTACACAAATACAACTTATTACCTTACTACGGGCGATTAAGTCAGGCTCGCCTTTGCCACATACTTTGGTACAGATTTCAAATACGCACTCCCGACATGACAAGCCACAAATTGCACACTACAATGCTCGCATAACATTACTTGTGAATAAACTCGATTACATTATCTTTTACAATGGTTTTAACTATAGAGATGTCCCTACATACTGACAAGAGATTAAAATGCACTTACTTTTCACTTATTCTGGCGTCGGCTGCGTTGTTTACTTCATCTCGGGCTATGTTTCTGGCACGCTTATCATCTGTGGGTTGGTGAAAATGTGCGCGCGTCTGATCGGCGCCATCACATCTTCTGCTGCCATCTACCGACTCGTGCGCCCTCTGTCCGCCAATGTGAGCGCCAACCTGTTGCTATGCCGCCATCTTGTGCTCCTTTGGTCAACTACAACTGGCTTCAACTTTGCAGACTTAAAGTAATTTTTTTATCTTTTCAAATAACTATCTCCAGACACCCCTTTTATAGTAAAGACACACAACATACCTTCAGTTAGTCTCCAAGTTATGCAAAACAAAATAGAATTAATATTCAACGACTTATTAATCACGAAACAAAAAATTTCTGTTGCAAAAGGTTGGTAAAAACTAAACACACATTTTTCGGAATTAATCACACACATGTTTGCTATCCCACTTCTGAAAACCAATTTGTAGCGGGGTTTTGAGGGGGTTGGTTGCTATTATATTAACTATCCAACATTACTAACGATTTGCATCTAACTTTAAGTTTAACTTGCAACCAAAAAGGGGAGGGGGGAGGAGATTAGCTAGGAGATGTTAATTCTAGCAATATATATCAGGATCTGACACCAGATAATCTTTGATTACGCAGAGATTACCAAACTGTGAATGATTTTATTCTTAACTTACCTTGTGGAATTATTACACCATTCACTCTTCTTTATAGAACAACTTCCGTTACCAAAATACTAAATCAACATTATTATCATGAAACACAATATAATAGCAGATTGTGGGGCTATGGATTCTTTAGTCTACGAGTGTTATTGAGACCAAACAGTGCGGATTGAGTTACAAACCATTTAATATAAAAAACCTATTATACATTTTAGTCCGATTCCAACTAACTGACCTGAAGAGAAAATGACACGTCTTTGCATTATTAAACTGAATTTACTGCTCAAGGTTATCCACATTATTACTGCCTTTACTTTAACGAACGCTTCCTTCAATCAATCACTTATTAACTCAAATAGGCCGCTCTCTCTCTCACATACACAACATTCACTGAAATGCAACGGCGACTGAATAATTCTTATAACTAGCGGTAACTTCTACCAACACAAATAAATGGAAGCTTAATCAACCAAGTAAGTTACACCGGGGCAGTTTGAGCTACTTTACGACATATTATCCAACTTCAAACCAACCGAATACTTTAGAAATTACTATAACAAAGACAGAACACTTTTGGAGACAAACTGACTAACTCGGAAACCAAACTTATTGACTTGGAGAACAAACCGAGGCTGCTGCGTGTCTTACCTTCTGTAAGTGACTACATGTTTGCTGCGTGCTGTTCCGTAAAGAATGAAGAACGACTGAAGCGTGCAGGCTAGCTTTGTACCAAGCCTAAAAATGCTGACACTACGGCGTCACCACGTGACTTATCCCGTGATAGTGCTTCCGCTGGCTACAAGCAGCGACTTATAACTCGCACACACAATGACAAAATTTACGTACCACTTCTCAAATAAAATTAAATCCTGTTTATAATCTTGGTTCCCTTACAAGAGTTAAGATAAGAGTAAGAAAGGCTATCGCTGGTTGTGGCAGGATTTTGAAATGTGAAGCTCTGATGCCGTCAGGACCGGGGGATTTTTTATTACCAAGATCCCTAATGATTGAAATCACTGTGGAAGATTGCCTCAGAATGCGGGGCACTTTTCTAATTACTCTTTCCTCGTGGATATCACTATCCTCCTCATCAGTGACATGTTCTTGGACTGGCGCTCCAAAGTGTCAGCTATGGCTTCCGCTTTCTCCAGCTGTTTGGCCCATGTAGTTGCTTAGACGACTGCGGTTGTTTTTGTGTGCTTTAATTAGTTTCCAGAACAGGTCGGGTTATTGCTCTGCGTGGCGGAGAGTATTGTTCCAACATTAAGTTCTGTGTTGTGGTAGATGTTGCCTCACTTCACGGGCAAGTCTGTTAGTGATCCTATGATCTATGGGGTTGGGATATTTCCACGAGCGATTCCGACGGTGATTTTTTAATTTAATTAGTCCGGGGTCCGATCTCATCATACCTTAAAGCTAAAGTTCCAGTTCTGCTTATCTGTGATTGGTCCACTACATAATCTCCTGTAGACCATTATGTAGACGACACGTTAGTGACGCTCCCTGATCAAGTTTGTTGCAAGCGAGATACTGAGCCGAGCCGTGTTTTCGCCAATCCTGCCTTGTCACGATTGGTCGACTTGCAGCCTGGGTCTCAACTCTTATGAGGAAGACTACGTTTACTCTAAAGCCGACATATCCTGGCTTCGTCCCTCCACTGAAAGCAGCGAGGAAGCCGGCAGCCATAGCAGCGACCATTCAATCCAGCTACCACCAGAGGCTTCTCGACTTAAACGCCAGCTCAGAAGATACTGACTAGATGACCAAATACACGGCAAAGTCAAGGAAACCTGCAACCCTCATGGTGCGCCGCCCTCGTCAAATGGTCATCCAGGTCGCCCAGCAGCAGGCCTACATAAAAGCAAACTGTCGTCGCCAAGATAAAAACCTGCTTTCAGCTGCTACCAGTTGCCATGAAACTTCAACACCTCCAAGTCTCCCTTCTCCGGCAAGGATCCTGGATGCACTGGTGGTACCTTCAATAGAGAACACCCTGCAGTACTCACCACAGTTTCTGTTGTTTCTGCTGTAGCAGAGGGTCCTGTTCCTCCTATCATGGCACACTACTGTGGGAACTACTGCACCTTGCTGGCCTAACTTCAACGTCTCACGGTGCTGCCTGTGTTCACCTGGCCAGAACAACAAGGCATCAAGATTCTTCTGCTCTGACCTGATGACTTTGAGGCGGTCACCCGATTTCTTCAGGAAGAGTCGATCGATCACGGCATCATGCTGCCAGTCCGTGAAAAGCCCAAGACTGACGTTCCAGTGCAGAAGACAGCAGCAAGACCGCCCGCAAGTAAGCTAGTCCAATGTTACAAGTGCCAAAGTTTTTGGCACTACACCAGCGATTGCACCAACCAAGTAGGATGCGTCCGCTGCGGAGGATCTTGCAGACTGCAAGCAGCGACGCGAGGAAGCCATCTGTTTTAACTGCGGGGCTTAACACGCCGCTTCTTACAGAGCATGCAGCATGTGGAAGAAACAACATCGCAAGAAGCCACCACTACAGCAGCGACGTGGGCTTCATATACCGGTACAGTCCACAAACAGGCTTCAACACAGTAGGGACACACCAACAGAGTCCCCTCGACACCAGAACGGTGCCATAAAAACTGATCACCGCAGAAGCAAGGAGAAGAAGTGCCCGACACAAAACCACAACAGACCGAAGACTTCCAGAAGCGAACTTGGCACCTGCTACTGCACCCACAACACCTGTGCCCGACAAGACATTGACTACCAGGATAACAAGCTCAACGATCTAATCACTCTCCTCACGAAACTCATCCACCATCTATCAACAAAGGACAGTTCGCCTCCTCCCTCGAGGCAATCTTGGAGGAAGTAACTCAGCGGCATGCCACCCAAAAAAGAAAAAACAGTTGCCAACCGACAGAAAAGATATGTACTGTTGAAGAAAATTGGAGTAAATGTCTAACGTCAAAGCCTCCATCTGAACTGCTCAAAGCGAGTAGTAATTGGCACCGATAATGAAGACACAATTAAATACCTAAGGAATAACCTTCGACAGAAATCTGACTTGGGACACCCACATCCGTGACGCCTGCAATGCAGGCAAAGCCCGGCCCTTCGAGCTGTATCCCCTCCTCAAGGGGAAAGAACTTACTACTCAAACCCAAATGAAAATCTACAATTCAAGCACTACTATACGGCTCTGATGTCTACAGCATGGCAAAGGACTGCAGAATGAAAAATATACAGATAGTCCAAAACAAGTATCTACGACCTATTACTAACGCTCTCCAGTACATGACTAACACACAAATACATCACGACTTAGGAATTCAAAAAAATCACTGACTACATCAAGGACAAATCGACAAATCAACAAACTTTTTCCATAACGCTCAAGCATTTACCCAACAGATGATTCAAAATCCAGGTACTAGAGATTTGCGAAGCAAACTACAACCAATCAATATCGACCCTGACTAGAAACTACAGAACATAACAAAAAAAAAAAAAAAAAAAAAAAATCTGACAATAATATAAAAACTTAAAAAAATAATACCTCTGACTTGACTATAAAAGACATTACAAACAACTCAAAACATGAAAGAAGGCAGAGGACCTAGAGCCCTGGAACTTGTTAGGTTCTTCGGTGGTTTTAATAAATATAGTAATTAATTCAGTAGTCCACCATAAAATGCACTTTAACATTTTTTGTTTAATTTCAAACAACATCAGCGATATTGTTTACATGCAAAGATACAATCCAGAGATACTACTGACGCAATCTTTGACAGTTCCAAAGTGAATCTGTATAAAACTGACTGTAAACTAACTATAAAACTAAACTCTGCTGTGCTGCTGGTCTGACAAGTAATTGGAGGTCGAGCCGTCTGTCGACACCTTCCAGCAGAATAAAAGGTCATCAGTATGGATGGTGATATAGACGCCCCACACCTCCGAGTTGCTTTCTTGAAGTCAGTACTTCCAGGCAGAAAGCACTTCGTTGGTTTTCATGGTCTCTGGTTTCTATTTTAATAATGTGCCAAAACTTGTAACTACTTTTTGGCTGCTAGTTTGTTTACAGGAACTAGATATGATCTAAGTCATTTTTGTTGACTTATCATCACATATTGCTCCAATATTTGAGGAGGAATCAACATCAGTGATAAAAACCAATAATAAAAACAAGAGTTTGATAATAAAATATAAATGGTTTACACAAGTCATGCATTTTCATCATCAATTAATTAAAATTTGATACAAATGATATAATGAATCAATGCCAAGGATAAAAACCATTTATAAAAGGTTGAAAATTAAATATAAATAATTGGTACTAGTAAACTTAACTTAATCCACAACCCAAAGGTTGGTTGGATCCTCCTGAAGGAGGCATACTAATCCATTGTGTCAGAGGTAGGACGGCCAGTTCCTTTCTTCTGGGACCTACAGTTGAACGTGGAATCTTAACCACGCAGCGTCCTGGCATAGATCATATGATCAAACGCAACTCTCAAAATTCCTGCGCCTGCCAGGATTCGAACCCGGGACCGGAGCAGCAAATGTTTTGAAAGCGAGCGCCTTAACCACTGAGCTACCAGTAGTATATCAGCATTAAATTAATACAAATAAATAAGGTAATACCTCATCTTCTCATATTGTTGTCTCCATTACCCCCACCAACCTTCCCCTCACAATTAACTGCCATTGTGCAGGCACTAGTTGGGGTAGCACTTAGAATTTCTGTATTACATGTCCACGTTTTTACTGTTCATATATTGTCTTGGCATCACCAGCTGGAAGCAGTGGTTGCTCTCTCTCTTTCATCACCTATATAATTATTATGCTGATATGCTAATGATACCACTAGAGTTTCAATACAAGCAAAATAATAATCATCTAAAAATAATCGGAATAGCTTGAAGAACTAATACATGTCTCCAAACTGTGCCAAACTACAGAACATCTTGGATAGACCATGTACTACGGATGAGGTGAACCAGATGCCTTGAAAAATCCTCAAATACTGCTCCAGAGGCAGGAGAGATGTAGGAAGGCCACCAAGAAAATGGATTGAGACCGTAATAGGCCACCAGGCCTAACACTGGATAGGAAGAAAAAAACTATTACATACGAGGTAGGTCCAATAAGTACTTAGCCTCTCTTCCCGATGGCGCCACTGTCACCAGAGAAATTTATTATTGTGTAGTACATTATCTTAGACAGCTATTGTTAAAATTTCAGCCAAATCAGACTCATAGTTTTGTTTTGATCGCGTGTGAAAGTGGGTGTGTCCGCGGATTTTAGAAAAATGGAAAAAGAGCAAGATTCTTGTTTTCGGAAGGAAAATCGCGCAGTGAAATCAAAGAGCACTTGGATGCTGTGCACAGTGACTCTTCTCCTTCGATGGCGACTATCAAAAATTGGTTTAACGATTTCAACGTGGTCACACGTCGGTTTTTGATGATCCATGCCCAGGTGCCCCGAAAACGGTTACCATGGAGGATAATGTGACAAAAATCGAAGATCTCGTATTGGCAGACCGCTGATTGAAGGTGCGCAAGATTGCTGGGGCAGTAGGCATCTCAAAAGACTGTACGAGTCATATCTTGCATGAAATTTTGGGCATGGGAAAGCTGTCAGCACGATGGGTGCCGTGTTTGCTCACTCCGGACGTGTGAAACTGTGAGACCACTTCACAGCAATGTTTAAGTGCAATCCGAAGGAGTTTCTGCATCGTAATGTGATCGTCGACGAAGCATGGATCCACTGGTACACACCAGAGACCAAGGAACAGTCAAAACAGTGGACTTTACTCGGTGAACGTGCTCCGAAAAAGGCGAAGACTGTCCCATCGGCAAGAAAGGTGAAGGCCACCGTATTCTAGGATTCACAAGGTGTGATCTACACCGACTACCTGGAGAAGGTCAAAACGGTCACAGGGCTTTACTAGCCGAATTATTGGGTCAATTTGACACCAAATTGCAGAAAAAATGGCCCCATTTGGCGAAGAAAAAAGTGCATGACAACGCACTTCTGCCGTCGCCATGGCCATTTTGGGCTACGAACTGCTGCCCCATCCAACATATTATCCAGATTTGGCCCTGTGCGACTTCTTTTTGTTTCCAAACTTGAAGAAGACACTCGCCGGGCAGAAATTTGAGTCAAATGATGAGGTTGTCACCGCCATGGAGGCCTACTTTGCAGATCTCCAGAAAACGTATTTTTCAGACGGATTAAAGAAGCTGGAGCATCGCTGGGTCAAGTGTATCGAGCTAAAAGTAGACTATGTTGAGAAATAAACCACCATTTTTCCAAAATTTTCGCTTTTTCTTTTGCAGGCTAAGTACTTATTGGACCACCCTCGTATGCATCTTTCATATCTGAACAATGACCATCAGTCTAAAATGTCATTTTTGTTTGTTTGTAACGTCCCTGTCTCATAGCAACTGATGAATATATTGCAAGGTTTTAGAGTGCCTTAAGAGACATAATGTAACTAGATAACATAAGGTAATGCTCATTTTCTTACAGAAGTAGCGAGAACCCATACAAAAAATATAAAGTAAATAATCAATACAAATATTCACAAGTAAGCGGGTTCCTGAAAGTCTATTATTTATTATTAATTTTAGACCAATATACATAAATATTATACAAATAAGTTCAAGTTTAACGAAAAACAGAAGGTAACTGATTAAATCACACAAAGAATATTGCACCACATTAAACGTGTTAAAATTATTATATAAACTTAATTATTAAGTAGTAGTGTTGCAGCACTCACCGAGAACAGTGAAAGAGATCATCAAAATATATTGATATCTGCAGCAAACTGGTTCACCAACCTGGCTGTTCTATTTATAGGTCCACAGTAGGATAGTTTCTATTTGAGCTTTCTACTCTGAATAGCATTCCAGTTCCTAACACAGTCTTTGAGAAGATAAAGCAAAAGTTGGCTAAAATTTCCAACGAATCAATCAACCCGTTTACAATTTTGAGAGAGAAAGTCAGATTAGCCACTTGTCTATAACTAATTATACTGCTGAGCTTACGTTGGTGATAAATATCATTACAGTTTCAGGACGTTTATACACGGCGATTCAGGAGGAATTGAAGGCGGTTGTATTATGAACAAAAAGTTCATATAAACATGTGGCTGATTTCCATTCGTTTTGGAGATACTGGTGCTGGAATGTTATGCATAAAATAAATCACAGAAAATGATCAAGACACACATAACTTATTGAACTACTTTATTCATACAAAAAAACACACACAATTTTACAAAAGTTTAAATAAAATGTTTGAAAATCCCACTATCAACTTCAATAAACTTTGCAGCTCTCTTCCAGTGCTGCCATTTCTACGGATTTATCCATTGATCTACGGATTTTTATAAAAATTAGGATTTTCAGATTTTATTAAAATATCTATGGATTTTTGCTATTTTTTCTATTTGTTGTTTTTTCCTTATATGAGTTTTTTTGTTAAGCTTTGAGCGTATAGTGTTAATGCATTACAGAATTGTCAATAATTGTTAATCATTTCCTTGCAAATGCTCGTGTGAACCAACGATTGAAATAAAACTTATATTTTGTTTGATTATAGATTTTATAGATCTTAAAAGACCATAATACAAAACTATCGGTGCACTCTTTATGCACAGTGACACACTCATTGGCACGGCTTACAAAGCAGTGCCTTCCGAGAAGGGCTAACGAATATCCGAGAATCAAAGGGGTCGCAGCTTTTAACATTTCCAGTTACAGAAGATATGCGAAATTTAATGTCAACAAAGAAAGTAGATAATGTATAGAGTTCACGCTATTTTGAGGTTATAATATTTTTAAAAGCTAAAGTAGGCTGCGACACGACTATCTTCTCTAGAAGCTTGATGAGTGATTATTGAATGTATATTGGCCCATAATAGGATATATGCATGTATTTTTTTATTTTTTAATCAATTATTTACATTCGTACATAACCATAAAAAATATAACATTGATGTAAATATTAAGATTTAACATCAAAATAAATACTTAAAAACTGAAATCCAGGTCCACCAATTTAAACGCTGCCATTATGGTGCACTGCACTGTGACGTGTAAGTACACGACCGCATTGGTGTACTGTATAGTGTGGAGTGTTTCATCAAAAAACTTTCATGTTTTCTAACTAATGTAGATGTGGAAAAAGGTCGAAAACCATGTTATAAGTACTGTATTGTACCTGTGTGCAAAAATACTAAAAGAAATACACTTTATACAGTGTATTTTCTTGTCTCGCGAGATGCGAATATAAGAAAAAAAGTGGTGTACAGCTATGAGAATAGATCTGCAACTAGTTGTTTATATTATTGTGAAGATCATTTTTACGTAAGTACTTAGAATTTCTGTATTTATGTATTTTAGGAAATTTAACATAAAAATTCGTTACCTGGTCAAACTCTAATCATATCTTACTTGGAGACCATCAGACATTTTAAGAGCGGATTGCAATCTCCTTCATATATGTTGAAGGGTACACAGCTTATGTGTGTGCTATAGTCTTTTTTTCAAAATACTCCCTAGTTTTTGAGATATTTGCATACAAATAAACAAAAAATTCTAGATGACGGGTATGTAGTAAATTATTGCCCCACTTTATCAAATGGCAGCCTGGTCTACGGGTTCGGGTGATGGCTTCGTAATTTTGTGGCCAGAGTTCAAATCCCTGCAGAATCAAATATTTTTACTTATTTTTATCTTCAAAAATTGTCAAGCTTCACTTATTTATTTTGTTAAAACTTCATTTACATACTTTTATAGCGTGAATTAAAATTTAAAACAAGTCACATTGCTTATAACAAATACACCAAACATAATTTCGGCCCATTTATAAACAATGGCTTCCTAATATGACTCGCTCCATACCCAATGAAATTAAGTCATGAGGCGAATCTGCTAGTAAACTGGAATCTGATACAAGAATTTTGCAATGTTTATAAGCATTTGTCACTTTTGTTCCATTTCCTTGCTGAGCTCCATTTCTCGTCACAGATAGGCCCACTATTTTATTTTCAACCATTTACATGCAACTGTTCTTGGAACAAATCGAGTGTAGAAAGAAAAAACTATCTTCGTAATGCTACATATTTCGTTTAAAATGCCTCTTGATGATATACAAGTAAAGAAACGATGAAGATGAAATAAATAACTTGATAGGAACTATTTCAATTGAAAACTTATTAACAAAAAGTGAAAAAAATGTAAGAATGGAGACTTTCATGACGAATGATTGCAATGAAATTTTTAAGGGTGTGCAGCCGATGTGTGTTGTGAAAAGACAATCCGTCGGTAGACCCGTAAATTCATTACGAAAAAAAAATAAAAGAATTTCAGGGAAAAAAAATGACACTGAATTGTAGGTAACATGATTGACACTGAATTGTAGGTAACATGATTTGTTTTAAATAATATTTCATTCAATAAAAGAACATAAATGAAGTTTTAACAAAATAAAAAGTCAAGCTTGACAATTTCTGAACATAAAACAATTTAATTCTGTGGCAACTTGAACGCGGGTCAGAAAATTATTAAGTTAACACCCTACAGCATAGACCACGCTGCCATTTGATAAAAACGGGTAATAATTTACTATATACCCGACATCTAGAATTTTTTGTTTATTTGCATGCGAATATTGAAATATCTAACACTTAATTACCTTGCAGCTTTCACTGCTCTGAGCAGAGCGCCCGTAAAATTCGGATTTGTTGCAAAATTTCTTGTCATAATGAAAGCATCAATTTTTGGAAGATTATCTGACTGTGCTTTCAGAAAACTGCTTTCAGTCTTTATTTGGTGTGTGTACTGTAGCAAGAATACAATATCTCACCAGTTATGCTGATATGTTAATATAAACTTCAACACAATCGCAAAGCTATTAGAACTCCCAGCAACTACGCCTTTGTTCACAATAATATTGTGTACTTGGTCATCACGATTCGATTCGACCAATAGCGTTGCATTTTGTTAAGTTACATTTCCCTTGTATTTTTAGCACTTTTGATTAATTAAAATCAGTAAATAAAAATCGAACAAACAGGGGAAAAAAACGATATAGTCGTAATTCTACACTAATAATTTCAAAATAAAAATACTAGACGTAAATTTGAATTTCATGCATATTCCCTATTGTTGACATCAGATTTATCACCCAACTTATGTATAGGGCTAACGTATGATAATTTCCATATTGAGGGAAAATTGCCTGTTTCAAGATACTTATTGAAGATGAGAGTGATAGGTTCACACCCAACTGCACAGTTTCTCAATACAATGCTGGATATCTGGTCAGGCACCTTTGTTAATTTTCAGTATTGTTGGTTAACAATATACATCATCGAAGCGGACTTTTGGCCAAGAAATAAAAACACAGCATGGATATTGTGTCATACAGTAAGCTGATGATTTGATGAAAGAAAATGGAAAAAAAGAAGCAGAAGTAATATGCATTTTTAATGAAAATGTATTAAACATACAAAAACATGTGTATAATAAAATCAATACGCATCATAAAAAGCACAGAATCATAATTAGGTATCATATGGATCAGATATCCTTCTGAAAACAGCTAGGAACTTTTTGCCACAGTTACGGGTGACCTTCTGTCCCTCTTCGGAGCTATCAAATAACTTATCTACTACAGGATCTAACTTCTGAAATAAAAAAAAAACAAATAATTATCTCTTTTGTAATAATTAACATACAGCAGTTTTACCCTTTACTCAGAACTGAATACTCACAAGCTCATCATCTGACAACTGCTCAAACAAGGGATGTTTGCTAAAATGATGAACCATCCATTCATGGAGATCCTGGACATCTGTTACTGTATACACAAGTGCCTAAAATGAAAAAAAAAATGATTTTAAAAATATAGCCATTAATGGAAGAATAACTTAATATGAAGAACATTTATCTGAAGATAAAAATTCTTTCAAAATTAGTATCAAGTGCAATAACTTTGATAAGGAAAATTCTTTCTGACAGTATGAAAACAAAAAATAGAGAAAGTCAATCCATCACTTGCCAAAATGGGGTACGACGTGTAGATAACCTCCTCGTGGTGTACCCTGGACAACGGACTGCTGATGCAGGACGGCTGATAATCTACACAATAAGGCGACCTGAACTAGATCCCGTATCTCTCACGGTCACACAAAGCAACATCAGAAGATGAAAAATCTGAAGATGAAATTGAACAACGGCACTTGTCAGAGCCAACTGACCAGAATGTTTGGACACAGCACTCAGATTCTTCAAATAAATGCAGAAGGATTAACAATTGCTAAATGTGAATACCTTAGCAAACTAGCTACTGACCTCAAAATCGACATCTTAGCTGTTCAAGAGACCCACATGACTGAAAAAGATTTGGAAAGCAGGGGCAAGATTGCAGGATACAGAATGATATCGAGAATTCCCTCTCCTATACACGGATCAGCCATGTATGCCAAAAGTAACATTTGCAACATCTCGGAAGTGAGGTGTCAAAAAGTCAATGAAGTGGAAATAATTACTGCCAAACTCAACAATTTAACCTGTTGCATCAGTTTACAAACCACCTCTTTCCAACTGGCCAACTCCACCACTGCCCTCACTACCAAAACCTTGCATATATGTAGGAGACTTTAACAGCCGACATACATCCTGGGGTTACCCAAATTCTGATGAAAACGGAGAGAAACTCACTGTGTGGTGCTGAAAGTCAAGACCTGTATCTCAGCTATGATGCTAAAGATAAGAAAACATTCCACTCTGCTAGATGGCAATCTGACACCAATCCTGATCTGGTCTTTGTTTCCACAGATGAAAGAAAACCTTTAGACCACACAAGGAAAGTCCTTCAGCATTTTCCCAGAAGCCAACACAGGCCCGACACTAATCAGTGTTGGTATCACAATACCTGTTATCAGATCGATTCATAAACCAAGATGGAATTTAAAGAGAGCAAACTGGGACAATTATAGCTCCGAGGTAGATAATAACCTGCGATAGGATACCCCCAAAAGTGAAAAACTACAAGAGATTTGTAGGTATTGTTATTGCTGCAGCTAAACGAAACATCCCTCGAGGGTACAGGAAACAATACATTCCATGCTGGGACAAATCTACGCAAACTTTATATGAAAATTTTCAAAAAACTGGTGACCCTGTAAACAGGAAAAAGAATATTAGAAAAACTGAATGAAGGGAGGAAACAGAAATGGAAAGAGCTAACTTCTCAAATGAGCTTTACTCACTCCAGTAGAAATGCATGGACTCTCCTTAGAAAACTGGGTGCAGCCTCAAACATGTGCAAAGAGGAGCCAGGAATTACACCAGCTGAAATGGCATTGCACATAAAAACAAGAGCTGACAAAGTCCCAATAGATCCTGCCATGAAGAAACAGATGGAGAAAGAGATGATTGAAATGGATAACAACCTTAGAAATAATCCTATCCTTTCTAATCCATTTAGTCATGAAGAAGTTGAGAAAGCCATCAAAATGCTAAAAATGAGGAAGGCTGCAGGGTTAGATGGCATTTTCCCAGAATTCATAAGATATCTCGGCAAGCAGGGAAGAACTTGGCTCAAGAACTTCTTCAGTGATATCCTGGACACTGGGATAGTCCCCCCAGAATTTAAGATGGCTCACACCTTGACGATCCTCAAACCAGGCAAACCAGCAGATGATGCTTCAAGCTATCGACCTATTGCTCTACTCAGTGTTTGCTATAAGCTTCTAGAACGCCTCATCCTTAACCGCATACAAGGAATAATAAATATCATAACACCAACATATCAGGCAGGTTTCAGACTAAAACGGAGCTGTTGTGAGCAAGTATTAGCACTGACATCATACATTGAGGCTGGATTTCAGAAGAAGTTAAAAACATCAGTAGCCTTTGTCGATCTAACAGCGGCATATGATACAGTTTGGCTGGATGGACTGCTACTTAAACTTAAAAAACATATACCCTGCAGGAAACTAACATCACTCCTGAGGAATATGCTGACCAACAGATATTTTAAGGTCACCGTCGGACATAAGACAAGTAAGTCATTTACAATAAAAAATGGATTACCTCAAGGGTCAGTACTAGCTCCATTGCTCTTCAACTTGTACACCAGTGACATGCCAGAAACAACCGGCAATAAATTCTGCTACGCTGACGACTTAGCTATCGCCGTCCAAACTGCCACATTAGAGGAAGGTGAGAGCATTCTCTCTAACGACTTAGAAACCTTGAACATATATTATAGAAAGTGGAGACTTTGTCCGAACCCAATGAAAACAGAAGTATGCGCATTCCACTTGAGCAATAGAATAGCACATCAGCAGCTCAAAGTGAACTTCTGCCACCAGAGGGTGAAACATAATTTCTATCCTAAGTATCTTGGCATCACCTTAGACCGCTCCTTAACATTCAAAAAACACCTCGAAAACACAAGTCAGAAACTGAAAACACGAAACAACATCATGAAGAAGCTAGCTGGTACTTCATGGGGAGCTGATGCGAACACACTACGAACAACCGCTCTCACCATGGTTTACCCTGTTGCTGAGTACTGTGCTCCAGTGTGGCAACGTAGTACTCATACTAGAAAAATCGACGTCCACCTGAATGAGTGTATGAGAGTAATAACTGGCACCCTAAAATCCACCCCAGTCCCCTGGTTGCACCTGATCAGCAAAATACCACCTCCAGAGATAAGACGCCAAGAAGCAACGGCACGTGAGTGGATAAAACTACACCATCCTGATCATCCACAGGATCTCCCAATCCACGAGGTTCTAAATAACTTACCACCCACTCGTCTTAAATCCAGAAATCCGGTATGGCAAGATGTATTTGACTTTGATGTCATGGAAAAATGGCGACAAAGCTGGAACTCCACATCTGTAAAACATTCAGATATTAAAGATCCCACAACTGGACTTCCAGGATTCCATCTAAATAGAGACCAGTGGGTCAAACTAAATCGCCTAAGAACAGGCCATGCGAAATGCAACGCCATGCTGTATAAGTGGGGTCTTCAGGATTCTCCTGCATGTGACTGCGGTGCTCCTTCCCAGAGTGTGGAGCATATTATCAGGGAATGCCCTCTACGGAAGTATGATGGACCATATGAAGATGTTTTTGGAGCTACAAGTTCCTTCTTAGAATGGCTGGAAGAATTAGACATCAGCTTGTGAACGCTACCAACGTTCTTGTCATTGTATATATTTATTATTGTATTAGTTTCTTGCCATACGACAAACAAACAAACAAACTTGCTAAAATTTATAGGAGAAGAGCAAAGATGACACAAAAATACAAGCAAAAGCAACAATATTTCTGTAAAGTGTACAATGTTTATATTCCTCAAAGCAATGATCTAAACGACAAAAACTAATGTTACAACTGATCAAAACAATTATGTACATGATATTAAAGTAAATTCATACATCATCATTACACAGGATATACCGCTATAAATACTTTAGCCATCCATCCTTCTTTACTTTACATCAATAAAATGAAGGTTTTCTAGGAGTAGGTCAGATTGGCTGAGACTAGGATTCAAACCAGAAACCTTTCCATCTTCACTCAGACCCCTTAACTATTGAACTCACCAACTACTCTGTAAATAAAGCTCTGAGCTGTACTTTTTGAACTTATCCTTGAGAACAATTTAAGTTAATAGGGTTGAAAGTTATAAATGGAAATGAAATTCAATGGCCTCATATTGATGAGTCATCCTGGCACTTACAAAATCTGATTTCAGTAAATAGGAAACCAGAATCACGATAACCTAAACTAAATATTTTTCCTCTGTTCTTCGTAATTCACGTTCTTCTTGTTGCATCCCCAGTTCTAAAATTATCAATGCCGTCTCCCCTTTAGATTAACTACCTCTCTTCAGTCATCCATTTGAAAATTACTTCCTTAGTCATCAGAATAATGGCCCAACTTCTTTCTCAAAATGGGTTAGGGGTCAAGATTGAAAACCTAAAGGAATAAGCTCTCCATTTTTAGCCTTTCCATCCAGGTTAACAACTTTTGTTTCCATTTGTTTTAGATTATCTGACTGCTTTAACCCAGTCACGCTTGCCCTTACATTTACACTAAAAGAATTTTTTGATTCCAAGTTGAGGAATAAATTACATGCAGTTTGCAAACTGAAATAACCTTACTAATATATTAAAAAATCAATATGCCATGGACCCAAATTGTCAGCAGAAGTTCCAATAGTTATCTTAAAACAAGTAATTTCAATTGTCTCCCATAACTATGTGCATGTGGCAGCACCTGGGCATTAAGCACAAACAGTTCTGTAGATTATATTACAAATATAATTTACAGAATTAATATTTGGAAATTTAGGTAGCCAAATCATATGCTGTAATTGTGTTGAATGCTCCTCAAACCAATCACACATAACCTGGGAGCAGTAACATGGTGCATTACCATCCTGGAAATTCTCATTGTTGCTGAGCAATGTGAAATCCATAAATGGTTGCAAATAGTTATCAAGCAGATACATATAATTATGTACTATTAAAGACTGGTACAATTTGCTCACAGGAAACAACCCATGCCACGTTAACATGCTTCACAACATTATGGAACCAACAGTAACTTCCTTGCTGACAAGTTGGATCAATAAGCTGAGGGGTTTGTGCCACAGATGAATTCAACCAATAGGAAAGATGATCAATCAGACCAAGCTACCTTTTTCCAGTTGTCTCAGGAACAAATGCATGTGTTCATGAGGACAAGTGGACCACTGATACCAAAAATGTAGCACAAGTGAAGACATTCATGTCAGTGATCTGTTGTCATAGCCCATCAATACCACATGTTGTTGCATGAAACACAAAGGTTGAACCTCATTTTCTGTGGCAGTATGTTGTTTGTCTCTACATGTCTCAATCATTCAGCAAATGTGACTGGACCATAATCTGTTAACAGGTGGAAGATGTCATCATGCGTGGTATTTTCTTAGTTCACTCTTCACACTGTGGAGTATGAAATCATGAGTTTTGCAACAACTCTCAAAATGCTTTCACCCATCCATCAGGTTCCAACTACCATTCCATGATAAAGCAAAGTTAATTTCATTGGGTAGCCATCATCAAGTTCATAAATGTTGCACAGGACACTCACAAGTCACACCACCGGCAACATGAACAACTATCTGCCTCTTTACAATTTAAAAAACAAAAAAAAGTGTGTACTATCTGTGCAATTGCAGACCGCTATTCGTAACTTCTGGCATGCCAGTGTAAGATTAGGGGAAAAGAAGAGAAAATGACAAAAATATTTGTAATCACCGATGTGGTTACTGGTTTTTTTGTAAATGTCTCTGGAAACAATATTCAAATTTAGTAATTGTCATTGAAAGTTGTGCGTTTGTAGTTAATGTTGAACATGTAGTATTGGGATGGTCAGAAATTAATTTGTAATAGGGTACTAGACAAATTTTGGGAAAGTATTCAGTATTATACCTATGTGTCTACTATTTTAAAAATACAAAAACTGAAAATTTTGCACTTTTTAAAAATTGGTACCAAGAAACTCATAGTTGTAATTTCCTTTCTTGTGACATCAGTTTTAGTATGTGACGCAATAACAAAGCAGAAGTTTCCTAATTTCACTGATAAAATGAATTCTGCAGTTTACTAATGGTGTGTAATGACTCAGCATGTAAACACATCAATAAGAACACCAAATAAATTGTCTATTTAGTTTTAAACAAGGAAAATATGACATGATTTATTTATCTACAATACATTTTAGTGAAGGCCATTTTGAAGTAAGTTTTAATTTAATATTTTATTATGTTTAATGTACTACAATATTTTGTTCTGTGATAATCTTACATTTTATCAATTGTAATGTAATCGCGGTGACGACAGTTCATCTGTCGTTTTAAAAATATATATCTGTGAGGTTGTTATAAGGTGTGGACAGAATTTAGTTGGTGTGGTCAGCAGGGCTGGCGGATAGCAGCCACTCCCCAGATTCCAAAGAGATAAAACTAACGAGAATGTACATGTCCACTGCAGGACAATACGTGAGGGGAGGAGAGACATTCAAGTGTGAGCAGTGGACTACATGAAGAAGCTTTTTTGTACACACGTGTTGCCACGGGGAGACATTTGAGTCCTGCTCATTCAGGCATTTATCATTGCATTTCTTCATGTGTGAAAGTGTGGCATTATACAGAGTGAGTCAAAAGTCGCAGTACACCCTTTTATTTCAAAAACTCTGCAGGAATTGGGAAACCTGAATATTCCAGTAAGGTATTGGTGAGGTGGTCTATCTTTTACGGTATGTACCGAACATGGGCGCCATCTTGAATCTAAGTCAATTTTTTAAAATGGAAAGGGAGTCGTGTGACACAACAAATAACATCAGAATTTTCTCACAAGTTCATTCCTGTAAACAGATTTGAAATAGCAGTTGCGGTTCAAAAGTTACATAGCTTTTTTGTTGCAGATAACTGAAGATGGCTTTGACCAAGGAGGAGAGAATTGAAATCATTTTGATGTCTGGAGAACGAAGTTTCCGTGTCATAACTGCAGATTTTAACAACCGGCACACAGAAAGACCTCCAATTTCTCACAACACTGCCAGGTGCTTAATTTCCAAATTCCGAGAAACTGGTCCTGTGGCTGACAAGGCACGGAGTGGCCATCCAAAAAGTGCTACTGACGAGACAACCTCAACAATGGTTTTGGCGTCCTTCGTGAAGAGCCCACAACGCAGCACACGACGTTTGTCAGCAGAATGTGGAATCAGCCAGTCATCGATCATACGAATCCTTCATGCCCATCGATGGCATCCATTCAAGATTCAGTTACTCCAGCACCTAGCAGAGGATGATCCAGACAGACGTATGCAGTTTTGCACGTGGGCCTTAGAGGAACATCAACAAGATCCCTCTTTTGCACAAGGCATCTTGTTCAGTGATGAGGCAAACTTTTATGTCAGTGGTGAAGTTAACCGTCACAACCACAGGTACTGGAGTGACCACAATCCATGCTGGATGGAACCTTCCAAGGTAGTTGGTGACGTAAAGGTTATGGTGTGGGATATGGGGTACCCGTGTAATTGGACCCATCTTCATTGACGAGAACCTAAATGCTCAACGCTATCTGGAAATGCTGCAAGAAGTGGTTTTTCCCGCAGTCCTGAATGAATATGGCAGCTTTCCCTGCTACTTTCAACAGGATGGGGCTCCACCACACTACGGAGCAGTCGTTCGTCACTGGTTAGATGGTCAATTTCCTGGTCACTGGATTGGCCGACATGGTTCTGTGGAATGGCCACCCAGATCACCTGATCTCACACTACCTGACTTTTATCTGTGGGGCCATTTAAAGCAACTTGTGTATGCAGACAAAATAAGAAACAAACACCATCTCCAGCAACGCATTGTAGGAGCGTGTGCCAGCATTTCTGCGGAAATCCTTCTGCGAGTGCATGACGATTGGATCCAGCGCCTTCAAATGTGCATTGACCGAGAGGGACAACATGTTGAACACATAAAATGACTGTCCTTTCTGGAGAACAATCCGGCTTGTAATTCTAACCGAAATATGTTGTAACTTTTGAACCACAGCTGCTATTTCAAATCTGTTTACAGGAATGAACTTGTGAGAAAATTCTGATGTTATTTGATGTGTCACACGGCCCCCTTTCCATTTAAAAAAATTGACTTAGATTCAAGATGGCCAATTTCAAGATGGCGCCCATGTTCGGTACATACCGTAAAAGATAGACCACTTCACCAATACCTTACTGGAATATTCAGGTTTCCCAATTCCTGCAGAGTTTTTGAAATAAAAGGGTGTACTGCGACTTTTGACTCACCCTGTATATGTTTCAACGCGACGCCGTCGCCAGCACTGAAGGACAACAGCCCAATGCCATGACGCAACGATCCACAAAAACTGCCACAGCTGATCGACGGCATCAACCACTCACCGCTCCTTGCACAGTAAAATGAACATTTATCAATTACATCTTTGGTACTACAGTTTTATCTGTCACACCCAGTGACTCAGAAACCAATAATAAAGACAATTATATGCACTCAACTTTGAATGCTTATATGTCAATTATGTTTAACTTTTATGTATGCATGTAATGTCAATGTAATCAATTGTTTCTATATAAAAAATTTAACGATCATAAATATAGGTAATTGAATCTGAATGTGCTTTATATATGTCAGTTGTAATTTCAAGTCATAATAAATATCATATATGACAATGATCACTCCTCCCTATTGGTATTTTGATCCGATGATTTTTATAGTCCTTTCCAAAAATAAATCAAAATTAAATTTTGTGAAATATATTTCTGGTGTCCAAATAAAATCCCTGTTAACCTTCAAAACCAAATTTGGAAAATAAATTTCTCTGACACGAAGTGGAACGTCTCAACTGACACGCCAACGATATGGCTTGTGTTAACATTAAAAGTAAATGACTGATGAACTGTGGTGCAATTAAAAAAAAAAAACTGTTATTCTTTGTGTTTTCTGGGGCATTTTGACAGCAGTATCGGAGAGTGGATGGTACATGATTGGAGCAGTATGAACGTGTTTCAAAATCAGTAATATCACATTATTTTCAGATGCAGATACTTGAAAGGAGAGAACCAAAATAATAATAATAAAAAAGTCTATATGTATACCATTATTTAATATGTATATTCTCATTATGATTATGTTTTTTTTCATATACCAATGTTGATTATAAATTGCTGCTGTACCGTTGACAAATGGGTTGTTATGAATAAGGAAAATAGATGTCTGGATTTTATTTAGATTTTTTCCCTTCTTTCTCTCTTCAGCCTGAAGTATTTTGTTGTTCAATTTGACATTTTCAGTAATTTAATTGATAACGGGAGTAACATTAATTGTCATGTGTCGCCAAAGCGACACATGACACAGTTGTTCGCTTGGTTCATAAGTTACATATTTATTAATTATGAAATGGAGGACGGAAAGTAGCATGTTAAGAAACCAGACAGAGGCATCGACCGAGGATTTAGAGCGCTGACAGTAGGGAAAAAGTGCGCAATGGCCGAGCTAAGGAGGACAGATGACGGCATGGATTGGCCTCATCATTGGTCTACAATTTGCCGCTCCACTGTGGGACCATAGTGGGAGGTTGTGTAAAAACCTTTGCATTGGTATTGGAGAGTGTCTTGTCTTGTCTTCATCAATCAGTCGCAGCCAGCAATAGTCGGAGCAGAGAGAACGCAGACGTCGAGTCGCCCTACAGCGGCCGTGGCCGTAGGGTGGTGCCTCACACAAAGAAGATGAACAGCGCATAACAGGTTGGCTCTGCTGTAGGGTATGGTTGGAGGTGGAAAGCCATCGTTGAATCATAGATAGGGAGCTAGGGTCCTCCACAATGCCTAGAGCTGGGGTTACTGGTCTAGATAATCGGCCGCAGTCAAAGAAGCTCTTGCTGTCCTCAAAGTAAATGTCACACTCGTGCAGTTATAATAATCAACCTATTTTCAGTATTCAGTTGCGTCATAGCATGATGTTGGAAGGTAGCGCAATAGCACCTTACACTGTTATCAGTATTCAGCAGTAGTCTCAATGCATACCCTTTGTATATTCTGTACAATCGTGATAGTAAATGTTGTACATAGTACATGTTTATGAAATCATTCATCCTGATGATCCTACCACAAATGTCTCCCTCCGATCCCAGATCGACTACTATGATCGATCCTTACCCATTCGCTCATTCCTCTCATCGAATCTGGCCAAGTCTCCGCTCGGCCTGCTGCCAGGTTCGCCATAGGTCCCCATAGGTTTACCGGTGTCCAGGTGGGGGCACTACACTACAACTGCATTTATAATTTGCATACTGTAGCTCAACTACGGCTTTAGATGTTCAATTCCTTGCCTTTAGTCTGCTTAGATTAAAAAATTTCCTACTCACTGTATATTCCAGGAGGAAGGGTGAGCTGCATGACAGGAGCTACATAATGGTGAAACAATGTGGAAACAATCTTACAGCCCTGTTTAAAACTGGTATTAATATGGAATGGCTTTCAAACAGAGCCATTATTAATGACTGCAGACATCATATTAGTATAAGGAAAAATCAAGATAAATTTTGGTGGAAAAACATAGAGCTAAAATTTTCCACAATGTTTAATGATTCACTGAATCAGAAGACCTTGGCGAGATCAATGAAAGCAACTGTAATGGGTATATTTTTTTCTGTACATTTCTCTTGAAGCAGTAAATATCGTATCGGCCTAAAAAAATAGTCTGAAGTTGCATTGGCTTTGTAGAAGTATTTCTCGCTCCTCACCTCCCTCCCCACCAAAGGTAGAGTATGATTTGCCAAGATCTAGCAATAAGCTTTCCCACACCAGATAATAATGAAATGCCGTGATACTTTCTGAAGTCCACTTGGGCCCCTTTCTTAAATAGGGGAACTTCTAGACTATCTTGAAAGTCTGGGGGCATTTCTTCAGTGTTCCAAAGTTTGACATTATGTCAGTTCCTAAGTCCTTTACCCCACTCTTTGAAAGCCTTTGCTGTTAAGCTGTTTGGACCTGTGACTTTGTGGCTCTTCACTTTATTAGCGGCCTGCCCGAGATCATCTAATGTTAGCAAGAAGCCTAATTCTTTTATCATAGGTGCTTGTGGGATTATATCATTCACATCTTCTCCAATACTTGATTCAGGAGGTCTTCAAAAAGTTCTTTCATTCTATTCCCAATAGAGTGTTAATCTTTTAAAAGTTTTATTTTTTCGTAGCAACAGAGTTGACTTCCTCCAAATGTTGGGGAGCCAGAAGCAGCTTTTGTAGCATCACTACCAGCAATGTGATGAAAAATATGTCCTCATCATAAAGGCAGCCGCCAGAAACATCAACTATTATTTCAGTGAAACAACATCAGGCCATGAAAGAATTGGCCAGGAACAAAAATATAATCATTCCTCCAGCACAACTAAAACAGAACAAAGTTTATGAGACATTTATAATTCATGCTTCTTGATGTTAATATTTTGGGAAAGACTATACTAGCCTTTTCCAACCAATTTCAACCTCTCCTTCACGTGGTGCACCCTGTTTGCAGGGACGAGGCTCTGGCAACTGAATGATTCCCGGTATAAGGAGTCACCCACTGCTTGCCAACGCCTCCAAAAGGAGGGCAGAAGAGCGGGGAGTGGTACAGGGCACGCTCTTGTCCTTGGGGTTTGAAACGGTCCCTAAAGGCGGATGAATCAGAAATGATCAGTGGCATGGGGATGCACAAAGCAACGGAAAACCACTGCATTGAAGATCCAAAGGGTATCCCAAGGACAAGTAACCCTCTCAAATTACATATATCATGATGGCTTCTTCCTGGGTAAAATATTCTGGAGGAAAAATAGTCCCCCAATCGGATCTCTGGATGGGGACTGTTCAGGGAGGAGTCATCAGAATGGACAGAAACATTCTACAAGTTGGTGCATGGAATGTTAAAAGTCTGAATAGGGCAGGTAGGTTAAAAAACTTAAAAAGGGAGATGGAACAATTTAAGTTAGATATTATTGGGATTAATGAGATTAAATGGAAGGACGCACAGGATTTCTGGTCTGGGGAACACAGGATAATTAGCACACAAACTGTCAGTGGTGTCACTGGTGTAGGATTTGTAATGAATAAGAGAGTAGGGAAACGGGTGAGCTGTTATGAACAGTTTAGTGACAGGATTATTTTGATGAAGTTGGAAACCAAGCCACCCCAACCACGTTAGTACAAGTGTATATGCCAGTGTCACAGGAATATGACGAAGAAATAGAGAAAATATACACCAAAATTGAAGAATTAATCCAATATGTGAAGGGGGAGGAAAATCTAATAATCATGGGTGATTGGAATGCGATAGTGGGTGATGGAAAAGAGGGGAATACTGTAGGAAGTTATGGCCCTGGAGAAAGAAATGAGTGAAGAAGCAGGTTGTTAGAAGATATAAGCTAATTGTGGCAAACACACTGTTTAAGAACCATGCAAGAAGGATATACACCTGGAAACATCCTTGGGATACAGGCAGATATTAGCTACATTAAATCATGGTCAAACAAAGATTCAGGTATTAAGTTCTAGACTGTAAAGCGTACCCAGGAGCAGACATAGACTCTGAACATAATTTGATAGTAATGAAGTGCAGACTGAAATTCAGCGAATAAGGAAACAGTATAAGCAGACCAGACTGGAAGTGAATAAACTCAAACAATCTAGCACGAGAAGAAAAATTTGCTGAAATGGTAGTCTTAGGTCTATGAAATAACTCTGAAAAGGGCTCAACCGAGTATGAATGTTAGGCATTAAAGACTGAAATAAAGAATGGTAGTAAAGAAACATTAGGCTTTAGGAAACAAGCTGCCAGAAAACCTTGGCTCACAAAAGAATTTTTAGAGCTGATAGATCAGAGGAGAAGGTACAAAAATGTTGAGGATGAAGCAGGAAGAGAGCAATACAGGCAATTTAGAAATCAAATATACAGAAGATGCAAACAAAAAAAAAAGCAAATGAAAAATGGCTACAACAAAAGTGTGAAGAAGTAGAAAAGAAAATGGTCATAGGTAAAGTAGATGTTGCATATAGGAAGATCAAACAAAATTTTGAAAAGAGGCGTGAATATTAAAGCTGCCGATGGCAAACCTCTTTTAAGCTCAGATGATAGAGCTAACCGATGGAAGGAATACATTGAGAAATTATATGATGGGGATGACTTGAACAATATCATAATGGAAAAGGAAGGTCAGGTCAACATTGATGACTTAGGAGATCCTGCTTTGAGGACAGAATTTAATAGAGCTCTGAATGACTTGAAACAAATAAGGCAGTTGGAATTGATAAGATTCCTGCAGAACTTCTTAAATCCCTAGAAGAAGAAGGAATTGAAAGATTATTCAAGCTCATATCAAAAAGTAATGAAACAGGAGAAATTCCAACTGATTTTAATAGAAATATTATCTTCACACTTGCGAAGAAAGCACAAGCCGACAAATGTGAGAATTATTGCATCATAAGTCTAACATCACATGCTTCAAAATTACTGACCAGAATAATATACAGAAGTAAGAACAGAGACTTTCCCGGTGTATGCTTGAAATGAAGTATTCACAGATGTACCGCCGGATAGTGTTTTGAAAACACGATATTTCGGCGACTAGCTCCATTGTCTTCATCAGGTGCCGAGACATCTGCACATGTTGGCTGACTATCAGATACTGCCCAGGTGCCGCACTTCCTTATGTAGGCCAACGGTTCTCTCCGATGCCCGCACCTGAATCTGGCAGTGAGTGGGCAGAGCTACAGTTGTTCGTTGCGGGCAGAGGAAGTTAAGTTACCATGGCCACGGGGTTGACTTCAATAATGTTACTATATTGGCTAGGACCTCATACTTTTGAGATTCCATAGTCAAAGAAGCGATTGATATTCGATTGGCTGATACCTACTACAGAGATAGTGGCCTATGTCTTAGCGAGGCATGGAAACCAGTCCTGGCAACTCTATACAAAGAGCGTGGCACGCATGTTCAGCAACCGCCACAAACAGCCCAATATTAACTTCCTCGGCCCGTAATGAACAACTGTAGCCCCGCCCACTCACTGCCAGCCACATGGTGTGAGCGTCGGAGAGAACCGTTGGGCTATATAAGGAGGTGTGACACCTGGGCTGTCTCAGTATCCAACGGTCAGCCGACCGATGCAGATGTTTTGACACATGATGAAGACGACGGAGCTAGTCGTTGAAATATCATGTTTTCAAAACACTATCCGCCGGTACACCCGTGAAGACTTCATTTCAATATACAGAAGGATGGAATGGGTAGTAGAAGAGATAGGTGAAGATCAGTTTGGGTTTAGGAAAAATTAGGGAAGCAATTCTGGCTTTAAGATTAATACCTGATCAAGAAAAAACAAGGAGACTTTTATGGCATTGGTTAATTTAGTAAAAGCTTTTGATAATGTTAGGTGGGACAAGATGTTCAAAATTTTAAAGAAGTCAGGTCTAAAGTATCAGGATAGAAGAATACTTTATACACAATATAAAAATCAAGTGGCTATAAAAAAAGTAGAGAATTATGAGAGACATGCATCGGTTAAAAAGGGTGTGAGACAAGGTTGTAGTCTATCCCCGTTAATATTCAACTTGTATGTAGAAGAAGCAATAAAGAAAGTCAAAGAAAAATTTCCATGTGGCATAACTGTTCAGGGAGAAAAAAAATCAGTATGCTACGATATGCTGATTTGTTAGCTGAAAGGGCTGAGGATATTGAGAAGTTACTGAATGGCTTGAACAATATCCTGAAGCAAGTGATGAAATGTAGCAGAAATGATACTACTACTAGTAGATTAAATATAAAAATAGGATCGGATGCAATAGGAGAATTAAGTGAATTCTGTTACTTGGTAAGCAAAATTACAACCGATGGCTGAGGCACGAATGATGTTAAAAGCAGAATAGCACTAGCAAAACTACCCTTCATGAAAAAGAGAAATCTCTTAGTTTGAAATATTGATCTAGGAATTAGAAAGGACTTTTTAAAATTCTATGTATGGAGCACAGCACCTTATGGTAGCGAAACATGGACTTTAGGAATACCGGAAAGAAAGAAAATTGAAGCATTTGAAATGTGGTGCTACAGGAGAATGCTGAAAATTAAATGGAAAGGCAAAGTAAGAAATGAGCAAGTTTTGGAAATGATGGGTGAGGAAAGAGGTTTGTGGAAGAAGCTTACAGAAAGAAGAGACAGGCTGGTAGGTCATATTTTGTGGTGTGGTGGATTGGTTTATTTGCTGGTGGAGGGAACAGTCGAGGTACAAACTGTAGAGGAAGACAGAGATTAGAATATATGAAGCAGATAATTGAGGATGTGGGTTGTAAGGGATATGTAGAGATGAAGAGGTTAGCACAAGATAGGAAGGGATGGAAGATTGCATCAAACCAGTTGAAAGACTGACGACTGCAAAAATAAGTCTTTATAACCTATGCCATAAATTAAAAATCTAAATTTCGTGTAGCTGAAGGTGACAAACAAATATCAATGTTCAAAACTGGTTGATCAGATTTTATGTCAGATTCTAAGTTTTATAGCCAAATTTGAGGTTTGTATCTTTGACTGAGTGTTAGATCACTGACTGGGATTTTTAAAATTTTGTCAAGGGAGCGTGCACAAACCACATAGCTCCATTTTGGCCTACTGTGAACCCTCCTCCCCTCCCCCCCCCCCCACGTAGCACTATGTGGCTTTTGCCTCTACCCCCCCTCCCCCCCCCCCACGTACCACGTAGATTTTTTTCCCTTTTGATTCCAGAAGATATTTTTTACCGTTTTCTCTTGTCAGACGATTGTAATTTATGTAAGGAAATAATTAACTGACGGAAATAAATATTCGCATGCTGTTGTGTGTTTTGTTCCCCATTTTAACTGTCAAAAATGTTATGAAAGGAAAGATACGTGGCCTGGCTCAGAACCCCCCCTCCCCCCACGTAGCCCAGGTGTAGCCTTCCAGCCAACCCCCCCCCCCCCCCTTGGACCGAGCCACGTGGTTTGTGCACGGTCCCCAAGGCATTCCCATAATAAACTAAAATTTATATTTGAAAGTAGCAGAACAGGTCTCCTCCAGTTAGATCCTAAAATTTCTAGGCATTTTGCTGCTTTTTATCTTTGATGGCATGTACAGTCTCTAGCTGGGGTTGTATTAAGAACCTCATTCTTTACATTAAGAGCAGATTATCACTCCTTGCTCTGTCCCTTAACATATAGTCACATCGCAAATTTTAAGCTACAGCATAAGTTCCAAACCTTTCTTGGCCTAACACACCCTTATCGAAAATAAAGAAAAAAAAGTCCACTGACTCTTTCTCAGAAAAAAGAACATCCTGACTTCCCATCTTGTAATAAATGATGTAACCCAACGTGCTTCAATTTTTTTGGCTCATAACCCAATTTTTTGAAAAGGTGATTTGGGGTCACTGTCTAAGGTGAAGTGTATATTTTTGTAGATATAGAAAAACAAGGAAATATTTCTAAAATTACTTGATTAATAGATATAAATAATATGGTATATTATTCACAGTTTGATTAAAAAATACATATTATGAAAAAAAAAGTATTAGAGGTCTGAGCTTGGTGTAATGAAACAAATTTTTTTAACAGTTTGTGCCTTATTTGTCATCGGCAATCAAATTGTCATGTTCCACTCTTGAAAATATGTTTCTTTTACTAAGCCAATAAACTGCTGACTACACTCATTCCTCTTCTGGCTACATATGTCTATCAGACTACAATTAAATAAACTTTGTTGATGCAGCACTTAAAGCCAAAATAATGGAAAGTAGGGAGGCAATGGTGGACCCTCCCTAAATTTGACTAGGATCAATAACACCTCCTAACATTGCCACGGACCAGTAATGCATCCTACGATCCCTTCAACGCCCACCGGTGGGCAATACTGCCCCTGTTGGGAACCACTGTGCTAGACCATTAGCTTAGAACAAAAACCTTGCAAATTGATTCAGTATGTGTAGAAACATAAATTGCTTTCCTTAAAAATGCCTATAAAAATGTTTGAAAATGTAACACTCCCAAAAATATTTACAACATTTATATACAATTTATTGTTAAATAGGAATAGAATTCTAAAACATTACTTACACCTTCAGCCAATACATATGCATATTCCGCAATAAGTGTTTCATTAATTATTCTCCACTTATGTTTTGATTTCTTGAAGTGAGGATCAGGATACAGGAAAAACATTTTCTTAAGCTGAAATTTTTGAAAACCATTATAACTTACAGCAAAAATATTAAGTTTATACAAAATTTCTGTTAACTTTTAACATACTTGCCCTTTGTGGAAAAAATTTGGAAGGTATTTCATAGCATTTGACCTAAGGCAAGCAATATTTTCATATTGTCCAGGATTCTGGAGTCGTAGTGCAGCTATACGATCCATTACGTAGTCAGAAACTTTAATGCGAATCTCCATCCCAAGCATAAGAGTCGTTGGAAACATGGGTGATAAAGTAACTGAAAATTGTAACAGGCAGTTATAAAGAAAATTGTACTGAAAAACATACACAGATACAAACTTACAACAGTATGAAAAAACATGGAGAAGTTGTATGCAAGTTCTTTTTAATAATAATTTAATTAAATTGCAATGGAGGGCTTGCTCCGGTGGCAATTTCCCCGCTCACCCATCTTCCCCCTTTCCTGCGGCCAGCTTTATTGGCGCAATACAAATTTTAACTTTAAATTCTTTCAACATTTTTCTTAAATTATTCATCATTTCTCTTGGTAACTTATTCCAATCCCTGACATCCTTACCTAAAAAAGAGAATTTTCCTACACCCTTGTGCCTGAAATCGAGTGCCAGCTTAAGGTCATGGTCCCTTCCATTCATTATTTATCATTCTTACACCAATATCTTTCCATGCCTCATCACCAATATACACCTTTGTACACTCCCATGACCCTCATCATCCTCCTCCTGTCTTGCAATGAATCCATTCCAGCTCTTTTATCATTTCTGTTACTGATTGCATTCTGCGATAAACCCTCCTTTGCACACCCCTCAATTCCTGTATTTGATACTCGAAATATGGGTCCCATACTATACTACCATATTCAAGCAATGGACTGACCAAAGTTTTGTAACCCAATTCCTTTACTTCTCTTGTACATCTCCTCATCATTCTCTCCAACAAGTGCAGAATTTTGAAAACTTTTCCTACTACATGTCCAATGTGTCCTGCCCAGTTAAGGTTGTTATGAAATGTAATCAAGATATTTACATTTCAAGTCTTCAACAAGCAATTCTTTCCCCATCTTATAATCATAATCAACCTTTAGCTATTTATTTGTGTATCTAATAAGCCGACTCTTCTTTGCATTTATCTTCATCTCATTTTTACCAACGCAACTAGATACCCTGTCCAGCTGTTTACAGTCCTCCACCATTTTGATCCTTTTATATGCAATTAAATCTGCAAACAATCTAATTTCTGATAGTAAACAATCAACACAATTATTCATAAGAATAATGAATAGCAATGGTCCTAATAAGCTACCCTGTGGCACTCCCATGTTTACTTCCACTTCTTTTGATACTGCATTTCCTATCCTAACTTTCTGTTTTCTACCTTTTAAAAATTCTTCTACCCAGAAAAATCACTTTCTCATCAACTCCAATAGTTTTTACCTTATTTACTACCATTTATGGCTCACTCTGTCAAAAGCCTTTCAAAGATTTAGTGCTACATTATCAATTTGGCCATGTCTATTTCATCTGAAATACCTTGCATTTATTCCACCAACTGAGATTCACATGAATATTCTTGCCTAAAGCCATGTTGCCTACTTGAAAACCACTTACACTCCAAATATATTTCTGATGTGGTTGCATATCAATCTCTCCATTAATTTACCTACTACTGATGTCAAACTGACTGGCCTATAATTTTCGACTATTTCTCACCCCTCCTTTATGTACCGGCACTATCATGCACTTTTACAGTCCTGTGGTAACGAGCAAGTATCCAGACTAAATTTAAATAATATTTCAAAATAAGGTACAATGTCACATCCGACAATCTTTAAGATATCTGTAGTAATATTATCTACACCAGCCCCTTTATGTTTTTTCAGCTTTCTAATTTCTTTTGTGATATCCCTAGGATGAATTTCAAATTTTTGGTCTGCTCATTTCTAATTGTGTTGTTAAGCTCATTCTCCGATTTAGATCCTCCTGTTTCTGATTCATTGTCCCTGACGCTCTCACTAAACCAGTTACTTAAAATCTCTGCCTTTTTCAAATCCCCAGGTATTGAGTAGTGCTGCTGTTTACTGTGCTGTGCGACTGTGGGCAAGAATGTTTTTCCGAAGAGCAGTGACCTCAAAAAAATTGCGGGCTGCCCTGAGAAAGCTTTTAAGCCAAGAACGGCCCAAGATAAATGACTTCAATACCCATACCGAAGGTTTCTGATGTGTTGTGAAGTAGTTATAAATAATTCAGTTCTTTCGATCCAAACAGTTTTTGTTTATTGTTTATTATTTTAATCCACTAGGGATTACATCGAAATTGGTTAATCTCCGAAGAAGCAGGTTCTTTTAGGCAATGATAATCACAAGCACCCGATCTACTCTTCTATGCTGATAGCCATCATCTCTTGAGTATCTATTTCCATTGCAACCTATATCGTCTTGCTTTTCTCCAGGAGTATATACTATTAATTTCTGTCTACTCTCAGGAAACAAAATTATAATTTTTTATGAAATGTTTCTGGCTGTCATATGCTTCCTCAAGTTTACCATGGCTTTGCTTAAAAAGACATCAGTAAACTTACAAGAGTAACCTTGCATCTCGTGATCCCCATTTCTCTTATTCCTAGTAGAATTTTCACAAACATTTTACAACATATTCTCTTCTTAATACTAACAACATAACAAATGGCTTCCTTATACACACACATCTCACTTTGGGGACTGTGTGTATAAGGAAGCCATTGAGATCCGGCTACGGAGTAACCTCATAAACAAAGACAACAGGTTCCAACTAAGCCAAGCTTCGAACCCAGCATTGAAGCAGCTCCGCAAACACTAGAGCCGAGGCACTGTGCGCAACAAGGTGGAATACAAACTGATGGTCACTGCTCGACGCACTGTAACTCACCACCCCCACCACCGCTATCGGAGCGCTGGGGTCGGAGGGTATAAATATCGACGGCCCCGGAGCAGACCAGCAGTCGCGCCCTGGACTGCGCTCCTTTTATATTCCTAAATGACATACCATGTGAGTTGAACTCATAAACATCTGTAACCAGTGCAAAAGTCTTAGCAGTATGGCACCCAATACAGCATTCTCAAAAAGTTAAAACCAACCGAACCCCAAAGAAGTCATTTCAATATGTATAAAAGATTTGTGTAGAACAGTGGTTCCCAATTAGTTTTTCTCGAGTACCACCTCAAGAGCGAGCTCAACCTCATGTATCCCTCATAGCTGAAATAATAAATAAATAAATACGTTCATCACAGTTGGGTACGATATCATAATTCACCCACAGTTATATTGTTTTAAAACATATTTTGGCGATTGTAATGTTCGCGTATTTTTTTTTAATTATCTTAGTGATAACTTTAACCAAGAGATTACTTGGCACACTCCTTGCAGTAACTTCACATTCCACTGTGGTAAGCGTACCACTAATTGGAAACTACTGGCATAGAAGAATAAACACAGTTGAAGGCAGGATGGCGACGAAACATGGACAGACAAGTACACAGATCGAGTGCTGAAATTTCCGAGTTTATATACCTTCATCAATATGTATATAAGTTAGCTGCCATCCTCCACCAGGCAACATACCTCATACTGTTGTTGAAAGGATATGGGTCAAAAAAATTCAATGCTCTATACGTGTCGTGTTTTGGTGCTGCAGAAATCTTCAGCTTTGGTAAGCGGTGGTTATTCACCTGTCCATATACATACACTCAACAGACAGTGTATTACATCCAACCTTATTAAATGTCTCATCTACTTGCAAGAATAAGGTTCAACACAATATTGTGATACACTTGTCCATCATTTTTTGCTTACTGTATTGGGTTGAATGTCCCCATTCTTTCTTAATTATATATACAGAGCTAGTCAAAATGATTGCAGCGAATTCACAATTTTTCTTTTGGCTGTCTATTATAGGAATGATGATGGGGTTTGCTGTTATTGGACAAGTTGCTCTCCTAGTTTCGACTGCACTACATGCAAGCTTCCTGTGGTGGCCGCTAGAGCGCTAGAGAGCAAGATGGCTGAAAGTGAGAAAATGTACGTTGTTCGCGAATTTCATTCGACTAAGTCTGTGTTAACTGTTCACCGACACTTTAGAACAAAGTTTGGCAAGGATCCCCAGCATTTTAACACCATTCGGCATTAGTATCAACAGTTTAAAGCCATGGGATGCCTTTGTGTCTGAAAAAAAACCATTGAATGTGTGCGCAGCAGTTACGTTTGAAACCCACAGATGTCTACTTCTCGAGTGAGCAGGGAATTAGGTATGCCACAGAAGACCATTTATAGAATCCTACAGAAGCGACTATGTATGAAGCCCTGGGCCGGCGTAAGGGAGGGGTAAGCGGGGCAAAAGTACCCGGGGCCCGAGCCCCCGAAGGGGGCCCTCCGGCCATAGTGTCTAGCTAAACAGAAATAAACAAACAAAAAAAACTTTCTAAAAAAGGTGTTATTTGATTTTTTGGATTAAAATTTTCTAATTTTATCCAAAAAATCAAAGTGTACAGTGAAAAAAAAATCGAGGTGGGGGGGGGGCCCGAGAACACTTACCTGGGGCCCGAGAATCCTAGCGCCGGCCCTGATGAAGCCTAACAGGTTATAGTTGCTACAAGCACTGTCGCACAATGATAAAGTGCGTCATTTTCAATTCTGTGCCCAATGTCTAAAATGACGAAACATTCACAGAAAAACTTGTTTAGTGATGAGGCCACTTTTCGTGTGAGTGGAAAAGTGAACAGGCACAATGTGCGCATTTGGGGGATCGAAAAACCCCCATGCTTATGTGCAGCATGTTTGTGACTCTCCCAAAGTGAGAGTGTTTTGCACGATCTCATGAAAGAAACTTTATGAGCCTTTTTATTTAATGAGGTGACAATCAACATGGAAAATCTATCAGCTAATGTTGCAGCATTGGCTCATGCCACTTCTGGAAGCTGACAGTGAAGATTTCATTTTCTCTAGTTGTCCATAATTTCCTTAACATCAGGATTCCAAACATATGGATTGGTGGTGCTGGGAATGCTGATGGTCAGCTGATGTCATGGCCTCCTCATTCCCCTGACCTAACCCCTGCGACTCCTTTGTTTGGGGTTTCGTAAAAGACACTGTGTTCGTGCCATTAGTACCAGTTGATGTGCCAGACCTGCGGGTTTCGCATCACCAATGCATTTGCTCTCATTGACAGAGACATGCTGCATCGGGTATGGGAAGAACTCGATTATAGACTTGATGTGTGCAGAGTCACTAAAGGTGCACATATTAAGCATCTGTGGGCACTCAAAAAAACTTTCACAGTATACTTATATGTCTGTGTAATCTTGTAAGTATATGTCAAATAATAAATCTGAAGTAATTTTCTGAAATCACTGCAATCATTTTGACTAGCCCTGTATAATAGAACATTTTAAAATTCATTATACGCATAGAATATCTGGCTTGCACAAGCCTTAATTTATTCCTAAGATTTTAATTCTTTCATTTCTTAGGGTTGTTACATGAATTTTCAGAATAAGGTATTAGATACTAGTCCTGACTGGTATATATAAAGATTATTTTTGCACACCTGCCAGCAAAGAAAATTTTTCTCATACACACTATAAATGCATCCTACAATTAGGACTTACCCAATAGGCCACCGTACCCACAACCTATATCAGCAAATTCTACTTTTTTTTTACTGTCAGAATCCGATTTTGTTTCACAATCCTTTTCAAAATATTTGGGATATAGCGCTGACCAATCCATGTTATCTGGAGATACCGGGCTGTAAGGAAAGAAGTATGGTTTAACACAATAAATAGCAGATCCAAATACAATAGTTTAATCCTTGTCATTCATACAAGTAATTGGTATTGTAATTTAGAAGTGTAGTGAAAGTGAACTCATGAGATATCAAAGCTGTAGGTAAGAGAGAAGCAAAGACAAGGAATAGTATAGTGCAAATACACAGAGACAATAATCGAATATATCATATAGACCTTGCGCAGCTACTTACATGTTTTAACATCCCTGCACCAACACTTCTGTTTTCACAGTACACTTTGTAGCCCTCAGAGAAAATAATATTTCATCCTAGCCTAGCGACAATCTGCAATTTATGTATCTTTGCTAACATACCAAACCCTAAAATTCAGTCTCCTACACTCCTGCATTACACTAGTAATAGAACAATCCAGCTTTGATATAACATCAACCTTACCCTTCCCCTCCTATATACCACCTACAAATTTGATGTGAGAATAGTCTTTCATGGCATACAAATGATAGAAATTCTTCTCGGATGCTCTGCATATAAAAGAACTGATGAAGCAGAACACCTGAGAAGAATTTCTGTTTTCTTACAAATTTCCTGTTTTAATCAAATTCATCAACTCCTTGATATCAATAGTTATTTCCTTCTTATATCTGTTATCAGTGTCCCTTTGTTTGAACTGTGCTAAACTTAGCTATATGTTAAACACAATTTATTATCACTAAGAGTTTCTTTCTTCCAGTAACAGATCAACAAAACATGTTAAAATGTTTCCCCTACTACAACCGAGTTAAATTCCGTAAAAGCACCAGTACTACTGTAAAACAGTAATGTCACCTGCACCAGAACAAGAAATGGCCCTTTTTTTCTTGTGGTTTGACACCTCATCGAGGTCATTAGAGGTGGGAAAGGACTAGGAGAAAGGAACAGGAAGGAATTCATCCACAGCCTTTCTAAAAGAACCAACCTGGCATTTGCCAGGAGTGATTTTGGGAAACCATGGAAAATCCACGTTCTCCCAAATGTGAGGCCAGAACTTTACCGTTCATCCACTATGCTTAGTAAAAAATGACTTTAAAAATTTATTATTTAAAGCCACAGTGCTAGGGGCTAGATTGAAATACAGCCTGGACCAGTACAGGATTGGTAGGAAATGTGTCATTGTTTTTAAAAATCAAACACATGTATGTTTATTGTAAGTTATACTTAATTATAATAAAATTTACTCTAAATAAACAAGAAGCAAAAAATATGAATTGAGTTGTTTTGGCTTTTTAAGCAGTTGCTGTATAACATACATTAAAATTTAAACTAACAAAACAACACACAGAAAAAAGTCATAAGCATAGCTGATTAATCTTTTTACAGTAATATATAATTTATCCTGAAACTGGGGTTTTACATTTTAAAAATATTATTGGTTATGATGGAACTGATGGGATGAGCTCATTCCACCTAAACAATAGAAAAGCCCACTATAGACCTCAAATAAAATTCAGAGACCAATTACTTAAATACAATCCTCATCCAAGATATCTAGGTGTGGTTTTTGACTGGTCATTGACATATAAGGAGCATATCCATAAAACAGTGGCAAAAGTAAAAACTCGAAATAACATCCTTCACAAAATTTCAGGAACGGGTTGGGAAGCACATGCAGCACCTCTCAGAACATCAGCTCTTGCTCTGGTATATTCAACTGCCAAATACTGCAGTCCAGCATTGCTAAACAGCAGTCACACAAAAAAGATCGACGTTCAACTAAATGACACAATGAGAACAATATCTGGAACTGTTAGATCTACACCTACAGACTGGCTGCTTGTATTCTCTAACATCACCCCACCAAGTCTCCGAAGACAAGCGGCATTAAAAAAGGAATGGCAGAAATGCTTAAGTTATCCACAATTCATCAGGCAGGACTGCACACACTAAGCTCCAAATAGACTAAAATTTAGATATTCAACATGGAAGTTTGGTCAAGAGTTGGTCCAAAATAATTTCATCATAGGCGAAGCATGGTGCGCTGAGTGTACAAATACCAAACTCGACAAACAGGCGCTAATCCAAGACCCTACACAACAACATCCTCGATTCAACCTTACTAGGAAAACCTGGATGGCACTGAACCGAGTGAGAACAGGCCACGGTAGATGCAACTACTGGTTGTACAAGTTGGGAATGACAGAGAATCCTTCTTGTGACTGCGGTAACTATGAGCAAACCATTCACCGCATCGCCATGGAATGCCCTCTCAGGAGATTCAGTGGTACAATGAATCAGATTCATGAAGCAACAACAGAAGCAATTGAATGGCTGCAATCGTTAGACATCAGTCTGTAGTAATAGTTATATTTATTGTAAGTTAATGTAGTTACTGTTTTTTGTATTTCTTCTGCCATACGAAATAAATAAATGGAACTGGTTTAAGCTGCGCACCAGAAACATACTGCTTGTGTTGCACGGAATTTGTAGCCTCGTTCGGTGCTTGTTCAAACACGCAGGACATAAATAATTGATTCAGTAATAAATGAATGATTTCATTTCAATATTACTGGTTAAACATATCAATGTATCAAATACGCTCATTTAATATGTGAGTGGAGACTTTCCTGGTGTACTGATGAAATGAAATCTTCACAAGAGTTCAGCCGGATATCGTCATAAAAAGACAATGTTTCGGCAGTCCAATCACAGCACAGCCGAAGTTTGGCATAGATCTGACCACATCTACTGATGGTTGCCAGGCCGCCCAATAAGCACACGGCAGAACTGGAATGCCAACCGAGGGTATCGATGTTGCGAGCTGCATATGGAGCCATACCAGGTAACCAGATGTGCAGGTGAACTTAATCCACAGCGTCATTGGCATCCATTATGCCTTGTTGCAAAGATTTCTCTCAGTCAAGTCAGAGATTCCTAATAATTGGCCTCCAGGCTTCGCTCAGGTAGAGCCCGCTGCCCTTATTGATGTTATTATTAATCAACTGTATTGCCAATGCCTCTCCAATTTTCGAGTCCCTGAAGGAAGAGACCCTGGCCAGCATCACCATTTTATCAAACTCTATACTATGCTCTTCATCAAAAGCATACTCAGCTATCACAGACTTTTCCACTTGCACCACCTAAGGTTTAGCCTTGACTGAACTGAGCCTGCACTGATATTTTTTTTCTATTTGTTATTATTATTATTTATTATTAACTTTTATGTGCTGATAAGGTTACTGTGCAAAGAATAGTCAGTAGAAAAAATTATTAATTCGGGTTGAAAATATGGCAAACTGCTTCCTTGGCACTTACTTTTCAAGAAAAAGTGTACCCGAAAGCCGTAAAATGTGAAATAAAGGTGTAATTCATACTGAAACATACAGTTATGCATGTTACTGACTTTGCGTTAGACGTCTTGAGCCGCCTGTGACGTAATTAGTCACAATTTGGTGTGGCCGTGGGCATGGCAGCAACCTTCACTCAAAATCCACACTACAGCGTGGAATATTAGTCTTCATTCAGGTCCAGGCTGCATTTCAACCTCACCACACTCTCTGAGATGGTAGGTGATATTTTGAGACATGCAGGATTAGTTTACTTGTTAGTGGAAGTAACAGTCAGAGACGAAGACAGAGATTAGAATATGTGAGGCAGATAATTGAGGACATAGGTTGTAAGGTGTATGTTGAGATTTAAGGGTTAGCACAAGATAGGAAGAGACGGAGGATTGCATCAAACCAGCTGAGACTGACGAAAGCTAAAAAATAATCACCACTGGAGTGCGTGCCCCCTCACAATTAAATTAATATTTTGACAAATATTACTTATTTTGAGAATTACTTACGATATTCTGTGCACATAAATTATGAAACAGAAATGGTATAACCAAGTCTCAGATGGTAAAAATTAATCTTTCAGGAACTATAAGTTTGTGTTACAACTGAAATTGATCGCCAATGTTAGCAGAGATTATAGTTAGGTTTGGATGCAGCAAGGGATGCTTGCCCCATCCTGGCCCCCTCCCACATTTAGTAGAGCGAACAATAAATGAAAGCAAAAATTCTCACTTTTAATAACAAAAAAGGAATTGTGTCAAAATGTATTCAGAACCCACCACAGATTAGTGCTTAAAAAAGTTAACCGAGAGTTTAAATTTTTTGATGGAACTATTTTCAATAAAAAATATTCTTACGTTATTTTTGCCTCACCCTGAAGCTAATCCTGGCTACACCCTTAAATGCAGTGAGGGCATTGCAGTGTAATCACCTGGACTTAGAAGTTATTGCTCTTTGGTCTAAAAATTGCTATATACATTCATTGGATGATATTATTTAATACGCTATATGTTGCTCATAGAGCTGTAAAATATATACATACCACACAAACTTCAGTCAGAAAGTGCTGTAATGTTTAACATCGAGTGACTGGGAGCAGCCATAAAGCAACATATAACAATAATGTACACATTCCTTACATTATATTATTTGAGAATACATTGCTATCACAGCTCTCAAAAATATAAATACTAATTAAAATACAGGGGATAAAAAACCATAGCCACAACTTTAAACCAAACGTGAACTATAGATGCCAAATGTACACATACGTGACCTCTGACAATAATAAGTCTCTGAGGTATTACTTATATGCATCTTACAATGAAATGGTTTCTCATGTTATGTCTAAGATGGTAATATTCTACAGTATTTATCAAAAGTGGTTGCAGTTGTAGTTAATATCACTGTTTCAGCATAAGGTGCAATGAATTTACTTTTTGTAAATACAACCTGTACCAAAATCACAACTAACTCTTGTTGTTAAAGCATAAATTGCTAGTAATTTGGATTACATTAAAATGTTAAGTTTTCTTGAGGATTCTACAGTTAACGTTGCCACAATATGATGATTGATTCTTATGTAACTAGGATGTGACAAATCAAAAGTGAAAAATATAATTTTTTTTAAAAAAAAATATTTCATTTAGGTCTTGAGAGATCATATTTCAAAAGTGATGTTAAGTTTAAATGTGGCCGAGACAACATTTTTTTTTGTTTTATGTAGTCTTCTTGGGAGACTAGCCGAGTAATCAAGGTGTTTCCACACAATATTTCGGTGATCTGAGACTAAGTCGCCATCTTCTGGTGAATTTTTGGCTAATATCTAGATCGCGATACCGCTGCAACCACTTACCGCCTCGCGATGTAAATACTTCCGGATGGAGAGAGTATGACATCACTATTTCCGTGTGTGACGTATTCAGTCTTTGACCGATTTGAGAATACACGTTAGGCCATAGAACGTAACCAATAGTAGTAGTAATAATAATAAAAAATTATGGATTGAAAAAGTTAAAGAAAATTATTACTTGCACAATTAATAATATTATTAAAATATGTACAACATTCCAAACTGATAATTGATATCTTTCATTAGCGTTAACATTTTTAGTCGCAATTCCATTGATTTGTATTTGATTCCGTTCTTCTATATTTCCTCGCATGGCTGAAATTGCTATTACACTCATTCATACGAAATAAAATATTTATAAAAACAAGATTCCGTGAGTAACCGTTTCCATTAAGGTTGAAACGCAGCCTGGACCATACTGACAGTGATAGATACGATTTGGAAATTGCGTTTCAGCAATATCGTGTGCGGCGGTTACATTTGTTTCACTATGGTCCAGGCTGCATTAAGATTTAAACAGCGATAGATACGACATAGAAATTAGGTATCCACAATAAAGTGTTCGATAATTACGTTTCAGTGTGGTCCAGCCTGCTTCAAAACCTCATCGCAAATTAATTTATTCCTGTACTACTGGTGTAAAATTAACGATTTCTCGATATGAGACGTAATAGTGATTGACTACTTTCCATGGACTACCGTTGGTGGCATTTAAAGCTGCGAGCGGAACGTATACGTCACATTCAGCAATGGAGTGACGTCATACTCTCTCCATCCGGAAGTGTTTACACCCCGAGGCAGTAAGTGATTGTAGCGGTATAGCAATCTAGATATTACCTGAATTTTTTTATATTTATTTATTTATTTTTTGCTAAAGCCAAATTGGATGATGGATACTTATGCAACTCAATGAGACAAATCAAAGGCAAAAAGTATTATTTTTTTCATATCTTACTTAGTTCTTGAGCTATATCATCCCAAAATTGAGGTGGCTAGGTTGAAATGTGGCGAAGAACAGGAAAACAATGTAAAATAAAAAAAATTGCCAAACCCACAAGAATTAGACAATTGCAAAGGGTGCTTTTTTTATCCTAGTGGTTGTGAAAAGATTGAAATGCAGCATGGACCAAATGAAAAATGTCACCAAAGGCACAAAGAAATATAATTTTTGACAGCTGATATCTCGAGAACTATTCAAGATTTAAAAAAAAAATTATTATTAACTTTTGATTTGTCTCATCAAGTTACAACAGAATCTATCATCAAATTGCAGCACTTCAGTTATGATAGTGTTCCCGTTATCTTGATTTTTGAACAGAACTATTGGCAGTGCCTGAGGGTAGGTTGAAATGCAGCCTGCATCTAAAGTTAGATTTTATTAAAAAAACTAGCTGGTACCCACGACTTCGTTCGTGATTGTAAAGAATTCATATTGACAGCTATAGACATCTAACCACCATAGTGCACGATGGGAGATTAGATACTATTACCACACACAAATACCAGTCTTCTGCGCTATGTAGTTCCGGCAGCAAAGTAAAATTTACGGATACACACAAGTCTTTGGATGAAATACGAAAATATTCATGATCGACCAATTTCAAACACCATATCTCACACACTCCCACAGTTACCGAATTTCGGCCAACGTTGTGATCGATGGGGGACTCGGTGTTACTACCACACACAAACGCCAGTGATCTGCGATTGATAGTTTTCACTTAAAAGTGATACATCGACACACATGCGTCTTTGGCAGAAATATGAAATTGCCGCAGGTCGACCATTTTCATCCCCCATATCTTCCACACCCCCATAGCTACTGACATCTAACAACCATAGTGCACTACATGAGATACGATTCTACTACCAAACACAAACACCAATGCTCTATGCTATGTAGTTGTGGCAGAAAAGTTACATATGCGGAGACAGTCGAAATACGAAAATATCCTTGGTCGGCCACTTACAACCACCATATCTACCACAGTACCACAGTTTCTGAAATTCGGCCGCTGTTGTGATCGAAAGGTGACACTGTGCGACTACTACACACAAACGCCAGTTATCTGTGATCTATAGTTTTCGCTGAAAAGTGATACACCATGACACTTTTGTCTTTGGCAGAAGTATGAAATTGCCACAGGTCGACCACTTTCAACCCCCATATCTCCCACACCCCCATAGCTACCGACATCTAACAACCATAGTGCACTACATGAGATACGATTCTACTACCAAACACAAACACCAATGCTCTATGCTATGTAGTTGTGGCAGAAAAGTGACATATGCGGAGACAGTCGAAATACGAAAATATCCTTGGTCGGCCAATTACAACCACCATATCTACCACAGTACCACAGTTTCTGAAAATCGGCCGCTGTTGTGATCGAAAGGTGACTCTGTGCTACTACTACACACAAACGCCAGTTATCTGTGATCTATAGTTTTCGCTGAAAAGTGATACACCATGACACTTTTGTCTTTGACAGAAGTATGAAATTGCCACAGGTCGACCACTTTCAACCCCCATTTCTCCCACACCCCCATAGCTACCGACATCTAACAACCATAGTGCACTACATGAGATACGATTCTACTACCAAACACAAACACCAATGCTCTATGCTATGTAGTTGTGGCAGAAAAGTGACATATGCGGAGACAGTCGAAATACGAAAATATCCTTGGTCGGCCACTTACAACCACCATATCTACCACAGTACCACAGTTTCTGAAATCAGGCCGCTGTTGTGATCGAAAGGTGACATCTGTGCTACTACTACACACAAACGCCAGTTATCTGTGATCTATAGTTTTCGCTGAAAAGTGATACACCATGACACTTTTGTCTTTGGCAGAAGTATGAAATTGCCACAGGTCGACCACTTTCAACCCCCATATCTCCCACACCCCCATAGCTACAGACATCTAACAACCATAGTGCACTACATGAGATACGATTCTACTACCAAACACAAACACCAATGCTGTATGCTATGTAGTTGTGGCAGAAAAGTGACATATGCGGAGACAGTCGAAATACGAAAATATCCTTGGTCAGCCAATTACAACCACCATATCTACCACAGTACCACAGTTTCTGAAATTCGGCCGCTGTTGTGATCGAAAGGTGACACTGTGCGAATACTACACACAAACGCCAGTTATCTGTGATCTATAGTTTTCGCTGAAAAGTGATACACCATGACACTTTTGTCTTTGGCAGAAGTATGAAATTGCCACAGGTCGACCACTTTCAACCCCCATATCTCCCACACCCCCATAGCTACAGACATCTAACAACCATAGTGCACTACATGAGATACGATTCTACTACCAAACACAAACACCAATGCTCTATGCTATGTAGTTGTGGCAGAAAAGTGACATATGCGGAGACAGTCGAAATACGAAAATATCCTTGGTCGGCCAATTACAACCACCATATCTACCACAGTACCACAGTTTCTGAAATTCAGCCGCTGTTGTGATCGAAAGGTGACTCTGTGCTACTACTACACACAAACGCCAGTTATCTGTGATCTATAGTTTTCGCTGAAAAGTGATACACCATGACACTTTTGTCTTTGGCAGAAGTATGAAATTGCCACAGGTCGACCACTTTCAACCCCCATTTCTCCCACACCCCCATAGCTACCGACATCTAACAACCATAGTGCACTACATGAGATACGATTCTACTACCAAACACAAACACCAATGCTCTATGCTATGTAGTTGTGGCAGAAAAGTGACATATGCGGAGACAGTCGAAATACGAAAATATCCTTGGTCGGCCAATTACAACCACCATATCTACCACAGTACCACAGTTTCTGAAATTCGGCCGCTGTTGTGATCGAAAGGTGACTCTGTGCGACTACTACACACAAACGCCAGTTATCTGTGATCTATAGTTTTCGCTGAAAAGTGATACACCATGACACTTTTGTCTTTGGCAGAAGTATGAAACTGCCACAGGTCGACCACTTTCAACCCCCATATCTCCCACACCCCCATAGCTACCGACATCTAACAACCATAGTGCTCGATAGGAAAGACGATTCTACTACCACACACAAACACCAAAGGTCTATGTTATGTAGTTGTGGCAGGAAAGAGAAGTATACGGAGATACGAATTTTTGGTCGAACTTTAATCATTATATCTCCCACATCCCCACAGCTATCGGCATTCGGCCAACGTTGTGCACGACAGGAAACTCCATGCTACTTCCACCCACAAACATCAGTGATCTGTGCTAGGTAGTGGTGGCTGTAAAGTGAAATATAGGAAAAAACACGTCTATTTTTATATATATATAAGATTAGATTACTATGATTTTCAAGCAGCATTACTGGCACCTGTGAAAAATGCAGTCATTGTACATAATGTTTGTTAGCATTGCTGCATTTTGTTGCACATTATATTAATACCAGTGGAGGTATGATTGCAAATGGTATCCTCTACTTCTTTTTGTTCTGTTAAGGTTACTGTGCAAAGTACAGTTAGGAGATAAAACTGTTAATTCGGGTTGAAAATATAGCTAACTGCTTCCTTGGCGGTTACTTCTAAAAATAATTAAAAACACTACATGTCTCGCTGGCTGTATAGTGGCCAGCCATACAGGAATTATAAAAAATAAAAATAATGCAAATGGATGGGTAGCTGTAAAGAGGCCACCCATCACACTTGCCACACTGCTGGTTGTTTAAAATAAAAGACAGATCATTGGCAGGCCAACGTCTGCCCTTAAGTCTAAAAAAGTTGTTCTTGTTGCTTTAGGAGTGCCCTAACAATTACCAGCTATTACTGTGGCTTAAGAATGTACTAAAATACTGTCTGCATGGTTAACTGTAAAGGTGTTGGCCATACAGACAGCAAATAAAATAAATCCTAAAATCTGACGTGGCGTATAGGGGCCAAATAGGTTCACAAGAGGATTAAAAACAATACATGTCTTGCTGGCTGTATATTTGCCAGAGAGACATGAATTATAACAATATAAAAACAATGCATATGAATGGGTGGCTGGAAAGAGGCCACCCATCCATCATCCTACCTGTTTAGTTTCACCCGCCCTGGTTTGGGTGGGTCTTCGGTGACTGCTGAGGAACGGGACTGGACTCGTCCACCAGCAGTTCAGTTCTTCCTCGCACTCTTTCCCTACTAACAGGTAACCTGGGAGAGGACGAAGAGGGGAATTTCACAAACCGAGCCACGTCTGTAAGCCTGAACTTCGGGCCCTGGACCTTCTGATTGCCTACATTAGTATTGGTGGCAGATGACTGTTGCTAGTCCTTTCACTGAACGTGGTGGAATTGGAGGTGCAGTGACTTTAACTGGTAATGCTGGTGGAACCTTCACTATTGCTGCTGGTGTGGTAGAGGTCACAGACGTGTTGCTACCAACGTCCGCGGTCTTAGATGTAACGACCTTAGAGAATTTTGCACCGCATATGGTGTTAATGCTCATGTCTGCAACGGACGTCTGGGTAGCAACACACTGCTTCCTGACGGGAGCTGAAGCCATCTTAGCAAAACTAGTTCCGAAAATTGGAGCGGTGAGCGACTTGGCCTTCTTTTTTGCTTCCCCATAGGGAATCCGCTCTTTGGTCTTCAGCTCCTGTATCTTGCGCTCTTCAAGATACACTTGACACTCCCTACTCCAGGCAGGGTGCGACCCAGAGCAGTTGATGCATATCTGTGGGAGCGTGCAACTAACACCAGGCTCATGTGCGCCCTTGCCACATCTACCACAGGTGGGGTTACCTTTACACGACACCATCGTATGTCCGGACAACTGACACTGAAAACAGCGCATCGGGTCCGGAAAATACGGACGGATGTTCAGGTTCATGTAGCCTGCTTTTATGTTCTTTGGTAGTAGTGGAGTGTCAAAAGTCAGGACGAAGGTGGCAGTTTTTTCAATACTGCCACTAACCCTTTGCGTTATCTGACTTACCTCAACCACTTTCTGATCCTGCCACTCATTAACCAGTTCCTCGGTCCCAATATCTATTATGTCGTGGCAGGTGACAACGTCCTTTGGAACAATTAAGGGATTTGTGGAGTTTGCAATTGACTGCGAACTCCCCGAGCTTCACACAGTTAAGGAGTAGGGTAGCTTGTCTACTGGTGGACGTTTCCAGCAGCAGCGACCCATTCCTCGGCTTCTTTACAGAATTCAGGGTCCCTACGAGACCCTTCAAGCCTTTTTGGATGTAGAACGGCGAAACTTTCTCAAACGATCCTTCGACTCTTTGCATTACTTGCATACCAGGCCCCTGTGGGGTCCATAAACAAAAGCAGCATATGTAACTTTTGCTGACATTATTCAGCAGTACGTAGTACTATTCGAAAATAATGCCTACTTCTGATTGGCCGTGATTCGTTAGTGCCAGTGTTATTCACCGCGCTTTAATCGTTTAATCACATACCAAAGTGGGTGGCTGGGGTGAGAGGGAACACTTATGCTGACAAACAAATACACAATATTTCGGTATGTGCCTTCATCAGTGGTAGATAAACAGGCCATTAGGTTCCGTATGTGTGTACACAACGAATGTCACCCAATGACTAACTCCACTCTTCTCATACTACCCAGTTAGTCATTGGGTGACGTTCAATGTGTATACACGTACGGAGCCTAATGGCCCGTTTATATACCACTGATGAAGGCAGATGCCGAAATGTTGAGTATTTATTTGTCAGCAGCATAAGTATTTCCTCTCAGCGCAGCCGTACACTTTGGTACGTGGTGGGTTAATTTCCCTGTCCTTCATTATTTACATTTAACGTTTAAAAGATATGATTTATCGTGAAGTAAAATATTTCATTTTGAAATAATTTCTTTTATCTTGTAAAACTTGATTCACGATATTTAATTCGAAAATTCTTTTTTCTTTATTGCTTTAGCCAACTGCGAGATGTTTTATATCCAAGCATTAATTTTCCACTGTTGGTTATGCACTGATAACACTTCTTATAAGGTGCTGTTGTTGATTTTGCACTAGTGGTACATGAATGAAATCCTTAGCATTTAGGTCTGATTGCAGCATGGACCATAATGAAACATAACCCTCGCACACGATATTGAGGATACCCAATTTCTGTGTCATACATATCACTATTACTCAGGTCGAGGTGGCATTACAACATAAACTCAAACGATTATTGATGAAAACATATTTAATAAACATGCATTTCGGTCTTACTGCAGCCTGGACCATAATGAAACATAACCATAAAACATGATACTGCAGATAGGCCTACCCAATTTTCAAGTCTTATCTATCACTGTTACTGTGGTCCAGGAAATAAATGGAAACACTTATCGCTAAAATTATATTTTATAAATATTTTATTTCATATGAATGATTTTAATAATGATTTCAGCCACACGAGGTAATTCAGAAGAACAAAATAAAATTTAAATCAATGGATGTGGGATTAACACATTCATGAATAGCTTCTAGGACCTTTCTCATTAAATCGAGTGCAATTGCAAGGCAATTTTACTACTCGGTAAATGCTTAATAACTACAGGTATTATCTAGATTCTAGATTGTGATACCACTGAAGTCATTTAACACTTCTCTGACTAAATTGTAAACACAAATAACACCTGGTATCTATGAAAACATAGTATTTCCATGTGTGACGTGTTCAGCCTTCACGAAGCAACAAATGTCACTTGCGGGACTACAAGGAAAACGGAGGTTTTTGGGAGGGAAAAAATAAAATATTTAACTTTTGGTAACAAAAATTCTTGTTAACAATTCCACTACTTCTGCTGCATTTGTTCATGGACATTTCACCCAAAAGAGAAAAATATATTTCTCGGTGTGATATCTGCTTTCTATTGATACCAAAATGAACTCGCAATTCCAGTGGATATCTTGATTCAGCACACACTCCTTCCTTATGCCACAACAAGAATATTCTGGTCCAGGGTGCATTTCAACATAACCACTATCTCTGTTAATATTGCCACTACAAAATCAAGTGATATGGACACACCTTAACAAATTAAATACAGTAAAAACATTTTCTATATCAGGATTACTAATTAGCTTAGTATAAATTACTATCACAATGACTTTTATTATAGCCTACACCTTCAGTATGAACTGCACACTTGAATGAAGCATGCTCCATATCACAGTCGCTGTATCGCAGTGTAAACAGGAGTAGTTTACTTAGCAATACATGACGTCACAACATGACATAGTGCTTATGAAAGTTGTTTAAATAACTGATAACTAAATTCCTCGGGTTTTATCTAACAGGCAATACCGCTCGCTTCGCGCTGTTAAAATGTCGTCATAATGACGTCACGTTCACGTACAGTCAATTTTTGTGTGTATTGTGCCCTCGCTACGCTCGGTCACAATAATTTAAAACTGTACAATATCAACATAAACTGATATCCCGAAGGTGGATCAGATGCAGGCGGCCGCTGGTAAGCGGCCGCAGATGTCCGATAACACTACCAGATGTCCAGTGTTTGATGTGTTATCGGACGTGTGCGGCCGCTTACCAGCGGCCGAATAGTCACAAAAATTGACTGTACGTGAACGTGACGTCACTATGACGACACGTTAACAGCGCGAAGCGAGCGGTATTGCCTGTTAGATAATACCCAATTCCTCTTGGCTTTTGCTGTTACAAGGTGGTTCTGTTTTCATTCTGGTCCAGGCCGAATTTCAACCTAACCACAATCTACGTTAATATTGTTGCTACAAAATCAAAGCCTCAATCACACGCACATTGATACAATCATTTCATTTTAAGTTAGTGATGTCAAGTATCGCCACGTAAACGTGAACCGTGTAACCTTGATCCCACTATCTGACCACATTGCAGTTTATTTATTATGTAATTACAAGTCATATAAAATCACACCATGCCAAAACTTCAAGTAATATTGTACGTCGTATAGTTGATCTAAAACAGGATGCATTTCAACCTAACCACAAGATTCGCTAATATTACGTCTAAAAATAGAAAATTCAACACAAGTGTATGAATACAATCGCTGTATAGCGATCTGTAAAAGAACTAAAGGATAATGTAATTAAAAACGTGTTCTTAGTCATGAATGAAAGACCACAGGAAAGTAATCAACAAGTTAGGAGCAAATATCGCTAAATATCAGGAAGCTGTTACTAAAGGAAATGAAAGCTAACACGACTATGATGCAGGAAAAAAATAATTCTTACTAATCAAAACAATGATCGGCGATTGGATTTGAGTGTGCTCGTTGCCTGTAGTACTTTTTCTGAGGTAGAAGCGACGTCATGATGTAGAATTTCTAATCCTTTGCCATTCGTAATAATTACTTGACCTTTAGCATTTTTAAGAAACAAACAAATGCAGCTGTCACAAACACAATTCGACATAATACTTATACAATATACATAAACAAGTTACACATGGCTCTACACCAGAGACATTATATAACAATAAACATCATATTATCTCTGCTACACATACAGACGATGCATGGCTTCTGCCTGGGTAAAATATTCGGGAGGTAAAATAGTCCCCCAGTCGGATCTCCGGGTGAGTCTGTCCAGGGAGGAGTCATCAGAATGTATTGAAACATTCTACGAGTCGGTGCGTATAATGTCTGAATAGGGCAGGTAGGTTAGAAAACTTAAAAAGGGAGATGGTACAACTAAAGTTAGATATTATTGGGATTAATGAGATTAAATGGAAAGAAGCACAGGATTTCTGGTCTGGGGAACACAGGATAATTAGCACACAAACTGTAAGTGGAGTCACTGGTATAGGATTTGAAATGAACTAGAAAGTAGGGAAACAGGTGAGTTATTATGAACAGTTTAGTGACAGGATTATTTTGATGAGGCTAGAAACTAAGCCCGTCCCAGCCACATTAGTACAAGTGTATATGCCAACGTCACAGGAAGATGACGAAGAAATAGAAAAAATGTACGCTGAAATTGAAGAATTTATCCAATATGTGAAGGGGCAGGAAAAACTAATAATCATGGGTGATTGGAATGCAATAGTGGGAGAAGGAAAAGAGGGGAATACTGTAGGAAGTTTTGGTCTAGAAAAAATGAACGAGGAAGCAGGTTGTTAGAATTTTGTGAAGGATATAAGCTAATTGTGGCAAATACACTGTTTAAGAATCATGCAAGAAGGATTTACACCTGGAAACGTCCACGGGATACAGGTAGATATCAGCTAGATTATATCCTGATCAAACAGAGATTCAGGAATCAAGTTCTAGACTGTAAAGCGTACCCAGGAGCAGACATAGACTCTGGCAATAATTTGATAGTAATGAATTGCAGGCTGAAATTCAAACGATTAACGAAGCAATGTACGCAGAACAGACTGGAAGTGAATCAACTGAAATAATCTAGCACGAGGAAAAAAAAAAAAAAAAAAAAAATTGGTAGACTTAAGTCTAAGAAGTACCTAATTCTGAAAGAAGTTAAACTCATGGAGGAAGGAAATATATTATGGAGACGACGCAAGAGACCTTCACCAAGCGTTGAAGTGAAGCAGGGCGGAGGAGGAGTGGGGGGGCATGGCCGGAGTGGAGGGGGCATGGCCGCTTCCATACAGTCACGGGGAATATGTACAAAAACCTCAAGGGATAAACGTGACGCCGCAATCTGGTGATGGATTATTATGTAACTTGATATGACAAATAAAAAATGAAGAATAAAATTTTTTGATATCCTGCTTAGTTTTCGAGATATTCTGTCCCAAATGTGAAATGGTTTTGGTTGAAATTCAGAAGAAAAAATTGATGATGGATTCTTATTTAAAAAGACGAGACAAATGAAAAATAAAGAATAAAATTTTTCGATATCTCACCTAGTTCTAGAGATATACTGTATCAAAAGTGAGGTGTCTTGAGTTGAAATGGAGAAGAAAAATTTCGCAAAAGTCAAATTTAATGATCGATTCTTATGTAACACGACGAGACAAATCGAAAATAAATAATACAATTTTTCGATATCTTGCTTAGTTTTCGGGATATACTGGGATTGGGTTGATATGCGGCCTGGACCAAAAGTTAATTCTGCCATAGCCACAATGAATTACATGCAGAATGGATATTTCAGTTTTTTTTACTACCACTTGTGGTTAGGTTGAAATGCGGCCTAGACCAGAATAAAAATAGCTATCTTGTTAACATACATCGTAAGCTTAATTGGAAATGGCTGGAAGTAGTTTCCATCGCGATATACGTTTTGTCACTAACTTGGTTCTCATGCAATTACTAACAGTAATAGATAAATTCTTTGTCCCTCATGGAACAACAATACCATTCTGGTACAGACTGCAATTAGACCTAACCACAATCTCCATTAAATTGTTGCTACAGAATCTAACTATGTAGACATACCCACACACGCGTATTTGAATCGCAAACTGTATTTGCAGTAACAACAGCGTTTGCTTCATCAAGATTCCTAGATTGCATAGCATAATTTAACACATTTCATTTCATCATTCAGTATAAACTGCAACGTGACGAAAGAAAGCGCAATACTAAATTAACTGAATCGCGATGTAAAACACACCCCCTTAAATCTCATTTGTGCAACCGTACGCAACACAAGATGGCATTATAAAACACTTATACACATTACAAAATGAAATAATCACTACATCTAACACAATGTGAACATCGCAATTATTTGGAAGCGCACTATCACCGCCACTGCGCATGGGGGAGCCTGCTTCACAGATTTAACGTCACTTCTCCTCTATATATTTCCTTCCTCCATGGTTTACTGAAGATGAATGGAATGCATTAAAGATCAAAATAACGAATGTTAGCAAAGAAACGTTAGGCTTTAGGGAACAAGCAGCCCGAAAACATTTGTTCACAGAAGAAATTTTGGAGCTGATGGATCAGAGGAGAAAGCACAAAAATACCCAGGATGAAGCTGAAATAAATCAATACAGGCAAATTAGATATCAAATAAACAGGGTATGCAAAAAAGCAATGGAAAAATGGCTACAACAAAACTGTGAAGAAGTAGAAAAGGAAATGGTCATAGGTAAAATAGATGTTGCTTATAGGAAGATCAAACAGAAATGAAGAAAAGAGGCGTAAACATTAAAGCTGCCGATGGGAAAACTCTTTTGAGCTCAGATGATAGAGCTAGCCGATGGAAGGAATACATTGAGAAACTGTAGGACTTAAACAGCAGAGTAATGGAAGAAACATGAAGAAGACGATACTATCGGGCAGGTTAGTGATAACACAGCTAATAGTCAATCAATCAATAACTACACGGTCGCCCAAAACAGAACTTTAGCGTCAATTGCGGGACTCAAACCCTGCACCACACGCATATAAACAAAATTCTATTCCATAGTGGCTGTCAGATCGTGGGATTTATTCGATATGGAAGGTGTTAGAAAGTTTATATTGTTACTCGCGAAGATAAAAATTTGTGCAACAGTGCCAGAACAAAGAGAACGTCGGTTCGAGCCCAGGAACCAGTGGAGCCAAAAGCAGACTGTGGAGCTAAAAAGTAGCCCAACGGTGGTGAGGAACAAAGCGTGAGCAGCCTGCGGACAATGGCAGCAGGGTCGGTCAGTGAATTCAAGCGTCGGAAGTTAGTAGTAGGTGAACGGGGATTCTAACACACCCAGTGGTAACTTCGAAGTTTGCCTAATAGATGAGTCTGTCCTTTTAGAGAATAGAGAAGTCCCTTTGCAAGACGCAATTAATATCTGGAGTCACAAATTGGCGGAATTAAATCCACGTAGAATTGTTTATCCTGAATTGAAGTCTAAAGTTAATAATGCAGTTATGTCTAGTAATATAACATTTGGTGGTACATCTAATGAATCAATTCAGGAATTATTTTATGATATTTGAAGATTTTTTGTCATTCAATGATTTGTCAAGTAGTGAGAAAATGAGGATTCTCAGGACCAAATTGTCGGTGATGCAATTAAGTTTGTTGTTTATGATGATGATTGAAAACAAACCGAGACATATGAAGGGGTGAAAGAGGAGCTTTTAAAGCGTTTTTCAATGAAGCAGACATTAATATTTTACAGGGAACAGTTACGTAAATTGAGAAGACAACATGGGGAGGACATTCAACATTTTGCTGATAGAATTAAGATAGTAAATGATAACACATTCAAATTGAAAGCCATTGATGAAACAGACCATCAAGAGTACAATCTTGTTGTAAGGCACGAGGTAGATCAAAGGGCACTTGAAGTGTTCTTAGGTGGTTTAGGAGGTGAAAGTGGAGAATATGTAAGCCTATGGAACCCCAAGACATTTAACGAGGCGATTGAGCATGCAATGACGTATGAGCAAGTGAAGAGTGGGCCAATAGGTGATCACAGAGAGAAGTCACCGAGTCGAGTATTCAATACTAAGAGAGGGCCAAGATGATATGCATGTGGGAGATTTGGGCACATAGCTGTGAAATTTTCAGGAGAGTCAAGATTGCAGGGCAATTATCGTGGTAGGGGTAATAAGATGTGGCATGGAGAGAGGGTTGAATAAAAGAATTTAAACGAGGAAGGGGTGAGCAGAGCCGCGATGTCGCACCCCTAGTAAAGAGGCAGGGCCAGATTAAGACCACGCGGAGCCCGTACAAATGTGAAGAAGAGAGAGGCCCTTGATTTTTGCCATCTGGGGGAAAATTGTAGAGCTAAAAAGAAGGTCGCCCATCTAGCTTAGGCGCGGGGACCCCTAGGAGGGCTCCCTAGAAGGTGCGAGGTCCTGTTAATCCGGTACTGTAAAGAGGGTACCTGTTGTATTCCCCAGGGCAAATCCTCAAGTGGCAATTTCAGTTACAAGTGTCAGTATAAGTGGAAGACAGTGTGATTTATTAATTGATACAGGTGCAGAGGTGATCTTCTTGTCTAAGAGTATTTGTGGAACTCAGGGATTATGTCCACCCCATTAGAGGATTACTAGTCTGGATGAGAGTAGAGATATCACAATATTGGGGATGAAGGATGTTACCATCTTAATAGATAATTATGCTCATGATGCATTAGTTTATGTAGTACCTACGTTAAAATCTTCATATCAGGGTATCTTAGGTATTGATTTTCTATATAAGCAGACTGGCGAAACGGTCGATTGTTTTGCGGAAACACGAAAGTGTAGGACTATCTTCGGCGTTACCAGACAAAAAGCAGTGTTCATGTTCAAAGGAAGGTGCTGCAGCCCCGAATTTGGCAATTACACGAACCTACAGGTCTGTCGCCCGTCTAAACAAAGCAGAGAAAATTCCCAAAGCATCAGGTAAAGTTATTACTGTCCCAGTCAGAAATAGTTTACGATGTGATGAAAATTCAGCAGTATTGGTCGACACACCAGATGAGTCTGGATGGTTGCGTGTGAACCAATGCTATGTTAAGAGAAGTGTTTGTAAAGTGCGCACAGTTAATGGTAGTAGATGTGTTCACGTTATAATTGAGAATTTTGGTGAAGAAGATGTTGAGATACCACCTGGTCATGACATAGCACATGTCGAAGTTTTACGTGTTAAGGAGCTAGCTAACAGTATATTTGTTGATGTTGATGATGATGTTAATGAGGCTGACCATAGAGTAAAAGGTGAAAAGGCGCATACTGCCCAAGTGAAGCGCGAAGTATGTTTCAAGGATAAGTTGAGCCATTTGCCCCAGAGAGATTTACACAAAACTGAAAGACTATTGCGGGAATTTAGAGAGTTGTTTGAACCAGGTAGAACCCTCCCAGCCACGGATATAGTTGAACGTAGAATTATGACGGGAGATGCATTCCCATATACAAGAAGGCATATTGAGTTACTTTCCATCGTTCCAAAGAAGAGTCCAAATGGAGAGACTAAGTTCAGATTTTGTGTAGATTACAGATGTTTAAATGCTGATACAACTTCAGATGTCTATCTTTTACCTTCTATTTCAGAGACAGTGGATTACCTTGGCAGTGTAAGTATTTTAACAATCTTGATTTGCGTAGTGGTTATCATCAGATAAGATTTGCTGACGAGGACATTTCAAAAACTGATTTCTATGTTCAAAATGGTCATTATGAATATACAAGAATGCCTTTCAGATTAAAAAATGCTCCAGCTACTTTTCAGAGACTTATAGACGGTGTTTTGAGGGGATTAAAGCCATTTTATACATTAGTTTACATGAATGACGTAATCGTATTTTCCAAAGATATTGATGAGCATGTCAGGAGATTAAGATGTGTTTTCGAACTTTGCAGAATGCTAATTTGACGTTGTCGATTGAAAAATGTAATTTTGCAGTTTCAGAGTTAGAATACTTGGGTCATCATATTTCTAGAGAAGGAGTTAAACCCCATCCAAGTTCAGGCAGTAAAAGAGTTTCCAACACCAACTTGTGTAAAAGAGTTACAAAAATTTCTTAGTCTTACCAATTATTACAGAAAATTTGTTCAAAACTATGCCCTTAAGGCTAAACCATTAACAAACTTGTTTAGAAAGGTTGATTGTGAACAAGCTATGGATACTTTAAATGAAGTTCTCACAACTTATCCATTTTTGGCATTCCCAGACTTGCCAAAGATGCAAATAATGTCGCAATAGGATCAGTTTTATCTCAGGTCATAGATGGAAAAAGACCAATTTTCATGCTTCTACCAGTTAAATAAAGTAGAGTCAAATTACTGTATTACTGAGCGTGAACTTTTGTCAGTCATTTGGAGTATTAACTTTTTAGGATGTTACCTTTATGGCAGAAAATTTACTATAATCACAGATCACGCAGCGTTGAAGTGGATGTTAGGATTAAAAGACCCGCTGGACATTAGGGCTAAGTGAGTTTGAATTTGATGTTATCCACAAGCCCGGAAAATTGCACGATAATGCGGATGCCTTGAGTAGAAAAGTTCGGATTGTAGAGGCTCAAGATCCCCCTTCACTAGTGGAATTGCCAATTGCGCAAGCACAAGATGAAGAATGCAGTAAGCGGAGAAAAAATAAATGGTTTGTATTTCACTATAATGTGTTGCATCGCAAAACCAGGTGCGGTGACAGAGTAGTAGTCCCTAAAGTCTTAAGTGAGCCAGTAATGAACTTGTATTAGGACTCAATTTTGTCAAGTCATTGTGGATGGAAATTGACTAATCAGAGGATAGCTAAACAACATTGGTGGCCAGGTCGTAAAGGAGATGTTAGAGAGTATGTAAAATGTTGTATTCAGTGTAATGAGAGTCTAGGTCCTGGAAGAGCTAGAAAAAAGCTACAACAATTACCGGAAACAGCAGAACCATTTCAGAGAGTTTGTTTAGATGTAATGGGTCCTTTTAAGCGTATTAAAGCAGGTAATAGTTATGTACTTCCCATCACAGGTGCTTTTTCGACATATTTAGTTATGAATCCTTTAGAAGATCAAACAGCAGAGAGTGTAGCAAGAGCTTTAAATTTGGCGTATCGAATTCTATTATTACGGATCAAGGATCAAATTTCATGTCAGCGTTGTTCACACAAGTCTGTAAATTACTGGGTATTGAGAAATTACGTACTACAAGTTTTCACCCACAAGGAAATGGTAGAACTGAAAGAATTCATAGAACTATTGGGAAAATGTTGAGCAACTATGTAAACAAGTCACATAATGATTGGGATTTATTGTTATCATATGTGGTGTCAGCTTATAATACTAGAGTCCATGTTAGCACAAGGAGAACACCGTTTGAAATTATCTATGGTCGAGAAATGACGTCACGTCTCGAACTATTCAAAACGTCAAAAGATATTGATAATCCAGAAGTATGTAGTCTAGCATTCAAATTGAAGAAAATATGGTCAGAAGTTCATAGAAACAATCAAGAAGCATTTCAGTCACAAGCTAAACAGTATGATAAAACAGCTAAACCGCAAGACATCAGCGTTGGAGATTTCGTAATGTTGAGCACAGCATTTTTGAGAAAAGGTCAAATACATAAATTCACAACAAATTGGCAGGTCCATTTGAAGTAATACAGATTATTTCACCAGTTATGTTTTAAAGTAAGTTACCAGACAGGGATATAGTTGTTCATAAGAATCGTCTTCGGGTATACAGTTGGGATAGGAAACATACAGTGAACCTATGTGAAAAGACATCAACAGACAGAACAGCAACACAATATGTGGGACAACCTAAGCAAATACCAAAGACAACAGAACCTCAAAGTTCAAGTCCGTATTCGTTGCGAAGTAAAGGCCCTGTTCAACCATCTCAAACGCCAACAGTAAGGTGCCGTTTGAGACCAAGGAAATAATCAGTGATCGTTATAATATATGTATTTCATGTTTTGTAGCTGCTGTAACATCAAGTGTAATTTTGTGTTTTATTTGGTTAGATATTTTAAGTTTTAGATTTGAATTGATGATGTTCATGTTTGCAACGTGTTACAAAGAGACATGTACGTATGGTGATTTTCAGCCACCTAGCCTTGTCACTTTGCAAATGTGAATAAAACACATTTAGTGCGGCGAACAAACTGTTGTAGCCTCGTGGAGAGCAGTCGAGAAGAGCAGCCGAGCAGAGCAGCCGAGCAGTGCAGACAGGGCCGGCGTTAGGGGGGGTTAAGCAGGGGAAAAGTACCCGGGGCCCGAGCCACCAGAGGGGGGCCCCACCGGCCTGGGTGCCTAAATAAATAGAAATCAAACACAAATTTTAAAATCTGCACCAATAATTTGAAACATTTTTGTATTAAAATTTTCTGAGTTATCAAAAAAAAAAAAAAAAAAAAAATGTAAAGTAAAAATATTTTCGGGGTCGGAGGGGAGGGGGGGCCTAAGATCTCTTACCCGGGGCCCGAGAATCGTAGCGCCGGCCATGAGTGCAGAGCGCGGACAGCAACTTGATAAGCCCCAGGCACGCTAGTAATGGAGACTCAGAGTGGCACGTGTGCGCGTGTCCAAGAGAAGTACAGTCCAAAAATTTATGTAGATTATTCATCATGTTTTATTCAGTGATTGTATTGAGTGTCTTGTTTCCTTTTGTTTATTTAGTCCATGTAAAGTCTCTTAGTAATGGTGTAATATTTTCTAAGGAGAGTGATGTAATTGCTTCAGATAATTATGGGTCAGTAGTAATAAATTATGATTTGGGAATTGTAAGATATGAATGCACCAAACTAGATAGTATATTTAGTGCACTTGATGAGCTTACTAAACAAACTCTTTTGCATAGTGATTCAGCCATAAATTCAGTTTCTTTGAATCTAGAAGTGATGTATGCTGCTTTAAAGCAAGAATTTTACAATATTTTGGAAATTCTGTCTCATACGCCAAACAGAGTCAGAAGGTCATATTTCGATCTTGGAGGAAAAATTATGAAAACTGTATTTTGAACTTTAAATTCTGAAAATTAAGAGCATTTAAGAGTCAAAGTTAAATAATTTGGAAGCTGTAGGGAATGATGTTAAACTTAGTCTTTCAACATAGTTGATTTTGATTGAGCATATGGAGGAGTCTATTAAAAACCATATACTAGCAATACAAGTATTAGCCGATGCCTTCATCTCACAAACTAAGGAAATTCAATCAGTAGTAAGTAAGAATATGCATGAAGTAGAAAGTGTTGTAACAGTTTTGAATTATGAGATTTTTAGTGTAAAGACTTTACAAGAACTTATTTTTGGGCTAACAAATGTACATATGGAATTAGTTAAATTTGCTCTATTTCAAGGTTCTAGTGGAAAAGTTAGTGATATTTTATTAAGCCCTAGGTATTTTTGAAATATTTGCAGCTGATACAGAATAAGTTAGATTCAAGTATGTTTGTGATTGCCCCTTATGCAGAGGTGAGTATAAGTGTGTATTACCAATTGTCTAAGGTAAATATTGTTTTAATACATAGTAATTTGAGATTAGTTGTTAATGTTCCTATTGGAGCACATGATTCAGTTTTAGAGAGATATAGTATTCATACTTTTCCGATTTATTGGAATGAAACTGGCAGATATGTAAGATGGGATATGAAAGATGTAATTTTATTGAACAAAGATCATACATCATATGTGATACTTAATCAGAATGATATGCAGAAATATGAATCTAATATTGTGGAAATATGTCCATTGATGACCTTGCATGATGTAAGTGTAAGTAGTTGTGAATCTGATATGTTCTTTTCAGAAAATTTTGTTATGTCAAAGAGAAGTTGTTACCCTTACTATATCATATTTTTCTGGAGTTCTTGATAATTGGACATTTACCTTGTTAACACCTTGTACTGTCAGTGTCAATTGTTTTCAATCTCAGTAGACAAGTAAATTATCAGTAAGTGGTTCAGGAATGTTTGTAAACACTACAGGTTGTCAAATAATTGGAAATGATTTTATGACACCAGCAATTAAATCAGTTAAAAAGTCTTATGATTTGTCTTATCCATTGTATTACTTACCAAATTTAACTTATGAGATTTATCACAGTCCTAAATTGGTTGAATTGACCTTGACTTAAAGTAAACATGTTAAGGAAGAGATTGATAAGTACCGGTATCTTAATGAATCTAATGACACTATTAAATTAAGTAAGATTATTGCAAATTTGGAGTCACAAATGAGTTCTAGAGATCAACATAAGATAACAGTTGTATGTACTAGTATTACATCTATTATTTGTATTTTAATTGTAATGTTTTTGAGTATTTGGTTATGTAGACATTGTATGAATAAGATGATCCAGAAATATGTTGCTGCAAATGCAGCCACACAATCTATTAGCAGTATACGAGTAACCATTCCAGAGATTTCACATGATAGTGTTGCAGGAGTAACACGTGTTTCTTAGGCGGGGGAGTTGTAAGGGAACCAGATAAATGCCCATAATATTCAATATTAACAAAGTGAATATAGTTGGCTCCTTAGCTGCACAGCCGGCGAAGTCACATGAGCCGCTATGCGCTGATATCAGCAGGAGCGCTTGCTCGCAGCGAGACGCAGACAGTACACCTAGGACTCTCAAACTCAACACATGGATGTAACGAGTGTTTCATGATTTGCTACCAACAATATCACTTGGTACCCCATTTTGGAAACTGGAGTCTAAATTCAAGATAGTGGGGGAGCAGCTAACAAATTGCGTGGGACAGAAATTTTATTCTAGTGTTTGTGAAACTGTCTGTATCTGATTTACGACAAATAAACTGGAACTATTTTGTAACTTCTGTTTCCTTACGTAAAACCTTTCTGATCCATATCAGGCTAATACCACTCAAGCCAAAGAACTCTACACAGCCTTCCATTTAAAATATTTAACATCTTTAATAGACTATAGTTATTCTCGCAGCTATCGTCCTCGCAGTTTGGCAATACTGCGTTAACAACAATCGACTGGTGTCAGTCAGAAGGCAAGAAGAAACATCAAGAAGACGATACTATCAGGCAGATTAGTGATCACAGGTTCGATCAATCAATCAATAACCACTTGGTCACTCAAAACAGAACTTTGGCGTTATCTGCAGGACTCAAACCCTGCACCACACCATATAAACAGAGTTCTATTACAGTTTTAAACATTTCACAGGTATCTCCTGAGGATGGCCTGGTATAGGCATGGTTGCTACTAGGCTTTTCCTTGTTGTCGCAGGGGTTTTACTAGTCAATGATACTGCCAATGATTTCAACATCTATTAATATCTGATAGCCAGGCTCATCACCATCCCATTTGAGCTTTAGTGTATCAGTTTTCAATGTTTTCCTTATCACATTCAAATCCTGGAGATTTTTTAGTCAACCCAGCCACATCTGATAAAAATCAAATGTTTAGACCCATGAGAATTCTCATGTGTTCTACAGGCAAAAATAATCATTTTGATGTAAGCAATGTATAAGCGAAAATATTTAGTTAAGGTCCTATCACCTAAAGCTATTCCTTCCAGGAAGCCTAAGTGTCACATACCTCATGGGAATACAACTAAGCTGGACAAAGCACACACAGTGTACAGTGGCGTAGATATTGGAGGGCTAGGTGGTGCCATGTGAGCCCACAAGCTCAGCTCAGGGGAGGCCACCAAGCCCAGGTCAAGGGATCTACCAGTCCTGAGGGCTCCAATATTTTTTTTTTTTTTTTTTACACTGGGACCCTTGTTAACATAGCTACGTTACTGACAGCGTATCCATATCTCTGTGATGTATGGCGCTGCTATCTAGATAAAAAATTTAAGAGTAGTGTATGGAAAAGAAAAGTAGACTATAACAACAAAATGGCACTTGATTTTGGGAATACAGGAGTAGCGAAATTTAATTTAATTGCAATGGAGCACAGGCTCTGGTGGCAATTTCCCTACACACCCATCTTCCCCCTATCCTGCACCCACCTACATTTGCCCTCTTCAAATTTTATCTTTAAATTCTTTGAAAGTTTTCGGTAAATTATTCATCTTTTCTCTTGGTAACTCATTCCAATCCCTGACACCCTTACCTAAAAAAGAGAATCTTCCCACACCCTTGTGCCTGAAATCGAGTGACAGCTTGTGGTCATGGTCATCTTCTCCCTTCCATGCACTACTTTTCATACCTATTGCAATATCTTTCCATGCCTCATCGCCAGTATATGCCCTGTACACTCCCATGACCCTCCTCATCCTCCTCCTGTCTTGCAATGCATCCTATTTCAGCTCCTTTATCATATCCATCACTGATTGCATTCTGCGATACTTTCCAGAAACAAATCTAGCAGCCGTTCTTTGCACCCTCTCCAACTCCTGTATTTGATACGTAAAATGAGAGTCCCATACTACACTACCATATTCGAGCAATGGTCTGGCCAAAGTTTTGTAACCCAATTCCTTTACTTCTCCCGTACATCCCCTCATCACTCTCTCCAACAAGTGCAGAACTTTGAAACCTTTTCCTACAACCTGTCCAATGTGTACTGCCCAGTTAAGCTTGTTATCAAAAGTAATGCCAAGATATTTACATTTCAAGTCTTCAACAAGCAATTCTTTCCCCACCTTATATTCATAATTAACCTTTTGTTTTTTATTTGTGTATCTAATAAGCTGACTCTTCTTTGCATTTATCTTCATCCCATGTTTACCAACCCAACTAGATATCCTGTCCAGATCACCCTGCAACTGTTTACAATCCTCTATCATTTTGATTCTTTTATATAGCATTATGACATCTGCAAACAATCTAATTTTAGATAGTAAACAATCAACACAATTATTCATTAGAATATTGAATTGCAATGGTTCCAATACGCTACCCTGTGGCACACCCATTTTTACTTCTACTTCTTTTGATACTACATTTCCTACCCTATCTTTCTGTTTTCTACCTTTTAAAAATTCTTCTATCCAGCAAATCACTTTCTCATCCACTCCAATGGTTTTTACCTTATTTACTGCCATTTTATGGCTTACTCTTTCAAACGTCTTTGACAGATCTAGTGCTACACTATCAATTTGGCCTCCCTTGTCCATTTCATCTGAAATATCTTGCATATATCCCACTGACTGAGATTCGCATGAATGTCCTTGCCTGAACCCATGTTGCCTGCTTGAAAACCACTTACGTTCCTCACATATATTTCTGATGTGGTTGCATATCAATCTTTCCATTAATTTACCAACCACTGATGTCAAACTGATTGGCCTGTAATTCTCAACTCTATTTCTCACCCCTCCTTTATGTACCTGTACTACTATTGCACTTAACATTTATATGTAAGGAAATGAGGAATTTTAATTAATTAGACATGGAAGTGATGAACTGTTTACCAAAACCATTTTAAAAATTTTAAATTCACAATTTGTAAAATGCAAAAATAGGTAAGTGTTTTTTCTTTCTTTTTTTTCACTCAAGTAACTGAAGGAAACAAATGAAAAAATAGGTGCCATCTGGGAAAATATTCCATCACAATTAAATTTTATTAATTTTTACTTCTTTTGATTTTTTTTATCATTAACTATCATGAATTTCGTCACCAACAATAAGATTTTCATTTATGATTAAGGTTTCTCTTCTATTTATTTGTTGTTCTTTCCTTTTTGGAGACTATTTTTACAATAATTAATCATGTGTAAATAGCAGCATTATGGGCAGTAATTATGTGGTAAAACTGGAGCTTACTGATGCATTAAAATATTTATGCACTTTTCTGTAATAGTGGACAATCAGATGCCATACAAGGTAACTAATACTAATAGAAACGAATAATAATGATGATGAAGCGGCTAAATCTGTGTCAATTTTCCACACATTTTACTTCTGTTCTCAAATTTAATGACTTTTTTTTTTTTTACAGAACTTGCTTCATTTTGAATGTAATGTATTCTTCATCATCATCATGAGCATGTCTGCTTGGAACAAAAGCCTCTCTAATGTTTCCTATCCATCCACCAACTCTCTTCTTCTACTGTCAGCCAACTTCCTCCTCTTTCTTCAATACACTTTTTAGCACCATACACCTCCATCTGTCACACAGTCTTCCTCTGTGCCTCATTCATTTCAGCTCAATATGCAGCATCTTCATTAGTACCTTCTCCTTTCCCATTTCCTTCATATGACCATAAAACTGTAACTTTGAATTCTCTATTCTTTGTTGCAATGATTATCCTTGATAATTTCTCTTTCTCTTTACATTACTCCTACTCTACTCCTCTGAAACTTCATTTCCATAGCTTGTACTCTCCTTTTGTCCCTCTTCTTCATCACCTATGTTCCTGATCCATATGACAAAATTGGCACAAAGTAGGTTTTATAGATTGTTTCATTTATCTTTTGCAGCACATCTTTACCCTATACCAGACCTTCAATACTCTTAAAAATCCACCAGCACATCTTCCTCTTACATTTACCTCCCTCTTGTTTCCTCCATTTTCTTCAATCCAGTTACCCAAATATCTGAAACATTCAACTGTGTTCAATTTCTCTCCTTCAGTTGATATGTGTCTGTCTGTCATGCTCTTCCTTCTTGTTGTAATTACCATTTCGCTCTTTCTTCAGGCCATATAACACAACCAACTTCTCCCAGACACCAGCTGATCCTGCACCTCTTTTTTTTATCTTCTCCCCAAACTAGTAGGTCATCAGCAAATAACATTGCTCTTGTTCTTCTTTCCCCAATGCTCTGTACTGCATACTTCAATATTTCATCCACTTTGCTGTTTTATTGCATTTTTCAGCTGATACTGTCCATTCTTATCCATTCTCACTTTGGCACAGCTTTTACTACCCTCAATACATATCTTTCACTCTTCTAGTTATCTCCTTCTTTATTGATTTTTCTCTCATTTCTTCCCACACTCTGTTTTGGCTGAGGTGTCCTAGGCCTTTTCAGCATCCAGAAAGGCCATCACCAGATCCTTGCCATTCTCATTGTGACACTCTTGTAGTTGCCTTATTGCAATATATTCTTAAAATATATAATTATTGCCAAGAAAATGCATAAAACCATCTACAATAAACTATAGCAAAAATACGTTACCTATCCAAGTCTCGATGAATTCACTTTAAACTGTGTTTGTAGTCTGGTGCCATTTCACACCACATTAATATGACTTAAATATCCATCCACACCTCCTTCATTCTGTAACTCTTATAAATATCTGTAAATCTCTATGCTACATTTCTACCCCATTCAGAATATCTATGCCTTTTTAATGCAAAATTTATACTGTCCTATAATTGTCACCAAAAAGATAACACCATTATCAACATTTACAAACATTATTGCTTCTTAATTTGTAATCAGTTTGTAATTTCCAAATTGTTCCACTTTTCTGTACCCAAATAAAGGAAATGGAAAAGTCATAATTCACCTTATTCACAGGGCCGGCGTTAGGGGGGGGGGGGGGGTAAGCGGGTCAAATGTACCCAGGCCCGCCAGCTGATGGAGGGCCCCGATCATCGGTTTCGGTTTCGAAGCCAAGAATCCGCCTATTGTTGTCGCCTGGCTATTTTTGTAGAGCTAAAAAAAAAAAGGTTGCCCATTTTACCCCGGGCCCGAAATTCCTAGCGCCGGCCCTGCTTATTCATCTACCACTAGTAAAACCTTGCTGATGTTCTCATCAACGTGCACCAGCACAATTTTCACATGAAACACCAAACATTATATTCATTTTATACCTATATTGATCTGATTAAAACATTTACTACATAATTTTGTAATCTCACTCCTTCAATTCACTCACTTCAATAGCTATTGGCTGCAGAATGGTGTCACGTATCAGCCTCCACTCGCAAAATAGGGACCAGAGATACCATTAGAAGAAATTCGTGGTTATGTCCACACTATAATAGTTAAGCAACTGCTACCAAATTAATTGCAATAATACATTAATTAAGTTTGATTTTCGTAGTGTTTCATAGTTAAAAAATATCGATAAACTTTATGGCTGAAAAAAAAAGAGGAACTGCATTTTTGTAACATGTTGCTAATGAAAGCAACTTAAAAAACATTAAAATACTTAAATTACACATGGTCTTTGCTGTAACCAGGAATGTCAATTGTCATTCTGGCCTACGCTAAATTTCAGTTTGACTAAAACTTTTGCTAATGTTGTTGCTTGGACCAAAGTTTATATGTTACAATTTATTTACTTTTTTCGTATTTTACTGACCACTTTTGTTAATGGTCTATGTTCATGAGTTAATAGCTTGTTTAAAGTGGTCATCAGACCGAATATGTTACCGGATCGAGTATTCTGCCAATTCATTTTCGGAGTTGCTCAACTGTTTAATAATATGAAATATGCATAAAGTTCTCTGGCCGTTACAGGCACTATGCACGTTTTCTCAGCCTCGATAAAAGCAACATGATGGTTTCAAAGCAAACAACAATTCTTCAGTTTTTGCAGAGTAAAGTTTAAAGTTCAAATATAAGTTTGTATATCAGAAAGTTCGAGTCTACGACCATTGAAACAATTATACAGTAGCGCGATCATTCCTCTCCATGTTTAATATCTACATCTCTTAATACTTCTTAGTTCTTCAAGCTCATGAGATTTTATTCACCCTAAGGGTGAAACACAGATCAAGTTCGTATTTGATCAGATAAGGCCAACCTGTCACAATCTTCGACCCTAAGAACTGGAACTAGAGATGGGTCACAAATAACTAAGCGGCTACAAATAACCGTTATTTTAAAAACGCCGTTTGGAAAGTAGCGGCCAAAACGATAACTGGAGTTATTCAAATAACGGTCAGCACTTCCCTCTCTGACAGCGCTGTAAATGTTCGTCGACCGCCCGCTACGAGTGCATCAATCACCGCTTATTGCCTCTCTCACCGTTATTAATTGCAATAAATACCACTAGATGACACTACCATCGCAAAATAATAGTTAATAACTACGATAGCGATCACTAGAGGACACCACCTATGTAAACCGCTTTTTTCAACCTCTAACCGTTATTAACTGCGATAGCGCCCAACAGATGTCACTACTGCTGACGACGTTAAATACTACTTTGCAGGTGTTATTTGCGATAGGGTCCAAAATTTATCATCTCTCTACAACTTAGTGACCATTAAACTGGTTTTCAGCATCCATCCTTCCATCAAAAACCACTTGATTATGCTTTTTGTTACAGCTGTGTACATGTGTTATATCGTCTTTGCCAGTTGAAGGCGTTATTAACTTCGATAGCGATCAATAGAGGACACCACCTATGTAAACAGCTTTTTAATACCTTTAACCGTTATTAACAGCGATAGCTACCAACAGATGGAGAAACCACCGAAAAGCGCTAGTATTTCCACAAGTCAATTAGTTTAAAACAGCAAATCATATTTACATTTCAAATTACTTTTATGTACGTCTGAACAACATATTTAAATTGCAGCTGGTCTGTTATTGGGACACATTTACAACATATGTAAAGTATGCTATACATATAACTATAGCCACACAAAACTTAATGCGAATTAATAGCCAGACTGAAAAATTGTTTACTTTCAGCAAAGTTAATCTTCTGTATTTGTTGCATATATTCATAAAAACTCATACTACAAATTCATTAGTTTCAAACAGAAAAATATATTAACACGTAATCAAAACTGACCACTTCGCATTTTTTTTTTTTTTTTTTTTTTTTTATCGTACGTCCGTAAATCACGTTATACTCAAACCGCTAAAGCTGGTCGTGTTAAAATTCTATATTAATTTATCAAGGCATCACTGCGACTTATTAAACAAATACATAAACACAAGTCGAAGGCGTATATAAAGTCTCTGACAGTTAGTATGGAACATGGAGGAAGGAATATTCCTTCCTCCATGGTATGGAAGCCGCTTATTAGGAAGCCGCTTATTTGAAAGCCGCTATTCGTGACGTATCGTTAAACGCTAAATAACGCTAATAAGCGGCTTTTCGTGACGTCAGGGCCGCTATATCATGGAGGAAGGAATATATGGAGACGACGCAAGGGACCTTCGCCACATACTGGAGTGAAACCGGGTGGAGACAAGTGGGGAGGGGAGGCCGCCATATTGCTTGACCAGAGAAACACGGAAATATGCACAAAAACCTCAAGGGAATCATAAGACAACCATGGCACCGCAATTTGATGATGGATTATTATGTAACTCGACGAGACACATCAAAAATGAAGAATAAAATTTTTTGATATCGTGCTTAGTTCTCGAGATATACTGTCTCAAAAGAGTGGAGTTTCTGGTTGAAATTCAGAAGAAACGTGTCCCCAAAGTCAAATTTGGTGATAGATTCTTATGTAACACGACGATACAAATCGAAAATAAAAAATAAAATTTTTCGATATCTCGCTTAGTTCGCGAGATATACTGTCTCAAAAGTGAGGTTGTTAGGTTATGAGGGGATTCAACGATAACCGTGGCGCCGCAATTTGATGACGAATTCTTATGTAACTCGATGAGGGAAACTGAAAGTAAATAATAATTTTTTTTGATATCTCGCTTAGTTCTCGAGATATTGTACCTTAAAATTGAAGTGGTTAGGTTGAAATGCGGCCTGGACCAGAAAAAAACTATCGCCATATCCATATTTGATGATGAATTCGGACGTAACTTAATGAGCAGGTAATTCTTTTTAACTTGAATAACAAACTGTTTATTTCTACAGTCCTTAAATTTTAGTTGATGTTCAAATAGGTTATATTTTCACATTCTATTTCAGTAATTGACAAGGAAGATTTCAAAATCTAGAAATATACTTGTACACATATTTACAAACAGAAACAAGTCCTATCTGAAATTTAAAAAAAAAGCATAAGTCAATGTTTAGAGCTTTAAAAAAAATTAATACTTCATAAAACCTCATAGTTTCTGAGCTTACTTAGAAGATATTGTACTGGTAGTGGCCTATATAATTTTGCTAGAAAAATCAGTACATTCAAAAATCAGAAGCTAACAGCTAATAATAAATAAATTGTTTGTTCTCTTCTGGTATACACCGCATTTCAACCTGCCTACATTTCCATTAATATTGCCGCTACAAAACCAAACTATGTAGACACATCTAAACACAAGAAATGCATCGCGAACTACATTTCCGTCAACAAAGTTTATTTCATCACGTTTAGTAGTTCACACAGCACAAATCATCACGATTAATTTCATCGTGCAATTTCAGTGTAAACAGAGGTGAGTAATGCATGCAGAATACCTTATTCACTGTGTCGCGATGTAAACATGACCCGTTTAAATTAAATTTCCAACATTTGTCTACAATAAGGCTAGCTTTTCAGGTGCAAAATAGTAACATATGCTAATTGTCTACACTACACCAACAAAAATTTGAGAATAATATGATCCTATTGAGAGCAATGAATAAATTTATAGCTAATGGCACTAATGTTGTGGTTGCCTGTCATATACTTCAAGAACGATAATTACAATGTGACTTACTTATGAAACGCTATTCCAGGTTTTTTCCTATCTCGTCTTTTTGTGCAACCATATGCATCACAACTTGGCATTAAAGAAAACTTTAGAATATTAGAAAATGAAATATTCTCAGCAGCTGACACAGTGCAAACAGCCCAATGTTTTGGTACTCCTACGATATCTACCGCGCAGGCACAGTTTTTTCACGAGGTTTCACGGATTTCGCGTTATCTCGTCTCCATATATTCCTTCCTCCATGCGCTATATTCTTCACATCCGGTTATTTGACATTTCCGGCTTTTTCAACAAGAGAAGAGCGTTTCTGAGCAGAGATTTTAGTAGCGTCACCATAGATATTACTTCAGAACAAAATAACTATACGTTATTTCTAACGGTTAAAAAAAGCGGTTAGATAAAAGAAGCAATAATTGAATAAGGTATTACTGGAAAAAAGCTGTTTTGCCCATCTCTAACTGGAACTATACTAGAACCGTGACGATACGCGAAAAACGGTCACGGGCTTACACTAGTCTTTAATATTGCAATAAGCATACTTGTTTCACTGATAATAATTTAAACAGCATCTCATAAAATTCTATTTATTTATTTAGCTTTTGATGCTTACATGAAACTTATCGAAATTAATTTATCAAATTAGACTCAAAAGCATAGTGTAAATATAACTGAACTATTTTTAAAAATTACAAAGTTGAGTGGATAATGCCCTCAGCTGACATGTGAAAAGGCTGCTACATTGCCAGCCATAACCCCTAAAACTTGGCGTGTTATTCACCACAATAAGCGTTACCAAATTTAAATTTTCCAAACTTCTGGGGAAGCCATAGAGTAGGGAATCTTGTCAAATTTGTATCACAGTTCGTGCAACCCTCACCACACTCACAGAATACCAAATCTCCCCAGTCCCAGTTATAGAGAGTAGAAGCAGTTCTTGCTGTGCCAGATCTAATACAATTTAATCTACTCCAAATAATTCATTGATGTACTAATGTTTAATATCTTTGTTATGATACTGATGTTCTCTGTAGTTTCTGCAATAAAACATACATACAAACCCAAAAATCATTGAATCTTAACATAAATATCATATGTCTGACAGAACAACATCTGAAAAATTCTGAAATATTTCTCCTCCCTTTTAATGGATATAGGTTAGATTCCTGTTATTGCAGGTCAGAGATGAGAGAATGAGTGGTACAGCAATAGATACAAGAGAAAATTCTGATTTAAAAAATCATTAGATTTAAGTAAATACTGTATAGAACAAGATTTTGAATGTTGCGCAATACAGTTAGAATTAGATTTGTATTTATTGGTCCCTTTGCATCATACATAGTACAAAGTACAAATGATATGGGATAGGTCAAAAATAGTCTGTACGCAGACAGACACACACACACGCACACACATACACAACACCACACATATTCTCTCACACTTTATCCTTTCTATGATTAAGTATAAGATAACATAAGTGTACAAATTGGATAGAGACAAAACATTTATTATTACAAATAAACAATTAGCACCTGATTTATATCATTTCCCTCTTTATATTAATTAAATCATTATGAATTAAGACTAAGTTTTGGTTTGCAAATATTCATCAATACTGTAGAATCAGTGGTCGAGCAAGTACTCCTTCAGTCGTGATGTGAATTTAGTATTTTGTCTTACAGACTTGATCCTTTGTGGTAGTTTATTAAACAATCCGATTCCCATATGAAGTGGCCCTTTCTGACAGAAGGTAGTATTTGTTTATGGTCTATGAAAGTCTAATATTATATGTGTGGATATCATTGTTTGTTTCAAGTTTCTATATATTTTTTATTTTATTTTTGATGAATTTTATGGTTTTCCAGTATATATAAACAGTGCTGTGGTAGAATTTGAAACTTTCTAAATAAAAGTTTACATGAGGTTCTACTTCGTACCCCTTCAATAATTCTTATAATTTTTTTCGGCATTTTGAAGCATTTGATACTTGGTGAGGTGTTTCCCCAGAATATGATACCATACCTGAATAATGAGTGCACATACCCAAAATAAAATATTCCTTATTGTTTCAATAGATATGCAACCAGTTAATACTCTCATCATGTAGCAGATACTATTTAGAATTTTAAAAAGGTGTTCAATGTGTGTGTTCCATTTTAAATTATCTTGTATGCATATACCTAGAAATTTTATGTTTTATAAATTTTTAAGTAGTTGACCATTGAGTTTTACTGTAGGTAACTGGGCATTTAAATTATTTTTTGTCCTGAAGTGTATGCAATGTGTTTTTTCTGTATTTATTACAAGCTTGCTTTGAGAAAACCAGTTTGCAATGTGTTGAGAACAGTTTTCTACATTTTTAGTTAACTGTTCTTTAGTATATTCTTTCATTAATATGGTGGTGTCATCTGCAAATTTAATATATTTTTTGCAGTTATTTGTTTTTTTTTTCTAAATCATTAATATATACTAAGAATAGTACAGGCCCAAGTATTGACCTTGTAGCACTCCATATTTTATGTGTTTACTTTATGTCTTACTTTACACTGTTGTCAGTCTTAAAGCTACATTCAACAATCTGTTTTCTATCATGCAGTTATGACTTTATCCAATTGTTAGCTACTCCTCTAACTCCTAGGTGATCTAATTTTGAAAGCAAGATATAATAATCAATTACATCAAATGCTTTTGAAAGGTCCAGGCATATTCCAGATACATGTCCTTTAAAATGTGTCTGTAAGATTTCCGTGTAAAATGAAAATAAAGGGCAGTTTCAGAAGATTTATTCTTTCTGAACCCATGTTGAGTAAGTGAAAATAATTTATTACTTTCAAAAAAGTTGACTAGCCTTTTGTGAAATAGCTTTTCTAAGATTTTGGAGAAACACCAGACGGTACTTTGAAACCTTATCTTTTTCCCCTTTTCTGAATAGGGGTTTTACTTTTGCTGTTTTAAGCCTATCCAGAAATATTCCACTAGAGAATGAGCTATTGCATATATGAGAGAGAGGACAAGCTATTAATTCAGCACATTTTTTTAAATAGAAAATCTGGGACATTATCAATTCCAGACGAAAATTTAGATTTCAACCTACCAATAATTTTTAATACTTCTTTTTCATTTGTTGGCTGAATAAAAATAGTTTTACTATTATTTTGGCTGACATTAGCTTGAGTGTTGATGTTGGACTTATTAACATTTTTGTTAGTCAGATCTTCAGCAGTATTTGAGAAATATGTATTAAACGTGTTAGATATCTTTAAAGAATCAGTTATTATCATTTTATTCACTTGCAGTTGAATGTTATGGCTATCTACCTGTCTTGCTCCTACTTCATTCTTAACTATGTTCCACATGGCTTTCATTTTATTGGGAGCTGAGGAAAGATATATATCATTTTCTATTTTTTTTGCTTGTCTTACTAATTTGTTAAGAACCTGTTTGTATTTTTTGTAATATTTATCAAATTCTGGTGATGTTTCCTGTGTTTTAGAAGTTGCATGTAACAATTGTTTATTTTTTATTGATACTAGAATACCAGAGGTAACCCAGCCTTTTGCATAACTTATTTTAATTTTTTTTTTTTTTTGCCTTTAGTGGGAACTATATTTCAAAATAATGCAAAAAGGTATTTATAAATGAGTCCAGGCCCGTAACTACCGCCGGGGCAGCCGGGCATTGCCCCGGGGCCTCTTAGCCAGAGGGGCCCCAAACTGATGGTTAAAAAATTATTGTATTTTAATATCTAATCTAACTTCCCATAAAATAACCAGCACCTAGGCTAAATCGTTAATAATAAAAAAGCAATCAAAGTGGCTAGAGTAAATGTTTTTGCGTGTTCATATCTAAGAGCAGACAGAAGAATGTCGAGTCGAATGTGTAATGTCGCGCCAAGTGCCTGCCGAGTGATAAGTGTAGGCTGGGACGTGCAGTGAGCTAGTGCTAAAATTTGTAGAATGAAAGAACTCTTCTGGCGAAAAGTTCTTGAAACAATCCTAAATGCGACCTTAACACTTGCAACATAAAGTCTCGCATTTCATGGATCTAGTGAAAAGTTAGAATGTGGCAACAAAGGAAACTTTCTATCGATAGTTCAGCTCATATAAAAATATGACCCAGTACTGCAAGAATTGATTCAGCGTCCGCAAGGGACTGTGAATAACCTCAGTCTGAAATTCAGAATGAACTTATAAACCTATTAGCCTTAGAAATAAAAATTTAAATTACCGTTGAGCAGTGGCGTAGCTAGGGGGGGGGGGGGGCGGTCCGCCCCGGGTGTCACCCGTTTGGGGGTGACACCCGCATTTCGAAAATAGTAATCGAAATTAGTGTGATACAATTTTTTTTATATATATAATTTTAATTTATCCTTTGGTGTCGAGACACGTCTACCTTTCATGTTTTGAATATTTGTTTATAAGTTGATCTATCGCTTTTTCAAATGCGATCAAGGGCGCTGTGCTCTTTAATTACAGTAGAGTACAATGATTGGCAAGACCGCGCGCTTAAACAAAGAGAGCACCGCTCTGTAGCTCCAACAATCACAGAAACTCGTTGTGCTTGACGTCCGTCACTGTTGTTTGGTTTGTTAGTAGCGGCGGTGGATAAAATGTAAGTTTTCTTGTATTAAGAGAGAAAGTTTTAAAATTAAAGGATATTTTATATATATCTAAAATTGTTAAAATCATGGTAATTAGACAGATAAATTGTAAATCCTTGAAATTATTTCAGGAAAAATGTTAGATTTTCTTTTGAAAATGAAAAAAAAAGCAACCAAGCGTATGTCGGAATACGCGTAGTCTAGGCATCAAAACTGTTTTACTTATTTAGAATTCCATTAGCTTTCAAGCCAAGATTCATAAGTGGCTTGAAGTATTTTCTAGTGATTTTTGAATTTATCATCTGACAGATTCGTGATGTATAAATTGCGTACATTTCGCGTTATCCGATTTACATTCTGCGTACCTACCTATTGTCGACGGTGCACCTATACTCGATATGAAATCGTATCATGTTCGAATTTATGCAAATAAAATGATTCGAAAAACTGCATTAAACTAGCAATACTGTAATGTTTCAAGTCAATCCGAGCGGGTCCATGTGTTCGTTGATATTATCGTCTGTCGTTGATAATCAATTTTTATAGAGCATGTGTTTAAAACAGTCGGAACCGCGTATCTTGCTAGCGAAATCGTAACACTAGTAAACACTTAAATTCTAGGTTCATTTAAGTTTGCTATGCTTTCTACTAATCGAGAATATGTAAATATGATCGCGGTGAAATAAATAAGCGTATGATTCTCTAAGAATTTTCCATGATAAATTTACAGAAGATTTCTATTACGGGTAACCCCTCTGTCGAATACAGTTACCTAAATTCTTACGAGTTCCTTAAATCGACAGGGATGTCGAACTTCTGTTCCTGAACAAAAATTGAGCTTTAATCAGAAACTGAACGAACATTTGAGCCGTTTACAACATTTTTATTTGTACGCTACAGAGCGGCGCTAGAAATCTAAAATTTACATGTGGAGACGATCTTCAGTACATACAGTGTCATATTTAGGAGTCTGTAGCTACGTATTTCTTAGGCGGGTAGTGAAATACTTCACTTGTTAAGTACTTCATGTAAAGACGGCAGATATCACAATGGCATGTTCTTTCATTACCTGACCCGTTGTTTTTTTAATTACGTTTTTAATTACGTTTGGTTATGTTTTTATATTTTATTTATTCTTCTATTTTTATGAAGGAACTTAATGTAGAGTTGCTTCTCTGACTATACAGTATCCCCAGAGTCTCACAACTTGTTGGACCCGGATTTGCTCCAATGGGACCCCATCTGGGTCTGGAATTGCTTCTACTTGGATCAAGCCACTTCTGTCAACTTTGCTCTCGATATCCCTTGGTCCTGCAAATATGGAGGTTGCGAAGTCATTTAAATACAGCCTATGTTAACGTTTCAATAACAAATGATTGGGTAGCTTTCGACTTTTTTAAATTTATAGCGGAATCTTATGGTCGCCCTATAGTTACACTGGCGGAAATTAAAATCACAACACGCATACATGAATGGTAGAATTTTAGGAAACTTTGAAGATATATCCAGGGAGATACCTAGAAGAAAGATAACAAATGGAAATGGATCAGACTAAGTTATTACCTTTAGATACAGTTGTCAGTGAGAAATGCGCCCAACTTGAACACCAATTTTTTTTTTTTAACTGCTTAATGTCTCTTAACAGTGAGGTCTTTAGAGACTGGAAAGGATGGGGGGGGGGGGCAAGGAACGGGAAGGAATTCGGCCATGGCCTCTTGAAGGAAGCATCCCGGCATTTGCCTGGGGTGATCTTGGGAAACCATGGAAAACCCAAATCTGGATGCCCTGACGCAGGGCCTGCTCTAGCGGTTTTGCTGCCCCGGACAAATAGACAAATTGCCGCCCCTTAATATTATGTAGAATTATATATTTTTTAAAAAATTAATTTTTAATCGAATAAAATATTTAATTTTTAATAAAATCATATATTCATAAATAAACTTATTGAATTTTGATCTAGCGGCACAAAATATAGAAATTAATTATGAAATATCTGTACATAGCCACAAATTAACCATATTTTTTACATTTTTAAATGCTATTACAGATGGATATTATCACACAAACGATCTAAATGCCATTATTTTGAAAATAAAACGAGATTGCATCAGATTCGCTAAAATCACCAAAAAAAATTTCTTACTTTCAGTTTGCGAATTTTTTATTACATCGTTAAATTTACTTCATCAGCAATTTCATACTCAATTGCCAAAATGGCTAAATCATTAAATTATCAATTTCTTGGTTTTCGTAAATGCTTAGCAAGGCGTCGTATACATCTCCCAAATGAAATTTTAATGGGTTTAATGCCTCTATCCTACTCTCCCATCTAGTGTCACTCCATGTTTTCAAAGTTGAACCCTGAACATGCCTTAAAAGTATTGCCCATCGAAAAGTAGATGCCAAAAATATATATATATATATATATTTTGGACCATGTTGAAGAAATTAGCTGCTTCCAAGGATGCTTTTTCCATTAATAACAAGATTGAGAGAATGGCTACTACATGGAACATTGAATGCTCGCGAATTATGTATATTGTTTAATTCTAGATAGCACTCCTGCTTTATTGCCCCTCATATTGGACCCGTTGTCAGTCCCTGTTCTCTGATATCCTGCAGATTTAAACACAAGTCATTAAGTTCTCCAACTATAATGTCAGACATTTGTTTTCATGTGGATCTTTCGACTGGTAAGATGCCTTAAATGATTTCATTAATTTTAATTTCAACATCAGGAGTAAATTTATTGGTTGAATCATGTCTGATTACAAGAGTAATTTGCTGTATCTTACTAAAGTCAGGAGTACAGTTTAAAATTATGGAAAAATATTTGAATTTTTTAATTTCATTAATAACATGAGACTTTACACTTTGATGCAGTAGATCTACAATCCCAGTTTGTATATTTTTCCCAAGATATTGAGGTTTAGTCTCTACTTTTTAGAGCACTCAACGGACGTGCTATTCCATAGTGGGATCGTATTCAGGCAGTATCTCAACTAGTTTTAAGAAATTACCGTTATTATGCTCAAACAACTTATCACTTGTACCTTGAAAAACCAGACAACTTTTACCAAGCATTTTGGTAATTGCAACGATTCTTAGAAGCACCTCATTCCAATGATTTATTTCGGCATTAATAACTCTTTGAGTCGCAGCATCTACAGTTTTACAACAATTTAATCTTTCGTTCATTTCTAGCCATGATTTATTTGCCTGAATATGATTTTTCGAAATTTCATGCTCTTTTAAAGTTTCGTCGAGGTGCTTCCAATTTTTAAAACCCTCCTTTGAGAGACAACTAACTAAACAGCCGAAAATTTTGCAACAGAAGCAGTAAACGCAGTTTTGTGAAAGATAGTAGCTAATCCCGCAATATTTGCTCTCCGTTGCTTACAATTCGTGCATAATATTTTGCGCTAAAATGTAGATCTGTGTCATTGGAAGGAAATTTGTAATTATGCAATAGTTTAGGTGGACCTTGCCTTACTAAAAAGCTTTTTACGGCTTCTCGTAAAATTCTTGGCCACAAAGTTTTAGAACGCCTTCTGTGGGTCTCTCGTTGGTGTCTGTTCCAGTTGGTTTAGAAACTTCGTTTATTTGTTTGTTATTATTCTCTTACGATTCTGTACTTCTTTTGTATCCAGATCTGATATTGGATTCTAAGATTTGTTTTGGTAAACCCTGAATACAGTATATTTTTTTAACGCACCAGATTGATTCTGCCTTTCCGCTTCCTTTCCTAACCTCCTTTTTTTGTACTGGGAACCAGATAGTTTTCTTTGACCGTCAGACATTTTGGAAGAGGCACGCACGTAACTCAAACAATGTACACTATAAAATAATATAAAAAATATTTATCCTTGTTCTAAATAAGCTAAAACCATAACTAAGATAAATTATTCTCAGTTAATATAAGAAAACATTTATGCAGAACACAAAAAATTTTCCATACCCTGTGAACATAAAGAAAGTATAGTGTTACTACACAGTCAAACCTTATTCGCAGAGGATACGATCCGTAAATTTGCTGCAAATACAGAAACCGTGTATACAGAATGGCAATTTCTATAGGCTTAAACGGAATACGTTCCAAGTTCACAAACAAACAAAAACAAAACAAAACAAAATGATGTTGTGGAGTGATTGTCGGGCAATGCACTTATTAAACCAACTGATAAAGTTATTCACATTCACGAAAATAGTAAATGAATTTCTTTTGTTGAGACGGTTTACAAATGCAGCAATCAGAGTATCTGTAAACCGCATTCGTATATATAATAAGCATCATGGGTTATTATATATTAGCAATTAACATTCGAAATTGAATATACTAATGGTATGTGAAGTAACTAATCGGTAATCAGCAGCTGGTAATATTATTTATTTATTAATGATTGTAAGTACTGTCCCAGCACACCCACTAAACTACAGTATTTTCACAAGCGATCAAAGGTAGCGTATGTAATTTAACCCAACCATAACACTTTCAATGCCTGTATCTAATTTGTACAACAAATCTGTGAGGCTCGGATTACTAGAAGAAATTATTATGCAAATTATTCCACTTCGATTTCCAGTAACTAAGATCCATATTAATTTGGTTCATCAATTCAATAAAATAAATACTTAGCATCTCCCGCCAATCACTGTCGATTCCATGTATTAGAGCCTAGCTGCAATTATGAAAAACACTCCTTTTCACCGCATCTAGTAACTTGTAGGCAGTATAACGTCAGAATCAGTGCAGGTAGCCGAGGTCAGGTGTAACAGCCCCCACCTACCGCGCTTCTGTTGTGCGCTTTTGTCGTATATACAACTAAATAACAGTTTAATCATAGATGTACTTACATTTAGAAATTATGAAATCCTGAAGTAAATTTTATGAACTTCTACTTATCACTAATAACGTAATAGTAAGACTAATGCTGTTGTGTAATGAAAGCAATTTTATAATTAGCAATAATAAGCAGGTTGAGACAACAAAAGTCGAAACAGTTCTACTCGCGTGCTAAGGCCCAATTCATACAGAAGAGACGTGGCGCGGACTTGGGCTGAGACATGGCGCGGACACGGCGCATTTTGAAGTTGCTTCTACAGAGATGGCTGGGGAACGGCGCGCCCCGTCTCTTCGAAGTCTCTAGGGGCGCACCCAAATAGCTAAGAACTAAGTTTTAACGAACGAAAAAATCGGTATATGGATGTTTTTTTTAATTGGGTATTTAACACATTAATATCAGTACCTGGGTGACCGATCTTCGCTCGGCATCTTTCGATCTCTGTTTACCACGCAGTATTTCATAAAAATGTTTGAAAATATTTGTAAGAAACTAATTTTACCTATACATAAGAATTGCGGGGATATTATCATTACTGTGGTGCCACAATCTGATTATTGATTTTTATAAAAGTCGACGAGACAAATTGAAAGTAAAGAATAAAGTTTTTTAATATCTCACTTAGTAAACGCACGATAGATTTTTATTTTATTTTGGCCTGTAGCGCCACATGACACTATACATCTTTGAAAACAAATCATTACCTACTGCCAAATTTGACGATGAATTCGTATGTAACTCGAAGAGACAAATATAAAATAAAGAATTTTTTGTTGTTGGCATTTCGCTTAGTTCATTCACGAGATATTATATCTTCAAAATTGATGAGGTTAGGGTGAGATCCAGCCTGGACCTGAAAAAGTTTGTTCAACAAAACCACTAAATCTATACGATGGAAATGTACTATAGGTGTTTCATGTTCTTTTGTTCTTTGTTATGATGAAAATCAGCCTGGATCTGGAGAAAAATTGAAAGTAAAAAATATTTTTTTTATATCTCGCTTAGTTCTAGAGATATTATATCTCAAAAGTGAAGAGGTTAGGATTAGATCTGGCCTGGACCAGAAAAAAATGCACCAAAATGGTGGAAATGTACTTTTAATGTTTTATTTTGTTCCTACGGTTGTTAGGTTGAAATACGGCCTGGATCAGAAGTCAAACTAGAAAACCAAGAGCATTTAGGCCTATTCTTTATTTTCGATATGTTTTGTCGAGTTCTATAAGAATTCATCATCAGGTTGTGACGTCAATAGAACATCATCTGTGCTAAATTTATTCACTCCGATAAAACTATGTTCATACCTCGCAGTAATCTCACATCTTCTGATCAGCATTTCAAAATGATAATAAAACAATTCCCATAAGAAGTAACCTTCGTTATAAACATTAATAAAGCACAAGGTACTTTACTCGAAATCTTGTGTATTTAACAGAAATCGAAAGATGTTAAGGTGACAGTATTTAATGACTAAATAACAACCACTTTTTTCGGTCAAAAAGTAAACGATGATTACTTTATAATTGGTACCGGTAAAATTATTTTCAAAGAAGTTTCTGTAAAGTTATCACCTCTGATAAAACCATTAATACATTTTTAATTATCTTCCTTTTAAATGTTTTACAATCAAACTTGCAGTGCTAATATTTCCACGGGTCAGCCAGTATACAAGAACTTTTTGTTTAATTTTTTCAAAGAAGTTTCTGTAAAGTTATCACCTCTGATAAAACCATTAATAAATTTTTAATTATCTTCCTTTTAAATGTTTTACAATCAAACTTGCAGTGCTAATATTTCCACGGGTCAACCAGTATACAAGAACTTTTTGTTTAATTATTCTTTGAAATCAAAGAAATTCTATTTGTAGGCTTTCTGGTACCTGAATTGTCTACGAGATGGCGCTAGTGCCGTTTTCGATATAAGGAGTGACAAAATTGTTCGTATTTTGTAAACTCTCCTTTTTGTAGGGAAGACAACTATTTAGGTAATCTTAAAATTCAAAACGTTATCTAAATATCAAATTTCATCCCAATCGTCACAGCCGTTTCCAAGATCGGAAATATATATATATATACAAGAATTGCTCGTTTAAAGATATAAGATTAATATTTTTCTCACACTTACAGCCGAAATGGCGCCCCTAAATTTTAGCGCCCCGGGCAAATGCCCGGTTTGCCCCCCCCCTGGAGCGGGCCCTGCCGGACGGGGATTCGAACCGCCGTCCTCCCGAATGCGAGGCCAGAATCGCTAACCGTTACACCACCACTCTCGGTTGGAGCACCAATACATTCGTGGATCCTTGCCGGCAATGAGTTCGGATTTCATCCTGGTGTATGTCTCACTACGCGTGCAAGTCTTAAGCAGTCAGTTGTTGCACAGTTTGTGCTGGGTGACCATGTGATCTAATGTGTCTACTCCTGGTATCCTAGACATGCTCTATTGGGTACAAATCTGGGGACCATGCTGTCCAAATTGTAATCGAAACTCCTTGCAAGGCTTGTGTGACGATGGCCGCAGTTTGAGGACGGGCATTATCTTGTTGGAAAATGCTATTTGGATGGTGAACATGAAGGGTATCACAATAAGATGTAGTACCACGTCCACATAGTCGTGGGCTGTCATTGTGTCATCAACAACAGCCGACTCAGTCATGCTGTCGAAACTGATTGCCGCCAAAAAATGACACCATTGGTTGCACTTGCGTGACGTTCTGAAATCACAGCAGGTAAGCCGTTTCTCCACTACACCTGCAAACATGTCGTCGCTTATCACTTTGCCACAGACAGAATCGAGACTCGTCTCTAAACACAAATGTACGCCATTCACATGTCCATTTGTGTTTTGCATTACGCCAGGTTAGATGATGCTGGCTGGCAATGAAATTAGATTAATGGGACATATTGCACAGGGCCCAGAGAGTGTAACCCAGCTCCAAGAAATTGGTTTACAATCGTCCGGGGAGGAGGGAGGGGTGTCTCTATCTGTAACCACTGCTTGGATCTGGCCTGCAGTCAACCATCTGCCAGCAACAGCCACCCACACAATAAGGCGGTCTTCACTTGCTGTTCTCCATCTGTGTGGACCCATGCCTGCTCTAGGAGTATTAGAGCCTTCTTTCATCCACTGTGTAACAAGTCTGTATACTGACATTGCACTACAGCCAATCCTTCGGGAGATTTCACCCTTTAAAAACACGTCAATTCTCCGACCTCTCTCACAGTTAGTTATTTGGGTGTAGAGAGCTGTCACTCTTCGCCTTGGCATACTTAGACAACAAAGTGTCAAGTTACACCACAGTGTTCGCCATTTATACGCTAAAAAAATTGCAATTTATATAATAAATAGCACCGTGATTCTCATATTATTACATATAAAACTTTCAATTTTAATCATTTAATACTCTTCATGCGGGCATACTTGGGGCCAAATTTCATTCATTTATCACAACACCGTCTGGGTGTTGGGATTTTAATTTGCACCAGTTTGTGTATCAGTTGCTAAGGGATTGTGCATAAACTACGTGGCTCCGTCTAGGGGGGGAGGGGTTGGCTGGGAAGCTACGTTGAGCTACGTGGAGGGGGGGGGGGGTTCAGAGCCAGGCCACTTAGCTTCTCTTTCGTATTATTTGTCACAGTTAAAATGACATACAGAACACACAGAAGCATGTAAATATTTATTTCCGTCATTTAATTATCCCCGGATGTAATTTACGATAGTCTGACAAGAGAAAACAGTACAAAATGTCTTCTGGAATCAATATGGAAAAAAGCTACGTGCTACGTGGGGGCTGGGGGAGGGGGGTAGAGACAAAAGCCACGTCGGGCTACGTGGGGGGCAGGGGGGGTTCACAGGAAGCCAAAATGGAGCTACGTGATTTATGCACGCTCCCTAAGTGTAAAGGTCGAGCTGCACTTTGCCAACACTTGTCTGTACCGTCACCGCAACGACAGCCGGCCGAGTGACGGCTCGCCCCCTCGCGTCCACACTTTTCCATAGCTCGCCCGTGTTCCTACCGGTCTTTAGTCTCCTTTAACGTTTTCAAGTGATTGTTTCAGGGAATCAGTGTTGGGGATGACAGGTAGGTTTGACACCCTACTTTATTATAGAATACTGTAGTTTATTTTGAACAGTTTTGGTACGAAAGTACATTAAAATACTATTTAATCTGACTCACGTAATCACCTAACTGCTTGATCTTTTATGTACAAAAATAGTATACCAGCGCAGTATTAACAAATCATCATCACCACACTTTACCGGAATGAAAGATTGTCGCTTGTTTCAACGCAATCTCAATTAAATGTCAATCACTTCACATTTGACGTGTTTGTTTTGTCTGAGGTTATTTTCGATTCACTCAGTACTTTTTGTTAGTGAAGAACGAGATTATAACGTATTTTAATTTAAATATAGGTCGTTAAGATTTTGTATAGTAAAAATAATAATTTCATCTTACCTCAAAGTTCTAGTCACAGAGTATCTTATTGAGAAACTCGCAGTGCACCTATATCGTAGCGTCCTTCGCATTAACAGATAAAAGCTTTGCCAGAGGTAATTGCAATTTTAAGGCCCGCAAAAATTACAGTCGAGACCGGGATTTGAACCGGGATCCTTCAGTTTCCAAATCGCACGCAGTAACCATTTGAGTCAACAGTCCGAATATAGGTGTAATGAAAAATAAGTTTTCAAACATGATAAAATAAACATTTTTTCTATACCATCTATTTTTGCTATCAAAAAACACGAATCCACTTTTATGTATTTGAATACATATTTTTCGGTACTTCTAGATTAGTCTTGCGTCTGGTTACGGTGTGCGATTCGGGTGTGGGAGGTTCCTGTTACAAATGCGGATCTCGGCTGCAACTTTTGTGGGTCTTAAAATTGATCTTCAATTCTGGCAAAGCTTTGATTTTTTAATGCGAAGATGCTAGGACTCTTCCTACATTTTACGAATATCTGATGAGCATGGATGGAAAAAAAGACTTTTTTTAAGGCAAATAACATGAAAACAACATTTGGTCGTAAAGGGCCCCATACACACAGCAACTTGTTGTCCAACCATGTCTCCCAACTTGGTTGGCCAACACAAAAACAAGTTGGCCGACATCAGTAGAGAGAGAACCAGCATACAGAAAACAAGGTGTTTACTTAAACCAGTAATGTTTTTATTATTATTATTATTATTAAAATAGCATTTGGCAACGGAGGCCCAACAGCCAGCTCAATGTGATTATCGTAGATTCCAGTGAATCAGTCATCCAGTATATATATATTTGCTGCTTCTAAGTATGGACGGACAGGACATTCACACAGACACACAACACTTAAACACCCATGCCCTCGGCCGGAATCGAACCGGCGACCTTCGGCAAACGGGGCCAGTAGTCTAGCCCCTACGCTACCAAGACCGGCTACCAATAATGTTGGAACTAGAAGAAATAGCTTTGTGCACAATTATCGTTGCTGCCAGCGCAGAAAATGAGAGGGAAAAGAGAAAAAGAAAAATTTGCGCAAAAAAGTGGCTCCAAAAATGCCCCAAATTTTCACTCAGAAATTTGCTGTCGTAGCTCAAAGTAACTGCACCGGAAGATTACAAAAATTTCCACTTCTTTGAAATCAATCAGCAATTCTTCCCAGCCCTTTATTCTTGAATTTTTATTTTTATATAAATCAGATTTCACTTTCCACAGTTGTGGTAGACTGAAACTTTTCGATGACGGTGTTTCATGCATCGTTGTTCTGAACAGTATCCATCACAGTACTACTATTAACATAAATCACTAGCACTGCCTCGATGAGAAACCGGAGCGGACTGATGTTGGCAGCCAGGTTGGACAACTTGCCCATACACACTACAACACAACAATAGGCCCCGCCCACAAATATCAAAAGAGTTTGAAAACCGCCAACTTGTGATTTGGTCTGCCAACCTACCCATACACACACCAACTTCAGCTACAACACAACCAAGTTGGCCAACAAGTTGCTGTGTGTATGGGGCCCTTAAGGGAAGGGAAATTTTCGAACTCTCTCTATGCGCTTCTCCACATCCAGCAGGCCGACACTGATTCGCGCCGTCAAAACATAACCCAATAGAACGCCGGCCGAGTGTCGTACGACACACCGTGTCATTTGGACAAACTTCGATCAAGTGAGCGCCAACAAAGAAACTTGTCGGTGCGGAACAGTATCGGACAAGTGAGGCCCGATCTTCAGAGGAGTTAAAATTAATCTAAAACCACTTTCGATCATCGGTGAGCAACACGTGGCTAAAATCTTGCCATATTGACTATTGAACATGAAGTACCTCAAATTGATAATTTTGAAGATTTGATTTACGAATTTGCAGCTTTTAAAGCTAAAAAGAGGAGATTGTGAAAGCAATTGTTTTTAGTTAATTTATGTATATTTTAAATGATGTTAATATTACCATTTCATTAACTATAATTTTTAATAACAATAAATGTTTATTTAGTTATGTTTTATTAATATCATATTTTACACTTACAAGATATTATATTTTACTTAATTTTGAATTTAAGTTTTCAGAGGGTGACACCATCGATAACCGCCCCGCCACGCTAGCTACGCCACTGCCGTTGAGCTTCAAAACGGCTGGTTTTTTTCATGGATTTTATATACCACGCAGGACATTGCTAAAGTTGATCAGTTAAGTGAACTTTACAGGTATGTCAAAATAGTTAATGATGAAGAAGGGTCACCTATTGATATCAAAATATTTGAAACTTTTGTATCCTTTAGAGAGGTAAAAGTTCAATCCGTCCAAGGTCTTGCAGAAGAAATACTTACTTCATTGGATGAGAAAAACTTCGTGAACGAGGGTACGACGGGGCTGCAGTCATGAGTGAGGCATACAGTGTATTGAAGAAAAGCGCCACACGCATACTTTGTGCACTGCGCTGCACATAACCTTAATTTACTATTAAAGGATAAATATACTGTGGAAGGAAACCGAGTGGACTGCCAGTTTTTTGAAACCATTCAAAGTATTGCATTTTTGGTTAAGGTATTTTGCTGGCAAGACTTGTAGTAAGTGTACATCATCGAGGATCAGACTGATTCACTGAATTCGAAAGTGACACTGAAAACTCTTAATCTAACTCACTGGGCTAGTAGGCATAAGGCAGTGTAAGCACTGAAACACAGGTTTTGTGACGTGTTGAAAAGTCTTACCCGCATAACTTTGATTTCCAGGAAAAGCAAGGAAAGAAATGAAGCACAGTAGCTAAAGAACAAACTTGAAACTTTTGTGTTGCTTTTGGTTGTCCAGTGCGAAGTTTTAGAGTCTCTCAACCTCGTATCATTCTGGTAGTTCAGTTCAGTTTTTTTTTTCTTTTTTTTGCAGTTGGTAAATTTTACTGAATTGTTATTACATAATGCTAGTGGCCTTGATTTGGTAATGCTCTAAATATTTGATTTTCTGTTCACATAGCAATACAGTAGTAACATCTTCTAAATTAATGACGACGGAAATATGGAATAAATAAAATTAAAAACAAGTTTGGAATCCCGAAAACTTTTGCTATCCATGTAATATCGGTTTTATTCCTGGTCCAGGCACAATTCAGCACGATGCGTATGGAACTACTTTCACCCGCATTAATTAATACCTTCACTAACATGGCGGTTATGAAAGCAGTTTGATTGGTTTGTAAAACTGATTTCAGAGTGAATTATGCTGTAACAAAATGTATCAGTGGGGATTCTGGTTAACTTAACTACAACCTCCACTAATATTACTTTCGAAAATCATAGCTTCTATTACCCTCATATAAATAACGACGGGCATCACCTGTGGTACTAGTAGGAATTTATTTACGAAAATCTTGTAAGGAAAAATGAATAACGATCGGGTCTACTGGAGATCGCGATTCCGCCAATATAACATTCAGTAATGACGTCATTACACTGCTGTATTCAATCGCAAGACCCATTATTTTCAAGCAGTAATTCCGTTGTAATACAGCCTGTAGACTACCATTATTTTCAAGCAGAAATTAGGTTGTAATACATCCTGGACCGGCATAATACAGTTTAATGTACTTTGGAAAATATTTCTAGAGGATTCTGGCGTTTTACCACGGCAATTCCTGACGGAATCGTGATATCCAGTAATCCCGATTTATTTACTTTACTTTATTTTACTTTAAATAACGGAAAGTATAATATCAAAAATAGATAACTGTCATTTATTTGAATGATATGTTTCGCGATTCGCACATTTCGTGTAAACTTTCTCTGAGTTTTTTAATAAACTTCATTGTTTCTCATCTTCTGCCAAAAAAATTCTGAGGTTATGTTTTAACCTAGTGCTTATAACTAATACAGGTAATATAACTTAATCATAGAATACCCTTCTCTTTTCGTGATTTTTTGCATGTGGTTGTCGTAGATAAATAAAAAGCAATATGTAAATTTAAACGAACGTACTAATTGTAACTTTGTGACATATTATTGCCTCGCCTTATTTTTTACCCCTGCTTTCCGTATTTCTGATATCTCTGCTCACTGCTATTTTGCAGCCATAATATCGTTGTTGAATTTCGAGTGTCACATCGCTTATACAGTAAATAGTCATATCCTTGATGGTTTAAATCTATTAAACAAGTTATATGAAATCTCATTTAATTGCTAACACACGTATCAAAAACTAAGGGTATCATTTTAATGGTAGTAGGAATTTATTCTGGAAAAGCATATAAGGAGAAACGAATAAGTCATTTGTAATTATATCTTTCGTTATATGAATACCTTACTCATATTAGAATATCAGAGTATTTGGTTAGGATTTTACATAAATAACTGCATTTTACTTTAGATCACGGAGACTATAATTTCGAAAGCGGATAACTGTTATTTATTTGACTAATACATTTCGCATTACGTTTCTCCGAGTTTTTAATAAACTTCATTGTTTCTTATTGTCTGCCAAAAAAATTCTTAGGTTATGGTTTAACCTAGTCCTTATAACTGATACAGATAAAATAGCGTAAATATTGAATCCCCTTCTACTTACATGAATTTCTGCGTCTAGTTGTAAATAAACGAAAAGCAAGATGTAATATGGTGGCTGTTGATTGGCGAGTGAAGGCTGGCACGTGACCATTCTCTAGCCAATAGCAATAGTAGCTATAGACGCATACTCCAGATTAGCATTTTATATAAGAGGATTGGGTAATTTATTGTTAAGGATAACTGAAATACGTGGAAAGTTTGAAGAACTTGTTTCTGAACCATCAGAAGTTTGTAGTCGATGGGGAATAAACAAAGAATTTCACCAGAACAGACTAAGGAAAGCGAAAAACACTTTAATGAGTTGAGTGAAGACGAGAGATTAATAGACCCAAAATCTTTTTTTCAAATCACTGTGTTCTATCCAATGGTAGACACACTTTGTACTCAACTTGATCACCTTTTTGAAGGGATGAAAGCTGTTCTTGACACTTATCAAGTAATACAACCTGATTTTTTTAGCCAATGAAAGTGAAAGTGATATTCACAAAAAGCAGTTGATTTCTGAAATACGTTTCTAAACGATGTGAGTCCAGCCTTTCCTTCACAATATTGTTCAGGGAAAAATTCGTTTCAAAACAAACTGGAAAAAAGGAGTTGCTAATTATACGAGAATAGTCGACCACAGTTCGCTTTCACCAAGCTACCCAGATGTTTGAACAGCATGCATCATATATTTGACTGTTCCTGTGACCGTCCTTTCCTAAGCTTAAATTGATCAAAAATTACTTGGGAAGTACAATGGCTCAAGAAAGACTCAGCAGCCTAGATTTGCTTTCAGTTGAGAATGATTGAGCTCAACATATCAACTTTGACAAAGTAACATGAATCCACTTCTTTGAAAGTTACAAAACAAATGATTAAGAAATAATCAAATGTAACTAATCTTTAATCTTTTCAATCTACACTACTTTCCATGCCTCAGTTCCTGATTCCTTGTCTTTTAAGCAAAGTATGCATTTTAAGTAACTTAATTTACATGTATGGTAACTATATCTTTAATCTAACTTACACTTTTATTTAGAAAAGGCATATTTTAAATTATCAATTAAAAGTTTTCCAATAGTTTAATCTTATTAAAAGTTAACATTTTGAGTTTTTTTAATATTAATAACAGTGTAGCAAATTTTTTCCATATATTTTTAATGTGTGATCTTATAAATTTTTAATAAACATACATTCTTTTTAGAAATTGTACTTTCGTAAATATTTTGCTTTTTATTATTCGCCTTATTCTTTTTACCATACGCACTGAATATTTAATTTCCAAAACATGTATCCTAAAAATAATCAGTTTAATAATTTGTTAATTGTATAACCTAGATAAATACTTGAACATTTGGCTTAGATAACCGTTAGTAGCTAGTTTTGTTACCTTTGCATGGACCAATAGATAGAAACAAATTTTTGTCGAACTGGAATAAACCCCCATGCATATAAATAGGAAGAAATATTGAGGGGCCTCACTATGAAGTTTTGCCCCGGGGCCTCCAAGTTTATAGTTACGTCCCTGAATGAGTCATATTTTTCATTTGTATTTCTGCTATTATATACTTCTTTCCACATTTTATTTATTAAGAAATTATTGAATTGGTTGATCTGCTGATCCTTAAAGCTACGCGATTTTATATTTACCTTTGTGTTAATGTTAGATTCTAACTTTAATGTTAAAATTTGAGCAAAGTGGTCAGAATAACTTGTGTCAAAAATTCACAGCATTATGTCTCCACCCCAACTCCCACAAAACCATCCATTTATTCTGTTCCAAGAGTTCTTCACCTCCACTCTGTATTCAGCCTCTTTATTAAAGTCCGTTCCACTCTTCAAAAATCTCAACAACATGGAAACCGGAGCCATGAGGGAACTTTCCGGAAACTGTAGCATTATCATCCTCCCTGCCGATAAGGGCTCAACCACAGTAGTGATGGACCGCAATAGCTATGAGGCTGAGGCTCTGAGGCAATTATCTCACACAAACACCTACCTACCACACCCTACAGATCCCACCAGCTCCATTTGTCAGGAAATAAAAACTTTCCTGGAATTGCAGGGCCCGTCACAAGGTCTCTCTCCTCAGTCCATCTCGCTCCTAACTCCCCAAAATCCCCGAACACCCACACTATACCTCCTTCCCAGGATCCACAAAGTTGGTAATACGGGGTGGCCTATAGTTGCGGCTTACGCATAACCCACTGAATGGATTTCAGCCTTGGTGGACCAGCATCACCAACCTTTTGTACAGAGTCTTCCCTCCTATGTCAAAGATACCCCACACTTCCTTTAACGTTGTAATAATTTAATTTAATTTAATTGCAATGGAGCACAGGTTCCGGTGGCAATTTCCCTACACACCCATCTTCCCCCTATCCTGCACCCACCTACATATGCCCTCTTCAAATTTTATCTTTAAATTCTTTCAAAGTTTTCGGTAAATTATTCATCTTTTCTCTTGGGAACTCATTCCAATCCCTGACACCCTTACCTACAAAAGAGAATCTTCCCACACCCTTGTGCCTGAAATCGAGTGACAGCTTGTGGTCATGGTCATCTTCTCCCTTCCATGCATTACTTTTCATACCTATTGCAATATCTTTCCATGCCTCCTCGCCAGTATATACCCTGTACACTCCCATGACCCTCCTCATCCTCCTCCTGTCTTGCAATGCATCCCATTCCAGCTCCTTTATCATATCCGTCACTGATTGCATTCTGCGATAATTTCCAGAAACAAATCTAGCAGCCCTTTTTTGCACCCTCTCCAACTCCTGTATTTGATACGTAAAATAAGGGTCCCATACTACACTACCATATTCGAGCAATTGTCTGACCAAAGTTTTGTAATCCAATTCCTTGACTTCTCTCGTACATCCCCTCATCACTCTCTCCAACAAGTGCAGAACTTTGAAACCTTTTCCTACCACCTGTCCTATGTGTCCTGCCCAGTTAAGCTTGTTATCAAAAGTAATGCCAAGATATTTACATTTCAAGTCTTCAGCAAGCAATTCTTTCCCCACCTTATATTCATAATTAACATTTTGTTTTTTATTTGTGTATCTAATAAGCTGACACTTCTTTGCATTTATCTTCATTCCATGTTTACCAACCCAACTAGATATCCTGTCCAGATCACCCTGCAACTGTTTACAATCCTCTATCGTTTTGATTCTTTTATATAGCATTATGTCATCTGCAAACAATCTAATTTCAGATAGTAAACAATCAACACAATTATTCATTTAGAATAATGAATAACAATGGTCCCAATACGCTCCCCTGTGGCACACCCATTTTTACTTCCACTGCTTTTGATACTACGTTTCCTACCCTAACTTTCTGTTTCCTACCTTTTAAAAATTCTTCTATCCAGCAAATCACTTTCTCATCCACTCCAATGGTTTTTACCTTATTTACTGCCATTTTATGGCTTACTCTGTCAAATGCCTTAGACAGATCTAGTTCTACACTATCAATTTGGCCTCCCTTGTCCATTTCATCTGAAATATCTTGCATATATCCCACCAACTGAGATTCGCATGAATATCCTTGCCTGAACCCATGTTGCCTGCTTGAAAACCACTTACGTTCCTCACATATATTTCTGATGTGGTTGCATATCAATCTTGTTTACCTACCACTGATGTCAAACTGATTGGCCTGTAATTCTCAACTCTATTTCTCACCCCTCCTTTATGTACCGGTACTACTATTGCACTTTTCCAGTCCTGTGGTAAGCAGCAAGTGTCTAGACTCAATTTAAATAATATTTCAAGATAAGGTACAATGTCACATCTGGCTATTTTTAAGATATCTGTAGTAATATGATCTTCAACTGCCCCTTTATTTTTATTTTCAACTTTCTTATTTACTTCATGATTTCCTCAGGATAAATTTCAAATTTTTTACTATCGTCATTTCTAATTGTGTTGTTAAGCTCGTTCTCCGAATTAGACCCTACCGTTTCTGATTTATTGTCCCTAATGCTTTCACTAAAGCAGTTACTTAAAATCTCTGCCTTTGTCAAATCCTTAGTAACTTCTTCTCCATCCTTATCTATAAGCGTTTCTACACCCTCCTTTCCCCCTAGTTTCCTGATATAGCCATAGAAATTTCTAGATGCATCAGTCAATGCTCCTCCTGCAGTGACAATAATCTTCATAAACCCATCTTTAGCCACTTTCTTGGCTGTTATTAAGTCCTTGTTTAGTTGTTTTAAATATTCCCTACTACCCTGGTGTCTCTTAACTCTGTTATGTTCTCTTCTTACCAACCTCTTTAACCTCCCCGCTTCCCTATTATAGTACATAGATTCTCTACTTCTCTTTATTTTCTGCCTTGGAATAAATTTCTCTTCCCCCATTGGTATTATCTCCTTGAACTCTTCCCACCTTGACTCTACTGTACCTGAGCCTTCCTTCCATTTGCTGAATTGTTCTCTGAAATATCTCTTCAAATTTGCAACCTGTGCCTTTTTATATTTATACCTATTTCCCCAGTCAATTTTGGCTGCTGGTTTACTGAATCCTCTAATATCCATCAGAACTGCGTCATGATCATGTATTCCTTTAGTTGCTTGACACCCCACAAGGTTTTCATCGGGTTTAATTAGAAATATATCCAAAACATTTTGTCCCCTAGTGGTTTGCTCAACCACTTGTGTAAGTCCTCCTTCCCTTATTAAGATATTTGCAAATCTTTGTTCCCTTGTGTTATTTATCTTATTTCCTTCCCAGTTTACACCTGGTAAATTTAAATCCCCACCAATGATGATCATTCCGTTCTCACATCTGAAATATGAGTATGAATTTAATTTCTCCCGAAGAGCCTCATTCTCTTCTGTCATTGTTCCACTGCGGTAAACAGCCAACACTCTGATTTTTTCTTTTTTATTACCCCAGAAATCTACCCCAAGTAACTCATGGTCATGATCTATGAACGCCAGTGAACTGTGGTAGTTTTTGCTGACTAGTATGAAGACTCCTGCACCAATTGCTCCTCTATCTCTGCGGTACACTCTGTAACCATCAGGAAAAACCTCACTGTCTAGTACTTCTTCTTTTAACCAACTCTCTACCCCAGTTATTACTTGTGATTCGTGCATCTCTATTAAGTTTGCAAATTCGATTACTTTGTTCATTATACTTCTACAGTTTACCATTAGCACCCTTACTACTGGCTTTACATTTTCAGAATGTGTCTCCTCTTTCCCACTTTCACTGCAGTCAGTTATTATGACAAAGTCATCCCACAATGAATATTAATATAGTCATAATTAATATTCAATTTGCTGTTAAGGAGTATTAAATGTGGAAAAAGTTGGAACTGCAATTTTAAGGGGGTTAGGACGTCAAAAATTTTAAAATTTCGATTTTTCAAAAATATGCCCCTTTTGTAGCGCACATCTTCCTGAATAATTTGATGTATAAAACATTTATATTTGAGGTATTATAAGGTACATAATTTAGTCTTAAGTGTATGAAGGTGCAGCGCCACGCCCCTTTGCACAGCATTCTTCTATCATACATAAGTGTATTTGGCTCTGTAGAATTTGAATGTTAATATTTGCGCCAGAAATAGTCATACAAGAAACAAAGGACTATCGATATCAATACTTTCTCTGCTGCTATCGACATGCATTGTTTTGATTGTTGATTTTGTTTGTTCTCCGTTTTGAAAGACTACGAATTCACAGCATCCATTTTCATTAGCACCAAAAACAAGTTTCCTTCTTGAAGCACCGGCTCTGAGAGGTAGCAGTCTTGAGCCACTGGTGTAACATATTTTGGTGTATGTTCAGCGATATCATCGCCAATTGTGAACCGATTTTAATGAAATTTTGTTTGTGGGTAGGGTATACCTTCAAAGTGGTCCCATATAAATTTCAATGAGAAACCTTCCCCTCTACCCCTTTACATCAATTAATTTTTATACAAAACCACGCACGTCTCTTATCCCGTTTCAACGCAAATTTGCACATTGTTCCTTTAAAACACGAATAAAAATACTGATAACTTTTGGTTTGCAAAAATTAATCGCTCTCCCTCTTTACATCCCAAATACAAGCAGAAACTTTAACTGCCATTTTCCGTAAAACACATATTTCTGTATTTAGGTACATGTAACATCCAAAATAAATATCCTATTACTTTCAAACTTTTTATGCTTATTAAACACAAACTCCTTAAAGCAAAACTCTAGAATTTTCCAAATCTATTAAAAATTGTGTTAAAGACTGAGATAATTATCTATAAAATTTGAGTTTTTTCTAAACATCAAGGATAAAATGTAATCGCTCATTCATTCATTCATTTTTTCATAAATTATATAATTCTAGAGTTTCATACAACTGTAAGTATGGTCTGCATGCTGTACAAAATTCACTGAAGAATCTCTCTTACTTATGAAGAAAAGTATACCTAAAGCAATTAATGAAGCCATTAGTAAGTGAAAAAATGGCAGAATTTCACATGTAAAAAGAATTGTTATGTTCTGTTTCTGAACATATACTTCTTTGAATGAATCCTGAATGCTTCTGGGTCATGCTGACAAATTTTTATGAATTTATTTGTAAAATTATAGACAATCAAAATTAAAATGTCCTGTGGTGCTTTTCCTGCTATTAGTCGGCCCGTTAGACATTCGAATAGCCGGACAGTGCCGAGCGCTGGCGACAACCAGGTGCCTCATACATAATGTATCAGGCACTGTAGGATGGAAGATGCCGTTAGGTGAGGGCGATGGCCCCCGGCTCTCCATTGAGGTGTGCAAGGTCAGGGAAAATGTGCGCGGAACGAGTGACGAATGCTAGCTGCGGCACGAAACACGTGATTTTGCCAATCGTGCGTGGCTACATGGTCTACATTTGTTAATGAAAGGCTTCTTGTTCCATGCACTGGAGACATGTCGTCCGACACACTGTCCTAGCTGTTGGTCCACGGTTGGAGCTAGAGGCTTTCTGGCTCAGAAGTTGCTGGAAACAGAGTCTCCCGCCTGGTAGAGGCCATCAGCAGATGCACTAGCGCGGATGGGTCCGTGAATTTGCATCCAACTGTGACACTTTGTCAAGCAGATGCGGCCACGGTAAAGTACCAATGCAAAGGTCAATGGTTCCATAGGGTTTTAACGAGGCTTGCAAACCCGTAATTGACTCCTGAGATTAGATTATCCGCTTTCATCAAGATAATTTACTGAGCTAACCAACTTTCCATGTTCATTAACTTCGAACTTTTTAAGCATCTTGCTCATTATAATTAATTCAAATGATGCTTTTCATTTCAAATGGTGCCCCTGGGATTTTTTTTTTTGTAAATGTTAACTATTATTTGTTGGCCTGCGACGCCACTTTATTGTATATTAACTTTGCAAAATCTTTGAAACATTTAACATCTGTTTATGTTTGCATTTTTCCAGCAAGTTGTAAACGCCGGGCATTGTTTGTTTATTTTCTTTGAATATATTGTGTAACATAACGTTAAATATGCCCGGCCTTGTATAAGCCAGACGACAGAATAAACTGAATACCTTTGTGTACTTTACATTCTTGCAGCATTCAAGGTTCTAGTTCACCAATTAACCAAATTATAAAATTAATATCCATATTCACGGCAAAAGTTGGATGTGATGGTATGCCCCTCTCCGAACCAACCGTTCTAATACAACGTCTAGCCACTGTCCATACACCTCTACCTCCAGACTCCTTCCTAGTCTCCATTGATGTAACCTCCCTCTATACCAATATCCCACACTGTCAGTGTCTCAGTGCCCCTGGAACACTTCCTAGATCTGCGACCTCCACACAGCCGTTTCCTTTCATCCATGGCCCATATGATCCTGTCCAAAAACTTCTTCACCTTTATTTCCACTGTATACCACCAGATACATGGCACTGCCATGGGCACCCGCATGGACCCCTCTTATGCCAACCTGTTCCTTGAGCGTCTGGAGGAATGTTTCCTCAACCACACCCCCTTCAAACCTACTATGTGATTCAGATACATAGATGATATATTTATGATCTGGACCCACAGTGAAAATCAACTTCTAGAATTCCCTTAACAATAGCCATTCCATTAATTTCACTTGTACCTACTACCGTTCACACATCACGTTCCTCGATGTTGACATCACGCTCAGGCAGGGTGCTCTTCACACCTCTGTCCACATCGAACCAACTAATCTATAGCAATATCTACATTTCGACAGTTGCCACCCATTCCATACCAAACGTTCCCTCCCCTACAGCCTTGCTATCCATGGCAAACGTATCTGTGCTGATACTGAATACCTCCCCCAGTATTCCCAAAACCTGTCCCAAGCCCTTATTTCCTGCTCTTATACAGCTAATCTTGTACATAAACAAATCACGCATGCAATCACTCACCCTCCACGGAACCACTCCCACCCGGCTCCTCTAGAATCCAACCGTAACCCTGTCTTTGTCACCCAGTTCTTGCCTGGTCTCGAATCCATCAGTCAAATCCTACAACAGGTGAATGACTTCCTTCGCTCCTTTCCAGAAATGCGCACTCTATTGCCAAAAATTCTGCCAACTGTAAAATTATTATTATTAAATATAAACTTTCATTTCTTTTATTGTTATTTTACATTAACAACACAATTCTCAATTACATCCAAACTTCCGTACTCCACACGATCTCTGCTTCTTTCTCCGCTATTTACGACAAAGATCTTCCTCCTCCTGTACTGTCCAGAGATTTTAATGTACTTTTTATCTGGTAATAACGATGCTTGAAATTCTTTGATGCAATACTTAAGACATAATAATAACACGATATAAAACACTTTTAGCAACACACACATATTAATTATTAATTATTTAAAAAAAACAACTAAGAGTCTGTGTATTCTTACACATCCCCTCGGCCAATTTGTCACCAAAATTTGTCAAATTTTTGTGTGATATAATTTCATTCACCACAATATATTTTCAATATATAGTTACATTCATTCATTTCCTTTACCTACTCCCGGAATAACTTTAGATCACATATATTTCTTAATCCTAACATCTTTCCTGATTTAGGATACTGGAGGTAATATGCGTGCTGATGTGGTCTCCCTACAACTATATAAGGTCCTTCATACACGTCAAAGAACTTTTTAATTTCTGCATTAATGCTGCTGGATCTTCCATGATTCTTCACCAATACTAGCTCACCCAGTTCAAACTCATCATTTCTTGCACGACGATCGTATATCCTCTTCCGCTCCTCCGCTCTCTTTCTCAGGTTCTCGTGCACTAGTGTTCGGCGCTCCTGCTTTGTCAATGGTACAGAATAAGGTTTTACAAAAAATGGTTCATGATCTTTTACCTTCAGTTTGCATTCAAATCCCTTTACACGCCCTGGACAATCGGAAAACACTGTTGAGTTTTCCATCAATATTTCCTCTAATTGCCGCTTTTGACCGTATGATATATGTTTTATGGCATCCACGATTTTTACTATTTCTTGTTGACCAGCCTCCTGGCTCTGATCATACAATGCATCATCTTCTTCATCCGCTTCCCAATCAATCTTTGAATCGTTGCTATTAGTTTCAGTCTTTCCATTCTTTCTTTGTTCTTAATTATTTTCCGTTCAAACGGCACTGCGTATTTCACGTCTCCATTCTCAAATTCCATCCTTTCTTCATTGAAGTTAATTATTGCCTTATACCTTCCCAACCAATCCATCCCCAGGATCCAGTTAACACTTAGCCCGGGTATCACTAGCATATCATGGTCCACTGTCATCTTCCCAATCGTCATGTTCACATATACATGTTGGCGAATTAGCTTGCTTAGTTTTCCGGTGGCACCGACAATTTGTGTTTTACTTGCTGGCATTTCTGTCATCTTTCCCCTTTTCTTTAACTGGTTAAAAAATGATTCAGAAATTGCAGTCACATCGCTTCCTGTGTCCACTAATGCTCGTTGCAGTATTCCAAATACTCCTACCTCTACCAAAGGTTGCATTATCTCTTTACTCCAATCTTCTTTTTCATCTTCTTCTAATAAGTCATCTTCCACTTCACGGTATGACCATCCTCTCCCCTTCATCTTCATCTTCACCTTCCCTTGGGTAGCTTCATCTTCCTTACATCTTCCGTCCTCTTTCTTCCGTATTAGAAAACATTTCACCTCCTCTTCTTCTCCACATTCTTCCTTACTCGCCATTCTATCTATCGAAGGTTCGTAGGCTGCCTTCTCTTCATCCTTGCTTGTCTCTTTTTCATTTTCTTCCGTATTTTTACAATCTTCCCCATCTTCAATGATTTCGTCCATTTCTTCCGTTTCCGACTCATAATTTCCCTCATCCTTATCCGTGAAAGTAGAAAGCATTTCACTCTTCCTCCTGGTTTCTTGGTTTATTTTCTGGTCACCGTTTTCCCATTCTTTCATATTTGCAAGGCCAATTATCTCATTTTGCTCTGCCTTCCTCTTCTCAACATTATTAAACTCGTTGATCTCTTGTATCTGTTCTAAACAATCCCACCATTTCAGTGGTCCGTTGTTATCAGACATTGTGTTCAATTTCTTGTCAAACCTTCGCTTATCTTCGCTGTCATTTTCTGTTCCGTCTCCTTCAGTCTCCATTTCTAGTTTTTCTTTACAGGTTTTCCTAACTTGTTTTATCCAGTTTTCTACTTCCCCTTCCGCTTCTTTGTTCACCGCGTTATCGCAACTTTTTCTTACGTTTGCGTCTTTATCAATATTTTCCATCGAATTGTCCTGAATTTTTTCTTCAGCCCCTTCTCTTTCAAAATATGTCGCAACTTCTTCTAAAACGACTTTTCTTTGCTTAATTACCTCATCTCTATTAAATTTCATTAGCATGCAGTTTGGTTTCCATATAGCTTCTGGTCCTCTAATCTTCCCGGCTTGAGAACGGACCCCTTCAAAAGCCGCTCTTAATTTCCCTTATTATATGTTCCTTCTCGTCTACTTCCATTTACTTGGATGTTACCATATTGCGAAGGCGAATTTTCATTTCCTGATTCGGCCCCGGTCTTGTATCAGCCAAACCTTGCTTTGCATATAGGCTTCTATTTCCTCTTTTCTCGAAGTATGTGTTATTGGCCTGTTGTTGGTATCCTGTCCCAGTATGAAATTTTCCGGGTTCGGTATTCCTGAACATGTTTGGTTCTTTCTCGTTCATTGCATCCCACCTATCGATTTTATCAACTCCTTCTAGAAATTCATGTATGTTTTTCCACTGCATCAACAGTATTTTTTCTTGTACTTGGCGCGGCATCTTCCGCTCCAATATTTCTATAACCTCATCCTCTTCCATGGGCAACGACAAATACTTAAGATTCTTCAATAACTTCTCACAATAATCTCTCAAACTGCCCTGCTGCCTTTTGTAGGGTGCACTGTTTCTAAATTCCTGTTTCACTCGCCGCTGTCTTTCATCGGACCAATATTTCCTCAGGAAAATTTGCAAAAAATCCTCGTAACTTCTGTTACCTCCACCCAATTCACACGTCCACTCCAATGCCTCATTCTTCATCATCATCTTAACGTATTTTATCTTCTCTTCATCCGGCCACTGTCTTGGAAATGCGTCTCTGTACACTTCCACAAAAACATAGGGATGTATCTCGCCGCCAGGTACAAAACTCACTTCAGGCAATTTCATTTGTACTGACTGTACTACATTGTTGCCGACACCGTGCCCTTTCCCGTTCTGAATTTTGTCGATTCGCTGATTCAGCTCTACCCATTGATATACGGCCGTCTCTTTATAGCTTTCCACTTCTCCCTGCAAGTTGACCATTCCAGATTCCAATTCTTTAATATTAGTTTGTACCAGTGAAATTTCATGTTTGGCTTCTTGAATGTCACTCGTAAATTCACTGTTTATCCCTCTCTGCTCGTCCAGTGCTATCTTCACCGACTCCTCGCGGTTCTGCTGTTCTATCTGTATTAACTTTTGTACCTTCTTAAACATTAAATCTTCACGTTGAGAAATATGCTCATGTACTTTGTCTATCTGAGAGTTAATTTCATGAGAAATATTAGCTCTTTCCTTTCTCCATTCTATTATCGTTTGTTGGTGATTATGATTCATTTTCTGCATTTCGCGTTTTGTTTCTATTTGTTCTCTCATAATCATTGCTAACATTTCCTTTATAGAATTACTGTCGTCGTTCCACGGGTTTTTCCCCGCGATGCCAGTTGTTGAATCATCATCACCATCCAATTCGGTAACTGCCCGCTCCTCAACTAATTCCGAATCTTTTCCATCCATTGTTATTTACAAAATTTTCATCACTTCACAAAAATCATACACAGAGAGAGAAAAAAAAATCCGGTGTGGATTTCGAAAAACGAGAAATATCAATTAACGCAGATTTTTCTGACTTACAACGCCGTATTATCAACCAAACACCAACAGCACACACATTATCTGTACATAAATCTTTAAAACTATCTTTAAGAACCTGTATGCGTAATTAAATCTCATATTTTAACATTATACTTTTAATCAATTTCTCTCTTTTAAATTTATCTTGCAAGTCTTTACTCAAAATTAATAACTTTGTCTTCCATTCACAATATCTAAAACTGGTTTTTTCTTCTCCTACCTTTCCGAAGATTGCAGACTTCTTTTATTACGAGCTAAATAATTAGCTCTGTGTCGCGGTCACAGTCGCCACGTGTAAAATTATTATTATTATTTTAAACTTTCATTTCTTTTATTGTTATTTTACATTAACAACACAATTCTCAATTACATCCAAACTTCCGTACTCCACACGATCTCTGCTTCTTTCTCCGCTATTTACGACAAAGATCTTCCTCCTCCTGTACTGTCCAGAGATTTTAATGTACTTTTTATCTGGTAATAACGATGCTTGAAATTCTTTGATGCAATACTTAAGACATAATAATAACACGATATAAAACACTTTTAGCAACACACACATATTAATTATTAATTATTTAAAAAAAAACTAAGAGTCTGTGTATTCTTACACAACGTACTTGTTTCAGCAGACCACCTAACCTCAAAAACATCTTAATTCACAAATAACCTCCATCTGACTCTCCAATAAACACCTTATGGATCTTTTCCCTGTAATAGACCTCGCTGCAAAACCTGCAACATCCATCCTACCACTACTACATATTCCAACCCTGTCACAGGGGAAACCTTTCCCATCACTGCTCACATGCTCCACAATGCACATCATATAACAGCAAACTTGTCGCCATTGCACGACTTCTTATATAGGCCTGACTACAAAACAACTTTCAACCAGAATGAATGGCCACAGACAAACAGTTCACACCCACAATTTATATCTTCCCATACCAGAACATGCTAACTACACAACTCCAACAACCTCAATGACTGTTTCACTATGAGGGCAATCAGAGTTTTCTCCGAAACTACCGCCGTCTCAGAACTTCGCAGTTGGGAACTTGCTTACCAAAATATCCTAGATACCAGACACCCACACGGCCACAACCACCGTTAAAATTCCTTCCCTTGAGGCATCACTCATTATTAGTAGTAGCATTATTGTCATTTAACTAATTACCTTATTTTAATTTTTTTCTAAATTTATCCGTCCATATTTATTTAGGTATTCCCCCCCCCCTTTTGATATATTATTATTTCTACCACCATCTGCGATGTAGATATTTATATACAAAATCTCAGTCACACCGCCATGTTGATAATCCACCCAGTCATGTAGCAACCTTCAGCGTGTGCACACCTCTCGAGCCTCATGACTCATTTTCTCCAACATGAATAAGGTTTAATAATCGAAATATTGTGTATATTTGTGTGTTCGTGATATATGTTCTTCTCCCGTTGCTACCTTCAACTTTGTTGAGTGAAGATTCATTTTCCCTTCCTTGCAATTTATACAGCATTATGTCTGTAATTATTCCTATTTAGGAAAATTTGGTCAATAGTTGCTGAAGAAGTTTTTGTAATGCGTTTAGGTGTTTCTTTCCGCCCTTTTAGACTGAAGGAGATGCAAGGCTCTGTGTATCATTTGTCAACTTTGAATCCTTAGAAAAATCTATGTTAAAATCACCACATGTAATTACAGTTTTATTTACTAACGGTAATGTTTTTAGTGCTTTCTCAAACATGTTAAGGAATATGCTACGATCCTCATCTGGAGATCTGTATACACAAATTATTATAATTTTATTTTTAGGAATGTGTATTCCTGATATTTTGAAGTGCTTTTCTATAGAATATTTTTTGATTGAATTTATTTCTTTAAAATCAATGTCATTTCTAATGAATATACAATTTCCTCCTTGTGTGGATTTACTTCTACAAAAATGTGTGGCTAAAGTTAATTTTGGGAAATTTGTAACATTTGGTTGTGTAGTATTGAGCCAGTGTTCTGTAAAGCATACAACTGCCACCTCTTAAAGCTGTGTTGAGAGAATTAATTCAATTTCATTTTTCTTATTTTTAGGGGATTGCACATTATGATGGTAAACTATAAAGTTTGAACTTGCTTTTACAGTATGTACATTTGCTCGAAAACTTACCTCTTTATGGATGGCCCCTATTTTACAAACTTTACTTGTCTTGACCCTTCCATCCTTGATTTTGTTTTCAAAATCTGCACCTTGATGATTTTGTCCACTGCACTTCAGCACTGTATTCTGCTGGTTGACTTTTATGTTTTTACCATCAACATTTGCACTGTACTGTTGTTGTCTACTGCCATTCAGCACTTGTTGCGCATTCTGCCATTGTTTGTCCAATATAAAAAATGATCTGATTTCTTCAATGATGAGATGATTTTTCTGTTACTCCTTCGGCTGGTTGCAGGATCTTGACTTCTACTCCTTCGGCTGGTTTCAGGTTCTTGACATCTTGATAGAGAGCACTGCTTTCCTTTTTTAACCTTAACTTCACTTTTAGTATTTTGTTGATCTGTTGTTTGATCTTCTTTTTCTTGATGGGCTCCATCTTCTTCCCCCAAAGGTATACTTGCACAGTTTCTGTAGTTCTCTTTATTACATTCACAATGATTTCAGCTATTTTAGTTTTACCTAGATAATTCCTGTGTGTGAAATGGCTTCTGTCTGAGGAATTCATTTCAATAAAGTTTGCATTTTTAAATGCTCTACACATCTTTCTAAACTTCCTGTTAGTTGCTGTTATCTCAGAATTTACACAGGACCATTCAGCCAGATCGTGCCTATGAGGTATACTCGCTACATAAAACTTGACCTCAGGTCTTGAAGTTAGAACTTCTTTAAGCTTCCTAAGATGACAACTATTTTATATTGCTGACAGTTTATAGGCCTCCCACAGGAGACTTCAGTAAATTTTGTAATAAACTTGAGGCAATTCTATTAAATTTATCACAAACTAAATGCGAAATTATCCTCTGTGGAGACTTCAACATAAATTTTGCTGTAGAATGTAACCACACAAATTATCTTCTAGGTATGCTTAGATCATTCAAGCTCTATCAAACTGTAAATTTCCCAATTAGAATTCAAAAGGATAGTAGCACCATTATTGATAACAATTTTGTTGGGCACAATAAATTAGAAATACATGGAACAGTTCCAATGGAAAATGGTTTGTCAGACCACAATGCTCAAATAATTACTTTGGATGTTGTTGGAAATGAAAATAACAAAAAGAAAGGATTTGTAAAAGTTAGGCCATTAAAGAGCAATTCATTAAAAACATTAAATGATGAACTTCTCAATGAGGACTGGAGTAGTGTTTATAAATTAAAAGGGGTAAACAATAAATTCAATTACTTCAACCAAAGGTATTTGGAAATTTACGAGAGGTGTCTCCCTGCAAAACTAGCTCCAATTGGTCAAAAATGAGTAAACGAAAATTGGGTTACAGTTGGTATTAAAACATCTTGCAGACATAAAAGAGAATTGTATGTAAAAGTTGGGAATACTTATAAAACGAGGGTGGTCTGAAAACATTCCGACCTCAACGTGAAGATGGCAGCACTCGTAAATAAAAGCTAGTGAATTTCATTCTTTATCTGTTGAGTTACTCACCAAAGATTCAGCCATTTTGGACGCGCAGTTGCTATGTAACAGTCGTTTGAGTGAGTTGATGTAAGTGTTTTTGTGAAAATGGACAAAATCGAGTATCGAGCCGTCATTAAATATTTGTTTTTGTAAGGCAATACGCCTACGCAAATCAAAGATGAGTTGGATTACCACCAGGGCCGGATTTAAACTATTTTTAGAGTAAGCTGTTCATTTTGTGCCGCCCTTTTCTCCTTCATTCTTATACTAATTACTAATTTATATTACCTTTATTAGGTAGCAAACGAATATATGTATATGTAAATGGATATACATTAAGAGTGACTTAATTACTTGAAAGTATTCAGATTTAGTCATAAAATAGAAACAAGAAAAATGAATGTTTATTATGAAACAAGAATACAAACAAGAAAATAAAAAATGTAATACATAATAATAGTTTTCTACGTTATTTTTGATTGGCGAACATAGAGAAACATCTTTCTCACTGACAGTTTTCTATACGACAAACTTCGTAAGACTTTTTATCGGCAAAGAACAGAAAACGCGTTAAGACGTACACTCTGATTTGTAATAAATTATTATTAAACTATTATAATTTACATTAATTTCAATCAGAATACCGGTTTCGGCATAGTTCAATGCATGTTCCTTAAAAATTTTGAAGAATTTAATTCATTATTAGCTTGGAAATGACGAGTTTCAAAAAATCAATGATTTTTTCAATAAAATTAGGACTTTCGAGCCTACTTTCGGGTACTTTCAACATCCAGATACTCAATTAATGAAATCTTAGATCATACTTTAGTATTTTTATTATAAAAATCATGAAATGTAAGTCTGTCAGCAGAAACTTACCCTGTCTATACAGTCTTCCTTCAGAAATATACGACGGGATACAGACTGTGATGAACAAGATAGAAAGTCAGGAAACTAATGAAGAATTAAATTAATAATTTAGCTAATTGTTCGCTGTCACCACTTACCTAAATGAAAATTGATAGTAAACGTATTTTTCTTTTCTATTAGTTGTTCCGAGTTTGTCACTTCACTACTAGATGTCACCACTTAAATGAAAATTTATAGTAGACGTTTTTGTAATATGTTTATGATCGCACACAAATTTGACGACTTACTAAAGCGAGCACCCTAGGAAATTTGCCGCCCTTAAAACGCTGCCGCCCCTAGGCTGGAGCGTATACTGCCTAATGGGAAATCCAGCACTGCTTACCACAGTGAAATTTTGGGCAGCTGAATTTAAACGTGGCCATAAGAGCTTGGGAGACGATGAACGTTCGGGACGTCAAAAAACTGCAACTACCGACGAAAACATCGCCAAAGTTCACCAATTGTTGCTAGACGACCGCCGAATTGTCTCTGTTAAAGTGAGAGAGATAGCAGAGGTTAAGAACACTTCAAAAGAACGTGTTTGTTACATATTAATTCAACATTTAGGTATGAGAAAGCTGTCTGCGCGTTGGGTGCCGCGTTTGCTCACATTAGACCAAAAATGTGTTGGAATAAACATTTCCAACGCTCTTTTGGCGCAGTTTAGGCGCAATAATTCCAAGTTTTGGAGTCGATTAATTACTGTAGAGGAAACTTGGATACACCATTGTACGCCCGAAACAAAAATACAGTCCAAACAGTGGACTGCAAAGACGGAACCGGCTCCAAAAAAAGCAAAAATTGTTTTTTCGGCTGGGAAAGTGCTGGCGACTGTTTTCTGGGATAGTCATAGAGTTATTTTAATCGATTACCTTCAAAAAGGAAAAACCATTACAGGAGCATACTACGCATCATTACTTGACAAGCTGAAGGCAGAACTTGCGGAAAAACGGCCACATTTTCAGAAAAAGAAAATCCTGTTTCACCAAGTCAACGCATCGTCTCACACCTCAGCGGTTGCCATGGCGAAAGTTCACGAATTCCGGTTTGAACTGCTCGACCATCCGCCTTACTCACCAGATCTAGCCCCAAGCGAATTCTTTTTGTTTCCTCATCTAAAAATTGGGCTCGGAGGACAGAGATTTTCGTCAAATGAAGATGCAATCACCTTCGTGAACAATTATTTTGAAGAGAAAATCACCGAGTACTATTTGGACTGGTTACACAGATGGGAGCATCGCTGGGAGAAGTGTGTAGAGTTACACAAGGAGACTATGACTATGTTAAAAAAAAAAAAAAAAAAAAAAAAAAATCAGCAAAATTTCTTGTATCTTTGTTAGCTCAGAAACTTTTCAGACCACCCTCGTATGCTTCTTAGACAGCATTACAAAACTTACCGTAGATTTTTAATTTAATTTAATTGCAATTTAATTTCAATGGAGCACAGGCTCCGGTGGCAATTTCCCTACACAACCAACCTCCCCCTATCCTACACTCACCTACATTTGCCCTCTACAAATTTTAACTTTAAATTCTTTTAACGTTTTTGGTAGGTTATTCATCATTCCCCTTGGTAACTCATTCCAATCCCTGACACCCTTACCTAAAAAAGAAAATCTTCCCACACCCTTGTGCCTGAAATCAAGTGCCAGCTTATGGTCATGGTCATCTTTTCCCTTCCATGAACTACTTTTCATACCTACTGCAATATCTTTCCATACCTCATCGCCAGTATATGCCCTGTACACTCCTATTACCCTCCTCATCCTCCTCCTTGTAGCATTACCGATACTACAATAACATCCTTGAGGTAGGCGTTGCATGCCACGGGCCAGATGAAACTCTTAAGGAAGTTTCCATAACAACGGGAGATACACAGAGACTAAGAGATTCCTTAGAGCGGCAGCTAAGGAGAGCTTGTAAGGAAGAAGTTCGGTAATGTATTTAATGAATGTATTTAATTTAAAATAAAAGAGTGATTTTAATTGTGCAAAAAAGGGACTAACAGATTAATTATTTGATTAAGCTGCACAAAAGTTATCTTCCGAAATAATATAAATAAAATAAGAAACAGCAAATTTTAAGAAATACGACATGGCGACCGTGACAGGACTTGTTTTAAATAATGATAATTGACTGCTATTTAAGAAATACGACATGGCGACCGTGACAGGACTTAGGTGCTGCAAGGAAAAAAAAAAACTACGTGAATTTATGAATTTGAGGATATAGAGAAAAAAAAAATCAAGAAAAGAAGAGAGGAAAATCCTTGGAATTTGAAAGCACGCAGCGCTACTAGCGGCCGAGCGGGAACCAGCAGAGACAACAACAGCTGAGTCGCGTGAAAATTCAACCACCAGCCACGAAATACGTAAAGTTAAGTGTTTTCAAGACTCCATTATCTTTATTCTTGTAATAAAAAACTTGGTGATAGTAACAAGAAAGTCGACTGTGACAGAAGCGATGTATGGGTAGGATTAGTTTTAAGTTTTGTGGAGTTTAACATAAGCTATTCTTTCGAATCAAATCTTTTCCGGAACCCGTTTTTTGTCATACAAGCACAATTAAGGGACCATATTAATTTGTTGTTTAAAATATGGAGAGTGGTAAAATCTTTGTGGATAGGGACTCCGTGAGTCAGCAAAACATAGCAGATGATGATTTCTCGCTACTGGCCCCAGAATTACAATCGACTCGCGTGGAGAACCTTTTACCAACAGAGCAAAGTCCGGTATTATCACCAGAAATTAGCGACCCAGACTCAGAAGTTTCCGTCGGAAATAAAGATCAGGAAATAGTAAGACTAGATGTCTTAGAAAATGTACTGTGTCGATTTGAGTCGTGACTAACAGCACGACTAACAGAACGACTAACAGCACAACTTACAGCTTTAGAGGATCGAGTAATTAGATCAGAAACTAATGTACAGGCAAAGCTAGATAAGTATGTAGAAAGGGCTGAAAAACAGTATACAAGGATAGATGAGGAACTAAAATTATGCAATAAGAGATTTATTCAATTAGATTTAGAATTACAAAAGAACGAAGAAAAATTTGACATGGTATTTAGTGAGATGGGAGAATGTAAGGAAATGTGACAGGCAAGTACGCATGAAATGCAACGACAACTTAGTGTTGTACATTCAAGGGTCGACGGAATGGAAGGTGAGATATGTAGTAGGCTAAAAGATACTGAACAGCTGAATTACGTCTTGGAAAAGAGGCTTACTGGGGTTGAAGAGGACATTAAGTTACGATATAAGGATATGGATGATCAACTGATGGGATTGAATGACAAAGTGGAGAAGGTCGAAAACATTTTTCAGGAAGTAAATAGGAAGTACAGAACCTCCCACACTCACAGTTTAGCTGACTTACCCAACCAGGTATCATTAAACATCCCGGAAAAGATTGATGTGGAACACTTCACTGATCAAGGAAGGGTGCACCCGGTTAGCTTTATAAGAGGTTTTGAAAACTTTAGAAGTTTCAATGCTTACGATGATTATGAAAAGATAAACTGTGTATATAAACATTTAAAGGGTAGTGCCCGCATTTGGGGAGAACGACAGGTACAAATTGGTAAAACTTATGAAGAATTCAAATCAAGTTTTTTAAATAATTTTTGGTCTAGTGAGAAACAACATGAAATTAGACGGAATTTATGGAATGGTAGATAGTTTCAGCCTGGGCGGGAATCCCTTAAGGATTTCCTACTAAATGAGACATCTAAATGCCACTACTTAGATAACCCACCACCAGAGAAAGAAGTAATATTAGACATAGCCCATCGGATGCCAAAAGAAGTCAAAACCCTTTTAGTAATGCATAATATCAAAACAATAGAAGAGGCAAGTGAATTTGTACATCGATATGAGACACAATGTGACAGGGAGAGATTTTTTCAAGAACACACCAATAGAAATAACTTCTCAGAGGTGAGGCAACACCAGAAACAACCACGAGTGTGTGATGACTATGATAAGGGGAGGAATGGAAGGGGGTTTTCGCAACAAAAGTTCAGAGGCAATGTACGTGGGCTAAGTGGAAGAGGAAACACAGTAAGAAACTATGTACCACAGAGAATAGTTGATAGGGAGGAAGGTTCAGGTGAAGCTCGTACTAACAGAAAAGAGGACAATAATGTTACAAAAAATTGAAAGTTGCCGAAGTTATGGTCCGGGTGGAGGCAATGATAGAAAACGGACCCAATCATGAGAATAGTATAATACCAGTTCCAAGTGTTTTTATTAATAATCCTTGTGAAGACTTAATAGAAGAAGAATTTCAGAGTGAAGAGCTAATTGTCAAAGCACCATTTATAGTAGCATCGGTATATGGAAAGGAGGTAGAAGTATTACTGGATTCAGGGGCTGAAATTTCCTGTATATCAGAGAGTATCTTTGGAACTTTTCAAAACCTTGCAAAGGAATCACAGATCAAAATTGAAACATTACCAGTTAGTGGCATGTCAGTAGTGACTGCAACGGGAGGAAGGAGTAAATGGATAAGGAAACAATTATTATTACAAGTTAAAGTGGGAGAACTTGGTTTTGATTTTGGTGTTTTTGTGGTACCTGACCTCACGACTGATTGCATTCTAGGCATGGACTGGTTAAGGCGTTTTAAGGCCATCATGAATTTTGAACATGGATCTCTTGAATTCACAATGCAGGGTAGAAGATTGAAAATACCAATAGAAAATTTTTGGAAAGAGAAACAGGAACCAACTGTCCGTGTAAACTGGGGAAATGCTGCAGGTTTAACAAAGGAACCTAAATTTCGTGAGAAGCTGGTCAAGTTTGTAGTGCGAGCTATAAAACCAGATATAGAGGCGAAAGTGGAGGAGAAAAGTTTTACAATAGGGAAAGATTGTATTAATGAAGAACATCGAAACATATTAAACAACATATTACATGAATTCAATGATGTGTTTTCTGATACCCCGGGTCTTGTGAAAGGTTATGAATGTAACTTTACAGTCAATTGCAAGACACCTTTTTATGTTAAACCATATGTTATACCGGTTGCTAAGAGAAAACAAGTGGAGGAAGAAATTGACAGAATGATTAAATGGAAAGTGATAGAAAGGTCTAATAGCCCGTTTAACAACCCACTGGTAGTTGTTAGTAAAGCTGACCAATCTGTTCGACTTATTCTGGATGCAAGAATGTTAAATAAGTTTCTAGTGACTGAGAGGGACAACCCCCCACCGGTGGATGAAATATTGCAAAATCTCGGGGGTAAGAGATTCCTAACTTCATTAGATCTAACTGCGTCTTATTGGCAGATACCAATAGCGGAAACGTCTCGGAAGTACACGGCTTTCTTATACCAAGGACGTAGTTATCATTTCCGAGTGTTACCTTTTGGTCTCAATAATGCAGTAGCAAAATTCATCCGGGCATTAGACTTAGTCTTAGGGAAAGACTTACTAGACAAAATATATGTGTATGTAGATGATATATTAATTGCGAGCGAGCCTATTGGAGAACATTGGCGAACTTTGAGAGGAGTATTAACTGCTCTAAGAATGGGTGGTATGACAATAAGACTAAAAAAATGTGTGTTCTTGACTAGTAAAATTGAATTTCTGGGTCACACTGTTACCCCTGCTGGAATCACTCCGAATGCGGAGAATCTTCAGGCAATAAGGGATTTCCCAAGGCTGAAGAACAAAGAACAATTGTTAAGTTTTCTAGGCCATTGCAACTATTATAGAAAGTACATTAAAGGACAAATACTGAATAGTCCACACTTTGAAAGGTTAAAAAAGAAAAATGCTCACTGGCATTGGACTGAACAATGTGAACGTGACTTTCAAGAAGTAAAAGACACCCTGCTTAGGAAGATAAACTTATATGCTCCAAATTGGAACCTACCTATATGTCTTGCAGCAGATAGTTCGGATTATGGTCTTGGATCTGAAATTTTTCAAGAAGTTGGAGAAGGTGAGAATGTAGAGCGAAGACATCTAGCCTTTGCAAGCCGGGTGTTAAACAAGTCAGAACGTAATTACTGTGTCACTCAGAAAGAAGCCTTAGCAATAGTCTGGACATTTCAGAAATTTAGGTATTTTCTACTTGGAAGAAAAATCATAGTTTATACAGACCACAAATCGCTAACCTTTCTGATGCAATGTAAGCTAGTCCATGGCCGATTGACCAGATGGGTTTTGTTATTACAAGAATTTGACTTTGAAATCAAATATATATCAGGCAAGGAAAACAAGGTGGCCAACGCCTTGTCGAGAATACCCCTTGGATGGGATGAAATTGAATCAACACAGTTAGGAATGAAAGACACACACATATACTATATCAAAGGGGTATTAGGGGAGAAGGAGGTGAAACACTGCTTACAATTCATGAAGGAAGAGCAAGAAAAGGACAGTTTAATAAAAGAAGTTATGGACAAACTACGAGGGAAGGACATCCATAACAAATTAAAATTGTACTACTTAATGGTCGATGGAGTTTTGTTCAAGAGAAATCATGAAGACAGTGACGAGTGGAAAGTATGGGTGCGTGAAAAGTATGTGACTTATTTCATTCTGCAACACCACTTTAGCTACGGTCACTATGGCACTAACAAGTGTTATAAAATTATGAAAGAAACATTGTACTTTCCGAACATGGCTCGACGCATTCAGAAAGTTATTACTAATTGTGAATTATGCCAGCTAGTTAAGGCTGATAATGTCAAGTGCGCTGGAGAAATGCATATCAGGTAATAGAATTTTTTAATTATTTGAATGGTATGCTTGGTAAACAGGCGGAGGCCATGACAGCTAAAGATAATGTTATTAAATAACAATTCTGAGTATAATATACTTACTGTAATTTTGGTTTTTTAAGTGATAAGGACAGTAACTCTGTGTCGAAATGTGTGTTACAGACTATATGCCGTTCCAACCAGTAGCAGCTTATGGAAAACCACCAGGGAAAGTTACCTCAAGACATCAGTCCTCGTGATATGTAAAAATGTGTTACTAGCCAAATGTAAAATATAAGCTCTCCTTACCTAAAAGGTAACATTTACAGGAAAGTTTACCATAACCATTTATAATGGTATGGATGTCAAATGGTATGGTAAACTTGGGGGGGCTGTAGCATTACCGATACTACAATAACATCCTTGAGGTAGGCGTTCCAAGCCACAGGCCAGTTGAAACTCTTAAGGGAGTTTCCATAACAACGGGAGATACACAGAGACTAAGAGATTCCTTAGAGCGGCAGCTAAGGAGAGCTTGTGAGGAAGAAGTTCGATAATGTATTTAATGAATGTATTTAATTTAAAATAAAAGAGTGATTTTAATTGTGCAAAAAAGGGACTAACAGATTAATTATTTGATTAAGCTGCACAAAAGTTATCTTCCGAAATAATATAAATAAAATAAGAAACAGCAAATTTTAAGAAATACGACATCCTGTCTTGCAACGAATCCCATTCCAGCTTCTTTATCATATCTGTCACTGATTGCATTCTGCGATAATTTCCAGAAACAAATCTAGCAGCCCTTCTTTGCACCTTCTCCAACTCCTGTATTTGATACTCAAAATGTGGGTCCCATACTACACTACCATATTCGAGCAATGGTCTTACCAAAGTTTTGTAACCCAATTCCTTTACTTCTCTCGTGCATCCCCTCATCACTCTCTCCAACAAGTGCAGAATTTTGAAACCTTTTCCTACCACCTGTCCAATGTGTCCAGCCCAGTTAAGCTTGTTATCAAATGTAATGCCAAGATATTTACATTTCAAGTCTTCAGCAAGCAATTCTTTCCCTACCTTATATTCATAATTAACCTTTTGTTTTTTATTTGTGTATCTAATTAGCTGACTCTTCTTTGCATTTATCTTCATCCCATGTTTACCAACCCAACTAGATATCCTGTCTAGATCACCCTGCAACTGTTTACAGTCCTCTATCGTTTTGATCCTTTTATACAGCATTATGTCATCTGCAAACAATCTAATTTCAGATAGTAAACAATCAACACAATTATTCATTAGAACAATGAATGAGACGCTAAACGTTTGGCCAAAAACGACAAGATTACTAGTTCAGATAATAAGATAAAAAGTGTTTGGAATATTATTAAAAGAGAAACAACTGTATCATCCCTTGAACATAAACCTATATCTTTAAGCATTAATGATAAACTTGTAAATGACCCCTCTTTTGAAGAAAATGCTTTTAATAACTACTTCTTAACAGTTGCTGAAAAAATAAAAGGGAATATGGGATGCTATAACAATACTTAAATTCATGTGGCAGGCTCGGATGTGACCACATCTTTCCCCCTGCCATATGTCTCGCCTCCTACATGAATAAGACTTAGGTCGAAATATTGTGTAATTCTTTTGTTTTTGTGTTTTTACGTGTCTCGCCCTCCTGCCTTCATCTGTGGTAAGTGACGGGTAACTGTTTATTTTCCCTATCCTATCTTATTTTCAGTGCCTCGCGGCAGTTTCTTTGTTTCCTTTATCCAATACTTAAATCCTTGTCACTAAAAACAGTATCTATGTCTCTATATCCCACCAGTCAAAATGAAATGGAAAAAATTATTAAATCCCTCAAAAATAAAAGGTCGCTGGTTACGACAAGGTTTGAACCCATGTAGTGAAAGAATGTAGCACCAGCATTAGTAGAGTTATTAGTCATATTTGTAATAGTTCTTTTGAAGAAGGTATTTTCCCTAACTCAATCAAGAAGTCAACAATTCCACTTTATAAAAAGGGTGATACCGGTACCTCAAAGACTGAGAATTACAGACCCATATTACTTCTGTTAGTATTTTCAAAAATCTTTGAAAAAGCTATCTACAGAAGGGTGTAAGCACATCTACAGAAGAATGACCTACCCAGTAAAGCACAGTTTGGTTTTAGGCAAGGTGTTTCAACAGATTCAGCAATGTTTGCTTTTGTAAACAACATACTGGAAGCAATGCATCAAAAATTAAATTCCATAGGAATGTTCTATGATCTTGCTAAGGCCTTTGACTGTGATGATCATGAGATTCTCCCAGGTAAATTAGACCACTATGGAGTTAGTGGTAAGCTAGGACTCTAGTTTATATCATACTTTGAAAATAGAAAGCAATGTGTTTCATTGAAATATGTTAATTCAGGAGATGTTATAAACTCAGAATAGGGTATAGTTAAATGTATTGTGCTTCAGTGTTCAATTCTTGGCACTCTGCTGTTCTTAATTTATATAAACGATCTCCCACATATACTAGATGATATTGAATACATGGTGCTCTTTGCGGATGATACTAGCATATCGTTGAAAGACTCATCAGTACAAAACCTTGAAAACACAGCACATGATGCTATAAAGAAAATTAACAGGTGGTATAATGCAAACAAACTAATACTTAATGTAGAAAAGACACAGTTACTTCAATTTGTTACAAAAAATAAAACAAAGGACAGCTATAATGTGATATCGGAAGGAAAAGCAATCAATGAAAACAGTTTCAAAAAATTCCTGGGTGTATATATATATAGATAACAAATTGAATTGGAAGTAACATATTCAACAACTTCTAAAAAAACTGAATTCTGCAACATTTTCGCTGAGGCTAATATCTAGGATAGCTAATACAGAAACCCGAAAGTTAGTATATTTTCAATCCTTGCTCACTTGTGGCATCTCATTCTGGGGAAACTCTTCAAAAGTACAGAGGGTATTTAAATTACAAAAGCGTGCTGTAAGAACTATTTGTGAAGCAAGCCCACAGATGTTGTGCAGAAATCTGTTTAAAAATATAGGTGTACTTAAAATGACAGCGCAGTATATATACTCCATACTATCATATCTAGTGGAAAATCCTGAACACTTCAAACTTGATGCTGACATACATAGCCATAATGCTAGGAATAAATATAATATTCACAAGGATTAAAAATCACTGTCAATTGTACAGAAAGGTATAACATTTACTGGAGCTTCCTTATTCAATGTCATACCAAAAGAAATTAAATATTATCGAAGAAGACCCAACTACTTTAAGTCCAAACTGAAAGAGTTTCTGCTTCAGAACCAATTTTACTCTGTGAAAGAATTTTCTTCTTGGAAATTGGTAACTAAGAAGGCTGAGAAAATATTATATATGGTGTAAGGAAGGTGACAAAGTTGTCCACAATTACTAAAATGATATATGGTTCTTCTTTCTATTGAAACTGTTGACAAATGATGTAATTACACTGTTTACAAAATTCACTCATATATAGTAACTAACATTAAATTAAATTAAATTAAATTGCTATTGAGCGCATGCTCCGGTGGCAATTTCCTTAAACACCCATCTTCCCCCTTTTCTGCATCCACCTACATTTACCCTTTACAAATTTTAACTTTAAATTCTTTCAATGTTTTTGACAAATTATTCATCAATTCTCTTGGTAACTTATTACAATCCCTGACACCCTTACATAAAGAAGAGAACCTTCCTTCACCCTTGTGCCTGAAATCGAGTGCCAGCTTGTGGTCATGGTCATCTATGGTCATCTTTTCCCTTCCATGCATTACTTTCAATTCTTTCACCAACATCTTTCCAAGCCTCATCACCAATATACACCTGGTACACTCCCATGATCCTCTTAACCCTCCTTCTGTCTTCCAATGAGTCCCACTCCAGCTCTTTTATCATATCTGTTACAGATTGCGACCTGTGATAATTTCCAGAAACAAATCTAGCAGTCCTTCTTTGCACCCTCTCCAACTCCTGTATTTGATACTCAAAATGTGGGTCCCATACTACACTACCATATTCAAGCAATGGTCTGACCAAAGTTTTGTAACCCAATTCCTTTACTTCTCTCGTACATCCCCTCATCACCCTCTCCAACAAATGCAGAATTTTGAAACCTTTTCCTACTACCTGTCTAATGTGATCTGCCCAGTTAAGCTTGTTTTCAAAATGTAATGCCAAGATATTTATATTTCAAGTCTTCTATAAGCAATTCTTTCCCCACATTATAAACATAATAAACCTTTAGTTTTTTATTTGTGTATCTAATAAGCTGACTCTTCTTTACATTTATCTTCATCCCATGTTAACCAACCCAACTAGATATCCTGTCCCAATCACCCTGCAATTGTTTACAATCCTCCACCGTTTTGATCCTTGTATATAGCATTATGTCATCTGCAAACAATCTAATTTCTGATAGTAAACAATCAACACAATGATCATTAGAATAATAAATAGCAATGGTCCTAATATGCTACCCTGTGGCACTCCCATTTTTACTTCCACTTCTTTTGATGCCGCATTTCCTACCCCAACTTTCTATTTTCTACCTTTAAAAAATTCTTCTATCCAGCAAATCACTTTCTGATCCACTGCAATAGATTTTACCTTATTTGCTACCATTTTATGGCTCACTCTGTCAAATGCCTTTGGAAGATCTAGTGCTAAACTATCAATTTGAACTTCCTTTTCCATTTCATCCAAAATATCTTGCATATATCCCACCAACTGAGATTCACATGAATATCCTTGCCTAAAGCCATGTTGCCTACTTGAAAACCACTTACGCTCCTCACATATATTTCTGACGTGGTTGCATAAAATCTCTCCATTAGTTTATCTACCACTGATGTCAAGCTAATAGGTCTATAATTTTCGACTCTATTTCTAACCCCTCCTTTATTTCCTGGCACTGTTATCACACTTCTCCATTCCTGTGGTAAGCAGCAAGTATCAAGACTCAATTTAAATAATATTTCAAGATAAGGTCACATCCGGCTATTTTTAAGACATGTGTAATAATATTATCTACACCAGCACCTTTATGTTTTTTTTTTTTTTTTTTTTTGCTTTCTTAGTTCCTTCATGATATCTTCAGGATGAATTTCAAATTTTATGGTCTGCTCATTTCTAATTGTTTTGATAAGCTTGTTGTCCGATTCAGAACCATCTGTTTCTGATTCATTGTCCCTAATGCTTTCACTAAACCAGTTACTTAAAATCTCTGCCTTTTTTAAATCCTCCGTAACTTCTTGTCCATCCTTATCTATAAGTGTCTCAACACCCTCCCTTCCTCTCAGTTTTCTAAAATAGTTATAGAAATTTCTAGATGAATCAGTCAATGGTCCCTCTGTACTGACAATACTCTTCGTAAATCCATCTTTAGCCACCTTCTTAGCTATTATTATGTCCTTGTTTTATTGTTTTAAATATTCCCGATTACCCTGCTGTGTCTTAACTCTGTTATGTTCTCTTCTTACCAACATTTTACTGGTTAAGCCTCACCTCCCTGTTACAGTAGAAAGGTTCTCTAATCCTTTTTATTTTCTGTTTTCGAATAATTTTTCTTCCCCCTTTCTTATTATCTCCTTGAACTCTTCCCACCTTGACGTTACTGTACTTGTGCCTTCCTTCCATTTGCTGAAACGTTTTCTGGAATATCTCTTCAAATTTGAAATCTGTGTCATTTTATGATTGTATCAATTTCCCATCAATTTTGGCTGCCAGCCAAAATTGACGGGAATCCTCTAATATCCATCAGAACTGCTTCATGATCACGTATTCCCTTGGTTACTTGACACGCTACAAGGTTATCATCAGGCTTTATTAGGAACATATCCAAAAAAATTTGTCCCCTAGTGTTCTGCTCTACTACTTGTGTAAATCCTCCTTCCCTTATTAGAGCATTTGCAAATCTCTGTTCCCTTGTGTTATTAATCTTAGTTCCTACCCAATTTACACCTGGATAATTTAAATCCTTGCCAATATAGACCATTCTATTCTCACCTCTGAAATCTGAGTATGAATTTAATTTCCCCGCAAGAGCCCCATCTTCATCTGCCATCTTCCATTGCGGCATGCAGCCAACACCCTAATTTTTTCTTTTTTACTGCCCCAGAAATCTACCCCAAGTAACTCATGGTCATGGTCTATGAAAACCAGTGAACTGTGGTAGGTTTTGTTAACTAGTATGAAAACTCGTCCACCAATTGCTCCCCTATCTCTGCGATACACTGTGTAACTATCGAGAAAAACTTTAGTGTCTAGTATTTATAAACGTTTCTCGGAAAAAACAAACCGAGTAATATTGTTATTAATGCACAATATTTCGGCGACTTTATTCTCCGTCGCCATCTTCAGGTGCAGTTGCAAGTCTTGAAGTCTGCCTTGAAGTCAGCCTTGAGCGTGTTGTTTGTAAACTGGCATGGCAACAACAGATGTTGTTATGTTGCCTAGCAGCATCTCAGACTCTCTACCCCTATTACTACTTGTGGCTCGTGTATTTCAATTAAGTTTGCAAATTCGATTACTTTGTTCATTATACTTCTACAGTTCACCAATGAACCCTTATTACTGGCTGTATATTTTTAAGTTACCTCCTCCTTCCCAGTTCAAACGGTATAGAATGCACTCAAAAATTGCTGTAAAAAATTATCATGCTACCAGGTTTTTAAGTAATTGATTGTTTATCGGTTGTTGGTAATATAATTGATATTGTTAATAAGTGTGTGTACCTTTCCACGTAAATAGTAGCTAACATGACATAATGTGTAGTTGTATATTACAGTGGAAACTTATTATGGTAACTGGTTGGTAAGAAAATAACTGGTTATTAGATGCTGGTAACAACTGTATACACTGTTCCACGTATGTATTAATTAACTCGGGATTGTATTTGCAGATTACAGTGGATATTGATTATACTAATGGGTTTTCAGTAGCTAACTTGTTATCAATTGCTGGTAAAATAATTGATATTATTAATAAGTGTATGTACTGTTCCACATCCCCGAGACTATTCTCATATGGGATCAAAGTGAACATATCTATCTAGCTATCTATCAGGGATGCTGAACCAATGGCAAATAATTTGGGCACGTCATTAATTAAGCAGGAACCTAATTGATATAAATAATTTATTATTTTGTCCACATAATTTGAGATCATAGTAACAAAGATCATCGTTTACGAAACTACTGGTGCCAAAACAACTACAGATTGGGCAAATTTGGGCTAATTTCTGACCAAATGGACTGAGTGAACACATGGAGTAAGGAAGATAGTCGAGACGAAGAAACGCTAAATCTGTGTAATCTCATATAAAAACTCGTCTCCTACTGCGCTTGCGTGACAGCCATAGTAATAACCCCAAAACATTGGGCTGATTTCACTGTGTTTGCTACTGTGAATATTTCATTTTCTAATATTTCAAAGTTTTTTTACTATGCCAAGTTGTGTTGCATATGGTTGCACAAACAGACAAGATAGAAAACAACATGGAATAACGTTTCATAACTAAATCACATTGCAATTATTGTTCTTGCAGTGTTTGATAGATAACTGCAAGATTAGAGCCTGTGGGGGTGTCCATAAATTACGTGAGGTGAAATGGGAGGGGGTATCTGGCGAAATATCACCAAATCTCCCCAAAGGGAAGGGGGGTCAACGGAAATCTCGTGAGGTTTTATAAATTTTTGTTGGATTGTAAAGCTAAAAAAAAAAAAAAGGTCTACAAGTGACGCGACGGACCAGATCTCACCAGAGAGGGGAGGGGAGTCGAACCAGTTCTCACCAGTGGGGGGCGAGGGATCCGGAAATCTGGAAAAACACCTCACGTAATTTATGGATGCCCTGTATCGCTATAAATTTATTCATTGCACTCAATAGGATGATATCGTTCTCAAATGTTTGTTGGTGTAGTGTAGATAATCAGCATATGTGACTACTTTGCACCTAAAAGGCTAGCCTTAATATAAACCAAGTGTTGAAAGTCTAATTTAAGCGGTCCAAGTTTACATCGCGATACAGTGAATGTGCATGCATTAGTCCATTTTCAGTTTACACTGAAAGTGTACGATGAAATTAATTGTGATAATTTGTGCTGTGTGTGCTACTAAACTTGATGAAGCAAACATTGCTACCCGAAATATAGTTCGCGATGCATTTCATGTGTTTAAATCTGTCCACATAGTTTAATTTTGTAGGGGCAATATTAATGGAAATGTAGGTAGGTTGAAATGCGACGTGTACCAGAAGGGTACAAACAATTTATTTATTATTAGTTACTAATTTCATGAGCACTATGTTAGTGACACAACGTGTATCGCTATGTAAACAACTTCCATCTAAGCTTCATACTTTTAATGTATGGTAAGAAGATAAATGTACTGATGTTGCTAGCAAAGTTCTGTAGGCACCCAACAGTACAATATCTTCTGAGTAAGCTCAGAAGCTATGAGGTCTTTCGAAGGGTTCAATTTTTTTTATATATAAAAAAGTTCTAAACACTGACTTATCCTAACCTAATCACCCCAATTTGGAGACAGCATTCCTCGAGAACTAAGTGGAATATCGAAGAAATTTACATTTTCGATTTGCCTCGTCGTGTTACATAAGAATCTATCAACAAATTTGACCTTGGGGAAAGTTTTCTTCTGAATTTCAACTTTTGAGACAGTATATCTCGAGAACTAAGCAGGATATATATATTTTTAAAAAAATCTTCATTTTTGATCTGTCTCGTCGAGTTACATAATAATCCACCATCAAATTGTGGTTCCACGGTTGTCGTATGATTCCCTTGAGGTTTTTGTGCCTATTCCCCGTGTTTCTATGGCTGGCCAATATGGCGACCTCCCCACCCCATTTCTCTCTATTCGGTTTCAGTCCAGTGCGTGGTGAAGGTCCCTTGCCTCGTCTCTACTATCTTCATTCCTCCATGAGCGAGCAAGCACAGGTGGCGCGGCGACGGGAGGGGCGCTAACTTATTCACTTGTTTGTTTTGTTAACGTCATTGATTGCTTTTATCTTAAGCATGGTTCTTGCGGTTTATAAACTAGTTTCGTTAACACAGCTGCTTGTTTAAGTTTGTTTAACTTATATTTACTACTATTCAAAATGGATAGTTTCGTAAGAAAAAGAAAAAGTGCAAAGTAAGTGTAATAGGGAATTTCAACCTTGGTGTACTGAGAAATATGGCATGATTAATTAAGGTGATAAAGCGGTGTGTGTTTCGTGTTCTGGAACAGTGGTATGTAGAACATCATCTGTAAAACGGCACTATGAAACAAATCACAAATCTCTTTGTAAAAAAAGCGAACCAGAACAAAAAGAATTCATTGCCTGTGCAATTAAAGTTAGAAATAAACAATCGACGTCTATGATTAAGTATGTTAACAAGGATAGTCATACTAGTGCCGCAAGTTTTTCTGCTGCAAATGTTATTGCTCGACGGGCCCGGGGTAAAATGGGCGACCTTTCTTTTTTTTTAGCTCTACAACCTGGCGGGCCGACAATGGGGGGCCCTACCCTACAGTCAGTGATCGGGGCTCCCATCAGCCGCATCCGCTTACTCCCTCCCTAGAAGGAATCCTGGTTAACATTCACCCCATCACGTGTTGAAGACTTTGAAAATAAAGATAATTCAGTGCATCAAAGCTACTCCTTTATACAGGAACACAATAAAAGATAGAATAATAAAACTGGCAAAACATGTGAAAGAACAACAAACAAACGACATAGCACTGTCACTGCCTTTTCTTTATAGGCAGGGTGGAGGATGGAGGACTGTCCGAAGACATTGCCTACAGCAGTAATTAGATGGTTCAAGAATTTTCTGTGGGTTCACCTTCACGGTGGTGTCAGGTTATTTGCATAACTTGTTATGACTTCCGTCAATAACATGTTTTTTTGATGAAGCAGCTGCATTATGAAGCTTAAGATTATGCTGTTGGAGTTCGTGTAGTCCGCCTGTTGTCGATAGTGGTGTGTAGCGGACTGCTTCACCGTCGCGAGTAGCTCTGGACCGGTCGCTGCAGGTCGTCGAATATTGCTGTTGCCGCTGTTGCGCTCCCCTGCTTAGGTCGTCTTCTGTGTACGCAACTTCTTGTTTCTGTGGCTGTTGAAGGACTGGGTGACTCTGCTCTCAGTATGGCTGGATTCAAGATGACAGAGAATATTTCTCTGCTGAGGACTGCTGATGACAGTTGCATGGTAGGAGTGGTCTCCGGAGGCGAGGTCCTGGAGTCTTGTGTGCTTTTAGTGGCCCCGCGGCGCTGCTGTGGATGCCTCTTACGTTGCAGCTTCCATGATCTACATCTTCTGTAAGAAGCTGCGTGCCCAGACCCGCAGTTGCAGCAAGTGGGTTCATCGCGGGGTTTCTTGCAGGCGCCGAGTTCGTGATCGCCTCCATAGCGAACACACCTGGCGGTTCAGTGCATTTGCTGGCGTGGTGCCAGACGTTCTGGCACTTGAACCACTGGACCAGTTTATGTGAGGGCGGCTTCGCTTCGGTTGTTGGTTTGTCTGCTGTCTGCATGGTGGCATCTGACTTCTTCTTCACGCGAATCATATGAAATGTAGCTTTCCTGAAGGATCTGGATGACTGCCGCGAAGTCGTCGGGGCAGGAGGGAAGGACCTTCATCCCCTGATGGACTGGCCAGCTAAACATGGGCGGCTTCATTTTACGCTGCGGCAGAGCCAGAAAGTCACAGTACTTCCCTGCGCAGTTGACGGTGATAGGTGTTACTGGGCCTTCCCTTAAGGCAGGGGAGTCGGCTGGTGGTCACTCAGGCGAGAACGAATGGGTGAGGACGATGGGGCGTCACCTTGAAGTTTCGTCCACTCGCTGGATCGAAGGCGAGGGCCTTGAATCTTCTTTTGATGTAATCAGCGTAATCCTCCCAGTTAAAGTCGCTGGCAAGCGGGATCGGAAACACAAGTGCCACCGGCCTCGCCGCGACTCCCACAGGGAGGTACTTCTTGGCGAGATGGTGGTGCTCGCGGCTAGTTAGGGCCTGCTCGAAGGTAGCGGCGTCGCAGGTTGGTATATCCCAGCTGAACAGAAGTTCATCTAGGTGGACTGTGATGGTGAATTTCCACTGCTTGGGATTTCCGCGATCGAGTAGTTTTCTCCACACTTTCATGGCACAATCTTCTGGTCTGACGCCTTCCACGACTCGTTCAGTAGCTCCAGAAGGAAGGTACGAGACCTCCGCCCAGATGCCAACTTCCCGTGGGAAGGCGCCAGCAGCAATGCACTTCCTCTTCGATTTCATCTTCCTGGCCTAAGCAGTCTGCACAAGCGTCTCGGGAGCGCTAGTAGGTGCATCGGTGTCTGCCTTGGACCTGGTAGATGGGTACGAACGTGTAGACGCACAGGCGTCCTGAAGGCAACAATAGATGCAGTTGTGTCTGCCATAGCGAGTGGGCCAAGTAAAGTTGAGTTGAGTGACAAACGAATGATATCAAGTCATCTCATTTTATATCGCTGTGTCTTGACGAAACTACTGATGTAACTAAATCTGCTCATTTAGCTGTTTTTTTAATCGATATTGTGTAGTTAACGAGATCAAGGAAGAATTAATTGCGATAACGTCGTAATCAGCAACTACTATGAGCACAAATATTTGTAGGGCTGTTAAAAATTTACTTGCTGAGAAAGAAGTAGATTTAAGCAAAATTGTTTCGATAAGACTGATGCTGCTCCAAGTATGGTGGGCAAAATAAATGTTTTTATCAATTTATTTCAAACACACACAGGACATCCGATTCTCGAATTCCACTGCATCATACATTAGCAAGCCTTGTGTGCAAAAGGTGGATTCGCTTCCCTTGATAATATAATGGACGTGGTCGCAAAAATAGTGAACCCCATATCGTCGCATACTTTAAATAAGCGAAAATTTGATGCCTTGTTGGATGAAGTGAACTCAGTGTACAATGGCTTACTGATGTATAACAATGTTCGCTGGTTGAGCCGCGGTAACGTACTTCCCGGCCCTCCCTAAACGGGCGCACAAGACGTGCAACGCACGCGGGTGGCAAATCCAGGGGGATGGCAAATCGAGTGATCGACTATCACCGCACTAAGAGTTTCCACTCCATTGTCGCCACCGGGATAGTAGCAGAGCTAAAAAAAACGTCGGCACGAAATAGATTTGCAGTGCTGCATATAGGGGGCGGCAAATTTATGTAGCGGCGGCCTCGTTTTAGCTCAACTGCTGCTTTAGGTGGCGACAATGGTTGCGGCGACGACAATTGAAATGGCAACAATGGGGGCGGCAAAATATTGTTCGAAGGGGCGGCAATAATCGGTATTGCACAAGGGTGTTCAAACAGCTAGCGGCGTACTTCAAAGATTTGTTGATTGTTTGGAAGAAATCAGACTGTTTTTACAAAATGAGGGGAAAATTGAACCATTTCAAAGTTGGTGGATGTTATCTGGCTTTCAAAATTAATATTTTTTGCGGACATGTGCCAGAATTTCAATGAATCGAACGCGAAGCTTCAAGGCGCAAACAAAACAATTACCGTTATGCTAGATCTCAGTCGTGCTTTTGAGGCTAAACTGCAAGTTTTCAGTAGCGATTTTATTTCCATAATTACAAGTATTTCCAAAACTTGAAAAAATCACCAGAGATTTGGATGTACATGAAAACCAGAACAATTAAAACTCACTAAAGAGTTATCTTTCGTAATTAATTCTTCAATTGAAGAATTTTCTTCAAGATTTTCTCAGTTCAAAGAATTATCGGAAACACTCAAGTTTATTATGAATCCTGATGTGACTTCACCTGATAAACTGAACTTGTCTAAATTTGATTGGTTGGAAATTGAAGAAATGGAAATGCATCTGATTTAGTTCCAGTGTAGTTCAATATGGATTCAAAAATTCATCGAAATAAGGAAGGGGTAGGAATTAAATGAATTAGCAAGCAATGTGAGTAAAAATGCCAATACCAACATTATGGAAACTTGGAATTAAATTCCAGACACATTTAGCTGTCTTAAGAAGCTGGCTTTAGCTATCTTAACAATATTTTCATCTACCTGTGCCTGTAAGTCATTATTTTCAGAAGTTAATAACATTAAAGACGCTTCGGAACCGTTTGTCAGATGACTCCACTTCAGCTTGCATTCTGCTAAAAGTAACGAACTATGAACCTAATATAAGCTGTTTGGTATCTAATTTACAACAATCGCACTAGTTTCATCTATGTAAATAAACACAAAACTGTTAATGTTAGACTTGCTTAGTATAAAAATGTATATTTCTGGCTGCAAATATATGTTTTAAAGGTGATGGTATTTAGTTTTATTTATCTTCCCATTAATCACTAAGATATGATTGTTTACTGGCACGCAATACTTTCAGTCAACATTTCCTTAGAATAAATGGCACGTGGATCAATAAAGGTTCGCCATCCTTGATCTAGTCTATGATTTCAGTAGACAATGTCAGAAATATAGAAATGCATTTCTTACCCTAGTACACTGAACTGCAGTCCAGTATGGCTAAATGGCATGACATAAAAAAACTCAGCTAAACGACACAAAGAGAACAATATCTGGAACTGTAAAATTTACACCTACAGAATGGTTACCAGTACTTTCTAACACCCATCATTTAAATCTCTGAAGACAAGCTGCTTCAAAAAACGAATAGCAGAAATGTTTAAGAAACCCACATTTTTCAGTACATCAGTACTGCCCACGTAGAACTCAAAACAGATTAAAGTCAAGATATTCAAGATGGAAGTTTGGTGACATGCTGGTACAAAATCACAACATAAATGAAGCAAAGCGCCAAGACCTTACCCTCGATTCAACGTACCTAGGAATACTTGGAAGACACTGAGTTATGTGAGAACAGATCACTGTAGATGCAACTACCGAATGCGCAAGTGGAAAATAATAGAGAATCCTAATTGTGACTGTGGCAACCACCAGCAAACTCCCTATCACATCTCGATGGAATGCGCTCTTAGGAGATTCACTGAAAGTATAAGGATGTACGGAGCTCCGCATCCGTAACATTTAATGAGGAAGTATAACCGAGATTTTGTTTACATTGCAATGTATATATCTTAAACTTTTCTCTTTGTACGAAAATCGGCCCATCGTCGCTTAGCTAATAACAACGTGTAATAAAAGTAACAATGAACTGAAAGCGGCCTATTCACGTTTCAATTTGTGGGACCTCCGTGTAGAACTACCGTAGGATGCCCTCACCCATTCACACCAGAGGCCTTATCTCACACTTGTAGTGTTTATCCTACGGTATAGCTTGTTGGACGACAAGGGACTGTGTTGGTTGTCTGGAAGTCCACACACATCCAACACGTCATACATGTTGTACTGCAGCCCCTTTCACGGCCCAAAAAGAATCCTACAATGGAAAATCGGATCATCACAAGGCCTACAAACTGGACTGTGAATGGGACGCTAGAACTGTGAAAAGGCGCCTGGCGCGTACGGAGATGAGCGGCGAGGGGTCTGAGCGGGACGCCGCGAACTCCGCAAAGTTCATTTGACAAACATTTTTTTGCTGACGCACGCGTAGTTATGTAAATAATTTAATTCATTTGTTAAATCATCCCACGTAAAATAAATCAATCTTGCAGTATCAGATTGAAATAGACTTTGTTTATGCAAAACGTAGAATTTGTGATAAAAATCTGTTTTTTATTTTTGATAATATATTAATGTAATAAATAATTATAAATTTATTTTTCCACCTCCGCATCTGGAAAGATGATATCTGTCACAAGTTCACAACCTTAAGTGAAACGATCGAGCAGCTAGCACAGGGGCAACTAAATGGTTGCAATCTCTCAACATCAATCTGTAGAAACAGCTCTGTCTCATTTCATCTATTATAATTCAATACAATTACTATTTTCGTATCTTTATGCCATACCAAATCCATAAAAAAATGAAACAATGATGGGTAATTAGGCAGCAGTCAGAGCAACACTTCATCATCTTACTACCAGGCCCGCCGTAAGCGGGCGTGCAACGCGTGCGCCGCACGCGGGCGGCACATCGAGGGGGGGCGGCAAAACGAGCGATCGACAGTCGCCACCCCGCGATAGTTGCCACGCCATTGTCGCCGCGACGAAATTTGCAGCGTATTATGTAAGGGGCGACCTTTTTTTTAGCTCAACAGCTGCTTCGGGCGGCCGGCGACACTCGGAATGGCAACAATGGGGGCGGCAAATAATGTTTGAAGGGGCGGCAATCTCACAGTTTTCTGACCCGGTTCGGAAATTTCCAAAATCCACCACTGGCTGTAGTTAGGACAGGGGGCGGCATAATCGGTATTGCACGCGGGCGCTCAAACAGCTAGCGGCGGGCCTGCTTACTACTTTGGAAACTGAGAATGTTTTACATGTACAAACTGCAAGGCCGTTGCCACCAACGTCGACAAAGAATGAGAAAAGAGATGGCTTTTCGACTCGACTGCCAGAGAAAGTAACTTTGGCGTCGAGCAATCTCCAACAATGTTAACGGCAAGTCATGACTAATGATATGGTGAGCTACAACTTAGCGGGAAAGAAATTATGTTGATGAATAGACTTACGACAGGGCACACTTTCATAAGCGACAAAAAATAAATCATGCGGTTGGTGGATACACCAACGAATTTCTTCTGTGAATCTGTGGAGGATACATTGCTTTGTACTAAACTGGAAACAACATCGATCAACAAGAAAAGGGCTGCCAGAATATAGTTTCAATATAATTGGTATAACCATTCTGATGTAATCCGGGGGCGTAGCTACTATGGGGCTATGCGGTGCAGTGCACCGGGGCCCCTACGCTCAGGGGGCCCCCAAGCCTACGTCAGTGGGGCTCCCTAACGCAGTTCAGAGGGCCTACGGGCCTTCACGGAAAACTGGCGACATTTTTTTTTTCTTTTTAAGCTCTACCTTCGTCTAAGACACAGGGGGCCCCTCACTGCTCACGGGGCCCCCCAACAACTGCTCAGGGAGCCACCAAGCACAACTCAGGGGCCCCCAGCCTCAGCTCAGGGGGTCCCTACCCGCAACACAAAGAAAAAAAGGTCGCCCCATCTGGCCTGAGGACCAGTGTTGCCAACTCGGAAAGACGAAAGTCGCTACGGGTAGGACAGAATTCCGCTACATGCCGCTACGGCTATCGAAATTCCGCTACAAATAAATAATTATTGCAAAGATTATCAATAAAACCTACCTTTAATGATGAAATTTCTTGTTAATTATAAGACGTGAATTCCGAATAAACATGTTAGGTTTCTGCCAGTGTGTATGTCGAATACTGGATGATAGAAGATTTACGCTGTTGTTTTCGGTGGTGTAGTAGCAGGTAGCAGCACCAGTTGTTTTCGCTTAGGAAGATATTTTATCATACCAATGAATATTTCACAAAATAGGACGGAATTGATTAATAGGTTAAATCACGTAAATGCGTAAGAATGACAATATTGAAGGATTAAATGATTTAACTTATTTGAAATTATTCATACTTTATTTACTAATCATTTCTGGCAATGGTATAATAATAGTGTAACTACAGTCAGTCTTCATCAGACGAGGCAAAGGTTTCAGTTTCACTTTCTTTAAATTGATACATAGATTTACCAAATTTCTTAGATGATCATTGGTAATTAGATAGGTCAAACAACAACTGTTTTTTGTTTGTAAATCTAATTTCACTCTTAGCAGATCACTGAGTGTTTGAGGTTTCAAGTGGTTCCTTTTTTTGGTCTTTATATCACCCATCATAGAGAAAACTCTTTCTACTTCTGCATTTCCATGTGGCAATACTAACAACAATTTTGCTAACTTGCAAATGTTTGAAAAAACATACTCTCCTTCAAAAGTTTTAGTTTTACTTAACGCACACCAAAAACTAACAACGCCATTTAACTTTAACAACTCTTCTTTTTCTTCTTCTGAAAAATAGTATGGGAGCTTGCCGAATTCTTTTACCACTTCCTGTTTGTTTATTTTAGATTCAAATCTCGTCGCAATTTCCGAAACGTCACACTTTTTCTCAACATTTTGGTTCAATGCATTACTTGGAACAAGAAATGACATATTCTTAAAGAGGTTGTCGGTCACCGGAAATCTTTTGAAAGATTCGCTGACACATTTTTGATAAAACTTGACGCAGACTAGTCTGAATTGCTCCTTGTCCCTTTCACTACACTCTGATAACACTTTCATAGTATGTTCCCCAACATTACTTGTCTACAGGGAGTAACACGTGAGGATCAAACACGTTCAATTTATCTAAATTGTTCTCATTATTAAAGTGAATGGGTTTCACGAAGTTCGCAGACAAAATTCTGACAAATCTTCTGCTTTCAGGATAGAGATCTTGGATAGATACCTTCTGTGACTGAAACATGGCATTGAATTGATTGAATGTAGGTAAGACATGACTCAAAAAGTGAAGGTACGCTTTGATGTAAGGATTTTGAAGATCTGAATAAATCATGTTGCCCACTGGATTTTTGTCCTCAAATGCTGCATCTCTGAACAATTCAACGAGTACATTCCACTGTTGTAGAATACGATCAACACAGTTCGACAACGCTAGCCATCTAGTCTTACTCGGACTTAAGATCTTTAATTCAGAAGCATGCATAAACTTTTGAAATTCCAGCAAAATGCATTGTCGTTTTGGAGAACGGGAAAAATAGTTATAAATATTGTGCAACAAGGCTTCAACATAAGTAGGAATTTCATTTGATGCTGCTACGGCAACAAGATGTGCTGAGTGACATATACAGCTGTTTACAAAAACTTCTGGATTGTCATTTACAAGATGGATTTTGAATGATTCATTTTTACCAAGCATAACACTGGCGTTATCAGAGCAAAATCCTATTAAATTTTGAACATTTAATTCAAAATTAGACAGACAACTGCTGAAAAGTCTGTAAAGCCCTTTAGCATTACCATCATCACTACAAATGGGGATTAAGTCAAGAAGTTGGGTCTTAACTTCGTCATGGTATATGTATCTTGCTAAAATACACAAAAACCTGTTATTACTAATATCAGTACTCTCATCTATGAGGACCGAAAAAGCATTGTCTTTAAGTTCTTTAGTTACATCATCCTTGATTTTTGATGATAGAACATTTCGAATAATAGCTGTACACTTTGTGCGACTTTGTTGAACGTTTTTCGCAATTGTTGAATCCTTGAAATTCAGTTTTGCAACTTTAACAATATGACTGACTACACTGAAACTAAGATTATGAGCAGCAACTAATAAACTAAATCTTATATCTGCTACTATAGCTTCAGATTCTTCTGTCTTGAAAATCTGAAAGAAAAAAGAAAAGAACTAGATTTGTATATGTAGTTCAAATAATTGAAATAATATCAAACAATAATCGCAGCAAATTATAAGAAGTTCTGGTGTATTAGATTGGATCGCCTTTCTGATATCATGTTATTTTTTATAAATTATACATCAACAAACACCGGTATTCAAACCGAGGCCGTCAGAATGAGCCCCTGGCTAAGTCATTAATTGCCAAGCTCAACGTTTATTTACTCACACGTGGTGCAAATAAAAACCTAGTTTAATTACCTGAGAAATCTGTTTTGTGTTGTCGATGGCTTTCACGTTCTTCAAGTGTCTTTGACTTTCACTATGCTTTACCAGATCACTTCTTTTCGCACCCAATACAACATTGCAAGCCCTACACTTCGCTTTTGAATTGTCCTCTTTCACTGGTAGTATCCACTTTGAAAAAATATCTTCATTTAACCACTTTTCTGAAAATAACTGTTTTCTTGACTTTATTTGACCTTTCGGTAATTCTCGACGGTATTCTCGTGTTTTCTTGGGTGTAGAACAACCCACTTCTTCTGTATCACTCATCACGCACCCCTTGTTACTTGCAACAATTATTAGCAAACTCGTACTGAAGGCCCGAAGCAAACGTGTTTAGTACCGAAGAGCAAGCATATAGGCGCTACAAGAAGAGCGGGGAAATACAGTTGAGGGGATTCACAACCAATCTGCCTGTTTTTATTGGTTATTCAATTGCATAAGGGTCGGTAATTATTTATTTTAGCTGGTTTAGATTCCAGGGAAGACATTATTAACAAAATGAATATTTATTCTTAAGAAATTCATTTTCGAAAGTTATAGCAATGAACATAGCAAAATGTCGCTACGTTTTCGACAATTTGCACATTTCGCCGCTCTGTCTCCCGAGGGGTAAAATTCCGCTACGCGTAGCGGAATTCCGCTACGGGTTGGCAGCACTGCTGAGGACCCAAAATAATTTTTTGCACCGGGGCCCTTGTTGACCTAGCTACGCCACTGATGTAATCTCTCATTTATAAACAAAAAGTTATCGAAATATTATGCATAAATTTTGTATGAACTATTTAAAAATTAAACAGATTTAATACAATACTATTTTCTGCCTTAGACCTTCACAAAAGTCAACAATCAGAATAATATTACCTATTACTTAAATATAACAATACCGTTATAATGTGTGCAAAGGAATCTTTCGCAATTGATGCTGACTGAAGAATTACGAATAGTATGTGGAAGGATAGAGATGAACATAACGACAAGGTAATGTTTAATTTCGAATATTTGAGCGTGAAAAAGTTTTTATTTCTATACAGAACGGAAGAGAAGACCACGAACATAAACTAGAACTTAATTTTAGGCTTAACGGGATGGAAAAGTTTTTATTTGTGGGTAAGGTAGTCGGAATTGGAATAAGTTATCCATGGAAGTGCTAAGCAATGTTAACCCAACAGTAAAACAATTAAAAATAAAGTAATGCAAAAGTAGTTGTGTGACGAAATTGTCACTGGGGTATAAAATCCATTGCAATCAATAAGTAGTAATAACAAAGGGAACATTGTTTGCTGCTGAGACTTTCAGGAGACATAGGATATCTAAATTCAGGTTTAGTAGATTTTCTTCATGATCAATACATATTTTTGTCTCAAATCCATGTGTATAAGATGTATCTGATCTCTACTTTATACTGATGTTATTAGACTTGTTAGAGAAAAATTACACCGTTGAAGGCCTTAAATAAAAAATATTTAAATGTGAATGTAAATTACCAAAATCTTATTGCTTTCAGGATTTATAACTGCGGGTATACGTACTTTTTCTATTTTGCGTAATGTTTGAGTCATCATAGACACGCAGAAAGATAGAGAATGTAAAAAAGTTACTCGTGCTCAAAATACCAGAAACCAATTTTGAAGAAACCAGAAGGTTGAAGCCGGAAGGTAAGCAGTTCCTCTATTTTCCCCGAAGCGCAAATTTCTATCGTAACAACTTTACTCTGTATTATAGTTTATGCCTCAATTTTTTTTTCTATGAAGGTAACCAAGATTAAGTAAACAAATAAAATTTGTTTCTGTCCCCTTCTTACTCTGGAAGTTATTGATGTGCATAATTAGCCGATTATGACACTCATTCACTGACGATCATTAAAATTTTAGGGCACCTCCTGTAGTCCCAGAAATGTGTAATTTAACAGACAGATAAGATTTCACACATAAATCGTAACAAGAGTCCAACATTGGTGAATTTTCCTATATTTTACTCACATCAATCATAAATTCAAAAGCGTTTATTAGTGTGAGAGTGAAAGTAATCTGATGAAGTCTTTTATCTTGCGAATAATGAGACGAAATCAAAAGTGATCTAACAAACCTCAAGTTCTTTCTAGGAGACTTTTTGAATGACACCCAATATGATGAAGTAGATGTTAATATAACTCTTTAAATATAGTCGTGACGGCGGATAAATCTTTGAAAACGCGCTATTCGTGACGTTACATGAATTTAACACAGTTTACGGTGCCCAACTATATATCGATTGAGGAAAAAAAACTCTCATTCCCTTGCTAAACTACCGATTTCTAAAATATTTTGATTATATTATGTCGTTAAACATTTTCAAAACGGGCGTTTATTCGCTTTTTGGTCGGTGATAAAAACAGTGCTCTGATTGACGAAGGAATCTCGATCATCACTTGTGTACATGTAAAATCACAGAAATCTGCTAGTAAAGAGAATAATAGTCAGATGTCCCATTTTCAACCAGATTTGACTGGTACAAATTATTCACTAGCACTAACGAAAATGACAAATCATAGAAAATTGACTATATAGGAAACAAGATCAAAAAGATTGGTCCGGAAAAGAAATCCCCCTCAATAAATGATCTTGTAAATAAAATACCACGTCAGAATACTATTTAACGATAAAAGGTCTAGGCGTTTTCTCGGTGTAATGAAACATCGCTCAAAAAAGAATAGCTGATCATAATCTATTACAGTTTTTATTACTGATAAGTGCTGAGGCTAATTACTCTCGAAAGAGCTATGAGAGCATGTCAGTAAGAGATGACCGTATCCTCAGCTCTTATGTATCACCACAAGCTCATATAACCACACAAATAGAATATTGTTTTACCTCTGTGTAGGTACACATTTTAGTATCTAGTTTTGCTAAAACATGTCATGCATACTGGTCAAGTCAGCTGATTATTTTCAGTCAACTATTCATAACACCGAGAGAAATTATTCTGCTTCAGAAAGTGAAGCGAATACTTATTGTATAATTCGGTCTCGGCTCAGAAAAAGATCGCATACCTTTCTATCGCCAAACATCCACGAAACTTAGTCCTACATCTGCAAGAATTATTTTTGTGGGGTGGAAATCTTTAGTGTATGTCAAAAGAAAAGTTAAGTTATTCGGGGGAGGTGTATTTTTTTTTTTTAGTCTGAGCAGTGCATGAAGGTGATGTCGGACTGGTTTGCGATGAGCCGAGGCTGGTGCTCAAGACGGCGCCAATCGATCCGCACACCGCAAGTGTACTCAAGCGGCGCCTCCGGCCACGGGTCAGCTTCGGCACGTCCACAAACTCACCGCACCGCACCGCGCCAAACGGTTTAACATACAGATCAACCTCAAAATCAATTTAGATCACTGGCTCTTAAAGTTAACTGAATTTCAGCACATTACAAGATAGTTAACACCGAACTTAGAAATTTAGTTTTTGAACAATTCTTATTTCTCTCAACTGAACAACCTCTGACCAGCTCTTGTAGCAGCACAGTCATCTCCAGTGTCTCCCATGTTCTATACCTTAATCCACTGTCGCTTAGTATTTCATGAGGTCTCTTTCCTTACAATTTAAAATGTACATTCTCTTTGGCATCATTCTTCCTGTTCGTTTGTCCATACCACTGATATATTGATTTTGTACGTCTATTCTGTACAGGCACATTTTAACTGTTTTCCTCAAATGATCATCCTGTAACATGTCCAGTGTCAATACAACAAACTTGTTCCTCCGAATCTTATTCTCTGTGGCCTGGATTTTACTAACATCTGTTTGTTTCATCGCCAATTTTTAAGAACAATACGCTAGTGCTGGCACAAAGTAAGTCCTTTAAGTAATCTTTTCGCACTTTTGTGGCACTCCCAGATCCAAATTAGGTGTCTGAAGCTGCTGTAGAATTTTTGTGCTCCTCTGCATCTTTCATCTATTGATTTTCTGTTTCTTCCATCCCCTGCTAAAACACTTTCCAGATACTTGAACTCTTCTAAAACTTCCAGTTTCCATCATTTTTTTCCAACGTACTTGAATATGCGCAACTGAATATTTACTCTGGATTCAGCTGATTTTTTTTTCATTTTATTCTGATTGTGTGGCACAATACAGAGTCACGGAAATCAGATGGCTTATCCTTGTCACTCGACATTACTTGATAATAAATAAAACTAAGTAGTAGCCTAGGCTTCATCACAACCAGGGATACTTTTATTTTTTCTTCTAACGTCCGTCCATGGCTGCTTGACCACTCGACGCCGTGCAGTCCAGTAGAGCCTGGTTCGTTCTTGCAAATCGTGGTGTATGGATGGATGGTTCCAACGACCTGCAGATGGTGAAATGGTGAAACGATCCCTCTCCCTCATAGCACAATGGACAGAGACGAGAGTCGACCAGCCTTTTGCGATGAAAGTGAATGAAGGTAGTCATAAAGGTGGCGACCGCGACGTCTCTTGGTCTGTTGTTGGGGCATTTCACTATTAGTCCAGTAACGGGGTCGTAAAAAGGGGGGTTTCACAAACATCACATCACGTAGAAGATTTTTTTTTCTTATCTTGTATATATTGGTGAGAGTATGCAGAAACCAAGTTTTCGACCTCCAGCACCCTCGGCACAATTTTCTGTGGCCAAAAAACATCAAAATTTGGGTACTTTTTTCAGTTTTTCGTCTATAACTCCGTCCTGATAAGTCCTATCAAGAAATATTCTATTTTAAATTTGAAAGAGGACTAAATTTCCTACAACTTTCGTACTACAAACTTTTTTCTAAACTCAAAATTAAGCGAGCTACAGTTCTTTGAAAATCAGCCAAATTCACACTTTTCCTAAAAGTTGGGTTTTTACCTACTTTGCAGCTCAAAATGACCTGAAACCCCTGTATATATAACCGATATATATGTATTTCTGTATGACATAGTATATATATGTACTATACTTTGATTACTGATTGTCCATTCAATAATCATATAGCATAGTTGGCCGGGAGATCCCGAAGGATTGTTCGGCCGCCAGGTTACAGTGTTACGGATAGGCCGCGCAGTGCACTTCTTGTGGCTATCTAACCTGACTAAGTACTAGTACCGCATATAGGGAACCTACAGCTTAAGGTGGAATTAAAACCACAGAATCGTTCTGGCTTTCTCCATATTACACAGCAAGCTGTGGCAGAGATAAAGCTCAGGTTAATGGCCTTTGAAAATTACTGCTGAGAACGGGATTTCGATCTTCAGTCAGATACCTTAACCACTGAGCTACCATTTCGTTCTATTACCTGATGGTATTTGTACCAGTTTGAAAAACGGATTTGCAAAACTCAAAACATAATGTTATGGCACAAAGTTTATTTATGCAGTCAAAATTAAGTCATAATAAGTCAAAAATTAGTCATAAATCCATTTCTTTTCCGTTTTAATGGATTGAAACAATGTGTTCCATTTGAATTTGTTCCGTACAACAATGGAAAAAAATTGTCGCTATATGAAGCATTTAAATCTCTTCAAGATACAACACCCAACACAAAATTTTTTGCTATGCACGGATGATTCCTCCTGCATAAGGTTATGTGGCATAGTAGTAAATACCTTGGCTGCTTCTGTGGAAAATATGAAGCCTATTTGACAACGAACTATAGATCCAACATCACAGTTATATTTGACGGATACCGAAGTTATGCTGCGCAGAGAGGAATAAGTCATCTGAAATGATTTGTAGTTTGAAAACATCAGATACTTCAGCAGGCATCATTTTCAGTGAGGAAACAAGTGCTACAGTGACGCAGCAAATGAGAGCAGCAAGAACTGTTTAATGTTGATACTAATGCAAAAACTGAAAAAGGAGGCATCCAAGATCAACAGGCAAAACAAGATGCTGCTGGATTGATCGTTGACGCAGCAATTTCCCAAGCAGCAAAATTCGACAGTGTGATGATTCTAAGTGAGTATATTGGCTTTCTCATTTTGCTAATGGGTTTTGGTACCACGAGTTTGAACCCACACACATCCTCTTCATCCATGCATTTGCTGGATGTGGTACAATATCAGCATATTTCGGCTATGGGAAAGAAAACTTCTACTGCACGATTCAATACCAACCATATCTGAAAGTAACATGCATGCTAACTTCTCAGAACTCTAGCCTCCAGAGAACATTTGGAGAACACGCAGGGGAACAGATCATCTTGGAACGGTACGGAAAAATTGCTTGTGGAACATTGGAAGGCTCAGATATGAAATGATTAAGAAATCTGCCCAAAAAATGCAATCAGACTAGCACGGTTGCCACCAAAATCAGATGCGGCAAAGTTTCACTCAATATGCACGTTCCACCAAGTAAAGGTTGGTTGGGTCGAGAAACGTACCTATTGCCGTGAGGATGAAGGAAAGGCTCGTCCAGTCTTATTACAGTTACAATAATAAATTCATTCAGGAGGACGTCGGTTCGAATTCCCGTCCAAGCATCCAGATTTGGGTTTTCCATGGTTTCCTCAAATCACTCCAGCCGAATGCCGGGATGCTTCCTTCAAAAAGGCCATGGCCGAAATCCTTCACGTTCCTTGTCCCCAGTCACATCGTGCCACTAATGAACTCGACGTCGACGAGGCGTAAAGTCATAAAAAAAAACAATAATAAAAGACGATGCACTTGAGTTTATTCGAAGGTTGTATCATATTCCTTCCAGAAACCTTGTTCTCCTCCATGCATCTGTCGCTAAACAAGACTGCATTGTTCAGCTGCTTTCAAAAATTGCTCTCGCCTGCCTCGTGAAAGCGTTCCTGGAATGTAGTAGATGGAGAGGAAGATTTCTTCGACCTCGAGGAAGCTGTTCCTGATGCAATGGATGAAAGAGACTCAATTCATTGATAAGCTGGGACAATCCAAACGGAAAAGAAATTTATTTATAACCCTTTTTTTTAACTTATTTCGAAATTATTATGACTTTATAACTTTGCGTCATAACATTATGCATTGTTGTTCGCTCTATTATCTTCAGTAATAGAGCGATCTGGTAGCTCAAGGCGTCTGACTGGAGATCGTAATCCCGGTCTCAGCAATGATTTTCAAAGGCCATTAACCCGACCTTTACCTCTGCCACAGCTTGCTGTGTAATATGAAGTAAGCCAGAACGATTCTGTGGTTTGGATTCCACCTTAAGCTGTAGGTTCCCTATATGCGGTACTAGTACTTGGTCAGGTTAGATAGCCACAAGAAGCGCACTGCGCGGCCTATCCATAACACTGTAACCTGGCGGCCGAACAATCCTTTGGGATCTCCCGGCCAACAATGCTATATGATTATTGAATGGACCATCAGTAATCAAAGTATAGTACATATATATATATATGTATATACTATGTCATACAGAAAAACATATATATCGGTTATATGTACAGGGGTTTCAGGTCATTTTGAGCTGCAAAGTAGGTAAAAACCCAACTTTTAGGAAAAGTGTGAAATTTGGCTGATTTTCAAAGAACTGTAGCTCGCTTAATTTTGAGTTTAGAAAAAAGTTTGTGATACGAAAGTTGTAGGAAATTTTGTCCTCTTTCAAAGTGAAAATAGAATATTTCTTGATAGGACTTATCAGGACGGAGTTATAGACGAAAAACTGAAAAAAGTACCCAAATTTTGATGTTTTTTGGCCACAGAAAATTGTGCCGAGGGTGCTGGAGGTCGAAAACTTGGTTTCTGCATACTCTCACCAATATATACAAGATAAGAAAAAAAAATCTTCTACGTGATGTGATGCAAGTGAGAACTACCCCGTTACTGGACTATATCCACTCTCATCTCAGCTTCTCGGCTGTCATCGCCGCTTTACGGGATAAGTTACGTGCTGCTGAGTAGCAGTCAGGCTTGTTTCCTTGGGGCAGCGCACAGCCAGCTTTAGCAAGTCGACCGGTATCCTCGTTCCCGTCTAGGTCGCAGTATCCAGGCTCCCTCTTGCAATCGGCAGTTCTGATCTGTTAGATGTGTTAATCTCCTAACGTAGATTGTTAAATTCGTTCGAACCATGTACGTGACAGGAGCCGATCACGCTATATGCATACACACGCGCGGACGAAATCGTATATTCAGTAAATGCAAAGCATCGAGTAGTCTTCCGAAAGGTTCGCTTCTTAGTTAGCCTTGGAATAGTATCGCTCCCCACCAGCCAGTTACCAGACCTCGATTAGTTGCAATTTGCACAGTGGACTTAAATAAATTCGCCACTAGTGACTAGCGTTGGGAAAACCGTTCTTCAACTCAGACATTGATCTTTGGTTTTTAGCAATTAAACAGGGATTTTACCCATATAAACGGTTTCATTGACGTATCTTAAGAATTCAATCGCTAATCTCATCCTTAAACCACTCGAACACGTTGCCCATATTCAAAGAGAATTTTAGGGGTCGAAACGCAAGAAGAAGATATTGTCAAGAGAAAGTCAGAAATCTGGACATTTCAGTCAACAAATAGGCTACTAAACCGCCCAATCGAATAAGCACTTACTCATTGCAGACAGATCTGAGACCACGCTTGTTGTTCGTAGAGGCGCTCTTAGCGGTTCTGGACGCTAGTCTGAGATACTGTCTGAACAGTATCACCGTATCAGTCACTGTCGCTTCTAAGAGAAAAAGGCATAACGAACTGACAGGCTGTTGTAGAAAGGCAACGTTCCCACAGTTGGCTCTGACACTTCATCAGGAGTGGTACCTAACGCTCTGGCCTCGCATTCTGGACGACGGGATTCAAATCCCATTCCGGCCATCCAGATTTCGGCTCTCCATGGTTTCCCGGAATCAATCTGGGTAAATTCCGGGATGGTTTATTCCAAATGACCATGGCTCAATTCCTTCACGTTCCTTGCTGCCAATCCTTTCCCGCCTCTAATGACCTTTACGTCGAATTTTTAATTGTTCAAACTGATCTCTTCTCTAGATTAACAGTGATATATTACATAAATCAATATTAGCTGCTTAGCTACTGAAGTGCTACCTCATGATCAATTTGATAACAAAAAAACTTGGCTGATTTTGGAAACTTCTTCAAGTTTGTGCTGTGGCTCCTACTTAGGAGCTGTAAGTTTATCATGTTCACACTGCCGTCCGCCGCGCCGCAGTCAGCTGACGCACATTCCTCCTTTGATCATCTCAAAGACGGCCTCATCTGCGTTATAAGATTAGCTGTCCGCCCCGTCAGGCAGGTAACACCCTCCCTTGTCGCCAAAGAGTCAACGAAGACCTTTTTAAAGGATGTTTTCGCTTGGTAAGTATTCATCCAAATTAAGCTTTTGATGCAGGAAGGGAACCAAAAATAACGGCGAGGAATATGGATCGTGAAACTCGTTATTACTAACTCAGTTTCACCTGACTTCCTGCATATTATAAAACTTAAACGAATTTCATTACAGACACTTCCTTTGTCCACTATGTTTGCTAAATTCGTGAAACATGCATGTGATGAATTAAACTCCTTATTTTTTATAGATGGGTTCCTAAGGTTACTATTCGAGGCATCAGTTACATAAATTCAAGAAACATCAAATTCGGCATATGTTATTAAATTATAGGAGATAAATAACATTAAGGGAAAAAGAAATCGTTAGCTGAGTAATAATTGTAAAAGCTATAAATTGCCGATTGCTGATTTTGTATATCCACGCAGTAACATACCTGTATCAATCAAGTTGACGTATAGTTGCTAAAGTTCACGCATTATTTCTTTTTTTTTTTTAATTTTAGCAGAATGTAATTTTGTCGGAATACTAGCCGAATGAGACCACTGGTAAAATATAACGTTTCGGAAGTAATCCTCTGTTGCCATTGTATAGTGTCCACAAAGACAATGGAGAATAACGATTCACTGGAATCACTTCTCTGGCAGACCGAGTTTCAAATGTTAAGACTGAACGATTTAAAGAACAAATTAATACATACAAAAATTTAATCACATCGATCGTAACTGGAGAGTCACTGTAAGTACGAAATTTTCCGTCACTGTGCTCTCGAAACACATGATGCTAAGACTGTAATTGTTAAAATGTCTTCTTTGGTACTTTCAATAACTTGAGGTGACATAAAACTGCGGAATAAAGGTTTTATGCATTCGGAATTTGTGGGGTGAGGAATCCAAAATTAAAGTTACAATGAAAAGAATGTTAAAGAGTTATCGATCCAATTCGAACGTGGCTCTGCGTCCTACCACGGCGTGTAAGTGGACGGGGCCAAGCGCAGTGAAGTGTTGTCCTGTGCATTCCTGTACCACGTCCTTTGTGTTAATTGCTCATTAAGGAGGGAAATACCGCTTTGATAATAACCGATAAATTGGTCTGTGAGGTGAGGCTTTATCGCCGAGAGCGTAGCCGCGGGGAGTTTCTGTCGCCAGGAATTCCTTTCAAGTTTGCTTTACTTGTCCCTGATACAGCCGTCAACACCCAGTCGGTCTTCTTAAGATAGAACAAACTGTTAAATATTTTAATTTAGAGGTACCTCCCACATCATTGCTGACGAGTACCAATGTCGTTAATCTGTAATTCGGCCGATTCTTACTTGTTACTTCTTATATGATTCTCATTCCTCCAACAACATCATAACATGATACAGAGAATAGCAGCCATATAAACAAATTATTCTTGCGAGATTTTCACGCATTCTCAATCTCTAAATTTGTTTCCAACATTTCGATGTTTATCTATGTAATTTTTTATTTACCTGTCAATACTAATTACTTTGCAATTACGAATGCAACAAGAATTGTAACTTTGATAGAAATGGGGGAAAAAATTGATTTACTATTTTTTGCTGTCGTTCCTGCTGGATAATGGCAGACTACTGTCAACGTGATTTTATAGTCTCATAATTCAACAACTGTAGTGAAATTTAATATTTGTCATTTACACACACAAAATTGACCAAATTTTGTTCTCACGTGAATGCCTCTGTTCACATCTGGAAGTACAAATACTATGGTCGCCGACAACTATAAATAATTTTCAATTTAAAGATAATTTTTTCTAATACACTACAGTACAAGATTTCCTGAAGATTTTTGTTTATAGATGTATAAGCGAAGATAATTATCAATCAAATTGCACGTCGTATAGATGCCCACCCTTGCGGTATCATGATGGTGATCGACGGCAGTCGCCTGGTTCCAGATTTTATTGTAAAGGAACGTTTCACCATCGGGACGTGGGCTGCAGGGTAGAAGATATAGTGGTGCACAATTTCTAATCAGCAGATTGTCTATCACTACTGGTGCGTTAAATTCCAAACCTCTTCGCAGTACGAACAGAATGAGGCCACACTACACTGTTGTTGATGATTCGAACATACTAGGTGTTTAATTGGTTATCGGAGGTTGTTCATTAATGAAGACTTGTTACAAGACATCGGCTCCAATATAGGTATTTAACAGCGCGCCGCGAACTGGAAATGCTAAAACACTCTGCTACGGAAAAAAAATATTCTGTCATCTCATCTCGTCAATTGAAACACAATTAAGCCCTGCAGAAACTGTTGATAATAATCTCTAGTCCGCAACACAGTACCGTATAGAACTCAATTTGTTGTCAGCACTCACGGTTACAGTATTCCATATACAAGATTATGTTCCTCTTCGTCACTTTGCTACAGGCCCCGCGCTGTTTTAATCCGGTTCTGAGCGTTATTTATTACTTATTAGACACTTGCACCGCTGTCATAATATTGAACAAGAGACAATATGTTGAACACTCTCTCGCGATGCACGGCCAAAGATACTAGTACTAAGTTAGCGTTACGTAAAATAAATAAAACGCGAATAAAATACGGTGGAAATTAGAGTTGGTGGCTAAAGGAAGAACCGGCTTATTTTAGCAATATCTGTATGCTATCCTACAGCACTCTACTTTCCTGTATCCATTCCCAGAAGCCGAACTATCACAGATCTCTACGGAAAAAAACTAATCTGGCCAAAACACTCACAGTACATCGATATCTGTATGATATGTGGTGCTGCTGTCTAGCACTAAAGAGATTATAACCCGTATGAAAATTTTGCGAATACAATGTTTGCGTAGTAATTGTATAGGAAAAAACAAATGTTTCCTTAAAAGAAAAAATATTCGAATAACTCTTTATTGTGGTAAGCACACATAGTTTACCGAAATCTCAGCGATATGTGGAGCTGCTGTTTAGGGAACGTACACAAACTACGTGGCTCGGTCCAGGGGGGAAAAAAGGGGGGTAGCTGGAAGGCTACGCTGAGCTATGTGGGGGGAGGGGGGGGGGTTCCGAGCCAGGCCACGTAGCTTACCATGCATAACATTTTTCACAGTTAAAATGAGGAGCAGCACACACAACAGTATGTGAATATTTATTTCCCTCAATTAATTACCTCCGTATGTAATTTACAATAGTCTGACAAGAGAAAACATTACAAAATGTCTTCTGGAATCAAAAGGGAAAAAAGCTACGTGGTACGTGGGAGAGGGGGGGGGCGAAGAAGAAGCAAAAGTCACGTTGGGCTACGTGGGGGGAGGGGGGTTCACAGGAGGCCAAAATGGAGCTACGTGGCTTATGGACGCTCCCCTAGATGCAACATGATCAATCCTAGCGGTTTGACTCTAAACTGTCTCATACTTGTAATCTCGTCAGTTAATTCTTTTACCCTTTAAGGGCCGAATTCCGAAAAAATCCTTTCTTAATTTTTGACGTTACCAAAGCCTTACTTTTTAAAATGATACTCATTTATCGATTTTGGCTACGCATGAAGAGAGATAAGTGGCTTGTCACAAAAAAAAAAACACCTTATATGTGATTATAATAACCATTAAATTACACAAATGATTGATGGAACCTTGGGAGGTGACAACCGTCGGATGGGGATGTTAAATTTGGCAGCGTCTATTAGAATAGTAGACTGAATAGCCAGCAACCTCATTTCAAAATCACCCTTTTTCACCTACTTCGGAACAAAACACGAAGCGCATTAACATTCATCGCAAAGTATCAACACCCTGATGATATGTAGATTCCGAGGTCACGATCTTCAATTGGAAATTGACACGTTGTTAATATTCTGTACTATACTATATTCGGATAAGAAGTTCGATAAAGGAACTGTAATAATGATCGTGTCGGCTGTGGTGGTGGTAACCTCATTAGAGTGTGTTGTCCCTCCAGGTGGGCGTGCTGACTTCGCGTGACTCAACAGCCGTGATGAATGGGCGCGGCAGCGTGCCACGCCCCGCGACAGACAGCCAGGGCGCTATTTTTAAGGACTTGTTATGTCACGCAGGCGCCCCTCCCTCATCGCCGCGGTCACAGCCGAGAACCCAATGGCCGCTGCCTACACAGAGACCCGTCGGCAACACCTCGCTGGGTTCACAAGCCAGCGTCACATGCAGCATATCAGAGTTACGCCGCTTACAATGTAACCCTGGGCAAATTACACTATTTCTAGTTAAGCCTTTACGGCTCATCGAGGTCATCTGAGCCGCGGAGGGACTTGGGTCAAGGAACGGGAAGGAATTCTTCCGTAGAGTTTTGAAGAAATCATTTGCCCGGGATGAAATCATTAGGTATTACAGAAGTGATTACGCTTTTCAACTTCGTATTCACGGAACTCAAAGAGAAGTGATGGGCGCTAGAATTACAGTCGTTATAAACTATTAATTGATAACTGTATGCCAAAACTATTTTACTAGTCTACTTGAGAAGAGTAAACTATTAAGAGTCAGAAATTAGAGTTAATAATTGCCTAAAGACTCGATTAAAAAAAAAAGAGTATATATTCTATGTACGGAAATTCGTATAAAACATTCTTAAGGTTTGAAAGGGGATGAAGTTTTAATTAGGAATGCTTCCATGTTACAAGTAAAACAAAGATCATTGAAGTGTTTGAATTTCCTTGTTTCATGTGTACGTGCCTGATAAGTAAGGTTCGGATCGTTAGGACAGGTCATATTTTTGGAGTCGCCCCTGCCACCTGGGGTTCAGGTTCCAATTCCGGTAAGTCGCTTAAGCCTTTTACCGTCAACACTTCCCCCCTCCCCCCGTCTTCGACGGTGTTCTAGTCCACTGACGATTCGTCAATGTTCGCTCTCCCCCCCTTTCCTGGTAGTGAATTAGGGAGCGTCCATTAATTACGAGAAGGTGTTTTTTCTTAAAATTGGACCCCTCTTCCCCTTGGTGAGATCTGGTGATATCTAGTGGAACTCTCTCTCCCCCAACATGAGATTCATAGCGTAATTTTGAAGAACTTTTTTTTAGCTCTACTGCTCTTTGAAGGGTGGCAATCGGAAATAAAAAGTTGACGTGAGTTTTTTATTGGCAAATCTCCCTTTTAATTAGATTTGATGAGATTTTGCCAGACCCCCTCTCCTATTTTGAGCTCACGTAATTAATGGACGCCCCCTTACAGTCCGTTCACCACCTCCGTCCATGTCGTCACACCTGCCATAATTATAGCTCCAGCCCAATCTCATGCACACTCACCGTGTGTACACATACTGTTACACATGCATATAGGTTCACTTTGTAGGAGTTTCACTAAAGACGATAGAGTAGTGATAATGGGATGTGCGGGGAATAGTATTGATAGCGAGGCGAGTTATAGTATAGAGAGTGACTGAGGAAGGTGATGAAGGAGGCACAGCAAACCAGGGTGGAGCTCATGCAGGTCCTAAGTCGCCATGACCGGCCATGTGAGGCGGGTTAATATGGAAACGGAAGTGCTACTTGGGAAAGGCATTAGTTCTGTGTTGGGGGTTGTGCCTGTGAACACCATTGGTAGGTGGGGTTTCACTAGGCATGGCCTGCACCTAAATAGAAGGGGGAAGGGAGTACTTTCTGAGTTGTTAGCTAAAGCAGTGAGGGAGCCCATTTCCAGCGATGATGGGGTCAGGACTGTGCCTTTTTTATGTTAGGGGCTGCTGGTGAAGGGACAAAAATAGATTATCAAAGTGATAGTGATTTCAGATTCACGATAGAAAAAGTCACAGATGTTAAAGAAATAGATGAAATGGCTGAAACAATAACTGACTCGGGTAAAACTGGGAAAGAGGAGATAAATTCTGAAAATGTAAAGCCAGGGTGTTAATGGTAAACTGTAGAAGTACAATGAACAAAGTAATCGAATTTGCAAACTTAATAGAGATACACGAACCACAAGTAATAATTGGGGTAGAGAGTTGGTTAAAAGAAGAAGTACTAGACTGAGGTTTTTCCTGATGGTGTACCGCAGAGATAGAGGAACAATTGGTGGAGGAGTTTTCATACCAGTTAGCAAAAACTACCACAGTTCACTGGCGTTCATAGATCAAGATCATGAGTTACCGTACTTGGGGTAGATTTCTGGGGAAATAAAAAAGAAAAAATCACAGTGTTGGCAGTTTACCGCCGTGGAAGAATGACAGATGAAGATGAGGCTCTTGGGGAAAAATTAAATTCATACTCAGATTTCAGAGGTGAGAATAGACTGATTATCATTGGTGGGGATTTAAATTTACCCGGTGTAAACTGGGAAGGAAATAAGATAAGTAACACAAGGGAACAAAGATTTGCAAATATCTTAATAAGTGGTTGAGCAAAACACTAGGGGACAAAATATTTTGGATATATTTCTAATTAAACCCGATGAAAACCTTGTGGGGTGTCAAGCAACTAAAGGAATACATGATCATGACGCAGTTCTGATGGATATTAGATGATTCAGTAAACCAGCAGCCAAAATTGACTGGGGAAATAGGTATAAATATAAAAAGGCACAGGTTGCAAATTTGAAGAGATATTTCAGAGAACAATTCAGCAAATGGAAGGAAGGCTCAGGTACAGTAGAGTCAAGGTGGGAAGAGTTCAAGGAGATAATACCAATGGGGGAAGAGAAATTTATTCCAAGGCAGAAAATAAAGAGAAGTAGAGAATCTATGTACTATAATATGGAAGCGGGGAGGTTAAAGAGGTTGGTAAGAAGAGAACATAACAGAGTTAAGAGACACCAGGGTAGTAGGGAATATTTAAAACAACTAAACAAGGACTTAATAACAGCCAAGAAAGTGGCTAAAGATGGGTTTATGAAGATTATTGTCACTGCAGGAGGAGCATTGACTGATGCATCTAGAAATTTCTATGGCTATATCAGGAAACTAGGGGGAAAGGAGGGTGTAGAAACGCTTATAGATAAGGATGAAGAAGAAGTTACTAAGGATTTGACAAAGGCAGAGATTTTAAGTAACTGCTTTAGTGAAAGCATTAGGGACAATAAATCAGAAAAGGTAGGGTCTAATTCGGAGAACGAGCTTAACAACACAATTAGAAATGACGATAGTAAAAATTTGAAATTTATCCTGAGGAAATCATGAAGGAAATAAGAAAGCTGAAAAAACATAAAGGGGCTGGTGTAGATAATATTACTACAGATATCTTAAAGATAGTCGGATGTGAAATTGTACCTTATCTTGAAGTATTATTTAAATTAAAGTCTGGATACTGCTGCTTAGCAGAGGACTGGAAAAGTGCAATTGTAGTACTGGTACATAAAGGAGGGGTGAGAAATAGAGTTGAGAATTACAGGCCAATCAGTTTGACATCAGTGGTAGGTAAATTAATGGAAAGATTGATATCCAACCACATCAGAAATATATGTGAGGAACGTAAGTGGTTTTCAAGTAGGAAACATGGGTTCAGGCAAGGATATTCATACGATTCTCAGTTGGTGGGATATATGCAAGATATTTAAGATGAAATGGACAAGGGGGGTCAAATTGATAGTGTAGTACTAGAACCGTCAAAGGCGTTTGACAGAGAGAACCATAAAATGGTAGTAAATAAGGTAAATAAGGAGTGGATGAGAAAGTGATTTGCTGGGTAGAAGAATTTTTAAAAGGTAAAAAACAGAAAGTTATGGTAGGCAATGTACTATCAAAAGAAGTGGAAGTAAAAATGGGAGTGCCCCAGGTTAGTGTATTGGGACCATTGCTATTCATTATTCTGATGAATAATTGTGTTGGTTGTTTACTATCTGAAATTAGATTGTTTACGGATGACATAATGTTATATAAAAGAATCTAAACGATAGAGGATTGTAAACAGTTGCAGGGTGATCTGGACAGGATATCTAGTTAGGTTGGTAAACATGGGGTGAAGAGTAAGCTTATTAGATACACAAATAAAAAACAAAAGGTTAATTATGAATATAAGGTGGGGAAAGAATTGCTTGCTGAAGACTTAAAATGTAAATATCTTGGCATTACAGTTGATAACAAGCTTAACTGGGCAGAACACATTGGACAGGTGGTAGGAAAAGGTTTAAAAATTCTGCACTTGTTGGAGAGAGTGATGAGGGGATGTACGGGAGAAGTAAAGGAATTGGGTTACAAAACTTTGGTGAGACCATTACTCGAATATGGTAGTGTAGTATGGGACCCTCATTTTACGTATCAAATACAGGAGTTGGAGAGGGTGCAAAAAAAGGGCTGCTAGATTTGTTTCTGGAAATTATCGCAGAATGGAATCAGTGACGGATATGATAAAGGAGCTGAAATGGGATTCATTGCCAAGACAGGAGGAGGATGAGGAGGGTCATGGGAGTGTACAGGGCGTATACTGGCGATAAGGCATTGAAAGATGTTGGAGGAGGTATGATAAGTAGCGCATGGAAGGGGAAAGATGACCATGACCAAAAGCTGGCACTCGATTGCAGGCACAAGGGCGTGGGAAGATTCTCTTTTTTAGGTAAGAGTGTCAGGGATTGGAATGAGTTACCAAAAGAATTTACCGAAAACGTTGAAAGAATTTAAAGATAAAATTGTAGAGGGCAAATTTAGGTGGGTGCAAGATGGGTGTGTAGGGAAATTGCCACCGGAGCCTGTGCTCCATTGCAATTAAATTAAATTAAAGAGATAAATTAAATTAAGCCCCGAGTTCAAGGCTCAAAACGTCATTTAAACTGTAACAGATACGTGATCACGGACTACCTCGTACCTGTCGCGATTCAATCCCTTCAATGTAATAAACCTATTTCTTATACAAGATCGTTATTTAAAGTTAATTTTTCCAGATTACAAAGAAAAAGTTGTTTCGACTTCCCTCTAATATGCTGTATACTTTCAGTTCCTATTCGGAACGCTCCTCACTAATATTTACCAATCCTATTCCGTTACATTCAGTATTATGAAGTAATAAGCAACTTCTGTTTTTCTCATCGGACAAGCTTGAACGGAAAAATTTGCATCTGAGATTCTACGTGAAAAAGTCGTAAGAAATAAAATAACACTTGCACACGGTTGGATATTCTCAGCAAGCCAATGGATAGTGTTTTAGATTTCCAGACTATCCGTGGCTGTGTATGAAAGCGTGTTCAAGTGGTCTCATCGATAACTACGACTGGAGACGTGGAAACTATACTGCTCTTACTAAAGTTGTCTTGCAGGCCCATTCAAGCCTACTCTGCCCAATACTTAGAGGGGTGATCTAGTAAATCCCAATTAAAGTGCAGGGTATACTTACTCCGCTCAACTTTTAGTAAAGGAAGCCGCTATATGCTACCCGCATCCACACCAAACGAGTAAACTAATGACAATTTTACTCTTCTGCAGAACTTGTCCTCATTTTTGTATAAACAGGTGTCATATAGAATACAAATCAGTATGAGTAGCTGTTTTACATTTACAGGTAGCTGTTTGAAGTTGTTAAACAAATCTAAAACATACTTACAGGTTTACAAGGATCAAAAAAGCTGGGCTCGACTGCTAGATGATGGCCTTCTCAGTCTGCTTTGTACACCAAGTTGCATTTCCTTTGAAAGGTAGATATTAATTACGCTGCGGAAATCCTTTCCTAGTTTTATCTATTTAAACGCAAGGTGAAAGTAACTATTGAATATTGAAATGGTAGGCTCTGACAGCGAACTGTAAAATTTCGGTTTAGGCAGAACATGGTCTTGCAGGCCCTTTGTGTAGTCAAATAGGAAGATTGGTTTTCTCTTAACTAACAGTCACTTTTGGGATCGGTGAAATATCTCCTGGTTATACGCATATCAGCTTGTGTGATGTGGTTTGAATAAAACGATAAGAGTCCAGAAACCTAACATTGACAGACGTATTTTAATCTTTTTAACATGAAATTTTCAATGTTTATGGATAAAACAGTCATTCCATCATCTGTTAAAGTTTAACGTGGTAATGCCCTAACAGTAAAAAGTGTGTGATACCCAGATAGTTGTGAAAGAAGATAGATATGTATTTTTTTTATTTTGTACTGTACGCTCAGTCATTGCGTATAGGTTCCCAGATTGGTGGGAGCGAAGATATGTCGTATGGTCGATACCCTTGCTATACATCGTCGGAAGTATTGTCCTTTACCGGCTCTTGTTAGAATTGAAAACCTTTATTCTAATATCACATACTTAGTGAGATGTCATTGTTAATACTGAAGAAGTAGGCATTTACCTTATCATTAATAATAAAATTTTGGATGGGGGAGGGGGAGTGGAAGAGGCGTGTGAAATTTTCTTTTAGTTGATTGGGGGAGGGGGCGTGGTAAGAAAAACTTTGGGAACCCCTACTCTAAATGCTTCTCTGTCATGACTAGTACTGCGAAATTCAATGGTTGATATTCAATGTTTTCCCACAAATGTGGCATACCTGGCGCCAGCAAAGCGTGATTTCTCGCTAAGCTGTCACTTCTTGCACATTTCTGAAAAGTTGCCGAGTTCGTCCACTAGCTCATTCTCACGATTTTTTACTGAGAATGAGTTGAATCGAGACATTCTAGAGTCATTCGCGCAAACGCCCTGTTACGCCACTGAAAAGATATATGTTTCTATACCGAAATTGTGTGTGCAGGCATCGGTTTGGAGCTGCACGTTTCACAATTTCCGCGTAAACGGCGAATGGTGTATAGTGTTAATGTGCAATGATATTGAGTTTTTATCATTGAATGGTTTCGAGACAATGACAGAATAGCTTGGTTTTTATCTAAATTTGGTAATGTCTAACAGTGTTACGGGAAATGGAAAATCTGAGAAAATGGAACAGTCCGTCGAGCTTTTACTCTACTGTTTCCTAGCTGTGTGTGCGCTTCGTAAGCGAGTTGCAGGAATCGTCCAGGCAAACTGGTATTCCTCATTATTTTTACCATTAGCTATGGCTCTTCCATACAAGGATGTCAAATGACAGTGGTACATTTGACTACCATCATACAACGATATAATGGTTTGAATTTTGTAATTCGTGTGTCGGGGGAAATTAAGTGATCTAGAGTTTTAATAGTTACTAGTCCTTGAGATAACATAGGACCTTACACAGTTTCATAACATTCGATCCAACAAGTAGTTCTCCTGATCTGATGAGTTTTAGGAAAGACACATAGCCTACATACGGTTTTAAATAACGTCACCTTTTCAATTCTGAAATCGCAGATCAATCCCACCTGGCAATTTACAGCCGGCGTTGAAAAATTAGCGATTACCTCGCAGACCTAATAGAACCACAGTACGAGATCTACGCTTTGATACGGGCGAGAATTTATAACTGCGCACTCGCCACTGTCTCTTCTGCCGCCGCTTTAGGGCATGAATGTTCAATGCAAAACTGATTCTAATCAATGCAAAACTGATTCTAATCGATGCTTGCATGTTGTTAACTACAACAGTGCTGTAAAAATTCGTCTGTAGATTGGCGCGTTCAGGCGGAGAGGGAGGGGGGAAAAAAGTTAATTTAATAGAAACAATTTCAAGTTTCTGTAACATACCTAATCATAGTGATAAAATTTCACGCAGCACGATGGTTACTTCATCATGATTGCTATCTACAAGTTTCGACTATGCCATTTTGAAGGAACCGTAGACGCGTGGAGCAGTCGCTTGAGGTGTCGGAGCGCACGCAGCTCTAGTATCCGAGACTAGCTCCAGGCGAAACGCACAGCTTCTACCCTTCAAATCTACTGGAGAGCTACCCAGTCCCAAGTATTGGGTAACAAATGTTTGGCTGAATGCATTTCATGTGCGGTAGGGACATTACGGAAGTGACCCGGCGGTGACTCTTCAAGCGCTGCTAGGAAAGCCTTGAGGTGTCGTCACTTAGGGGTCGTCCATTAATTTCGTGAGCTCAGATTAGGGGGGAGGAGGGGGGTAGCGTTCGACGAAATTCTCATCACAAGGAGGGGAGATCCTCAGAAAGCTCACGTCGTCATTTAATTTTGAAGAATAGAGAGAAAAAAAGGTCTACAGAATCACGAGGTCGATTTCGATGGGGATGGGGGTCCCCTCTGCACCCAGCATATTTCTCAAGAAATTCTCACCAAGAGGGAGGTCCCCAGCTGATATCTCACCAAAAGCTCACCAAGGGGAAGGGGAGGAGTCTAACCAGATCTCACCAAGGGGAAGGGCAAGACCAGATTTTCTTTCAAAATAAAAAAAAAATAAAAAAAAAATAAAAAAAACTCCTCTTACTGCGGGTGCCGTCTCGTAGTATCCGAGACAAGCTCTCGTGAGATGTGCGTTAGTGACCAGTGCATGTGATCCTGCCAGTGTTTAAACGTTGCGATGGAATCCTTGTAAAGAAGAGTGTAAAGGGATGGGGAGCCCAACTGGATTTTAGCAGAGTTACTGGATTTCAGGCGTTGGCCTCTTAGTGGCGAATAGTTTTGTTATAGGTGGTGCAGTATGCAGAGTGGATTAGTATCCCTGGTACCTACGATGAAGACCGCACCATTTCCGGCGGGAAGACGGGTGAAACGCGTTATAAGGTAGTGTGCCAGTATTATTACTATCAAGAATTCAGTGTATTCAACTACTTAACAAAAAAATAATCAATTTTTACTTCTTAGCAAAATTATCTTTAGAGTTCCAGATCATCATCAACAGTTCCAGATATGGCTTTTAATTTAATGCATGTTTATAAGCAAGGCGCGACGCATATAGCACTCACAGAATTTAATGTTGTAAGCATTTGTATGTTATTCGCCATCAATTTTACAATGGATGTTACCGAGCGTGGTAGGTGAGCGTTACCACTCTGGCCTCGCATTTGGAAGGCACGTATTCGAATCGCCTTCCGGCCATCCCGATTTTGGTTTTCGATGGTTTCCCGAAATCACGCCAGGTGAATGCCGGGATGGTTCCTTCAAAAGGATATGGCCGAAATCTTTCCCGTTCCTTGTCCCTCATCCTTTGCCGCCTCTAATGAACTCCACATCGACGATGCGTTAAGTCATGAGGAAAAAAATTGCACTGAATGTTATACCATTTGCAATATTTAATGCATAGGGTGCAGAGTGATGGTCGAATTTTTGACGAGCGTTTTCTTTATTCAGAAAATATGTAAGTAATGCATTTTAATACGATGACCCTGGACCTTCTGCCTTAAGACAGAACTGGCTTTCCTTTTTTAGGCTTTACACCTCTTTGAAGTCGAAGTCATTAGATCCGGGAAAGGAACTGTAAGGAATTTGACCACGGCCTTTGAAGGAAACATCCAGGCATCCGCCTGGAGTGATTTAGGGAATCATGGAAAACCGAAATCTTGATGGCCGGACTTGATTGGAACCTGCGTCCCCAGCTCACTCACCACGCTCGCTGCTACCTTCCCAACTGATGCCGTGACGTAATAACAATGACAGTGCCGCCGCCTTCTCTGAAAGTTTGACCCACAGCTCCGTTACAACCGGAGATGGAAATGTTTCTGTCATTTAAATACCGCAGACGTTGTAACGTCATGATAGTTAGTTTTCATGGGCGTAAACACGAGTTTGCATGCCATGAGTGCCTGGCTGGGTACATTAAACGTAAAAAGGGTTTTGAATCCAGTCCGTGGCGCCCCGGCAGAGGCGTCGAACCATGGTGGTGGGAGAGGCCACAGGTTGAACATACTGAAAGTTCGGAGTCCAACTCGATGCTCCGAGCATTAACCAAGCCCATGACAACTGTAGCTGCACCAACCAATGGGAGTTGGTGTTCAGAACACAAAAATTGGTTTCGACCCAGAGTAAAATATGGCAGCATCACGAAAAAGGGTTATCATTTTGAACTTGGACAAGATGTTATTAAAGTAATAATACCGGTAAACCCGGTGTTTGGAGTCGAACCCATTATAATGAGCATGAGACAAGCTTAGGGAGATGACAGTAGCTTGATCAATCTTAAACATCACGAGAGGTGAGTGAAATACCTTCACGTTATTTGAATTTCACTGCTGATTTGAAAGTTTAGTAGTTTCGAGATATCCAGACGTGAGAGTTCTCTCTGATTTCATATGTTCACTTTAAGGATGTATGGAATAATGTTCGATGCTATTCTATATGAGCCACAAAAACAACTGTACTTTTTTTCGAAACTCCTACATTAGCTTACAATCCATTTGAACCCGTGGAATATTCCTTTTTCCTGCGTTATTTTTCCGAGACTTGGCCTCTTCGTTGGTAATAATATAATAAATTAACGATGTACTAAATTGAAAGAATGAATGCTTTCACGGTATGATAACTGCATAAAATCTTCTCGGGCTTCCCACCGAAGGGCGAAGATGGAGAAGATTTCTATACTTACAGGTATTACTAAATAGTTAACGTTTTTTTATTAATTTATTATGTATCACTTTTCAGTATAGCTTCCAAAACATGTTGGTAACTTTATCTTCAACGTTAGACCCTACAGCTAGCACAAGCCTAAAATCGCATCCAACAGCATTATCAGCTTTCACAGAACTGGTTGAGATAATGGCAGGAAGTTTGAGCACTGAGGTTTTTTTTGTGTGTAACTGCTTGTACCGAGGTTACCTCATTCTAAATTCCTATCTCGATTTTTTACAAACTTCGTAAGAATTATTTCTGACTGAAGCTGGGGTTCATTACAGTTTTTAATTATTCCTTCCTTGCCAGGCCGAAATTACTTTACATGCAGTGTCGCTTTCTGAGGCGAGGACTGAAGAAAATGTTTAATTACTTCTTCTATCAGCTTTTCAAAGAAGAAAAATCGTACTATCTATGCGATAAAAATGTTATGCCAGTTTTCCCTGAGCTCACGAGAACATTAATTATTATTCTCGAACCATAAACATCAAAATACATAGTTAAAACATTGTGCAAATGAACAATTTTAAACAGATTTCGCCCAATACTTCGCAACCTCATGTGCATTCAGTGTTGCTCGATACAGGTCATCTTTGTTGCAGGATGATGGGCACAAAGGGCACTCGAGCATATGGTTCATTGTTTGGTACTCACCACATTCGCACTTAATACTGGTAGCATCAGTATAACCCCATTCCACTAGGTTTTCCTTGGAGCTGCCCACTCCTGTTCGCAATCGACTTAAGGACCGCCAGACGTTCCAGTCCTCTGCGTGACCAGGTGGCAAGCGCTCTGCAACTGTCAGTGGTCCCGAGATGTTAGGAACCCGCATTTTCAATCACTGTATTTTTGCCTTTTCAGGTGATCTAATTATTTCCCGCGATGTTCTCAAGAAGATTTTTCTGGACTTGAGTCTCTGGGCTTGTGGTGTATGGCCGTGCAATGGATGAGCGCTTTCCCGAACATTAATAAGTAAATAAAACACCCGATCTATACTTGTAGCTTTAGTTAGCTAATTACTATTCGATTAACATTGACTTTTTAGCAAGATACACTTATCTCTTATCCTGTTTAATGTCGCGAAGAATGATTTACCAGTTAAACAATACAAACAATTTAACTTTCGGGAATTTTAATTAATTTAGTATATTGTTTATTCAACAATTACATCACGACGACAAGAAATTTAGAGTTTTACTTTAAGGTTGCGCACATCAGCCGTCATCTGATCATTTGCGTTCAGGAAACACTGGAAATATGCACCATACTCTTATTTATTTGTACATTCACTCTTTATGTGTGAACTCGTGTTTCGGCCCCGCAATCGTAATCTTCCCCCACTTATGGGACGCATTAGAACATCTGCCATTCGATTGATGGTCGACTATTGACGCCTGTCGAATCTTTGCGATTCTTCGAGATGCAAGCGAGATCACGGCATTGCGGAGGGCAGTTCCTAGCCACTGCTGTTCCCTCGTAGTAATGATTTTGAATGCAGTTTCGTCTTCCATGTTTAAAATCAGACCAGCGGTAGACTGTGGTTGATCATTATGTCTCGCTAATGATTTGTACGGTCTCGTGTAGTTGCGTGTCAATCGTTTCTGAGAGTGCGCTATTGAGCCACGATGGAGCACAGTACTCTGTCACTGAGTTGACCAATCCCTGACGTCCGCGTGTCCCAACTCACACCATACAAGCTGTATAGCGTGTAGTGTCTGTCTCTGAGGCTGGCTGCGATTTTCGTTACATGCGTTTTATAAGAAAGTGTGCCATCCAAGATAAAGTTTACGTACATGAAATATGCATTGTGATGGCTCACTTTCCTTCAAAATATATATCGAGCACTTCAACGAATGACATGTTATAAAAATGGAATCATATTATAACCACATATAGTCTCTATTTCTGAAGTATTTGTCCAAAATGTTTAGATTGGAAGTAAGGGCATAACCAATTGTTCTCAGTATCGAACTTTTTGGCATAAGGATTGAGCCCTGAGGTAAACCGTATATAACTAATACTTGAAAGTTACCATTACAGATACGTCTCCTATTTTAATGGTTACATCATGTATGTAATTAACGTCAGAGACTGAACGCAGATGGGTATTTACAACTGATGATCGTAAATGTTGAAATCCGTAAGCATGATGATTCGTACACTAAAGAGGCGGTAGACTAGCAAACTGCCTTTTTACGCTATAGTGAGGCCTCCGCCCTCTCTACACATCTTGATTCACACCAGCTAACAGTGCATAGTGGCTGCACCGAGAGAGACTAAAAAACTTAATCCTCATTTTCTGTAGACAAGTCTGACTTAACTTCACAACCGACTCCCAGTACCATGTTACTGAGATGTATTACGAAGTTAATGGCATAAATTTACTTGTTGAAATTGAGATCAGAAGTCGTCAACGTAGTCCTTGGAAGCTACTGGCACACATATGACTCAAAAAACTGAACTCGGGATATCGTATCAAGTAACACTCCAGAGTTATATACACTTTTCGATAAATTTATGCTTTTTTTATTTCTAAAAAACATTTTCCACCCTTTAGTACTGTTTGGTGATAGATTACTCCACTTTTATTATATTCCCCAACATTTACGTATCAAAAACGTGGAACTAATTTTTTTTTCCGTATGAAAGTTTAAATATAGAAAAAAATCGATCAGCTATTTAATAGTCTTCGTTGCAGGGACAGCCTTTTTTACGGTGGCAGTTTCTATTGAAACTTTCCCCGTCCTCTAGTTATTATAGTTGCTCTTTATAATTTTTAGAAATTGGTTTGTAAGGAAGTGTTCACACTGTACTCACTTGAATCAATCAACTTTTTCTGTCATATTAAACAAATAATTTTAACTGTAAAAATAAACCCATGTGGGGTACTGTAGTATGAAAACAACGATTCTAAGAATTTTTAGCAAACTTCCTTGTTTAAGAGTGAGGATACACCTGCTTTCGCTACTCCACATATATTGGCTATCGATTAGAGTGGAACTAGTTGTAACGCAAGTTTACAGTACATGTTTCATAAAACGAGTACCTTATTTAAGTTTTACGTTTTACAGTTAATATGTTTTTCGTTGTTTTTTAATTACTGCCGAATAAATTCGAGCCTACGCTGCCTTGTACCTGTATATCAACAACAGTTCATGAGAACCGTTATGAAAATTCAACTCTATGAACCTGTGGCGTCGTAGACATTAAAATTAAGTTCTTTTCCGTGTCTGGGGTAATGTTTCCTCAACTTACTTTATGCTTCTTACGCCACCAGTTAATGTTGGCTTTTTCTAGGAAACCTTTCGGGAATCAAGCCACAGAGTTGCTGAAATGATAAGCTAAATCGAATTAGAAGGAATAAATGATAAATTAATTCCTGTGGGAATTTTTTGTGACTTATCTAAGGCATTTGACTGTGTAGATCATAAAATTCTGATACAGAAACTTAAGTATTATGGTATAGATGGCATTATTAATAAATGGCTTAGTTCTTACCTTCTAAATAGAAAACAGAAAGTGTCAATGGAGAATTTTAAGGCTGCCTTAAGAGGTCCACTGTTTTCTGAGTGGAAATTAATCAGATGTGGAGTACCTCAGGGTTCTATATTGGGGCCACTATTGTTTTTAATATATATAAATGATCTACCCTGTGTTTCATCTAAAAACTCAAAATTTGTCCAATTTGCAGATGACACAAACATAGGAATTAAAAACACTCCAGATTTATCTACAGAATATATTTAAAATTATGTCTTTGAACTGATTAATAAATGGTTTACAGCTAATGGCTTGTCTTTAAACTTTGATAAAACTCAGTGTATGCAATTTAGTACATCACACAGATTAACACCTGACATAGACATAAAATTTGCAGGCTAGTCCATTCAAGAGGTAGATAGTGTGAAATTTCTAGGTTTGTATATTGATCATAATTTAAATTGGAAAGTACATGTTTCTGACTTACTAAAGCGATTGGGAGTAGCCACATTTGCAATTCGTACAATTTCAGCTTTAGGTGATCTCCGTATGAGGCAGCTAGTTTATTTTGCTTATTTTCACTCCTTATTGTCATATGGAATAATATTCTGGGGCAATTCTACCCATAGAGACAAAGTGTTCAGAGCCCAAAAGCGTGTAATAAGAATTATGTGTGGGGTTAGCAATAGAACTTCATGTAGAGAGCTGTTCAAGAAGTTAGGGATTTTAACATTAGCATCTGAGTATATATACACATTAATGTCCTTTGTAGTCACAAATTATACTTTGTTTGAAACAAATAGTAAAATACACAATTATGGTACTAGAAGTAAAAATGATCTTCACAAGACTTACAAGTCATTGTCATTTGTTCAAAAAGGGGTCCGATATTCAGGGATACATATCTTCAACATGCTCCCAACTAGTGTTGTAAAAAAACGGTTTTTTTTCTGGCTTGAAAAAAAACATGAAAAAAAACTTTGAAAAAAAAAACATGTTTTTTTTCTAGAACACGTTTTTTTTCACAACTTCTAAATCTCAAATTTGTAAGGCAGTTATCGTTTAAAATGACTGTTAGAGTTTATTCTAAGTACTTATCTTAGTTTAAAATCTACTATATTTTTCTGGTTCAGTAGGGGGAAAAAAATTACGAAAATATTGGCAAAATTGACTGAAATTTTCTTTATGAACGGGGATTTCCCGAAGAGACTAGGTTGCGCGAAAATGAATCCCCATTCCCCGTTGTTTGGATTGATACTTGCTATTTGAAATAGTGCTGCCAGCCTTACAAAATTACCTACAGATCTTTTAAAAAAATTAGGAATTTAAAATTTATCCACGGTTTTTTGCCTTATTGGGCTTTCCTTATATTCGTATACTTGTTGAGTATAGTGGTACTGACTCATTAAATTGTCAGTAAGGGAGCGTGCATAAACCACATAGCTCCATTTTGGCCTCCTGTGAACCCCCACGTAGCCCTACGTGGCTTTTGCCTCCCTCCCTCCCCTCATTCACGAAGCACGTAGCTTTCTTCCGTTTTAATTCCAAAAGACATTTTGTACTGTTTTCTCTTGTCAGACTATTGTAAATTACATACGGATATAATTAACTGAGGGAAATAAATACTCACATGCTGTTATGAGTTCAGTTCCTCATTTTAACTGTGAAAAATGTTTCGAAAGGAAAGTTACGTGGCCTGACTCGGAACCCCCCCCCCCCTCTCCCCACGTAGCCCAGCGTAGCCTTCCAGCTAACCCCTCCTCCCTCTGGACCGAGCCACGTAGTTTGTGCACGGTCCCTAATTATGAATCGTTTCCTTGCAACCGTTGGTGTAAACAAATGATTGAAAAGAAATAAAGCTCCTATTTTGTATGATAATAGATTTAATTCAAACTTAAAAGTCTTTATGCACAGTGTGTACTTTGCTCACAATTTAAAATTGCAATCTCAAAATCTTTAGCGAATAATACAAGAACAACCAGTAAAAGAAAATTTAACTATTTCTGAAGTTAGAGGAGACAGAAGAAGAGACAGAAAATTCCGACACCGACCGAACTAGTGTTGGTATTACTGATACTAGTGAATGTGGTACTGACATAGAGGATGAATAAAATTATGTTACCTATATAGATACACTTATGAATCATTATATGAGACATTATATGATTCAGTAATACTTAAAACACACTTGTAAAATGAAAGTTCCTTAAATAAAACTATAATTTATCAAATATATTGTTTTCTGAAAAAAAAAAATTAGAAAAAAAACACGGGTGCTAGGTTTTTTTTCATGTTTTTTTTCACAAAGCTGAAAAAAAAATGTTTTTTTTCAGTTTGCAACACTACTCCCAACACATATTAAATGTCTAGTAGATGATAAGAATAAATTCAGGAAAACATTGAAAGAATTTTTAATTGACAACTCCTACTCTGTCGAAGAATTTATTTCTAAGGTATCTTAAAATAACTGCCAGTATCTTGTGTAAATATAGTTCACATAATTAATTTACCATATATGGTATGACTGTACATCTCCTGGTGTATGTATTTAGTTTCTTATATAATTGTTTACGGTACCATATATGTTATGACTGTACATCTTGTGGTGTATGTATTATTTTGTTACGGATTTTTTTTTATGTACCATATATGCTATGACTGTACATCTTCTGGTGTATGTATTATTTTGTAATGGAAGTGTTTAATGTACCATGTATACTATGACTGTACATCTAGTGGTGTACTTATTATTTTGTTATGCAACTGTTTATCTGTAAATTGACAACTTTCCACATACCACAGAGCCAGTCTCTTATATTGGGATCAATGGAAAATGAATGAATTGTATTGTATTGTATTGTAACTAACAGAGGCCCTTCCGATCGGTAGGTGAGCTCAGAGATAGTAATTGACAGTCTTGGCTGTATATTTCTCTGCGCCATTAATTCTAAACTACATAACGAAGTTTTATAAAAATTGTGTCTATATATCAAACTTATTTCAATCAGAGTGACTGCAATGTACCCTACTGATGACAACAGCTTATATTACGGTTAACATATATGATACTTATCCAAATTAGTAACATGCTTCTTTTTTGTATAGATATTAAAACCCAAAATTTTAAAATTTTTGTATGTCTCCCCATGCATCACACATAAACTAGAGCTGATTTCAAAGAAACTGCACAAAGCTTCTTGTTTTTTTTTTTTTAACTCACTGCGTTTAGGTGTATACGAAGGCTACAGCGAGATTGCAATTTAGCATTCATAGGATACAATAAGGAAAATATGTCTCATGTTCTAGAGAGAAAGATAAAGTTTGTGTACAATACTAAACACTTAGCCAATAAATCATACGTATAATTCCTTGAAACAATTAATTTATAGGGAGAAATGTACAATCTTAATTTTGCTGATGACATCACTTTAATTCCTGGTTCGGAAACGGAAATGAGGGAATTGTGTTTGTCAAAGAACGAAGATTAAGAACAAAATTATGATAATAGATCGGGCTGCATCTCTGCCGCCGACATGTTTACTGACAGGTTATGAGAAGAGGAATCACTTTGTCTACAAAACCTGTATGGTAAGCAAGGATGGCGGCTTCGGAGAGTAATACTTACAAGTGGTCCTGTGTCAAAGTTGAATGTAATCAGGAAAAATTGTGCCATAAGGAGACATGTATGATATTACACCTGTGGACACTTTGGGGTTATTTAGGGCGATAGCTAAACGATAAAAGTCACCAGAAACGGCATCAAACGAGTTGAGTAGCGAGAGCGTGCTACTAGCAAATAAATCCTAGAAGTTAAGTTAAGCATCATTAGCTCCGTGGTTAATTCGGTACTGGGAACATCCCTGAAAAATTAAGAGACACGAAACTCTCACTTCTGCCTTGCGTCCAACCATTCACTATTTCATTTCGAATCTTTTTTCTTTGTCTTCAGTGTTTCGGCTTGTTTGATATGTTGATCAGTTCGTCTGCGCGTAAGCATAACATCACATTTTATGATTTATATAGTTCATTGTCACGACAGACAAGGTGCATCGTGTGACGTGAGTATTACTGTTGCTGCTTGTGGTCAGTGTGGGCTCCATAATGCGCTAACACGAGCTTCGGGCCACGGATCGATGTGTATCATCTTTAAGCTGCCAGTAAGGTGCCTCTGTTTACATTACGGTCCTTTTACGCAAGTAGGTCAAACGAAAGGCGAAAGACGGCAGAAAAAGCCTATTCCTCTCTCTCTCCCTCCACGTTCCCTCACTCTCTCTCTTCTACGTCGCGCTCTCCTCTCTGAGTTTAGCGACCTTGCTTTCTCATGGAAGAATCAGTGAAGTAATTTATAAGGCATCATGTCAGTGCAAATTCATCACACCTCTGTTTACTACTTCATAACTGTTCATAGACGCATATTGTCGTAATATTTATTTTAAAAATTGTTAATGACATCATATTACGTCTGAAAATTTCAAAAATACATAAATAACAACATTTTGGCAATATTTTTACATACCGCTTCAAGTCAGAATATCTGATTCCCCCCCCCCCCTGACATCAGTCTCCCCTTACCCCTAACAACCTACATCTTCAATTATCTGCTTCATTTATTCTAATTTTCGTCTACATCTACGATTCTTTCCTTCAGCTCCCACCACTAACAAAATTAACCAATCCCGCATGTCTTAAAATGTGACCCATCATTAATATATCTCTTTTCTAAGACTCTTCCATATACTTCTGTTCTCACCCATCATTTACAAAACACATTCGTTTCGTACTTTATCTGTCCACTTACTTTTCAGCATACTTCTATAGTACCACATCTCAAATTTCAATTTTAGTTTTTTTTTTTTTCTGGTATTCTTAAAGTCCATGGTTCGCAACTATAAAGTGCTGTACTCCGCACTAAAAAGTCCTTTCGGATTATTAGATCAATATTTAAAAGTAAAAGATTCCTCTTTTTCATGAAAGCTCTTTTCGCTAGTGCTATTCTGCTTTTAACATGATTGGTGTTTCGGTCACCAGTTGCAATTTTACTTCCTAAGTAGCAGAAATCATTTACTTAATATATCGCATCCGATCCTATTTTTATATTTAATCCACTATTACTGTCATCTTTTCGAATACATTTCATGATTTTTGTCTTGCTTTGGTTTATATTTAGTCCAAACTATTCCTTCGGTATTTTATTCATGACATTCAGAAACTTCTCAAAATCCTCTGCCTCTTCTGTTAATAAGACAATGTCATCAACAAATCGTAGCATTTTGATTGTTTTTCCTTGAACACTTATGACACATTCAAATTTTTCTTTTACTTCCTTTATTGCTTCCTCTACATACAAAATGAATATTAATGGACATAGACTACAACCTTGTCTAACTCCCTTTTTAACTGATGCATGTCTCTCATGAACATGATTCTCTACTTTTATTTCAGCCACTCGATTCTTGTATATATTATTAAGTATTATTCTATTTCGATATTTTAGACATAACTTCTTTAGAATTTTGAACATCTTGTCCCATCTAACACTATCAAAACTTTTTTCTAAGTCAACAAATGCCATAAAAGTATCTTTGTTTTTCTTAATTCGCCCATCAAGTAGTAATCTTAAGGAGAGATTAGAGATGGGTCGTTCGCGAGTGAACCAGTTCTTTAGAACAGTTCCTTTGAAAGAGCAAGTGAGCCGTCGCTCACTAAAAGTGAGCGGTAGTTCTTCTTGGAAGCTCGATTGAACTTCAATCGAATGTGCGCCAACAATAAATCGGATTCGGCTTTGCCACTGTCGCCCGCGGCCCGACTCATGTTTGTTCTCTGTTCCTCGACGTTCATTGTTTATCCACTCCGTTCTGAAAGAATAAGAAATCCTGAAGATCGAGAAGAGCTAGTTCGTTCGCAACGTTATTTGATCCCATGGCTCAGCGCGGCAAGAGCTAGATCGTTCGCGACGTTCTCTGATTCCATCGTTCAGCACCGAAAAGAGCTAGTTCGTTCGCGACGTTCTCCGATTCCATCGCTCAGCACAGCGAGGAGCAGTGCCAATCGGGAGCTAGTTCTTTCGAATCTGACGTCCCGCTCCGCTTCTCTTTCTGCTTCTCTTTGTGTATTCCGGCTACAAGCGTGCTTTGTGAAAGAATATTTTCAAAAGTTGGATAAATTTGCAATGAAAAAAGAAGTAGGCTGCTGAATGGCAAAATAAGTAAAATTTTACTTGTGAACAGTAACCTTCATTTCATTTAAAGCAAAAAGTTCTTTAAAATTGATTGTACTTTGTGTTTATAAATAAATAAATGGAAAATTATCTATGCTCAAACATCAAATAAATATTCCCAGTAAACCGAACAATATTTCATTGACTCTTTGATATGGCCTTTTATGCGTGAAAGTAATCCGGTAGTATTAAAAAACAAAAATGTTTCAGAATAAATAAAAAATAAATGAAAATAACCAATATGAGATTAACCTAAGTAATCAGTATAAATGTAAATAAAACGAACAGATACTACACTCAAAATGGATATAACTGCTCATTTTCTTTAAACTGAACCAGTGAACTAATGAACCGTTGAAAGGAACTAGTTCTTTTCGTAGAGTGATTGCTTCTCTTGTATCGCCGTTTTACCTAAACCCAAACTGATTTCCACCTACTATCTCTTCTACTATCCTTTTCATTCTTCTGTATATAATCCCGGTAAGCGATTTTTAATCATTTGATATTAGACATGTGTTGCGACAATTCTCACATTTGTTACTTTGTACTTTCATCGAAAGCGTGAAATTGAGACTTTTATTAAAATCGATTGGAAACTCTCCTGTTTTGTGACTTTTTGATATCAGTTTGAATAATCTTTGGGTCCCTTCTTCTCCTGCAGAAATCTCATCATTTCCTACAGCCTTATTTGATTTAAGATCTTTCTAAGCTCTGTCAAATTCATTTTTAAAACCGGATCTCCTAAGTCATCAATGTTGACATCTCACTCTTTATCCAGTACACTGTTGTTTAAATCATTTCCATGATAGTTTCTCTATGTATTCCTTCCATCGGTTCGCTCTGTCTTCTGAGATTAAAAGAGGTTTCCCATCGACAGGTTTAATGTTTATACACTTTTTTTCATTTCTCCAATAATATTCCTATAAGCCACATCTACTTTATCTACGACACGTTCCTTTTCTACTTTTTCGCACTTTTCTTGCAGCCCCTTGTCTTTTGCTTTCCAGCATTTCGTGCTGCTTCATCCTGAACATTTTTGTGCCTTTTCCTCTAATCCATCAGCTCCAAAATTTCTTCCGTGATCCACGGTTTTCTGGCGGCTTGTTTCTATAGCCTAATGTTTCTTTACCAGCCTTGATTATTTCTCTCTTCAATGCATTCTATTCGTCCTCAATGAACACATGTCTACCAATTTTTCTCTCATGTTAGATTGTTTCAATTTATTCACTTCCAGTCTGTTCTGTTTTATTATTATTATTATTCTCTTGAATTTCAGCCTGCACTTCATACCTATCAAATTGTGGTCAGGATCTAAGTCAGCTCCCGGGTATACTTTACAGTTTATAAACTCACTAGCCCCAAAGCCCGTTAAAAATGACGGATTTAACGGAGTGTTATGGTAATTTATTTCTCTGCAATTGCTTAATTAAATGCAATTGTTACAAAATAAAGCTCATTGTTATTTATCGTCCCTTGTGCTGTAAAAAAAGCTTCAGTTGTCAACTTGGTCCAGGATGCATTTCAGCCAAACCCCAACTCTGCTAATATTGCAGCTAGAAAAGCAAAGCTTCAATCACACGCGAATTATTACATTCCCTGTATCGCATGTCAGTGTCACCATACATATAAACTTGATCCAAAATCTTCACAGGTTCTTCACCTTTCGTTCTTATTACCTGTGATGAATATCGATGTTTTAACGGCTGACACAGCTTACATGGGCTGAAATAATGACCCCAGTGAAAACGAAGGATGCTAAAAATAAATCTTAACAACTTACGCTATGCCACGTAATATTTAATTGTGGTTTAGGCCACATAGATCGCGATCAATCTCGAACTTCTTTCATTCAAACCATGTAATGGATTTCAGTAAAGAAAACACCTGATAATTAATATGCCAATTTAAACGAAATACACACTTTTCTTTAAGTGTTCTGACAACTAAGTTCTTAGCAATTAATAGAATTGCTATAAAATAAAATTGTACTTCGTTCACAACGTTAATTCCTCGTGTCTTGAGCTGAACCAAAAAGTTTCCGTTCCATCCGGGTCCAGGTTACCTTTCAACCTAATAACATACTACTCTAAACTTGCCGCCAGAAAAACAATACTTCAATCTCACGTATATTAATACATGTTCTGTATCGCATTTTAGTGGAAATATGTTATGATAGATTATTTACAAGGGGCTTAACTGTTATTGAGAAGCTTTTTTTAAAGCTGCTGTGGGAGATTATATACAGCGAAGAGTTTACTTTAAACTTAGCTGGTGCTACAAACAGCTGGTGTGGGACAGTTAAAACTAATAATAAAATTGTTTGTTGGAGGTATGGGAAGAGTGGTAACTAAAAATTTAATTCTGTGACGCGCGTAAGTTAGTCCATTGCGGTACGTTCCTCTGAATACGGCTGGCGTGGCCTGATTCAGCGCCCTTCAGTGGCGACCCGTGTGGCGGCCACAGGTGTTCCCCTCACTGGGTCACAACTTTTCAGTAGATTTACTCTAACGAACCGCAGAAGCTCCATTCAAAGTGATTATCGCCCAGTCTCTGCGACATTCCGCTCGGTGGTTCACCAATTCGAGTACGAACCCAGAATTTTTTTTTGTTCTATTGTGATAATTGCTTTGAGCTGAAAATGTAGAAATCGCAATAACAAAACATTGCATTACTAGTAAGTAATAACATTGAAAACAAAAAGTAATTAATGAAGAATATCGAATTTAACGGCTTTGCCTCTTTAAAGCACTGTTTCCATACAAACTCTTATTCTTATCCTTCCTAAATTTCATCTCGCGTTGCAGGGTCTACTTTATTGGACTTCTTCCATTTAAGCCAATCTTGATCATTTTCAGGTGAGGCATTGATTAGGCGCATGTCCTCCCGCAAGGTATCCAGCCAGCGCTTCCTGGGTCACCTTCGTAGTCTTCAGCCCTCAGGACTTATATCAAGTACATTTCTCACAACTGAAGAGTTGTTCCTGCGCAGTACGTGACCGCACCATCGCAGACGACCTTCTCGCATTTTATCTTGGATTGGAGCCACACCAAATGCCACCCGAACATTGTCATTCTCGATGCGGTCCAACCTAGTACCCTAAATTCTTGAGGCCAGCGAATCATGTGACTGGCCAACATTCTGTTCCATACAGGGTCATTGTCGAACGATGATTCCGTAAATCTTTGATATAACGCACAGTGGCACCTTCCGGTACGAAAGGACTCTTGCAACCTAAGGCCACTTCATACAGGTTGCGTTGACTATTTTTCGGACGTCTGGGAGCGTCTGACCATCTGAACAGATTAGTATCATCAACTATTTGAACACAAATCACTTACAGAGTTCAATGCCGTCGATGTTAATAGACTTGGAACGCCACACTCCATGATCTCGGGAAGTCGCATGCCGTGTTTTTCCATAATAGTTTTACGTAGCCGGGTAGCCCGATTTGTTGTTCCAATTCTTGGCGAGACTCACTGGCGACTATGATATCATCAGGATAGAGCAATGTCCAGGGGTGTGGAGTGAGCAGTTCTGTATCAATGGTGTCGAGACAGAGGATAAAAAGCTGATCCCTAATGAACACCAACTCTTATGGGAAAAGTTGCGGAATTTCCTGCTGTACATTGAAAACAGCTGGTGACGTTGCGATATAGAAGTTGGATCCATTTAGCATGTACTTCTCAGCACGTACTAGATTGATCACGAAGTACCCATCAAAGGCCTTTTCAGAATCCAAAAATTCTGTTTGGAATAATTGCCTCTTTTCAAGGTGCCTTTTATCACGTTTGGCGTGAATAGGCTCGATCGTCCGAAACCACACTGATTTGGGGCAGTCTTAACTATGTTCCGAAGGCGTGCATCCACAATGCGCTCAAAAATCATTGTGTGGCAAAGTAGGCGAATCGATAGATAGTTGGAGCAGTCTAGCAAATCATCCTTTCCGTTCCAAAGGGACATTGTAACACTAGTGAGCCAAGTGCAAGGAGCTTTATATTGGTCTATGACATTGTTATAGAGATCTGCCACGAACTAAGTTGCCTACGATCCAAGCATACCATGTAAACTGTTGAATCGAAATTAAAATTACTTTATGGTTGAATGGAGTAGTGAATGGTAGTATTTAAATGTTAAACTTATCTCCATTAAGCCCCTATAAAGCTCTAGTTATTAAAAAGTTAAAGCACCCATCGCTACATTATAGAGTATTGCGTCTAGTCTTCGTCTGTGCTTAGAGCTTTTATTTATGAGAACATCTGGGGCAAGACTATCTGATAATCTATTTTCGTTAGTAACTAGTTTCTAAGCCATCAAAACTGACGGGTTGAAGGCAGATTTCTAGCTCATAACTTAAATAATTTTTAAAAGCTCAAATAACCTATTCCGTCTGCTGCAAAGACGAGCGCTAACATTTGTGCATGAAAATGAAATTATTTTATTGCACGCGCATTCATTTATTCAATGTATCGCGATATAAATGTGATTCCATATTCTTTCCTTATTACGAGGCGTATTTTTTAAGTAAGTACCGTTTTGTCACACCGTGGCTGCAGCGCTACGGTCGGTGTTCCGCGCATGCTCACTGGGTATCTACATCTCTTGCCTACACATTGACGCCATTACAGTCTAATTCTTCCTTGTTTACTTTGTTCACTGAGTGTTTAAGATGCCTCCGATAATCGTGAGTCCCGCCGACTGTGAAGTACGGGTTGTTATAAGATTTCAGGCCTAAAACCGATTGATATTCATCGTGAGATCTGTGCAGTTTACGGACAAAACATTATGAGTGATGGAATGGTGAGAAAGTGGGTGTGAGCATTTAAAGATGGCCGCACAAATGTGCATGATGAACAACGGAGTGGGTGTCCTTCGGTCGTTAATGAAAGTTTGGTGCAGAAAGTGGACAATAAGTTGAGAGAAAACAGACCCTTTACGATTTCCTCCTTGTGTGATGACTTTCCTAATGTTTCTCGTAGTGTTTTGTATGGCATTGTGACCGATCACTTGAATTACCGAAAATTGTGCTTACGTTGGGTACCGAAAGTGTTAACGGATGTGCACAAAACCAAACGTTTAGGCAGTGCATAGACTTTCCTTGAGTGGTACCACAACTATGGTGATGATTTCTTAAGCCAAATTGTTACGGGCGATGAGACATTGGCGGCATACGTCACACCTGAATCAAAAGCAACAGTCCATGGAATGGCGGCATTCAGATTAACCCAAAAATGAAGTTCAAGCAAACGATTTCTGCCCGGAAAATCATGTGCACAGTTTTTTTTGGACAGAAAAGGAGTATTGCTTGTGTAATTTCTGCCTCGTAATGAGACAATCAATGCAGTAGCTTATTGTGAGACATTGAACAATCTGCGCCGTTCAATCCAGAATAAAAGACGTGGCAAGTTGAGCAAGGGCATCGTTTTGCTGCATGACAATGCCCGTCCACATGTGGCTAATAAGACCAAAGATCTCATCACATATTTTCGATGGGAAACTGTAGATCATCCTCCGTACAGCCCTGATCTGGCGCCCAGTGACTACCATCTGTTCCTGCCCTTGAAGAAACACCTGGGCGTTCAGCTTCTTGAAGACGATAACGAAGTCAAAACAGTTGTGATGCAGTGGTTAACAAGTCAGGTGGCAGACTTTTATGAGGAGGGTTTTCAAAAACTGGTACTACGTTATGACAAGTGCCTCAATATTGAAGGAAATTATGTAGAAAAGTAGAGTAAGGTACAGGCTTTCGTGTAAACTTAAAATTATTGAGATATATTTGCACGTATTTTTTTAATTTAAAAACGGTACACACTTAAAAAACATGCCTCGTATGATAACAATCAGAGAATATAATGAAACCATCTATATAAAACGAATGTAAGTAAACAAAAAGCAACTAATAAACAAAAAAGCAACTAAAAATACTGGCGCATGTATCAGTGAGTAATAGTGACGACTCCTCCAGATGTATATATATACCGTCAGACATCGTCACGTGATTTTCAGCGAGTATTAAAGCAACTTAAGATATAACATTTTAAGGGCGCTTGTGCAGAACGTTAAGTGCTCATGGACACTTAATGTTGCGGCCCACGCGCACTTAATGCGTAACGCGTAACACTAACAAACTTCTCCCTACCGCACCCAAGGAATTTTCACTTCAAAAACACTGTGAAATAATCGCTGGTGACTGACTTGCCTTGACAGTAAACAAATAATACCTTAAACACCTATACACGTTTTTCGTACAGTGCAATGAAGACTATAAGCAGTAAGAAATTAAAACGATAGCTTGATATTTCATTGATATCGTGGTCATTAAGGTCATGGTTATTATACAGCCAATGAAACATAAAAAATACATTTATCTTCAAATAAGTTCAAAAGCAATACCGCCATTGGCAGCAATGTTTTGCGAAAGCATAATAAATCCAGAATACGCAGTACCGTCATATCTGTGTGACATGGTTCCGCTGCGTCGTATCTTGAAGACTTCGGGGAATACTGCAGACGACTCTGGCCTCATATCGTCTCCAGCTATACGATCGGCAGTAATATCGAGTTGCTGCTGAAGGAGCTGCGCCTAACTGGAACCACTGTAAATCATCTCGCAAGCAACCAAGCCGGGAGAGTTGCTTTCATTACTAATTCTTACGTTATTTATAATGGAATTAAAAATGCAACACTGAGTTTACATATTGGATCTTAAATTTGCAGACGAACTTAGATTTCACTGTGAAGTATGCTATATAATGTGCATTAGAGCAGAAAAAAAAACCCACTGGTTTCTGAGCGCCTAGTAATAAGTTTATTATTGTGGATAACGTATTCTTTGTCACGCCTCTTTTAATAAGTTTCTGTAGCTTCGTTTATATTACGAAACGTAATTAACAAAATCCAGATCTTAGTGATGGGCAGCATAAAAATATCCTCACTGGAACAATTACAAGTTGCTCAAGTAAGTGGTGGTCTGGCCTGGAAAAAGTCAGCGACTCTTACTTTCTTCCGTGAATCCAGTGTTGTCGCATGTGTGGATGACTGTTGTCTGTGTTGTACATATAAAGATGGAGAAACGGATAGAATGAAATAGGGTGTGGGCCTATTCGAGCTCACTCTTCCGAAAGTCTCGAGGTTGGATGCCAAGTCTTGCGTCATAATCTGCCAGACGTATTGCGATATAAAGTGCCATAATCTGGTGACCGAGAATCTTACGCCACCACTTCTCCTGTTCTGTCGGCCACGTCTCATTGGTGGAAATTTCTTCCACCACCAGCGATCAAACTAGCTACCGCCGTGCCAGGCGCGCTACTCTGATCCAAAACGAATTTATGTTTAAGAAACTACAGATTGTTGCCGAAATGATAATGACCTGTCAAAATTAGAGGAAGCATTAATAAAAATTTCATGTGAAGAATGTTTCATACGCGGAGATTATTAAGTTTAGTTTTATAGGAAAGTCAGAAGAATTGATATGTTATGCAAGACTCGGGAGACGATATTATCAATACTCTATGTTGTGGATCATTTTCCTCAATTGCTGATAATATTAATAAATAAATTACGGCAAAGCAACTGACTTTTTTTGTATTTATTGATGATACAAAAAAAGTCAGTTGCTTTGGCGTAATTTATTTATTGATATTATCAATATTCCTGAGAATTATTGTGTAATGGAAGATAGTTGAGTTGGAGTTCAGGAGTCATATTGTCACATACTTCTACCGTGAAAACAGATTCCAGTGTAAAATACTCAAAATTCAGTATATTTGACTTGAACAAACGTTGGATCGCAATATCGACTCGCAATATCGAAATACAGTAGTTAGAGGCTATCGACGGTGCGCCCAAATGCAGGTCAGCGTGAAGCCTGGTGAAGTACTCACTCTGTCAGCAGAGATAACAGCAGTCCCAACAGCACGCGGCACTTTTCTTAAAGAGGCTTTCAGAAACGATACGACACATCTGCTAGCTGCGTGCGGAGGCTGGGTAGGACGTCAAAAATTTTTAAAAAAAAAATCGATTTTTCAAAAAAATGCCTATTTTGTAGTGCACATCTTCCTGAATAATTTGATGTAGGCTATAAAACATTTATATTTGAGGAATTATAAGGTACGTAATTTGGTCTTAAGTGTATGAAGGTGCAACGCCACGCCCCTTTGCACAGCATTCTTCTATCATACATAATTGTATTTGGCTCTGTAGAATTCGAATGTATTTGAAACAAAGGACTATCGATATCAATAATTTCTCTGCTGTTATCAACATGCATTGTTTTGATTGCTGATTTTGTTTGTTCTCTGGTTTGAAAGGCTTCAGATTCACAGCCTCCATTTACATTAGCACCATAAGCAAGTTTCCTTCTTGAAGCACTCAGCGGTGATTTGTTTACCGGCTCTGAGAGGTTGCAGTGTTGAGCCACTGGTGTACCTCTTTTTGGTGTATGTTCAGCGATATCATTGCCAATTGTGAACGAATTTTAATGAAATTTTGTTAGTGGGTAGGGTATACCTTCAAAGTGGTCCCATATAAATTTAATTGAGAAACCATGCCCTCTACCCCTTTACAACACTTAATTTTTATACAAAACCATTTTAAAGAAAATTTGCACATTGTTACTTTAAAACACAAATAAAAATACTGATAACTTTTGGTTTGCAAAAAATGAATCGCTCTCCCCCTTTACACCCCAAATACAAGCAGAAACTTTAACGGCCATTTTCCGCAAAAAACATATTTCTGTACATGTAGCATCCAAAATAAATATCCTATTACTTTCAAACTTGGTATGCTGATTAAACACACACTCCTTAATGCAAAACTCTATAATTTTCCAAATCTATTAGAAATTGTGGTAAAAATTAAGATAATTAACTATAAAATTTGAGTTTTTTCTAAACATGAAGTTTAAAATGTAATAGCTCATTCATTTTTTCAAAAATTAAATAAATTCTAGAGTTTCATACAACTGTAAATATGGTTTGTATGCTGTGCAAAATTCATTGAAGGATCTCTCATACTTATGAAGAAAAGTGTACCTATACCAATTAATGCCGCCAATAGTAAGTGAAAAAATGGTGGAATTTCACACGTAAAAAAAAATTATTTTCTTATGTTTTTGAACATCCACTGCTATAAGTGTGAATCCTGAATGCTTCTTGGTCAAGCTGACAAATTTTTATGAATTTGTTTGTAAAATTATAGACAGTGGAAATTAAAATATCCTCTGGTGCCTCTCCTGCTATAAGTCGGCCGGTTTGACGTCCGACACCCCTTAAAGAGGCTTTCAGAAACGATACGACACATCTGCTAGCTGCGTGCGGAGGCTATTTTCATAGAAGGATATTAGCAACTAATTAACATCCAACAGAGCAGGAGGATGCTGTTACAGCTGACGATACTCCGTTACGAAGAAACTATCATTCGGCTAGTTCTCTAGGATTCCCATTCGCTGGCGATACCTGTAAGTGCAAGGCGTCTGGTATCTTCACGTAGGGAAAACTATCACGAAACCGATTATTATTAAGAACATTTAACTTTGATCATGGAAATTTAAATAGTTATTTTTTTAATTGATGAAGAAACATAAATATTCCACGGCGTTATGTGTGTTGATAAAAGAGTACTAAACCATATTAAAAGTGTATTCGGTATCTTAAAAGCCTTACTAATGTGCAGTTCACACTTTTTCCCGAAACCAAGCAACAATAGTCTGCTGAAAAATCTTGACGCCTTTAAAGCACAAATTCTGCGATCACGCAAAACATGCACGACTATTAAAACTTTCTAACGAGGCTTGTATTCTTAACTCGGTTTAGATCGGCATCGTAACTGCTAGTTTCACGCTCCAAGTCATCCGTCCACTCAATACAAATATCTGTTACGTGATCGTAAAACCAAAATAATTATTCACAGTTTTATAGTATCCATAAAATACTACCGGAAACTTATAACTGATTTTTTTCTATATAACATTTTCCAAATACTATTGTGCTTACTTTCTGCAGTGGCATCACGGACAGTAGCTGATCCACTGAGTCACCACAGAGCTATCTGTCTCTCTTCTCCCCCTCCCCCCGTCTTCCTTGGCTGAGTCTCCGCGAAGTTCCTTCCCTTCAAAGCTTCCTTCTATCACATCTTTGATCACATTCTCATCCCTTCTCATTATAAGCCAAAACCACCTTAGCCTCTGTCCTTTATATATCTGCAAGTTGGTATTACGTTTCCTTTTTCTCCACTCATCTTCCTCCTTTAACCGGACCAAAAATTTGTCTGATAATGCCATTTTCAAAAGTCATTATTAAATTATTCTCCATTCTTTTTGTTAAAGTCCATATGCTTCAGAGTTATCAAAAAAATCGTGGTTTTGAAATCTTAATTGAAGTGCAGCCATTGCAACAATTGGTTGCATTATTTGTTTTTTTACGTGTCTGACCGATTTCTTGTGCATCGGTACCTGTTCGAGTTTTGTATTAAGTTTCTCAGTAGCCAACTCTTGACGCGGTTATGTAATTCCTTTTTTTATTTGGTTTTTATTTACCATTCTTTTTTTTTACAGAGATTTTTTTTTTACAAACCCTACTAAAAATATAAAAATTTATATTGTGTTTATTTTGTTATTATCACTATATACGATGCAGCTGATGACTTGTTGGTAATTTCCCTTCACACCTATTTATTTATTACAAACATGTTCGCTTTAATTACTTTCATTGAAGGGAATTGGGTACAAAATTTTGGTCAGACCATTGCTTGAATATGATAGCGTAGTATGTGACCCACATTTTGGGTATCAAATACAGAATGTGGAAGGAGTGCAAAGAAGGGCTGCTAGATTTGTCTCTGGAAATTACTGCAGAACAAACTCAGTAGCTGATATGATAAAGGAGCTGGAATGGGATTCATTGGAAGATAGGAGGATTGTGAAGAGAGTCAAGGGATTGGTGATGAGGCGTGGAAAGATATTGGTGGAAGAATCAGGAGAGGTGCATGGAAGGGAAGAGATGACCATGACCACCAGCTGGCACTCGGTTTCAGGCACAAAGGTGTGGGAAGATTTTCTCTCGTAGGCAAGGGATCAGGATTGGAATAAATTACCGAGAAAGATAATGAATAATTTACCAAAAAAAGCTGAAAGAATTTAATGTTGAAATGTGTAGAGTAAGGAAGCGAGTAATGGAAATGGGAAAAGGTTTGTGTAGGGAAATCGCCACCGGAGCATGGGATCCATCGCAATTAAATTAAATTAAACTCTTCAGCTCCTAAGTCCATAACTAAGTCCAGTCTGTAAATCCCTCACTTAAAAGCGGAAACTTTTCCTCTCTCTTACGCCTGAAATCAAGAGACAGTTAAGGTCCGTGCTCATCTTTTCCCTTCCACTCATTACTCTTAATTATGCTCCCAATATCAATCCAAGCCTCATCAACAAATTATACCTTTTAGAATTTTTAAGAAAACTTTCACAAAAGACTTTTAAAGTAAAGATAAATTTAATTATAATCTGCTAACCTGCTGTTATGCACTGAGACTGTTACTTTTACCTTTTGTCATAATGTTTATTTAAGTAAGTTATGAACATGAGAGTTTTCCCATTTTAATTAAACGTATAGTAGCGTAGATATATTGTTATACCATATAATAATGCTGATAGTGCAATTAAAATCACAGTTTCATGAACTTACTTGGGATAACGTACAAAACTGTCGTGCTTGCACATTTGAACCACTGTTGTGCGTTTGAGATGCGTATCGCAAGGAATTGATTGATAGTACAGAGCAATGTTTTTTAGTCTTTTTGAATATGCGACCTCTTTACAAAAAAAATAAATAAAAAAATGGCGACCCCTTCAGGTTCAAAATGAAACTTTGGCGACCCACTAGATGCGTACTAAAACTATGTCAGTGATTTCAAATCAAGCGTATTTAATTTTCTTTTTACTAAGACTATACCTACTGATCGAGATGTGAAATGCTGTGCAAGGTGGTCATGGGTACTCTGGCGTGGTGGCGGCGCGGGAGCCGAGAAGCTGGGGTCAGCGGCCACGTAGGAATAGTTGGTTTCACAATGATGTAATAAATGAAAAATTAAAATAAGTGTTGTAAAATCTCAGGCAATTATGATTACAACAAAAAGATCAACGCCAAACGACTGTATTTCTCTCGATGGAAAGGACTTCACTGGCGCGACACGGTGAAATACCTCGGCATAACATCTGACAAAAAACTAATAAAAATAAAAAATAAAAAATATTCAGAACAGATACCTGAGGATTACATGACCAATATACGACTCCACAGCGACTTAGACATACAAAAATTGACAGATTACATTGAAGACAAATCGACGAAATTCTTTGCAAAAGCTCACGCTTCCTTTCGAATTTAGCCTAGGACACGATCCAACATACAACCGACCACTACTGACATTAACACGTAACTACGGGATCTAACAAAAAAAATCTAACACATGCAAACAAATAACCCCACGACTTGACTGAACAGCCATCTCTAAGAAAACTTAAGAGAAAAAAGTCTGAGGACTAAAAGTCCTGGAACTTTAAACTTCACGTGAGTCTAGGCTCAGAAAAATGACGAAGACGTTCTCTGGACGGACGCGCTTCGCTACGAGTGAGCATAAAATGAAGAAGTTTCTTAAAAAACCTGCCCAAACCTCAACGTCTGCTGCAAGTGGCAGTGGCGGAAACAAATCAAAAACCGAAAAAAATAATGGGATTTATGAAGACAGTTACCTGAAGTATGGTTTTACAGTCATTAATAATAAACCTCAATATGTAATTTGCTCCAATTCGAAAATTATTTGGTTATTCGCGTGTTACAAATACAACCACAATTCGATAATTTATTGAAAAATAAACAGGCACACCCTTCTCACTGAAAATGGTATATTTTTATTGTAGTGTAAGACCAACAAATTCTGCTTTTTACATTGGCTTGTGACTGCGACCATGCGAGAGAGTCTCCAGATTCGCGACTCTTGCCACAGTTATTACGAAAGCATCACAAAACTGACACAAGATTGGACTGAGATTATCTGCCAGATAGACGATATAGGTTTCGTTTGAATTTATTGGCAAACATGCAAACGATACGTTTCATTTACGTGTGCGACGAATAACACGAGAGATGAGAAATAAGGTGTCGAACAGATACTTATATGTATTCCTTCTTTCCTCGTTGTATTCACGACTGGAATGTAAAGAGGTAGCTTTAGTGCGAAGCGCCCTCTCGCATCCACAATTTTGTGATTTGCAGAGTATAGACGTAGGTGTCCTGAAGCTATCTACACAGAATAAGAAACAGTATTAATGCATCTCAAGTATCTTAAAGGACAAGAGCAAGTGAATCCCATTGTCTGATTTTTCGAGCAGTGGGCAGATGAACCAAAGATGCCCGTGTTGTATCTACTTACCTGAAGTGACCGTGGCATACTTGTACTGCTTGTACACTCCCCTTGATGTTGGGTTCTTTAGGTTCCAATCTCAGTTGTCCTTCCATCGTTGTCTCGGGCTTCCTCGTTGTCTTCTTCCCAGCAGCTGCCCTCCACACGCATTGACTATTGGCCTTTGATGCCCATATATTTCGCGACATGGCCCCCTCGACCTACCACAGCTAACAATTAAAGACTGGTTCGTTTATCAGATCTCTGATACTCTTCTCGTTCACCGTTCTCTGTGAGACGAATAAATTGAAGGTTTTGTTTCCAGATAATTGTTTACTGTTATAGTCCATGTTCCTGGAATACAAAGAGTTTTTTGTTTTATAATAGTGTTATAAATTTTCAGTTTCAGATTTCGGATGAGATGTTCTGATCTTGATATGTTACCTACCTATTACATCTACTGCTATACCAATTCCGTGCTGCTATTTGATTGCATTATTAATTTTTGAATTAACTAGTTGACAGCATTTTAAAATATGCAAACAATTATTATCTGTTAATTAAAATTGGATTTCGTAATGAAGAACTTTTAACCCTTCAATAATAACTTCAAAATAGACACTGAGATTAAAAATTTATTATATCTTGTTAACAGAAGGACATTTACCAACAAGGTAGCAATTTGAAAGAAAGCAATGAATTATATGTGACACAGCTTTTACAGTAAACAGAAATTTAAATTAGTTAAAGTGATTTACGGGTTGGTTCTGTGAACAGTCACAGTGTTGATTAATACACTCCTGGAAATTGAAATAAGAACACATTGACGCCGGTGTGTAAGACCCACAATACTTGCTCCGGACACTACGAGAGGGCTGTACAAGCAATGATCAAACGCACGGCACAGCGGACACACCAGAAACAGCAGCGTTGGCCGTCGAAGGGCGCTAGCTGCGCAGCGGTTGGGCACCGCCGCAGTCAGTGTCAGCCAGTTTGTCGTGGCATACGGAGCTCCATCTCAGTCTTTAACACTGGTAGCATGCCGCGACAGCGTGTACGTGAACCGTATGTGCAGTTGACGGACTTGGAGCGAGGGCGTATACTGGGCATGCGGGAGGCCGGGTGGACGTACAGCCGAATTGCTCAACATGTGGGGCGCGAGGTCTCCACAGTACATCGATGTTGTCGCCAGTGGTCGGCGGAAGGTGCACGTGCCCGTCGACCTGGGTCCGGACAGCAGCGACGCACGGACGCACGCCAAGACCGTCGCATCCTACACACCGCCACTTCCCGGCAAATTAGGGACACTGTTGCTCCTGGGGTATCAGAGAGGACCATTCGCAACCGTCTCCATGAAGCTGGGCTACGGTCCTGCACACCGTTAGGTCGTCTTCCGCTCACGCCCCAACATCGTGCAGCCCGCGTCCAGTGGTGTCGCGACAGGCGTGTATGGAGGGACGAATGGTGACGTGTCGTCTTCAGTGATGAGAGTCGCTTCTGCCTTGGTGCCAATGATGGTCGTATGCGTGTTTGGCGCCGTGTAGGTGAGCGCCACAATCAGGACTGCATACGACCGAGGCACACAGGACCAACACCCGGCATCATGGTGTGGGGAGCGATCTCCTACACTGGCCGTACACCTCTGGTGATCGTCGAGGGGACACTGAACAGTGCACGGTACATTCAAACCGTCATCGAACCCATCGTTCTACCATTCCTAGACCGGCAAGGGAACATGCTATTCCAACAGACAATGCACGTCCACATGTATCCCGTGCCACCCAACGTGCTCTAGAAGGTGTAAGTCAACTACCCTGGCCAGCGAGATCTCCGGATCTGTCCCCCATTGAGCATGTTTGGGACTGGATGAAACGTCGTCTCACGCGGTCTGCACGTCCAGCACGAACGCTGGTCCAGCTGAGGTGCCAGGTGGAAATGGCTTGGCATGCCGTTCCACAGGACTACATCCAGCACTAGGGATTGCAATCCAGCAAAGCGGGATCCCGCAATCCCGCTGGATCCCGCATCATTAGACAGTCTGGCGGATCCCGCACAAAATTAAGCGGATCCGCAATCCGCAAAATCCGGCGGAAATGCGTGTCAGTCTGCGTGACTCGCTGCCCCACTCGGTCTCTGTCGGATGTTTTGCACTGTTTGCCTGTACCCTTGCAGCTGGCATTTGACTCGTGTGAACAAGCGTTTGTTTTTGTCAACCTTCGTCATTCCTAAGTAAATAAATACACTTTTACGTATTTATCAAAACTTACGTTTGTTTCGAGTACACATTTCTGTAATTTGAGTTATGGTGCGTATTTAGTACGATTTTCTAACTATATAATTATTTTTTAAGTGTCGCACACGTTATCTGAACTACACGGTTATAGCTTTTTATACACGGTTTCATTATTCCCATTTTCTGTATTTTATATAAAGTAATTGTGACAATTTCCTAATTTGCGGCTGAAAATTTGATTATTCGTTGATATGAAACTAATTTTATCGTAATTTTAACGATCGTGTACCTATTTATTTAACAGCTATCAAAAGGAAATTGTATATCGTTTGACTTGTTGTTTTGGCCGCTGCCTCAATGCGTTTCTTTGACGAAAGCCGCCTGCTTACATGTGCCGCTCAGGCTTTCGATTCCTATTCTCCTTGTTATTATTTCGACTAAAGGTAAAAAAAGTTATAATAAAATTTTCACGGGTGTATCGACGAATTGTGTTGTAGGAACACCATACTTCGACGGCTGCCTCCGCCGTCTTCTTCACGAGTGTAATTTCGTGTGTTTGCAATGAAATCCGGAGATACTACCTATGAGAGTACAACCTCTGAGAAAGTCTCCTTTCTTACTAAAAAATAATAATTTCCACTCTAAAAACGTCATTACGCTACATAAGTAAATCTGAAATACAGGGCGTTCGCCGGAAAACGCTACCCTCCCAGTCTGTTGCCGTCGGCAACTTGCTCGGTCAGTGGAGCCAGCAGTTTCCGCCAACCGCCACCGTGAATCACCGCACTGTTTAACACCTCCGCTGCCCCAACAGTGCAGTGCAGTGACCCTTACATTGTTAAGAACGGTTTCTTTGCATTGTAGATAGTTTGTGACTTCAGTCTCTTATTAATCAGTGTTGTGAATAAACGTTTCTTTGCGGTTTGGCTGGTTTGGGGCTTCATACTCTTATTAATCTGTACCGTGTTTGAGTGTGAGTATAATTATGGTACGTTACAGTTTGCAACAAAGAATATTTCTCTACGATACATATGTGAAGAAGAAGTCGTTTAAAAAGTGTCGCAGTAAATTTCGTCGCGAATTTCCTGGCGCTTTACTGCCAGCTAAATCAACAATTCTGCGTCTGGTTAAAAAAGTAAGAGAAACGGGTTCATTTTTTAACAAAAAGAGACTGTCGGTCAACCGTATTCTCACAGAGGAGAAAATTAACGATATCGCTTTTCGACTAGAACAGTCACCCAAAAAATCATTAAGTCAGTTAGGGCAGCGTGTGTCTCGAAATATGTTCAGAAGATGTGAAATGTGCATTACACAAGAGGGTCAACACTTCCAGCATCTTTTATAAGGTAAGCTAATGAATTACGCCACATTTAAATGCTTAGCACACAAGTTTATGAAGTTTATGAAGCGTAATTATTATGAAATAGTCCGCGGCCGACGGTCGAACAATGCCGGAAACTGAGCGCTCGCTCGCCGGGAGCAGTTTCTTCCTTGTAGCGCTAACAGTGGGTTGCGTTTCCCGGCGAACGCCCTGTACTTGACAGTTTACGTGTTGGTGAGTAGTTTCTTTTAATAACATTAAATCAACTGTAATATAAATCAAGGAATCAGAAGATATAATAATGAATTACGCAAAAAAGGGCCAAGTCTCGTGCTTGTGCAGTGACAAAAAGTTATGAGATCTTGTTCTGAGCCAAGTCTACACTTTACAGAGTATATTCACTTTGTGAAATGGAATGCTTTTCTAGGTGTTATGGAACGTTTATTTAGATTTTTTTAAAAAATAGCTCTGATAACTTGGCCATTAAGCAAACCAAATTTTTAAACTTATTTGATGTATTGTAAAGCACATAATATGACCTAAAACTCTATATTTTCAATTTTTATTATTTATTTAAAAATTGGTTTAGATTAAAAACATAAATGTAAAACCTCGAAATACACTTAAGACACGCTAAAAAGTTTTAATGTTATTTTGCCAATCAAAATATTGTTAATTTTTACCATTTAACATTAAAAATTATTGATTAATTTAATTATTATTTAATTTTATTAACGTTTTAAGTAACTATGTTTTAAATATATGCGTTAAAAAACTGTTTGTACCAATCCCGCACGGATCCCGCGGGACTGGCGCAAATCCCGCGCGGATCCCGCGGGATTGAAAACACTGCGGGATTGCAATCCTTAATCCAGCACCTCTACGATCGTCTCCATGGGAGAATTGCAGCCCGCATTGCTGCGAAAGGAGGATATACACGGTACTAGTGCCGACATTGTGCATGCTCTGTTGCCTGTGTCTATGTGCCTATGGTTCTGTCTGTGTGATCATGTGTTGTATCTGACCCCAGGAATGTGTATATAAAGTTTCCCATTCCTGGGACAATGAATTCACGGTGTTCTTATTTCAATTTCCAGGAGTGTATGTTAGCCAGTCAGTTGCCCAGCAGCTATGTCGTCTGCCGGTGGAGGCCGCTATCTGCAGTCGCTCGGTAGAGGCAAAAGTGATCTAGCTAACTGTGAAAGCTAGGCTTCTTAGTGTCCGCGTCGACATATGGAACTAAGCCGTGCCCCATATCAGGACCAATGTGCTTCAAGCTGCCCCAGACATCAAATCATCTCGCTCGTGTTGCCAGCCAGAATTATCCGCATTTGTTCTACCCTGCTCCTCCTCCTCCAGTGACAGTGCGCTAAGAAAGTAAGAACGATTCTTTTTAGCCCCCAGTTTAGCGGATGCGGTTTTACGTGCTTGCAGGATATTCTCTGAATCGTTTTCCAAGGCTATTCACGGTCAGGAATCGTTTTCTAAGGCTATTCACGGTCAGGAATCGTTTTTGTTACAGGGAAATGTGGCGAAAATTTATCCTGACTCTCCGTCATAGGTGAACTGTTCGTCAAATCCTCTTAGACCTCAAATAAAATATCGTAGCGAATTTCAGTGTCTTTTTTATATAGCATTTTGTTGTGGACAACTGTTTGTGACTTATGTTTTGGTACCTCCCCCGTTGAATGGTTTCTTCCTCAATTCGTTGACAAACCACTTTCCGCCTCCCCAGGTGCCTTCTCGGCTTTCAAACGAAAAATACTGTCACGCGGAATATTGCAGCAAATGACCCAAAGTTCGCGACATCATCCATATTCACGGGAATAAAATGTCTTATTGCAATTACATCACTTGCCGCAAACTATACTATTACTCTCGTTAAGTAAACGTCCCACAAGCTTGAAGCATTTATATATATATATATATATTGCATGCAATAACTAGCCAAGTTTCGCTTAGTGGTGTTATTTACATAATGACTTTTATTTTTATCAACACAGTGTTAAACAACAGCGGGTATTGCAGTTCTACCGTCAGTTCATGACTCAACAACAGATTCCAATACTCAAGCTTTTTCATAATGTATCAAAAACTGCATCTGGTAACACTGTTGCATGCTTCTATATAACCTGCATCCAGAACCTATTTCCATCTTCTACCCGCTTATTAAACACATAATGCAGCAAAGCGACATTACAAATTATTGTGATTGGTCGAAATACCATCTCACTAAATGTCTGCACGAAACACAAATCCTTCACCGATTAGGGTGGTAATTTTTTGCTTTGACGTTCATTTTACTAACTATACATCACCTAAATTTTCAGCGATGGTTGACTCATTTCAAATTGCGTTTAAAACAGGAAGGAACGTAAACTTTGCATGATATCAGGACAGCGAATACCACTTAACATGTAGAATACCTGACCTGGTTAAGGTATCGATGCCTACCTCTTGATTAAAGAATTAAAACATACAGGAATTCACCTGTTGTTTGTAACACCTCTTTTGCTGTTACCATAATTTGCTCATCAAACAGATTTCTTACTTTTTTTGCTATTACATATGAAGATGTTGAAATGGCGTGCAATTTTCCTACAGTAAGAAAGGCACTGAGAACTGAAATTAAGTCTTGGACGAGTGAATTTCCAAATAAAAATTTAATGTAAGTGTACTATGTTATAGCTATGATAATGGCAATATGAAAGATGCTTGCATGGTTGTGGGGAGATAGTCGGCTCCGAACATAATTCTCGTATCTGCTTTGTAATAATTTTAGTACCGCCTCAGCTGTGAACAAAACTGATTTTGTTGTGAAGTTATTTTTATGTTATTCCCATTATATGTACGACAATTTGAGAGAACTGGTTTTCACCTATAGAGGGTTTCGTTTAAATCGTCCCACGTAACACTATTATCCGACAGACAAGATTAGCTGGTTATTATTTTATCAAGTGCACAAAATTATTTAAAATGTTTTATTCGAAATTAAATTAATACGTATTCTAAAAAGTTGAGTTAAATGAATTTAGTCCAGAGGATTTATAGGCGTGCATTGTATCAGTCAGTGTTAATAGTCTGACCACTTGCGGTAAGAATTAAAGATTTAGCCTTTAACAGCCATTCTTGTATTCACAAAAGGAATAAGAAAAACGTATCTCTAATGTTATCATCGATGCCCAGAAGAGAGAGCCAGGTGTGCCTAATAACACTACAATGGTAAGAATGAAAAAAGAGTTCTCTGTAACTGTGATGTTAGACTTCTGTGGGACGATAAGTGAAAGAAATGGAGAGAACCAAATAAAGAGGAACGCCTTTTTGCGGAGGACTCGCCGCTCACAAAGAGACGTCATGACAATGCGTATTTAATTACAGGGGAGAAGGTATTCTTTGCTTTAAGAAAACTCTGGTAAGATGAAATAAGAGGTTACGAATAAATGTTGATGTTCTTTATTTCTTTTGAAGTTTTACTTATAAAGGTCTTTAGATCGTAACTGATAAATGAATGTTTTCTCCTGAATTCACCAATGTGGTTAACATTATTGTACAAAGCGGAAGTTGTTCGTGAGTCGATAACTCAAAGGAAAGAGAGAGACTAGTTAGTTACTACTGCTTGTAAATTTTTTCATTTCAGAATATTTTATAAAAGAGAGAATCTACTACTGATATAGCGTCGCCATAGTTCCACAGTTGCAGAGTAACTGTTGACGATATTTGTAGTGTTTCAGATGTTTTCTGTCCTGCAGTCTACGTTAGATTGGAAAATTACCTTCGTTTTTTGTTCATTGAGATATTTCTGATGTAAGTAAATTAAGAATTTTGTAGCACAGTTGTTGCCTTCAAAAAGAGGTCAAACAGTGTCTCTTTATTTCTAATTTCCACGCTTCTGACTCTTTAAGCCTTGTGTGCACAGAGCGAGGCAGCGTACGACGCACGCCTCGGTTTGAGGCATGTGTTGCATAATAGACTGGCGCATGCTACGGGCGATCAACGCAAACGGTAGCACACAACATGGCTCCGCCACGACGAAACGTACAAATTGGCGCCGCAGCGTTTATTGTGATTAATTTGTGAATACATACACGGAAGGCAAAACATCGCCCAATATGGTGAGTGAAAAATCTTTACCAGCAGCGTTCTGAAAGCGGAAACAGACTTTTGAAGGATGTAACATTTGACATGTGAAAAAGATACAAATTTTGTGCGTATGGCCACTGAAGACTTTGAAAATCTTTTGAGTCTAATTTAGCCTATCGTCAAAGAAAAAACACATACATGCGACACGCTATAATCATCACAGAAAGCTTAATTGCTACATAAATGTTATTAGCAAATGGTGATTCATACACAAGTTTACAGAATTTGTTTCGTATGTCCAAACGGACGATATCAGCAATTGTTCCAGAAGAGTGCGATGCGCCTATGGAAGTATTAAATATTCACACCGTTGCTTGAATATGGTAGTGTAGTATGGGTCCAATATTTTGTGTATCAAATACAGGAGTTGGAAGGGTGCAGGGAAGAGCTGCTGGATTTTTCTCTGGAACTTTCCGCACAACAAGTTCAGTAACTGATATAATAAAGGCGCTGAAATGGATTCACTGGAAGACAGAGCAGGAGGGTGAAGAGAGTCATCGGAATGTACAAGGCGTATATTGGTTAAAAAAAAAAATAATAAAAAAAAAAAACAATTGGCCGGGAAATCAGAATCAGACCACCAGGGGACAAGAGTATTTCTATTTCCCGCGCATGCGCACTATAGTCGCGGCTAATCCTATCACGTACAGGGGACCTACAGCTTAATGTGAAATCCGAACGCCGGAAGAGTTCTGGCGTACTTCACGTCACACAGCAAGCTGTGTCATAGGTAAAGTTCAGGTTAAGGGCATTTCAAAACCAACGCCAAGACAGGAATTCGAACCAGAGACCTTTCTCTCCTCAGTTAGACGCCTTACCCACTGAGCCACCAGACCACGTGTGTATTGGTGATGAGGTGTGGAAAGATAATGGTGTAAGGATTAAAAGTAATTCATAGAAGGAATAGAGGACCATGACCTCGAAGTTTTTTTAACTGCTTAACGTCTCTTAACAGCGAGGTCTTTAGCGACGGGAAAGGATGGGGAGCAAGGAATGGGAAGGAATTCGGCCATGGTCTTTTGAAGGAAGCATCCCGGCTTTTGCCTGGAGTGATTTGGGAAACCATGGAAAACCCAAATCTGGATGCCCGGACGGGGATTCGAACCGCCGTCCTCCCGAATGACCTCAAAGTGGCACCCGATGTCAGGCACCAGGGCGTGGGTTGATTTTCTTTCATAGGTAAGGGGGTCAGGGATTGGAATAAGTTACCAAGAGAATTGATGAATAATTTACCAAAAATATTGAAACAATTTAAAGACGTAATTTGTAGAGGGCAAAAGTAGGTGGGTACAGGAAAGAGGAAGAATAGGAGTGTAGGGAAATTGCCAGCTATAAAAACTATAAAAGCATATTACTGATCATTGGATACTTATTACTGTTCTAAGATGAAAATAAAGCGTAGTTTACCACTTTTCTATGAGCTTAGAAAGAAATTCTTATTCATGGCATTTATACCACCATATTAGAAAATAAATAATATTTTTGAAAATTATACCATCTTCTAATAAAATGAAACAAATAAGACATTATTGACCGTTTATTTATATATTCAAGAACTAAAGCATAATACACAAAATTATACATTCATGTAACAAATAATAATTTAATTTTGAATGCTTCTTTATACATTTAAAAATAAAAACTTAATATTGACAATTATACATCCAAGTAATACGATAAGAAATGGTAGCCTTCTGTCTTTGTTGTGCGAAATGCTGAACGAACCCGCCCACACGCAACTGGCCGCTCGGGCTGTGGCGCCTTTGAACACTCGCGGATGGCTGCGCACGTGCGTTGTGCATGCCTCGGTAGGGCCGTAGTAGGTATGCACAGTGCGAGGCATGCGTCGCATGCCATGCTCCGCACATTGCCTCGCTCAGTGCCTACGCGCTTTAAGGTACATATAGCTGCCTCGCAGGAGGGTGCAACCGTTTGTGGCGGAATGTCTTTCACTTCTATCAGCGAGCAGAGGATCCGTGACGTGTATGACTGATTTATTTTCCCGAATCTTTTCCGCTTTTAATGCACTTGACGTTGACAAGGTGCACATCCCTAAGGAAAATTAATCATTAATATCACACGAAATAATTATCTTCATCTACATATATACTCTGCAATTTACAAAATTGTGGGTGTCTTTGCACCAATACTAATCTCTACAATGTGCATTCCAATCTCGAATGGTACGAGGGAAGAAAGAATTCATAAAAGCTTCAGTGCGGCATCTTATTTCTCTAGTCTTGTCTCTCCTTTCACGGCGACCCAAATAGATTGGAGGACGAAGTATTTCATCCCACTGATGTTTACCAACAAGTTCAAACAGCGAGATTTCTAGTCGTGACGGCAGAGTGATCCTTCAATAACCTGCTATCTTAGTTTGTCGAGTGGTTCCTGTAAAACAGGAGAACCATTATTTTTTTTCTTATTCCTTTACGCCACGTCGACGGCTAAGGTCATTAGAGGCGGGATGGGATTGGGGACAAGGAACGGCAAGGAATTCGGTCATGGCCTTTTTTTTGAAGGAAACATCCCGGCATTCGCCTGGAATGATTTGGGGAAACCATGGAAAACCCAAATCTGGATGTCCGGACGGGGAATCGAACCCACATCCTCCCGAATGCGAGGCCAGAACGTTAACCGTTCACCCACCACGCTTGGTACCATTGATTTAAAAATTTTAATTAACCAATTTAACATTTCAGAAATTCGTGTTAGTATGGGGAGAACATGTTTTCTGGGAACAGCCAATCAGCGTTCAGGGATCGCATGACGTCACGAAGTGGTGGGGGGACCTCCCTCCCCTCCCCTCCGGCGGGCTTTTTGAATCAGCCAATCAGCTTTCAAGGTCGTATGACGTCACACGTTAGTTCCTCAACCGGCCGCACAGATGGCAGCATCTCCCAAGGGCTTAATTTCTTTGGGCGCAGATATTCCACTCACCCAGCTAGCGGGGGAATTCCTTCGCCCGGGGCGAGTTTACACATGATACGCGCTCTGTTTACTATCCATTAGACGTTGCGACAGGTGTCAACTTCCAAGGCTAGGAAAATCAAAGTTTCCAGTTTGACAATGGCAAAACTCAAGGAATGGAAACATCAGTACGACTCCTTATTTCCCTAATCTTATCTCTGTTGCCATTGGTATAAAATATTTCATTGCACTCGTAATTGTTGCCACCAAGTTCAAACCTTTGTCGTCTGTCAATCCAGACCAATCTATGTATCAATTCTGTTATGCTTTCGTAAGCAATCATAAATTGAGTGTCCTTAGCTACACTTTGTCTAAAATTCCAATAAATCCCTTGTGATACATCAGTGATTGACACCTTTAACTGTATTTTACAGCTCAGCACGTATGTTCCAGGAATGAAATACCGTCTGTTAATCTTACTAATTTCACCCCTATCGAATCGAAGTACGCGAGTCCTATGTAATAAAAATCGAGTCACGCTAAGCACAGAACATGTCTGAGATCATCGCCTGTGACCAAGGTGGAGATATAGAAAATTTACCCACTCCCTTATGTGCCGGCTCCTACTGATAGTCTTTTACGCACTATTCCTAATTCTTTCACCAAGATCCACCCCTAGCCTCATCGCCAACATACGCCCAGCACTTCGTCAAACCACCTTCTGTTTTCCAATGATTCCCAATCCAACCCCTGATCAGATACAGACAGGGTTACCTTCTGTTCGTGCGTTAAAGTAAACCAAAAATTCAAAATTCTGCTAATCAGTAGCCAGGTACTAAAATGTTCATTTAAGGTGCTTCTACTGCAGTTTTCCAGGAAAATTCTCCCCTTTTCCAGGAAATTATTTTTCAATAAATCAGGACCCAGGAGAGTTCTCCATTCGGTTTAAAATGTTCCCATCTAACGCCAACCTTCGGATTCAGGACCAAGTCTGACATTTGTTTGTAATTGCATGCTTTGTTCAAGTAACCACGATAAAGTTACCATAATGCTCTTAGCTAACTGATAGTTTCTTGGTCATCAAACAGACATCATAACCCACATTTTCATAGAAGATCCCCACACATCGACAAGTATCCAAAACGTCACCATAGGTTCTATTACGCCTAAGATAGTGCTCACACCTGAACTGTTAGGTCAAAGTGAGTGTTTAGATATTTTATCCACTCAGGCCTCATCACCTAAAGTCTAGTGCGAGATTGTGGTCATGGTCAACTTAGGCTTCATACACCACTCAGAATTATTCCACCAATATCCATTCTAACAGCATTATACGCCACCTACAGCCCCTCAATACTCTTCCTATCTTCCAATGACATTCCAGCCCCAGCTCCTTTATTATGTCAATTACTGAATATTTTCCACAGATAATTCTAGCTGCCCTCCTTTGCACCTTGCATTTGATGTACAAAAAATGTGGACTGGTCAAAGTGGGTGTTTAGATATTTTATCCACTCAGGCCTCATCACCTAAAGTCTAGTGCCAGATTGTGGTCATGGTCAACTTATGCTCCATACACCACTCAGAATTATTCCACCAATATCCATTCTGGCAGCATTATACGTCACATACAGCGCCCCGACAGTCTTACTTGTTGAATATTTTACACTGATAAATCTAGCTGCCCCCTCCTTTACACCTTGCATTTGATGTACAAAAAAAAAAAATGTGGACTCCATACTGCACTATATACAAGCAGTGGTCTGACTGTGGATTTGTACCCAAGTCCTTCGCTTCTCTGATACACCCCCTCATCACCCTCTCTGTTGAATGATTTTTACCCCGAAGTGCATGTAATGAAAAACGTGAGGAACACAATTCGTATGTCAACACAAACGGCAGTAAACTGTAAAGAGCACAATGAAATGGGAGACTGCCTAAGCCTTGAATCAATGGTTAGAAGCACACGTTGATAGTGAGCATAATTCTAGACTCAAATCCACAGAGGGATGACACACGCACATTTCCATGCCTACAGCGAGGTCGACAGAACAACCAGAACCAAGATAGAAATCCCACAGAGGAAGAAGACACACACATACACACACACACACGCACGCACACACTTGTACATGCATACAGCGAGTTCAATAGAACTAACAGCAAGCATCATGAAAACGATGAAGTGGGGCAGAATTGTCGTTACCACTGATTATCTGGACAGAACTATCGTTACAAAAATCATCAGACAGACGAGTTAAAGTCAGGTACCGCCATACTTATGCTTACATCCACAAAGACAGACGCAGATACACATGTCCAAGTCTACAGAGAGTTCAGTATAGCTACCGGTAACAATCATGGAAACGAAAAAGTGGTGTAGTACTCTCTTGCCTCATGACTGGCTGAAAAACAGAAGTCTCCTTACATATCATCAGCCTGGCGAAATACAGGGTGTGCAAAAGATGGCATGTTTTCACCATAAACCTAAGTGTTTATACCATAAATAGTGTTCATCACGCCCCAGTTGATTACATTTACCATCAACATGTCTCTCCCACACCGCAACCCTTTCTACCATTCAGTAAAAAGTGACCCCAGTACCATGAGTTGCAATAGACACTTGACTATCAGACAGATATCATAACCCGCATATTCAAACTAGGTCTCAGCCACAAATCTATACATCTCCATGCACAAGCACAAACAAACATAAGTGGAGGGACAGCAAAATCATACACCCAGACAGACGTGTTTTTACCTCACACTACAGACCTCACTACCATCCATTATCATGTGTGCTAGGTACAAAACTGTACACATCAGCATCACCACGTCTATCCCACACCTAAGCCTTTTCTGCCATTCAGTAACATGTGCCCCCATGTACCACGAGTAGCAGTAGACACTTGGTCATCAGATAGATATCATAACTCCCATATTCATACTAGGTCTCACCCACAAATCCATATGTAACCTCACACAAGCATAAGTGCAGGAACAGCATATCATACATCCAGACAAACGAGTTAAAGGTAGGTATCACCACATCTACGCAAAAAAAAAAAAAACACAGAGATAGAGACGCATACACACGTACATTTCCATGCCTACAGCGATCTCGACTCAACAACTAGCCCAATCAGGGCAACGAAAAAGTGGAACAGAACGCCCATGACTGGCCAAAAATCATAGAAAGACACACACACACTCACATGTCAATGCATTCACACAGTTCCATTCATCACCACACATAACTGGAGGAAAGAGACTGAACATGCTAGATCGAAACTGAAGAGTTACAGGATGTGTGAAATTTGAAATCACAGCCACATCTCGCCCACACCGCAACCCTTTCTGTCATTTAGTAATATGTGCCCCCATGTACCACGAGTAGCAGTAGACACTTGGCCATCAGACAGATATCATAACTCCCATATTCATACTAGGTCTCACCCACAAATCCATATGTCACCTCATACAAGCATAAGTGCAGGAACAGCACATCATACATCCAGACAAACGAGATAAAGGATGGTATCACCACATTTACGCAAAAAAAACACACAGAGATAGAGACGCATACACACGTACATTTCCATGCCTACAGCGATCTCGACTCAACAACTAGCCCAATCGTGGCAACGAAAAAGTGGTACAGAACACCCATGACTGGCCAAAAATCATAGAAAGACACACATACACACACACACACACTCACATGTCAATGCATTCACACAGTTCTATTCATCACCACACATAACTGGAGGAAAGAGACTGAACATGCTAGATCCAAACTGAAGAGTTACAGGATGTGTGAAGTTTGAAATCACAGCCACATCTCGCCCACACCGCAACCCTTTCTGTCATTTAGCAATATGTGACCCAGGTACCATGAGTTACAATAGACACATGTCTATCAGATGGGTATCATAACCTCCATATTCATACTATGTCTCACCCACAAACCCATACGTCTCCACACAAGCACAAACATATGGGAGGAACAGCAATTCATACGTCCAGATAAATGAGTTTAAGGAAGGTATCACCATACTTACGCATACAGACACAGAGAAAGACGCATATATCCATGCCTACAGCGAGCTCAACACAACAACCAGCCCAATCATGGCAAAGAAAAAGTGGGACAGAACCCCTATGGCTCAAGACTGACAAAAAAAATCATCATTAACATGTGTTCCAAGTAACAAACTCCTCACATCAAAATCATATCATTTAACTCACACTACAGACCTCTCTGCCATTCAGTATCGTTGGTAATATGTACAAAGCTAATTTCATAAGTTACCACATACATACAAGTAATTGCAGGAAAGGGACCCGACACACGACATCCACACTGAGGTGTTACATGATAGGCAGATGATAGCATGTCTTTACAATACACCTCAGTGCTCACCACACATACTTGATTTTTAATGTGCCATCAGTATAGCTGGTGGCTGGAACTAAGCTCTTGGCAATGTTTGGCCAAAAGTCATTTGTTAATAGCAGCTCATCAAAGACAAATTTTGGGTGAACCTACCCAGGCGGGCGCGGCGGGAGGTGGCCACCCTTCCCCACTGCGGACAGAAATACCGTAATACGCCGGTCTAAAAGCGCGAACCGTGATGGTTTACCGGAGTTTTCCGACCGGGACCTACTACCGGTAACCGCATTTTTAAGCCCGCACTGAATACCGGAATTTCATTGCGCTCGAGGCGGTAATATGCGCCGGTATACCGACCTACTAAAACACGATGTACGCGTCCGCTGTGAGGAAGGGTGGCCACCTCGCGCCGCGCCCGCCTGGGCAGGTTCACCCAAAATTTGTCTTTGATGAGCTGCTATTAACAAATGACTTTTGGCCAAACATTGCCAAGAGCTTAGTTCCAGCCACCAGCTATACTGATGGCACATTAAAAATCAAGTATGTGTGGTGAGCACTGAGGTGTATTGTAAAGACATGCTATCATCTGCCTATCATGTAACACCTCAGTGTGGATGTCGTGTGTCGGGTCCCTTTCCTGCAATTACTTGTATGTATGTGGTAACTTATGAAATTAGCTTTGTACATATTACCAACGATACTGAATGGCAGAGAGGTCTGTAGTGTGAGTTAAATGATATGATTTTGATGTGAGGAGTTTGTTACTTGGAACACATGTTAATGATGATTTTTTTTTGTCAGTCTTGAGCCATGGGGGTTCTGTCCCACTTTTTCTTTGCCATGATTGGGCTGGTTGTTGTGTTGAGCTCGCTGTAGGCATGGATATATGCGTCTTTCTCTGTGTCTGTATGCGTAAGTATGGTGATACCTTCCTTAAACTCATTTATCTGGACGTATGAATTGCTGTTCCTCCCATATGTTTGTGCTTGTGTGGAGACGTATGGGTTTGTGGGTGAGACCTAGTATGAATATGGAGGTTATGATACCCATCTGATAGACAAGTGTCTATTGTAACTCATGGTACCTGGGTCACATATTACTAAATGACAGAAAGGGTTGCGGTGTGGGCGAGATGTGGCTGTGATTTCAAACTTCACACATCCTGTAACTCTTCAGTTTGGATCTAGCATGTTCAGTCTCTTTCCTCCAGTTATGTGTGGTGATGAATGGAACTGTGTGAATGCATTGACATGTGAGTGTGTGTGTGTCTTTCTATGATTTTTGGCCAGTCATGGGCGTTCTGTTCCACTTTTTCGTTGCCCTGATTGGGCTAGTTGTTGAGTCGAGATCGCTGTAGGCATGGAAATGTACGTGTGTATGCGTCTCTATCTCTGTGTTTTTTTTTTTTGCGTAAATGTGGTGATACCTACCTTTAACTCGTTTGTCTGGATGTATGATATGCTGTTCCTGCACTTATGCTTGTGTGAGGTTACATATGGATTTGTGGGTGAGACCTAGTATGAATATGGGAGTTATGATATCTATCTGATGACCAAGTGTCTACTGCTACTCGTGGTACATGGGGGCACATGTTACTGAATGGCAGAAAAGGCTTAGGTGTGGGATAGACGTGGTGATGCTGATGTGTACAGTTTTGTACCTAGCACACATGATAATGGATGGTAGTGAGGTCTGTAGTGTGAGGTAAAAACACGTCTGTCTGGGTGTATGATTTTGCTGTCCCTCCACTTATGTTTGTTTGTGCTTGTGCATGGAGATGTATAGATTTGTGGCTGAGACCTAGTTTGAATATGCGGGTTATGATATCTGTCTGATAGTCAAGTGTCTATTGCAACTCATGGTACTGGGGTCACTTTTTACTGAATGGTAGAAAGGGTTGCGGTGTGGGAGAGACATGTTGATGGTAAATGTAATCAACTGGGGCGTGATGAACACTATTTATGGTATAAACACTTAGGTTTATGGTGAAAACATGCCATCTTTTGCACACCCTGTATTTCGCCAGGCTGATGATATGTAAGGAGACTTTTCAGCCAGTCATGAGGCAAGAGAGTACTACACCACTTTTTCGTTTCCATGATTGTTACCGGTAGCTATACTGAACTCTCTGTAGACTTGGACATGTGTATCTGCGTCTGTCTTTGTGGATGTAAGCATAAGTATGGCGGTACCTGACTTTAACTCGTCTGTCTGATGATTTTTGTAACGATAGTTCTGTCCAGATAATCAGTGGTAACGACAATTCTGCCCCACTTCATCGTTTTCATGATGCTTGCTGTTAGTTCTATTGAACTCGCTGTATGCATGTACAAGTGTGTGCGTGCGTGTGTGTGTGTGTATGTGTGTGTCTTCTTCCTCTGTGGGATTTCTATCTTGGTTCTGGTTGTTCTGTCGACCTCGCTGTAGGCATGGAAATGTGCGTGTGTCATCCCTCTGTGGATTTGAGTCTAGAATTATGGTCACTATCAACGTGTGCTTCTAACCATTGATTCAAGTTTACTGCCGTTTGTGTTGACATACGAATTGTGTTCCTCACGTTTTTCATTACATGCACTTCGGGATAAAAATCATTCAACAGAGAGGGTGATGAGGGGGTGTATCAGAGAAGCGATGGACTTGGGTACAAATCCACAGTCAGACCACTGCTTGTATATAGTGCAGTATGGAGTCCACATTTTTTTTTTTTTTTGTACATCAAATGCAAGGTGTAAAGGAGGGGGCAGCTAGATTTATCAGTGTAAAATATTCAACAAGTGACATAATAATGGAGGTGGGCTGGATGTAATTGTAAGAGTGTCGGGGCGCTATATGTGACGTATAATGCTGCCAGAATGGATATTGGTGGAATAATTCTGAGTGGTGTATGGAGCATAAGTTGACCATGACCACAATCTGGCACTAGACTTTAGGTGATGAGGCCTGAGTGGATAAAATATCTAAACACCCACTTTGACCAGTCCACATTTTTTGTACATCAAATGCAAGGTGCAAAGGAGGGCAGCTAGAATTATCTGTGGAAAATATTCAGTAATTGACATAATAAAGGAGCTGGGGCTGGAATGTCATTGGAAGATAGGAAGAGTATTGAGGGGCTGTAGGTGGCGTATAATGCTGTTAGAATGGATATTGGTGGAATAATTCTGAGTGGTGTATGAAGCCTAAGTTGACCATGACCACAATCTCGCACTAGACTTTAGGTGATGAGGCCTGAGTGGATAAAATATCTAAACACTCACTTTGACCTAACAGTTCAGGTGTGAGCACTATCTTAGGCGTAATAGAACCTATGGTGACGTTTTGGATACTTGTCGATGTGTGGGGATCTTCTATGAAAATGTGGGTTATGATGTCTGTTTGATGACCAAGAAACTATCAGTTAGCTATGAGCATTATGGTAACTTTATCGTGGTTACTTGAACAAAGCATGCAATTACAAACAAATGTCAGACTTGGTCCTGAATCCGAAGGTTGGCGTTAGATGGGAACATTTTAAACCGAATGGAGAACTCTCCTGGGTCCTGATTTATTGAAAAATAATTTCCTGGAAAAGGGGAGAATTTTCCTGGAAAACTGCAGTAGAAGCACCTTAAATGAACATTTTAGTACCTGGCTACTGATTAGCAGAATTTTGAATTTTTGGTTTACTTTAACGCACGAACAGAAGGTAACCCTGTCTGTATCTGATCAGGGGTTGGATTGGGAATCATTGGAAAACAGAAGGTGGTTTGACGAAGTGCTGGGCGTATGTTGGCGATGAGGCTAGGGGTGGATCTTGGTGAAAGAATTAGGAATAGTGCGTAAAAGACTATCAGTAGGAGCCGGCACATAAGGGAGTGGGTAAATTTTCTATATCTCCACCTTGGTCACAGGCGATGATCTCAGACATGTTCTGTGCTTAGCGTGACTCGATTTTTATTACATAGGACTCGCGTACTTCGATTCGATAGGGGTGAAATTAGTAAGATTAACAGACGGTATTTCATTCCTGGAACATACGTGCTGAGCTGTAAAATACAGTTAAAGGTGTCAATCACTGATGTATCACAAGGGATTTATTGGAATTTTAGACAAAGTGTAGCTAAGGACACTCAATTTATGATTGCTTACGAAAGCATAACAGAATTGATACATAGATTGGTCTGGATTGACAGACGACAAAGGTTTGAACTTGGTGGCAACAATTACGAGTGCAATGAAATATTTTATACCAATGGCAACAGAGATAAGATTAGGGAAATAAGGAGTCGTACTGATGTTTCCATTCCTTGAGTTTTGCCATTGTCAAACTGGAAACTTTGATTTTCCTAGCCTTGGTGTGGGAAAGGCTTTGTCGCAAATAATTTCAAGTGGCCTCTTGTCCAAAGACAGGGTTGAGAAATAGGCTTGAAAAAAAATTACAGCCTGATTGGTTTGACATCATGTATTCACTTCTGGAATGCCTGTAGGGAAAGAAACTGGTTTTCAAATCGATGACTTTGCTTTAGTTTAGAGCATATATGGGCAACCCCCGGCCCCCGGGCCGGATCCGGCCCTCCACCAACTTCAATCCGGCCCGCGATAGATTCAGAAATTTGAAATAACACTTCAAACTCAAGTCTCCCATTAATTTTCATTTGATTTTTCTATCTGTTTTTGTTAATTTGTTTTTGTATGTTTGATTATCCTATTGTAATTCTAGTAAACAAAAAAGTGTGCATTTTTGTCGGATTTTTATTCACTGCTATCTACTTCTTTCTTACCTACGGCCCGCGACATGATTAAGTCCCGAAATTACGCCCTCAGCTAAGCAAAGTTTGCCCATACCTGGTTTAGAGGCTCTCAACCCATCGATGTTATACTTACATCCATCAGTAAACCCCTTCAATGCCTCTTTGAGTTCAAAAAGTGTCTGTGTTTAATTACCCCTAATTTAATACTTTCTTTAAAATACACGGACTGTAGGTGATACTCGTGAGTTATATTATATTGTTCATAATGAATCCATCATGATGTGAAAAAGTGAGTTTGTTTCCAGTCTCTTCGTCGGTGAATTAATTTTTAATGTCTGCCTGCTCCAATGAACGGAATTTATGGTTTTTCGTACCTTCTTCAGTGAATATCTGTCGGTGGGTTTTTGAGGCTACGAATTTTGAAAGGAATAATGTATGGTAGGTTTGAGAAATAGGCTTGAAAAAAAAATTACATGCTGATTGGTTTGACATCATGTATTCACTTCAGAAACTGGTTTTCAAATCGACAACTTTGCTTTAGTTTAGGAGCTATTAATTCATCGAGGTCACACTTACATACATCAGTAAACCCCTTCAATGCCTCTTTGAGTTCAAAAAGTGTCTGTGTTTCATTACACACAATTTAATACATCCTTTAAATTACACGGAATGTAGGTGACACTCGTGAGCTATATTGTATTGTTCATAACGAATCCAACATGATGTGACTAATTGAGTTTGTTTCCCGTCTCTTCGTCGGTGTATTAATTTTTAATGTCTGCCTGCTTCGATGAACGGAATTTTTTTTATGGTTTTCCCTACCTTCGTCGGTGAATGTCTCTCGGTTTCAATGAAAGGATTTCACCATTGATGGGTTTTTGAGGCTACGAATTTTGAGGTATTGCTATACTTTATCACAATAATTTCATTTTTTTAACTTTTTAACGTCTCTCTAACAACGTGGCCTTTTGAGACGGGGAAAGGATGGGGAGCAAGGAATGGGAAGGAATTCGGCCATGTCCTTTTGAAGGAAACATCCCGGCATTCACCTGGAGTGATTTGTGGAAACCATGGAAAACCCAAATAATTTAATATATTAAAATAATGGGGTGGGACAGAAATTCGCGATTTATCATTAACGATTAATTATATTGGAATCCCACCGTACTGACGCTTATTTCCCTCTTGTTATTCGAACAGAGTTATTTTTTGTGCAAAGCACCCTCTGCCAATTTCAAATATCAGAACTGCATTGTATAGACGTGAATTTGAGCTATGCCAGGACATTCCATGGTTCATTATCACGTTTTAAACGTAAAAGTTACGCTTTCATATGGTCTATTTTTTAATTAAATACAAAGACTCAAGCAGTTTTTCTGTTCACCCAGAATGAAAACAAAATTTTCGATTTTCGTTTTGAAAACACGAGTGATTGGGCTACCATAAATGTTTCTTAAATTTGTACTACGAAAACTGACATATAATAATTATTCTCATCTCGTAATAATTTCTTCTTGAACCGAAGTGAATGCTGAAATATTTCTATGTATCCTGCTGGGGCGGTTTCGCAGTGCAATGGGCATATGGCGAAACCCGAATTCCTTATCGATAGCAGGAACCTGAACAAATACACACTAATACGCTGCAAGCCTGAGACTCTGTACAAAATTCTGCAATCACACGAACGCTGTGTTGGACGCCCTACTTTCTTTGTCCACCAGCCAGCTATGCTTTCATAATGGTGGATGGCAAACACACACCAGCCAAGCTGTATCGCTCTGTAATGGAGCCATTTCGTAACCTGTCGGACTCCCCGAGCAAACAATAGCCGCTCACGCAAACATCGAAATATTTTTCTTAAAAGCTTGTTAAATACCTATCGCGTTGAGAAATGAAGCATGCCGCACCATCTATCGGGAAACGGGATACTATGCACCTATGCCTGGAAATATTTGTAGCTTTCACAACCGCGTATCGAGACATGCCCCGCCATCTATCGGAAACCGCGATACTATGTTATGCAAGGCCAAAACGCCCGATGCCTTGGATGAGCAAGTTGACACCTGTCGCAACGTCTAATGGATAGTAAACAGAGCGCGTATCATGTGTAAACACGCCCCGGGCGGCGGAATTCCCCCGCTAGCTGGGTGAGTGGAATATCTGCGCCCAAAGAAATTAAGCCCTTGGGAGATGCTGCTCTGTAGCGGCCGGTTGAGGAACTAACGTGTGACGTCATACGA
>JARYHS010013630.1:192078705-192227626 GCA_031002005.1 Vandiemenella viatica
AATATCAAGCCATTTCATAATCTAGATTCATCTTGTGTTGCGATTCGTAAATTCATAAGCTACTTTAAGGTGATGAATGAGAGATAAAATTAGTTAAATTTAATTGTTTAAAATTTGTTTCAGAATCGTTAAAAGTGAAAATGATTAGTTAGTTTCTCATTCTCACAGAGCAATCAATGTTTCGTTAAATCCTTACATACCTTACGCACTTTTATCTCGGTTCTCCGGGTGAAGGTAATACGTACAACGACCGCGGAAATCTACGCAGTCACTTACGCTCTTGGTCTGCCATAATTATATTATCCAACCGAAAGGATTGAAATTTTTATCGAGGATTTTATTTTATATTCGTATGGACATTCCGCCAAAAAGATTTCATAATCTTATACATATATATAAAAACAGACGTGTGTTTTCCTATATTTCACTTTTCAGCCACCACTACCTAGCACAGATCACTGGTGTTTGTGTGTGGAAGTAGCAAGGAGTTTCCTGTCGTGCACATCGTTGGCCGAATGTCGATAGCTGTGGGGATGTGGGAGATATGATGGTTAAAAGTGGTCGATGCAGGGCATTTTCAAATTTCGACCAAAGACTTATGTATCCTTATACTTCTCTTTCCTGCCACAACTACATAGGATAGACAATTGATGTTTGTGTGTGGTAATAACGTCGAATCTCCCATCGTGCACTATGGTGGTTAGATGTCAGTAGCTATGGAGGTGTGCGAGATATGGTGGTTGAAAGTGGTCGACCTGCGCCACTTTCATATTTCTGCCAAAGAGTATTTGTCATGGTGGATAACTTTTCAGCCAAAACTATATAGCGCAGATCACTGGTGTTTGTGTGTGGTAGTAGCACAGTCACCCATCGATCACAACGTTGGCCGAATTTCGGTAACTGTGGGAGTGTGGGAGATATGGTGGTTGAAAGTGGCCGATCAAGGATATTTTCGTACTTCGACCAAAGACATGTGTCTCATTGTCTGTCACTTTGCTGCCTGAAATACATAGCGCAAATGACTAGTGTTTGTGTGTGGTAATAGCATCGAGTCTCCCATCATGCACTATAGTGGTTAGATGTAGGTAGCTGTCGATCCAAATTCTTTACAAACACGAAGTTGATGGATACAATGTTGATGGATTACGAACAATCAGGAAGCTTTTTGTAATTTCCTATAGGCTATAAAATAACTTGTCTTCATTCCTTAAAAGAAACAGGAAGCATCACTGAGTTATTCTACGTACAGTGAACAAAAGTTTCTGTACTCTATCTGAGCAGCACATCTCCTGTTGCCAAGAGTTTTGCGCGGGCTCGGTAGTTCTCAAGTTTGGTTTTATCTGTCCTCTCGGTCGCTGTCTGGAAGCTAAGACATTTCCTCGGGGAAAACTCGCGACTACCACGACGGGAGGAACTTCATCCTGCATAATTTTTAGCTGCGTTTTCCCTATTAAATATAAAATATCACAGCTATCGCAAAGAAACTAAAGACACCCAAAGACGGTTGAAAATCTTACAAAATACTCAAAGAATCAATTTTCTTGTATCTCAGAACACTTCAGTAATGGTCTCGACTTTTATATTGAGCTTAGTAGTAAGGAGGTTAACGTTCGGTTCCCTCCTTCGGAGGACGCGGATTCGATCTGCATTCCGACTGTTAACCACTCCAAACGAATGGTTCGTTGGTTTTTCATAAATGTAATGGCTTATTTACTTCCTCTCTCAGAGCTGATGTTCTCGACGAGCTGTTTGGCCATAAAAGAACTCTACTATATAGGATTATGTCGCTACCCACATGGAATACGCAGCAACTTTTGTCAGTCACCGAAAGGAAAACAACTGTTATTAAAAGTGTCGTACTTATATTTAGTACAAACGAACAACTACCTCCAGAATTCAGGGTATAATGGTTTTTTTTTTTTTTACTTTTGGAGTGTTATAATGAAAAAGATTAGAGCCAGCCAATCAGCCCTGGCGGCTTGTAAGAATAGGCAAGCGCTTGGGATTTACAGTAGAGCGATTATTATTTACTCATGCAAATGGAACACTGTTATCAGTTAGAATTAGCGTACATGTGCCGAAAAATATCAGCAACTAAAAATATGCAAACAAATCCTTCTTCAAGCGATACAAATGTTGCGAATAATAATAGGTTGTTCTGACAGGAATTAACCTCTATCCATTTGCGTCTGTTGCTGAGAAATCATGTCCGATAACGAATATCGTTAATTTACGTTAGAAATCTTTGTATACAGAAAAACTTATTTGAGATGTTAAAAAACGGCCAAACTGCCACGTAAATACAGCAGAACTTGTTTTTCTTTAGTATTTTCAGTTCCTTGTATCATAATGTATCGCCGCCTACGTAATTGAGGTAGCTGAAAAAGATACGCCTTGATAATGGATGAAACCATTACCCAAGCAATCTACGAATAAAAGATTCTTACTTAATAGTTTACAAAAAAAGAACTAAGTAATAGACGAATGTATGTCTTCCAAGAAAAATGGAGCGTCCATAAGGGAAAATCTTTTCTAGCACAAAAGGTATTTAAATCACAAAAACGTTATCCAAGAGCTATTTGCTGAACAAGTCCACAGACTGTGTACTTACAATGCCAGCACAATACATAAACAACCTACTGTATTTTGTAGTGAAATTCCTGGACATTTTAGCCTCAATGGTGACGTAAATAGGCATGATACTAGGAATAGATATAATATTCACATTTTCGGTGTTTTATAGAAAGGGATAAATTCACTGGAGCTTCTTTACACAGGAAATAAAACATTATCAACGATAGTCTAATAGATTTGAATCCAGAATTTTCTTTTTTCCAAGTCGTAACTGAAGATGACTGACAAAGTAGTATATTTTTTTGGGGTGCAGAAGGGCAAAGTGACAAAGTCGATTTCTTTCACTAATATACTGAGTGATTATCTGTTTATTTAAACTGTTTGCATATGTAGCAATTAATTAGAGTATCTAAAAATTGCATCCATGTATACAGGTAGTACATGGGAAGTTATGTATTAGCAGTTAACATTAGAAATTGAGTATATAGACGGAATGTTAAGTAACAAACCGGCAATCAGTAGCTAGTAATATTACTAACTTGTTAATGACTGTAAGTACTTTCCCATATCCACGAAACAGTTTTCACATGTGATCAAAGCGAGATATCTAAACTAATCCAACCACAACACTTGCAACGCCTGTACCTATGTCTACAACAAATCTGTGAAGCTTGGATTACAAGAATAATTAATTATGCAAATTACTCCACTTGGATTTCCAGTAACCACGATCCATATTGATGTGATTTCTCATTTCAATAAAAATGAATATTCAGCATCATCCACCAATCGCTATCGAATTTGTGTACTAACTGCTACTGAGCAAAATACGCCTTAATTTCGCAGCGTCTGGTAACTACGGGACAGTATAACGTGCAGGTAGTTGAGGTTAGGTATAACAGCCCCCACCAATCGCGCTTGGGTTGTGTCATATAGTCCGGCTGTTTAGTTCCACCTGCCGTATATTTCATTGTTACATGCAATGCCTTAGTTTAAAAAAATGTGAGCTGGTTAAAACTGAACAGAAACACGGTAGATTTACATTTTTTGGCAGTTGAGACTGAAAAAGTTCGATTAAACAGTTTGTTCGCATCTGGTAATACAAGAATTTTCCTTTGGAATGACTCGAGCCCTAACAGTGAATTTGGAACCTGCGGTTCATTGCAATCAAAATTTCCTTCATCTGAAATTACTGGCGACAGAGAATTCGCAATTGGTTTTGCAGAGAGCTAAATTATGTACCAAACGTTCAGAGTCCATGCGTCAGTTCATTGATTTGTGTACAGCTCAGTTATTATTTTTAAATTTCTATGATTTTTTTTATCGCTCTGTCCAGTTGGTTTTGGTCTCATTACCAAACTGATTTTCGACACTGTTCCTGGTAATCTTGACTTAGTTAGGAATCGGTTTCCAGATTAATGTTAACTTGTTAATACTTTTGCACAGTTTTTATTACTGTTATTAATTTTAATGGGGTTTATGACCCTACCTCTTATAGATCTTCCTGTGACTTTTATGTGTGCTTTGTTTCCGATACATAAATTATAAAAATAAATAGATTGCATTAAATTGTTGCTACAACTCTACTGACAAGTTTCTTTGTTACATATTGGCTGTGTTGGTAATGTCTCCTGTTATGATTGAGTATGCCCAAATTCTTTATTTCCATGTCTTCTGCTATTGGTTTCTCGTTTATTACTAATTTACTTCTTAGGGGGCGTCCATAAACTACGTGGCTCGGTCTAGGAGGGAAGGGGTTGGAAAGCTACGCTGGGCTACGTGGAAGAGGGGGGGGAGGGGTATGCTAAGGCAAAGGTCGTAAGCGATGCATTCTCTAATAAGCCAGCTATGCGATTCGTCCACCAATCATTTTTCCGTGGATGAATTAAGTGACCTCATTTCAGGATCAATTAGACATGATTTCACACTGACATCACGGAAAGTTTGCGAATTAGTCGCTTCTTAGAAATATAGAGCGCTGACAAAAATAACTGTTTCCCAGCAAACTGCTAGTAATTATAATCACGATTGGGTGTTTACCACGCAACAGGTCATCAGCTGCCAGTTTGGTTTGTTCAGTTTGCTAACAGAACTTTTACTGCATATTCTCACCAAGGATTTAATGTATAATAAAGCATAAGCAGTTTCCTCCAAGTGAGAATAACTCTCGTGAGTTGAAAGTTCCGTATGCATAAGATTTCGTAAAAAAAAATTAGGTTGATTTCAGATTTTTTTAAAAAAAGCGTATTTGCGAAATATTTATAATCCGATTCAAGAAATTTTCTACCGAATGATACAATCGAAAAAGTTATATAGTGAAAAATTAAATGTCTTAAAATTATTCCCGATTTTTTTTTTTTTTTTTTTTTTTTTTTTTGTGAATCCGTTAACTCCATGCTACATGTAAAAGACCACATATCCCTGTAAATTACGAAAGACTTTTCGCATCAGTGTTTTCATAAATGTAAGGCGAGAATTTTTCCTGCTTTTTTTGTAGAAACTCGTTCAAATCGTGGTATAAAAATAATGAAACATACCCAGTGCTTCAGTTTCCCAGTTATTTTAATCCACGATTTTCCAAATGTTACGTTATAATCGTGTTTGGGGCAGTAAGAACGAAAATATAGAGCAGGGAAATTTCTGTGTTATGAGGCAGTGAAATAAAAACTATTTATTCAATAAGGGCTCATCCTGTATATAATTACGTACTGTGATAAATTTTATGTTTTTGTTTGTTTCAGGAAGTATAGTACCACGGATTAGCAGTTCTCGCATCGATTGGTGTCTAGAAACTTTTTTTTACCTTGTGAAACACCCATTCAATCGTAAACGAAACCTACAGCTATTTAGGTTCTAAACTTCAAGAATGGTAAGGAACTGAACAAAAAAGTTGGTTTTTACTATTGTAGAAGTAGCATGCATGTCATATCATGAACGTTGAAGATAAGTCAGTTTTTTTTTATTGTTACCAGTCCCTTTTTCATTTGATGCTTACTTTCAACAAATATTAACAAAAAATAACCTGATAATTTTTGCCAAATAGTTTTTTAAGATCATTTTTCCTCAGTCCTGTTTGTAAGCGCCTACTCCAACCTAAGTTCACTTTGATTGCTGAAATGAATAAGAACTGCCCGTAAGAGGCAAAACTGCTGTATAAATATTTTAGATGGTGAATTATATGGTGCAGCCAATTATCCATCGCTACTACACAGTTCGACACCTTGGAACAATTAACAGACTGAGATATGTTATGGATGCTACCTTTAACGTGGATGTAAGATCTTGCGGAAGCAAAATATTCTGTGTCTTATTAATCATTTCTTAAAATAGTTCTGTACGATTTACTCTGAAATCTGTTTAATTTTTTTTTTTTTTTTTGTTTTTTTTTTTTTTTTTTTTTTTTTTTTTTGTTAATGACGCATTTTCTGTAAGATAGCAGCTATAATCAATAGTACTGGTACGCCATTTATCTTTGTCCTAAGGTATTTTATAACATTTCTTACACTAATTAAATACTGTGTCGCAGTTTTAAGAAATCCATCACTGAAGCATAAATTTTTTAAATAAAAATATGAAATATGCCTGAAAGCCGAGATGGCACACACAAAAATCATGAGAAATATCGCATTGATTTTAACAACAGTATATGGTTCTGTTCAATGTACAATCCGAAAGAAGAGCTGATTCCACTACCAAAGATATAATTTTATACAGTAGTAGTAGAAAAAGTATTGATTGATCATAACTAGAATAAGTAATGGTGAACATTTCTATTAAACTGTTCATTATTTTTTAACATACGATTTTTTTTTGTGACGTCGTTTTATTGTCGCGTCTAACGCCTCGGTAGAGGAACTTATTGTAATGTGTAAGCGGGTGTGTTTTCATCTGTCTGCCAAACCTGTAACTTGAGCTCTATAAGTGTATTTTTGTTCCTTAAATGTAAGGGATCTTCATCGTTTAACTGCTGTGTATGCACTCTTTCCTGGATTATTATAGTATTGTAAATATGTGGCGAGTATTTTTCTGACACTAATGTGTATAATAGAGAATAGGGAAAATCACAGAGGCAACAGAAAGAATATCAACAATATTTTCCACCATAACGCCATGTGTCGAAAGCAACGCTATGGGTTATGATTGGTCAGTCGCTTCTTAGTCCGTACTCCTGAGGAAGTAGGCTGTAGATTTAAAACATTTTCTACGTTCAGTCTTATTTAGTTATGCTACAGTGTAACACAATATGTAGGTAAAGGAATCTATGTGCATACTTGTTGGAAATAACAAAAAGTGCAAAAGTAAAATTACGAATGAGAGCATGAAGTTGAAGACGCAGTTTATATTCCTGGTGTGTCGGATATTGTGTGCTAGTTGGTTTACGCCGTGCATGTTCGATTGTTTGTGGCGTTGGAAAGAATCTCCCATGAACAATCGCGTTTATCTTTTCTTAGCTCAGTCGAAAGCACAAAGCGAGGGTGTGATTGTTTTATATACGTCATTGCCATTTCCTTTCTCTGTGCTGTAATGATCCCGCCTTGGACGAGACGTATATGATCCTGACGCCAGAGAGTTGGATAGTTTAGTGAAGATCAAAAGGTTTGACACGTGTCACACATGCTCGCGTCCAACAACGGAATTGCTCCATTTAAAGATGTAGGTCTCATACACAAATAATTTCTGATATGAAATCATTTACACATAAGGTACTACGTAGGCACACTACGTATTAGCTCACTTGATGCAAGAGATGCTAGTTACACAAAATACTGACTTAACTTCTTTCACTCATGGGATTTTAGGAAGATTCGCCTACCATGCCATACAGCCAGCTCCAGTCTTTTAGCGAATATATTACTTGCTTAGTGTGATAGACTTAACTAAAGCCACTAATGACCGCGGTCGGAGTCGAACCGGAGAACCCTGCAATGCGAGGCCAACATACGAGTCCCTAATATTTCATTTAATAGCGAAAGAGAACATGGACTAATGGCAATTTCCTTGCTTTCCTATTTCGTAATTTTCATTTATTTTATTTTCAAATTCATTGATCGCAATAAGATCACAAAACTAAGTTTTCCCTTCACGGAATTTAATTTTAAACTCTTTCCGTTTCTGGTATGAGGTTCATCATTTCCGTTGCTATTTTGATCCAAACCCAAACTCCCCTTGCTAAATAAAACTCCACATATCTTCCCATCCATTCTTCTACCAATATTCATCCAAACTTCATCACCAATATAAGCCTTACACATTCCCAGAATTTTCTTCACCCGTCTCGTATCTTCGACCCACCATCATATTAATTACCGATTGCCTTTTGCCACCAAATTCAAGCAATGGTCTGACCAAGGTTTTGTAACCCAGTTTCCTTACTTCTCGGGTACATTCCTTCATTACTCTCCTCAATAAATGAAGGATTTTGAACTCTCTCTCTATACCACCTGTCCTATTGAGTTGTTAAGACAAGATATTTACGCTTAACGTCTTCTACAAGCAATTCCTATAATGATAAATATCTTTATTAATTTATCTGTGTAACTAATTAGCTGACTTCTTGGCATTTACCTATCTTTCTAAGTTAACACAGATATACTGTCCAGTGCCCCCTCTAGCTTCTACCAGTCTTCTTCTGTTGTAATCGTATTGTATAACATTATGGCATCAGCAAATCCAACTTATGACAGTAAACCATAAACACAATAAGTCATCAGAGTAATGAACAGCAATTGTCTTAACACACTACTCTGTTGCACTCCCATTTTCACTTCCAATTTTGATACTGCATATCTTAACATAACTTTTTGTTTTATTCCTTTTAAGAATTCCTCTACAAAGCCATTGGCGGATCCAAGGGGGGGGTCATGGGGGTCATGACCCCCCCCTGGGCTCGGCCTCTGATAATATTTTTAATCTCACTGACTTTAATTAAACAAGATTACTTTGAATAATGGATGGCCAGATCTCACAAAACATACACGACAGTTACAATGCGACTGTATGCTATTTATAATATTATGTTGTATCCGATCGGTCATTGTGAACTGAATATTGTGCACGCAATTGCAACTTTTGATTTTGCCGCGTCGCGCAGCGCGTCCGATGTTCGGTGACGTCACAGCCGCGTAGCTCCGATCGCTTCTCGCCACTAAACCGTTTGATGTATTTACATAAATATTGTCATTTTTGCTTAGTTATGGACGGGTGTTTTTACTACAGGATGCTGCGAAAAATGTGATTGTGCTGGTGTGTCGAAACGTAATGCATGTAGTGGTTTATTTAGTAAGATAGATTCATTCTTTTACGAAGAAACCTAGGTTTGAGATTGATAAATACCCAAAACATTTACCTATACTGAGCACTAATGCATATGTGTGCTGCCGATGCTTCAACAAGTTCCTTAACTTTAGATGAAGAAGAAAATATTACTCCTGCTGAAGCTGTTCTATGCTTGCCGATTTCGTGTACGTCGACTTCCAGTTCTAATCAGATAAAAAAAGTTTCTTTCTCAATCGAAATTTTCCTCAGATATTGGATGGTTTGTAAGAAAATACCTAGACGTTCTCAACAAGAGCTATATTGATTGACAAACATTAGTTTGCCTTCTCAAATTTATATTTTCCCACACTGTGTTGTAATAAATATATATATATATATATATATATATATATTAGAAGTCACACATTGACAAGTTTCACTGGCTTGCTTTATCGCAAGACCTTTACATAAAATATTATGTTTTATTTACAGTAACGCCCTTGAGTTGCCACAGTCAAAAACACCTCTAAAACGATTCATAAAAGAACCATTAATAGCTTTCGATGTTTTCTTGGTAAAAATGGTGTGTTGCTAACTCACCAGCGAAATAAATACCACGAAATAACTGTCGATGCTGGAAAAAGCTTTTTAACAGCTTTTCACAAACTGAAAACCAAATTTAGGCAGTCAAAAAATGACAAAAGTTAATGAAAATAAAGTAAAGCTTACGACCAATTGCCAAACGATAATTTTTTGTGTTCATCAGATATATCGTTACGTGGTCATCGCGATGAGGACAAATTTTCGATAAAGAAGCAAGTAACAACAGCACGGTAGTTGATGAAGGAAGCACTTTTAAAATTCCGTGTAGAATCTCGTGACATAGCATTAGCAGCATCATTTAGAGACTTCTAAGTCTAATGTAACATACATCAGCAAAATTGTGCAAAATTATTTGATTGAATGTTTGCGATGAAATCATTTAGGAAAGTATTTTACTGAATGTGAATGTAACTAAATACTATTATATTTTATTCGATGAAACAACAAACATAACACATATCTCACAGCTCAGCCTTTCATTTAAATACATACTCAGTGGTATAATAAAGGAGGTTTTGGGACTTTCTGTGATGCTTACGATGCGCCTAGATGTGATTGATAACGATCTAGGCGATATTGAACTTTCGAAAATAGTTGCAAATTTTATATGCTGAACAAGCAACAGTCCTCTGTTCTTAATAGCATGTCATCTATGTCATCCAGGCCATTTCTTGCCGTTAGTAACTAGGACACAAATGAAATTGCTAATTCATCCACTAAAAGGAATTAATTTTTATGAATTTGGAGCTACAATGCAAGGTATCTGCGAGACGCGTTGGGTTGAGAGGCATAATGGCCGTCTACAAATTTCATGAGACAGTGAAAATTTTAGTGCTCTGAAAAAAGATTTCTATATGGCAAGACAGCGAAAATGCTAATGACGCGCGTTGCTTACTGCAAACATTGTTCAAATTCAGACTTTATAATATTATCTATCTGCTTGAGCGGGGTTTTAGGTAGGTACCTAAATATTTTATTTATTACCTTATGTATGTACTAATTCATGAAAGCAAAAATTTAATAACTGTACTAGCAATTACTCACGACTTCGTATGTATGGAAGTATCTTATAGTGTAAGATTTTCTTTAACAATAATTACGGTAATAATAAAAATACGGCAATAATGAAAATTTATTTACGTCCTAAATGAAAAAGCAATTCCATATATTTTATCCTCCAAAAAAGTAAAATTATTTTCTGTTTCGATATTGGTTTATTTTGACGATATATTGATTACACCAATTACTTCTGCTTTAATATAAGAATTGTGTGGATTAAAAACTAATCTTACGTGGTATCACTTAAGATCGTCAGGACTTATTTTTAATTCCTAAGCTTTCTCTGACGCCATATTACTGATTTCAGCCTCAAGTAATTAGTTCTAACAGAACAACTTTCGATCACAATTCAGAGAATGTATTGATGCACGTGTGAGAGGTATTTCTGAGAACGTTTCAGCAATTAGAGGGAATGCACAAGTACAGTAGAGTCAGGTGGGAAGAGTTCAAGGAAATAATAAGAAAGGGGGAAGAAATATTTATTCCGAAACAAAAAATAAATTAGTGAACCAGTGTACTGTAATAGGAGGTGAGGGTGTTAAAGAGGTTGGTAAGAAGAGAATATAACAGAATTAAGGGGCAGCAGGGTAGTAGGGAATATTTAAAAACAACAAACAAGTACTTGCTAAAGAAGGTGGCTAAAGATGGGTTTATGCAGAGTATTGTGAGAGCAGTGGGACCATTGAGTGATGCACCAAGAAATTTCTATGGCTATGTAGAAAACCGACGGGAAGGGAGGGTGTGTAGAGACGCTTATAGATAAGGATGGAGAAGAAGTTACTGAAGATTTTAAAAAGGCAGAGATTATAAGTAACTGGTTTAGTGAACCATTATGGACAGTGAATCAGAAACGAGAGGGGGTGGGGAGGAAATCGATACGAGCTTAAAAAACACAATTAGAAATTTGAATTTCATCCCTGAGAATATCATAGAGGAACTAAGAAGGCTGAAAATTTTTTTAGGGGCTGGTGTAGATAATATTACAACAGAGTATCTTAAAGATAGCCAGATGTGGCATTGTACCTTATCAAGAAATATTCAAATTGAGTCTGGATCCTTTATGCATACCAGAGGACTGAAAAAGTGTGATAGTAGCGCCGGTACTATAAGGGAGGAGTAGGTAATAGAGTCGAAAATTTAGGTCAATCAGTTTGAGATCAGTGGTAGGTAAATTAATGGAGAAATATATGTGAGGGAGTCACGGAGTGTAGTGGTTTTCAAAGTACCTTTAGGAAAGATTATTCATGCGAAACTTGGTTGGTGGTATATGCAAGATTTTCGGATGAAATGGACAAGGGAGGACAAATTGACCAGTGTAGCAACTAGATCTTTCAAAGGCTTTTGGACAGAGTGAGCCACAAAATAATAGGAAATAAGGTAAAAGCTGTTGAAATGGATGAGAAAGTGTATGGTGGGTAGAAGAATTTTTAAAAGGTAGAAAACAAAAAGTTAGCTTAGGAAATGCAGCATCAAAAGCAGTGGAAGTAAAATTGAATAGTGCCACAGGGTAGATGTATTGGAACCATTGCTATTCATTATTCTGATGAATAATTGTGTTGGTTTTATTACCAGAATTTGTATTGTCTGCGGATGACATAATGCTATATAAAAGGATAAAAACGGAAGAGGACTGCGAACAGCTGCAGGGTGATCTGGACAGGATACCTAGTTGGGTGGTAAACATGAGATAAGATAAATGTAATGAAGATATAGTGTACAAGCCGTATACTGATGATAAGCATTGAAAGATATTGGCAATAGATTTAAAAGTAATGCAGGTATGGGAAAATAGACAACCGTGACTACAAGCTGAAACTCGATTCAGGCACAAATGGTGTAGGAAGATTCTGTTTTTAGGTAAGGGTGTCAGGGATTGGAATAAGTTACCAAGAGAAATGATGAATAATTTACAAAAAAAGTTGAAAGAATTTAAAGTTGAAATTTGTAGAGGGCAAATGTAGGGGGTGCATGAAAGACTAAGAAGGGTGCTTGAGGAAATTGCTACCAGAGCGTGCACTCAATTGCCAATCAAATTAAATTAAATTAAGCACCTTTGATTTTCGAACGGCAGTATTAGTGGAGGTTGTGGTTACTTTGAAATGTAGCTGGACAGAATGACTGCTGCCACGTTTTGTTAATGTATAAGGCACGATGGATTTAGTTCTGTAATTCGCGTGATGTAGCATAAGATTTTAGGATTCCTAGTTGATTTTTTGTTTTTTTTTTTAATTTCAGTGGTTCCTTATTGCTTTCGTCAAATAGTACGTAAGTAATTCGAACTTTATGGCGATTTAAACTACAATCTAAATTGTACATTACAAAATCAAGGTTATGAACGTTACTTAATAACAACTGCGACTGCAACTAAGAAAAATAAATTCCCTGGTCACTGTATTCAAACCTTCCTTTCTGTCGGGCTTCCTATCAAGCTGACATGTAATCACCGTTTTACTTTTTGCCGTAAGAGCAAAAATTTCCTACTCCGGAGCTATTAGTTTATCAGTTGCATTTATTTTCACGCTTTTAAACGAATAGCATCATTGAATATGTAATAATGATCTTGCTCTGATCTCTCAAAAGCAATGAGTAGCCTAAATGTGACAGTACTGGCTAGGAAGTTGAAGGTTTTTAGTGCTGGTAAAATGCGAATTAATAATGACTTTTCTCAAACTAACTATTCATTTCGAGATTCTTATTACGTTTAAGATTTTTACCACGTTTGATTCACGTATTATGTTTATTTTAGTGTACAAAACTGAGAACTAAATAATCGAAGTGAAAAAACAAAAACAATCTAAGCATGATCGTTGTGTGATCTTTTGTCAGTGTTTATTGAAGGCTCATATCGAATACAGAGTGATCTGCTCGCTTATTTCTCCTTCTAGAAATAGTTATAATTTCATTCTCCATTCCTCAGTACATACAAGTCGCAAGCTGTATTCGCAGATTTTAATCTGGAACGTAAGCTCTTAATATTTAAAGTACCGTCTTAATTGCTGAAGAATTTTTTGCGTGGTGCCATTTCAAACATCAGGCACACGCAGGTTTCTCACAGATTTATAATAGTATACATAGATTTTATTAATTACTCATTTAGTTAGAAATATACTTATTTTATTATTCAGGTATTTGTACAACTATATCTTTAAGCAGAGTATTGCAGACGAACTCAATTGTCTTAAAAAATTCTCCTGACGCAATAAATGATACAATGAGTGTTCTGAGATAAAAAATGGAACAAATGTTTTGAAGAGGCAAAAGAATTTGCCGAGAAATTTGCGATGGAACTTTAATGCCCCCAGAACAGGTGCCGATATAAATGCATAGAGCCAATAACCTACCTGTTCAATCAAGTTGAAGAGTATTTCGGTAGGGCTGTATACATCATACTTCTAGATTCTATAATAAATGTAAAATGATCCACAAGACCATTGTCTCCTGAAATACTTTATTTCAACTAGTCGTTTTTGTTCCGAAAGTCAATTATACCTATACTAATGAAGCCGTTGAAACAATTAAGCAACTCGCATTCGATTATAAGCAGGTAATAGACGACACTGCACTATCAGTCATTATAAGCGAATATTGGCTGTGGATAGTAAAATGGCAACGGAATCAGAACTTTCCGCAAGTCGATTTCAAATCTAATATAAAAATGTCAAGCTAAATATATCCCATCGTAAACACATATGTGTGTAATCTTGCCACACTACCAGATAGTGTCCCATTGGCAGAGAGATCTTTTTCTCCCCTCAGTAGGCTCAAAACTTGACTTTGTGCATCACTGGCAGAAGACCACCTTACTGGACCGGCACTTCTGCACGTTCACAAAACCATACTCGTTCAAGTGGAGGAAGTCATAACAAGATTCCGAGGGTTCAGAATAGAATAATTGATTTTGTAATTAATTAAAATTATTTTGACATAATGCAATTAAATTAATTTATCTTTTATTTATATATAGGTACTATTATAATTTTGAAGCATGTCTTAGTTAGACCTCGACTACGTGACCCCCCCCTGACCCAAAGGCTGGATCCGCCCTTGTACAAAGCAAGTCATTTTTCATCCACTCAAAAGGTCAGTGCTGCCATTTCTACGGATTTATCCGTAGATCTACGGATTTTTATGAAAAGTTAGGATTATCGGATTTTGTTCAAATATCTATGGATTTCTTATACTTTTTTATCATTTGTTGATTTTTACTTATATTAGTGTTTTGTTAAAGTGTGAGCGTATAGTGTTAATGCATTACAGAATTGTCACTAACTGTGAATCGTTTCCTTCGAAACACTAGTGTGAACCAACGATTTGAATAAAGCTCATATTATGTTTGGTTACAGATTTTATAGAACTTTATAGAACCGTAAGCTGTCGGTGCACTCTTTCTGCACGGTGATGCGATCCTTGGCACCACTTAAAAAGCAGTGGCTTCTGAGAAGGTCTAACCAATAACCGAGAATCAAAGGGGTCTCAGTTTTAAATACATTTTCTGTTACAAAAGATATGCTAAATTTAATGTCAACAAAGAAAATGTATGTTCACTAGGGAAAAATAAAATAAAAAAAACTAGTAGGCATAGCAGCAGCAGTGATGAAAGTGACGATGTATAAATATGCTCAAAGATATTTCTTAATTTTAATGTAGAATATTATTATTGTAATTTTAAAGACCTGGAAATAAAAAGTATTCTTAATTTTGACTCTTTCTTCAATAATTATTATTACAATTAGAGAGTCTCCGGATTTTTGTAACAAAATCTACGGAAATTTTAGCGGCCATCTACGGATATTCAAAGTCAAGTGGCTGGCAGCAGTGCAAAAGGTAAGGGAGGCCGGGCATGGTTGGCACAGGTTCTGACATTTCGATTTTTACAGCTGATTCTGTGAACCAATGTCGCCACCTTAGCGATTTTGTCGCTAGATTTAGTGACTTTTAAGGTTCGATAGAGATTTTTTAAAATATATTATCGCTAAAAAAATATTTGGTGATTTTTAGTGATATTCAACCTTTCAGAGTTTCGAAAAATACACTTGCAAGACTGCAAAGTAATGACTAGTATAAAGCACTGTCAGGTATCAAAGATTGAAGACAATTACAGAAAAAAATGTTTGACCACAGATATAACAGTTTATACGTCTTTACCTGTGCCTGCCTTGAGTTAGTTAGTTTGTTTTAGTTTTAGATATTGTCTCTAAGTTTTAGTTAGCGTCGAAGCGTTCGCGAAAGTTATACAAATAAAGTTCTGTTGTTCCTGTGGTGTGTGAAGTGGTATCTATCGCTATGGAAGTGCCACTGAAAAAGAAGACTGTGTACACAAAAAATTTTGAGAGAATGAAAACAAAAGAAGAGTTTAAAATGTGGTTACGACCTGTGATAAACGATCCTACAAGAGATTTTTGTACCTATTGACATTATGAAATATTCGCAAGAATTAACGATATAAAGAAACACTCTGAAACAAAAAACACAAATGTGAAGTAATTTCCTAAAACAGACGGACTGAATTCTCACCAACATCAAAAGATAATATGGACTCCGTTAAAGTTGAAGGTACGCTGTCCCTGTTTACTGTAAAACACACTTCCATAACGCACATTAACCACTTGTCTGAGGCTCTGAAGAAATGTATTACTGATTCGAAGTCTGTAATTAATATGAAAATACACAGAAAGAAATGCAGTAGGATAATTAAAAATGTATTAGCTTCTCATTTCAAAAAGATGCTTTGGTTCTCAAAAGTATAGTGCACTTTTAAATGAATCTACTGACCTCAGTGTATCAAAATTATTGGGCATAGTCAGTAGATACTTTAGCTGCACGAAAAATACAGTTATATCTGCATTTCTAGCCATTGAAGAACGCTGATGCTCGTGGAATTGTTACTGCCTTAGTAAACTGTTTACAATCCCATGGTTTTTTTTATTATTTTTTTTTATTTTTTTTTTATTATTGAAGAACTTTATTGGAATTGGGGTAGATAATCCCTCTGCCATGACGGATAAATAATGGCGTACATAATAAATTGATACTGGAATAGGTCTTATCCAATTTAATTCTTGTTGGATGTGTCTGCCACTCTCTGCAATTAGTAGTCACATGTTTCTGAGCAAACGTTACCGCCGAATATAGAATTTCTCATAAGAGAAACGTATAAATGGTTCTCACATTCACCTAAACGTTACTCCTTCAACAATGGCATGGTATTAATTATGTTCAATGGAACGCTACAAAAAATGTCATTGAATTCTGGGCTGAAGTTCGAAAACACAAGAATGCTGCTGGAATAAACACCTTTCTGGAGTTCACTGATTTAGCCATATACGCTTTATCACTTCCCCACTCGATTGCCAAATTGGAAAGGAAATTCAGTATAATGAAATTGAGAAATAGGATGACTGTAAATACTCTTAATAGCATTATTTTTTATAAGGAATCAGTTAAAAATTCGCATTCGGGAGAACGCGGGTTCGAATCCCCGTCCGGGCATCCAGATTTGGGTTTTCCATTGTTTCCCCAAATCACTCCAGCTGAATGTCGGGATGCTTCCTATAAAAGGATATGGCCGAATTCCTTCCCGTTCCTTGTCCCAAGTCCCATCCCGTCTTCAATGACCTTAGCCAAGGCGTAAAGCAATAATTAAAAAAAAAAAAAAAGTTTAAAATTGTGAAAAACTGCCACAGTTACGAGCTTCCGGCTAAAGTGATTGTTGCGGCGGTTGGTAAAGATGCTAAATACTCTTTAAATCTATGATTGACGATTCATCTTATCCTTCCACATCTGCAAGTTCCGTAACTCCAACGATAGACCAAGATGATGAAGAAATACTGATTGAATAATTTGATGTTGAGTTTTAATAAAATATTATGTTGATTTCTAATAAAATATTATTTTGAATTCAATGAAAATACTAATTATTAAGGTATTTTTATATTACTTGCCTTAAAATTTTCCTTTATTTTATTTAGCGATTTCTAGCGACTCTTTTAGTTCTAAATATCCCGTAATCTAGTGAGTTTTGAGACCAGGTCTAGCGACTTTTGTTTTCGTGAGGTGGCAACACTGCTGTGAACACCATTCCAATTTTGAATATATCACTGCAATCTGTATCTATTACATTACATTTATGTATTTTTTTTACAGTCAGAATATCAAACTGCTGGAAATCACCAAACAGGGCAAGTCGTGTTTAGCCAACCAACTTCAAAGGCAGGGTTGTTTGGCGCATATAATGGGGTTGGCGTAGCCCTCGTCAAACGTATTTAAAAAAAAAAAAAAAAAAAAAAAAAAAAAGTTAGTTGAAAGAAAGAAAAACCTGCATTTCATAGAAGTACTTGAAGTAAATAAAGGTAGATAATTGTAACTTACTTGCATATATTTTATTTTTTTTAAAAATAGAAAATTGAAAGCAAAAAGCAAGCCTGAGAGCAGGGCCGCCGTAAGCGGGCGTGCAAGGCGTGCACTGCACGCGGGCAGCACGTCGAGGGGGGCGGCAAATCGAGTGATAGTTGCCATTCCATAGTCGCCGCGGCTAAATTATGTAGAGGGCGACCCTTTTTTTTTTAGCTCGGGCGGCCGGCGACACTCGGGGTGGCAACAGTGGGGGCGGCAAATAATGTTTGAAGGGGCGGCAATCTCACAGTCTTTTGACCCGGTTCGGAAAATTCCTAGTTCCACCACTAGCTGAAATTAGACAGGGGGCAGCATAATCGGTATTGCACACGGGCGCTGAAACAGCTAGCGGCGGGCCTGCCTGAGAGAAACTAAAAGAAAAAAAATCCGTTTGGAATTAAATGAAATAGGCTTCATGTCGACGAGGTAGGTTCGTTGAACTTGACTCCTTACTTATGCCCCACGAGCTTTTTTCACATTTTCATATCTGCACCATATTTCATCTACTTTTTTAGACCAAAACTTACCACTCTTTACCATTTTCTTAAACTAGAACATCAGTTTCGTCCAACGATGTTACGATTCCTGTATACTGCGCACCATCGTAGGTGACCACTGAGCTGAGCATACTTTAGCTCTTCAGCTTTTGACCTCACCATTATCATCTTCTGGAGAGAAGTTAACCGCATTAGATAGCCTCACGTGGTGTCTAGGATCTGGCTCACTTGTGTTACTGTCATACAAAGTAGACGTTCATCAAAACTCATCCCTATCAGTGTAACTCACAGTTAGGCTCTCCTCCTCACTTGCTCTTTGCACGTAAGTTTCTTCGTATTTCCCACTTTTGGCTATGTGCCAAACAACCCCGAACATAGATGGCAAACCTGCCCCAAACACTGTTTCGTAGCAATGATAGCAGTTGTAACAACCATTATACTGACAATGAATGTTTTAACAATATCAAACATTGTCCTCAGTTTAATTATTCAAATGTACTACACAAGTTCAGCCTATCCCATGGAGCTCGTGTTTTTTTTTTTTTGCTGTTGTCAGTCTTTAGACTGGTTTGATGCAATCCTCCATCCCTACCTATCCTGTGCTAACCTCTTCATTTCTACATACCCCCTACAACTCACGTCCTCAATCAATTATCTGCTTCATATATTCTAATCTCTGTCTTCCTCTACAGTTTTTACCTTCCACTGTTCCCTCCACTAACAAATTAACCAATCCAGCATGTCTCAAAATATGACCTACCAGCCTGTCTCTTCTTCCTGTAAGCTCGTGGTACAGAAAACAAATAAGATAATTTAGAAAAATTACTTATTGAATGAAAGCTACGACAATCGCCCCTCCTTTCCTCACAAATACAGAATTCACACCGTTGTTTTGTTGGGAAGTAGTTGAGGCTATGAACGTCACGTGGTCAGCGTGTGGCACTTCTCAAGTGCTAAACCAGGGGTGGCCAACCAAAACGATCTTGCAGGCCACTTTGGAAATGGATCATACCTCCGCGGGTCGCATATAAAATTATTTAGACCCACTATAGGTTTTTTTGGAGTGAAAAATTGAAACATAATGAGTTATTATTATTATTGTGTTTACTATTATTCTTACCTGTAAATATAGATAGTATAATAATAATGATACTGAGCGCACGTTATAAAGAAATACACAACACTAAAAATGAAATATAAAAAATGTTTTGGAAAAGTGCGATAAATCTCGCGGGCCGGAAAAATTTTCAAGGCATGCTCCCATTACCAAATTTTGCTATCGAATAAATGCAAAACTGAGAAGATAACAGTTTAATAAACTAAATCCTTTTCGGTATGTAATAAATAAAATACTGTCAATTGAGCACATCACCGCTATACAAATTCGTAACAGAGGTTATCGTTTTAAATAAGGTGAGATCATTAGTTACAGAAATTTTTTCGGTACTAGATGGGTTATCAGTGTTCCGATGGGTCAGCTTTCAGACAGGGGTAGAGACATTTCCGCTTCTTATCTCGGTCTCAGCAGGAATTTTTTCGAGACCACAAAGGCGACCTTCGCCTCTGCCAAAGATTTGCTTTGTTCAGCGGCTTAGGTAGGATTGGGCGACCCGTCCTAAAGAGTCAACGGTTAATTGCAGTTCATTTTATCCCCAGGATAATCGGATTAACTAATCTACGAAAGGCGAATGTTAAAACTTTCACCAGGCCGTTAATATCATATGCGATTTATTTTATTTTTAGTTTAACAACGAGGGAAGTAAATTGTCGGAATTAGAGCGGATATGTATTCGAAACAGTTAAAAGATCGAAGCAGCTCATCCGGTCTTTATGAACAGTTCCCTACGAAGGCTTCGTGACAAGAGAATTGTGTACTGGTTGGCAGCTGCCGCCAGCTGTTTACTCGCTTAATAAGAGAGTCGCTTTTAACAAGGCGTTCCGCTGATATCAGCAGCCTGCCATATTCAAAACGCGAACACGTTTTTGTTGGTTACAATCTCGTGTTCCTCATGCAGTAATTGTGGTAGAAATACAGAACTGTTGAGAGGAGGTGATCCGAGCTTGTATCTACTTGAAGTAAAGAATGTACACGTCACATTAGGGAGCGTGCATAACCACGTAGCTCCATTTTAGCCTCCTGTGAACCCCCCCCCCCCCCCACGTAGCCCTACGTGGCTTTTGCCTCTACCCCCCTCCCTCGTAGCACGTAGCTTCATTTCCTTTTGGTTCCAGAAGACATTTTGTACTGTTTTGTCTTGTCAGACTATTGTAAATTACATACGGAGATAATTAACTGTGGGAAATAAATATTCACAAGCTGTTGTGAGTTCTATTCCTCATTTTAACTGTGAAAAATGTTATGAAAGGAAAGCTACGTGGCCTGGCTCGGAACCCCCCCCCTCCCCCTACGTAGCCTAGCGTAGTCTTCCAGCCAACCCCCCCCCCCCTGGACTGAGCCACGTAGTTTGTGCACGGTCCCTTAGCAGAAATGAGTTTCGATATTTTACGGTCTGGACTTCAGTGTTCAAGGGGAATGAAATAAGGTCTTCCTCGTGTACCTGTCATCGTTGGTAACAGTACACGATGAATCAATCTGAAAATAAAAAAAATTATCCCCATTCTGCGGAAGAGAATGCATTACCGACGCAATATCAAATTCTGAAATTGAGAAAGTGATTTTTGGGGGCTAGTAGATTGAATCACGGATCTTGTCTCAAAATTGTCTTGCAAACATTTTAACAATACGACAAACACTGGAACAAGTTTAGAAGGTTGAAAACTATTAGATGAGACTGCGTGAAACTGGTGTAGGTATGTCCGCAGAATACCCTTCCTGACAGTCTAAAAGCAAATCTCTTGTTGCTCGAACAATAATGCGAATCACCAAGACTGAGTTGTAGCCCGGTTTACAAGCCCTGAAACAAGAGATGTGACGCGAGGCCTCACCTTTGTGGTGGGCCGCCTGTGCAGCCCGCCGATGGCGTGATCGGCGAGTGCTACGAGGCGGTACTGCTCGCCGTATCGCCGCTTCGTTGCCAGCATGGCGGCCTACTGAGCTGGCCAGTCTGCTTGCGCCTCGACACTGCTGCCACAACACCGGACTCGGCTCGCTCGCTCGCTCGCTGCACTTTTTTTTGTGCGTGTGTCTCGTGTTCATTGACTGCGAAGCGACTTCCGGAACGCTGCCAAGCGGAACGTTGGCGCAACTGCCGGGCGGCAACAGTTTTTAGTGCTCGCTGCGACGCCCCAAGTTCCTCGCTCGCTATCAGTCACGTCGACAACCGAACTGGGTCAGCGACGGAAATGCGAATTGTGCTCACGCGCGAACCTCACGTCGCACTGCAGTGCTCACAAGTCAGATGTTCTAATACCAGTTATTTCGAAAAGATAGCCTGAATTAATGAAGCACATTTAGGTTTTATAAAGTAGAAAGTGTTGTGACTGAAAACATCTCTCAACAAACAAAGCATTTACGATTCCACGTAATTATTTATCACTGCTACTTATCACCTACGATATATTAGTATGATAGTCCACTGTCTAACTTTTTTTTTTTTTTTTTTCGATACTAGTGAGAAGCAACGAAAAACTATCCGTGAAACAAAACAGCTTTGCTACTGTGTAACATTGTTGAAACACTTAATAATATCGTCAAAACCCAAATAACATCTCATGTTATTCTTCCCTACAAGCAAGAAGAAACAATAAAGTGAACCTAGTTGTTTTTATTTCACATAATTTCGACGTGGCATAGGGATAAACATATTTGATTTTACTTCTGGGACCTTCGACTACATAGTGTTCATAACTACATAAAAATTCATGTAGTAGTTTTTCTATGAATTACGGTCACCAAAACGAAAGTTGCTTCTCGCTGTTGTAATGTTAATGGTTTGGGTAGCACCCGAATATTACTATATGATTAGATGTAAATTACTGTGGCACACAAATTACTGTGCCACACATTATTAAACAAACAATTATTCTCTGACCATTTAGCTAGCAAACCGATTCTTCTTGTCAGTAATTTTCATTCCATGTCCACCAGTGCAACAAAACACCCAGTCCATCAGCAGATGTTCAAAATTCTATCTTGAGGTATTTTTACAAACAGAACAAAGTCATGTTACAATCATCGAACTTTCAATATAAAACCTGCCAAAGAATCATTCAGCAGAAAGGCTTGCAGAATATTTTTGTTTCAGTGCGTCTCGTGGATGTCATGATTCGACTAAACATTTGTATCACATAAAAATTATTTTCAAGATGCGTGCAACAAAACAAAAATTTAAATCAATGGAGACACAAGTTAGACTCTATGAACCCCTTAAAAGTTTTGGTAATACTTCATGATAACTGAAATTCTTCCAATTATTTTTTATTATCAATTGTAGGATTTAGGTGAAATGAATAATTTTTAAATTAATGAGCATATAACTTACACGTTTCTTTTCCTTTAAGTGGGTCTTCCTTTGTTCATTATTTTATTCCTTGGAAAAGATCATATCTGTGGCGGAGTGCCCTTCACTCTTCACAAGATTTTGTCTTCTGACAACCAACTCCGCAACACTGCTTTTTCCCCCTTATCTTTTCAGTATACCTACTCAACATTTAAATTATTTAACATTTTACTTATTTCCTTATTTATTTAAAATGATTAGTTTTATGATTCTTCGCTCATTCTATATCACAGTTTCTTTCTTACTAAATTTAAGTTTCCATCACAATTTACCATATCCTTTTCCTTGCCTTGCAAACAGTTACTTGACTCAATAAAAACATAAAAGGAGATACATTTTCTTTAACTAAGATATTCCAGACTCTTAAGACACATGAAGGGTGTAAGAGAAATTAAGTGGACACACAAAGTAAGAAATCGACGAGTTTTGGAAATGATGGGTGACGAAAGAAGTTTGTGAAAGAAGCTTAAAGAAAGAAGAGACAGGCTGGTAGGTCATATTTTGAGACATGCTGGATTGGTTAATGTGTTATTGGCGGGAACAATCGAAGGTAAGAACTGTAGAGGAAGACAGAGATATATGAAGCAGATAATTGAGGACGTGGGTTGTAAGGGATATGTGGAGATGAAGAGGTTAGCACAAGATTGGAAGGGATGGAGGATTGCATCAAGTCAGTCGAAAGACTGATGACAGCAAAAAAAAGGCATATGATATCGGAGCTGAAATGGGATTCATTGGAAGACGGGGGGAGGGTGAAGAGAGTCATGGGAGTATAGCTGTAAAAGTAACGAGAAATTCAGTACCCATATTCATTCGTTTCTAAACCAATCTGTACCCGTTACTTCCGAATCGTTACTTTTGATACAATCGAACACTAGCATGAAACATCGCGTCGAGTAGCGTCGCGTCGCGTCGCGTCGCGTACGAGACAACTTCGTTACTATCGTATCGATTTGATTTTCGTTACTCGTTACTTTTGATACAATCGAACACTAGCATAAAACGTCGCATCGAGTCGCATACGGGACGACTTCTTTCGTACCTGGTTAAGTTGAAGTAAATTGTTTATTTAATAAAAGAACTTTAGGTAAGTTGTTCGTTTGGACAAAACTTAAAGTAAAGTAATTAGTACATCGATCTTACGGAAAACCTCTGAATGTATATTTGATTTACTGTAATGAATATTATATACGAAAGAATAATCTAATTTCAAAACAAACACCTGTTTGCATACCAAAAAAATGATCTGACCTTTCACGTGTGACAAAACGCTGCATACAAGCCTGATATAATGGGACATCTATTTAACAAATATTATTTATTTATTTATTTACTTAGTCGTTGAGGGCAACTAGGACCACGTTAAGCCTTTGTGCATTTGGCAGCGAGTTTCATCTTCTTCTGGGTCCAGAATTCCTTCATTCTTTTTGAATGCGCCTGTTTGCGCCCCTCTGTCCAGACTGTACCTCGTCTTGTGTTGGAATTGTTCGGCTTGTCCCATTTGTCATTAACTTCTTCCGAAATATATCTCTGTTGAAAGCATCTTCTGGTTCTAGTCCTATCAAATGAAGATCTTTAATATTACGAACCAGGGAACAAATATTATAATATTATAATCTCATCAAAGTATTTAGTTTTTAAATAGGAGGTTTCACCACTGTCTTCCTTTACTGTTTTCATTTATTTTTGTAAATTCTTCATCTTTTTGTGATTAGATTCGTAATTGTTGTTGCGTCGCGGTTACAACAAACATTCAACATCAATACTAGTACCGCATTGATCACATGGATCCGCAGTAATTGAAATTCATTGATTACTACGTCACATTACTTCCAGAGCGCTCTGGTGGCTGACTGAGGAGTGAAAGATTCGAATCCCTGTCTCAGCGGGGATTTTCATAGGTCCATAACCCGGCCTTCACCTCTGTCACAGCTTGCAGTGTAACGTGAAGTACGCTAGAACACTTCAGTGGTTCGGATTCCACGTTAAACTGTAGGTCCCCTGCGACGGGGGCGGAATGCGCAGCCAATAGAAACCCTGTCACCAGGTCATTCCGACCACACGGAATTATTATTATACATTACTTCTGATACAATTGAGCACTAGCATGAAACATCGCATGAATGACTTCGTTAGTACTTTGTCAAGTTCAAGTAAATTGTTCATTGAGTAAAGTAAATTTAGGTAAATTGTTCGTACACTTTATTTACTGCACTGAATATTACATACTTCAGAATAATATCTAATATCACAATCGCAGCACACTTAAATCAAGTAATTTCAAAATAAACATTTGCTCACTCAATCGCTGGGCGAACAGTTCCAGCTCCCGCATGATAGATGCGTTCGTTCGTTTATCGAATCAAACTGACATCTATACGACATATGCAAGTAACAAAACATGCGAGTAACGAAATTAATTTGGAAGTAACGATTCGGTACTTCGAGTCAGGCGACGAACCCGTTACTCAGTAACGAATACATACGGTTTGGTACAGCTCTACATGGAAGTGTACATGGCGTATATTGTTGATGAGGCGTGGAAAGATATTAATGTAAGGATTAGGAGTAGCGCCTGGAATGGAAAAAATGACATGACCACAAGCTGGCACCCGATTTCAGGCACAAGGGTGTGGGAAATTTTCTATTGTAGGTAAGAGTGTCAGAGGATTCGAATAAGTTACCGAGAGAAATGATGAATAAATTACCAAAACGCTTAAATTTGCAAAGGGCAAAATTAGGCGTGTACAGAAAAGAAGAAGAACGGGCGAGTAGCGAAATTTCCACCGGAGCGTGTGCTCCACTGCAATTAAATGAAATATGTACGAAAATTTCAAATAAGTACAATCACAGCTTCTTATTAACGGTCGGTTCATTTATTGTGGTCGTAACATTTTTCTAGGGAAGCTATCACTATTTCCTCCACATTTTCTGTTTTCCCAAGCAAGAGGCATTTTGGATTGAATTTTATTCTTAAATTTTACTTACTGCTACAAGTCACGTGTCTGTTAGTAAGTCCACAACCATCATAAAATGTACTTTAAAACTGATTGGATAACTTTATTACGTTGATAAGTTAGGTACTTATAAGAGTATATTTTACCGAAGTAACTAAAAAAAAAAAAAGTTGGCTCATGATAGCTTTCTTACAATATCCCGTCTACACCGTGAGAGAGATAGTGCTAGGAAAAGAATATAGAATGAGCATAATATACAGAAAGTTTATTTAAGTAGATGTCTAATAGATAGCCTACAGAAAGGATTTTACGCTGTAACTGCCTTTTGTTAGTTTAATAACTCGAGATGCACTTCTTCATTTTACTTGCGGTTTTTTTATGTGTGGGCAATTTATCCAGTAAGGTTTTAGTTTATATGTTATCACGCAAGATAAAGTTGAGACTTGCCACTACTATATTTAGTGAAGTAGATAAAAACATGAAGAGCAGAGAAAAATCTTCACACTAGCTGTCTAAACCGTTATAGATATTAACGCAATGTAGCCAATCAGAACGTCAAATGGTACAATCGAATTATTCGCAAGCTGGTAAACTGGTGACAGCGAGCTAACCAGACTTCAGTATTGAATAATTTACCAATAATGTAAGTTAACTAATAGAATTAGAACTGCATTTTTACCACACATAACACTACCAACACTAAATAAGGTGCCGGACTGATTCTTATATGAATTCTTTTTTCCCTCGTACCATTAGGGGTTGGAATGCATAGCAAAGAGATTTGCTTTGGTGCTGAGCACCCTCTGCCACCCACAATTTTGTGAATTGCAGAGTATATATGTAGATGTAGTACGATAGTAACCTGGTTACAAAATATTAAATGTGTTGCCAGCCGATTAATGTTGATGTTATTGAAAACTATAGTACGAGTTCCCATTGCTTGATTTATACGTTTATGTGTTATTTTATCAAAATGCAATTTTATTAGAAGATTAGTTATAAAGCCATACATGCGACTGGGCTAACCAGCAAAATCTTACATTAAGACATTTTCCCTAAAAACTGTGTTCAATTTGTTGCCAGTTAAATGCATCACAATTTAATTTTATTTCATGAAATAGAACCTAAACGTTTCCTTTACGGTGGTTGCCTGCGTAACAATTGTTTCAACTAGGGATTGCCAACGTCTAGGACACCTAATGAGCAATCGCTATAGGCTCAAATGCACATGTATCAAGTGTGTGTGTGTGTGTCGCAACGGCAGTAGAACAGTAATTTACTATCGTATATCGCTAAACCAATTTAGCTAAAATAATATTAATTTTCATCCGATTACTGCTTATCATTTAATACGACTTACTCAATTTTACCTGTACTACCTATCCTGTTATTATTCATACTCTTGCTATAAAAAATATTTTCTTCCTACAGGGAATATTACCAGAGTTTTGTCTCATTGCTGTAGAAAACTAATTTTAATTAATATTAGCGTCTTTTTTAATTTCGTAAAATTATTATTTGAAGCAGAACACTATTACTTCTACATCTGGTAAAACCTGTTCATTCTATCCTTTACACGCTCACCTGGTTTAGAAGTGTTAATACTTGCCCATGGCAGATGTAATGTCAGAGACTATACCACTTCTCTGTTCCGATTCAACACCACCTGGTGTTGACTTATCCCGCTACTGCAGGCTCATCTTTTGTGTCAGAGACGATTCTACAATGTCAAACATCCATCATTTTATTTAAAAAGTCTTTTTTTTTTTGTACCAGTATACTACCAGTTAGGCTGTGGTTTTCAAAAACTTGTTCCAAAATGTCGTTGCACTACAGTTACGGAATTTGTTAGGGCTAGTTCATGCACGTAATATGTCTTTTCTGCAACATTAGTAGCCGTTTTGTCATTATGTTGTATGACGATTATTAGACGCAGTTCTACCAACTATCCGTGTACTATAAACTTGAACAGTACCTCGACCAAGATATGCAAATATCATTATTGTTTTGGGTTTATACAGGACTGAAAGTGACAATTTCATTTATATTACGCTAATTGTATGCGTGTTGAAAGATTTTTAAATTTACCTTCTAACTCACGTAAGATGGGTTGGGTTCATTCTTGTCGTCCACAATTTTGATTAATGCATATCTTTAACAGTATTACGTGATGCGTTATAATTATTTTTAAAATATTGAAATCGTTCATTGTATTATACACTTTAAACTTTCAAGTAGTCGTTAATCCCGCCTCACGCATAGTTTTGGAATCTTTGTGGCAAGGTTCGCTGGAAAACAGGAGGAGGGTGAGGAGGGTCATGGTAGTGTACAAGTCGTATATTGGTGATGAGGCATGGAATGATATTGGTGTAAGAATTAAAAGTAACGCACGGAAGGGAAAAGATGACCATGACCACAAGCTGGCTCCCGATTTCAGGTACAAGGGTGTAGGAAGATTCTCTATTTTGGGTAAGGGTGGCAGGGATTGGAATAAGTTACCAAGGGAAATGATGAATAATTTACTAAAAACGTTGAAAGAATTTAAAGCTAAAATTTGCAGATGGCAAATGTAGGTGGGTGCAGGAAAGGGAGAAGATGGGTGTGTAAGGAAATTGCCACCCGGGCGTGCGCTCCATCGCAATTTAATTAATTAATTAATTAAAGGTTAGTTGCAGGATAGCCACGGATAAACTCCAATTAATAAACGATTTACAAGTTGGTTCCGTAAACTAATTTCTGCGTCAATATCTTTGTAATTTGAACATAAGAAACGTGATTTCGCTTTGTTTCTCAGTGTCTGAGTCTTTTTATACATTCATTGGGCCGAATTTTCACTTCCTAAGTGTGTCGTGATGCGTGAAAATTTAGTATGTACTTTAACTACACTGGCTACAAACTATAAAAATAAACGTTGATAATTTTCCGTCCAACGATGTGTAGTGAAAGGTTATTCTGAAACTGGAGACATAGGTTTTCCTAATTACGCTGGTATCGGGTTACTCTTCCCGTCCAGTTTGCAGTTTTTTTCCGCGACCTAGCGGGCAGGAAGCGCGCCTCTATGGGCACGTGACGTCACTGAGCGTTGTGCAATGGTGCTTGGCACAGCGTGCCGCCTAGTGAATGCAGCGTGCTACAGCATGCTGACAGGCTTCAAGTGATATTTGCGGATAAGCTAATATCGATCTGGCGTAGAGGGCGTCCCTTTTGCATTAGCGATCCACTGGTTTGCGCCTCTTCCGGAGCTCGCACTAAAAATATCATTTCGCTGCTGTTGCTTCAGAAGACTCCGAATATATGACGGAATAGTGTAAACATGGCGAATTCTTGGATGGTGTCCTCAGTACTAGCTACAGACATTGCATACTAATTTCTTAGACAGCGCCAAAATACATGGACCTTATTAAAATACAGCCTTCTTTATGCCTAGGCATATGAGCGTTATTTGGCGTATTTTACGGATGGGATGAGAGAGGATGAGCACAAGGAAGCGGTCAGATGCGAAGAGAGATCTCGTGGCAGAGGTTCTCGCCTGCGTCATGAAAGGCTATATTATAATAGCCACACGGGCGTCATTTGGACGGACGTCACTCCAGACTATTGTACTGTGGTCGTGGAACTTTAAGTGTGTGAAAACGTACTTGTGTGCGGAAAATATAATAATAATAATTATGAGGCACTTCTTCGAAAAGGTGTACGGACAGAAATTAAAAAAAAAAGATTGATAAAAGTATTTTCCTGTTTGTTGGGAAATTTTGAGGATTAAGATATAGAAAAACTTATGTGAAGTACTGTATTTTATCCTTGTCAATATTTTATTCTTTTCAGCACTGTTGTAGAAAATTATTTTGTTTTTACACATACTAAAAATTTCTTAATTTATAAATATTTTACTAGTTCAATTTTCAACATGGAGAAACTGCCTTGAGAACTTAGGTCCTCCAGAAGACCCAAGATTTGAGCTGCTTATGATAATGGTTCTACTTATTTAATTAACTCGTCGAAATACGTCTTCTGCGTCGTAATGTATTAATAGTAACACATTTTATTTTATTTTAGTTTTCTGACTAGAAAGTACCTCTTAGTTTTGTTCCACTTGCAAGTAATTATGTATATTGAAGATCTAACTAGCTGCTTTTGCTAACCAACGTTACGAGAAAGTAACTCAAACTGTTATCTTCACCACGCAATGGCTGTTCAGGGTAGTAAATATCAAATTTCTTTAATTTTCATATTAAAAGAATATATATTAATTTATGTGAGCCACCTGTATGACTTATTTCTGAACATCTTTGGTATTTAATAAAACAAATTTAATGCCTTCGTAAAACTACTTTTCTTAGTTTGATTATTCCTTGGGTAATTCAATAGTTATCAGTCAATGTTGTCACCACAGCACTTTATTTGATTCAAATAAATTCCTGACTGCTCCATCCACTCGAGATAAACTGACTTCTTAGGGAGAGTCCATAAACAATGTGGATCGTGGGGGGGGGGGGAGTGGCAAGAAAGCTACGCTGGGCTACATGGGAAAAAGGGGGGGGGTTTCCGAGCCAGGCCACGTAGTTTTCCATCAGCGTGTGAATATTTATTTCCGTCATTTAATTATCTCCGTTTTTGGTTTACGATAGTCTGGCAAGAGAGAATCAATACGGGAAAAAACTACGAGCTACGTGGGGGGAGGGAGGGGAAGGGGGTTCAAAAAAGCCCAAAATGGAGCTACGTGGTTTATGGACGCTCCCTTGTGGATGGTGAGGTGACTGGCACTGCCTACGTCTGTCAAAAACAACTTCTGTGCGATGACCTGCTCCGTCCATTTTCACGCTCGTGTGGCATTGGGCTGTCTTCAATACCGACTGTTGACTTGCGGGTATATGCTTGTTTAACCGCTGCTAAGCGGTTTCGTTGAACAGTGTAGTTTCAGAAAGGGGGAAGAAACTTGCACTGATATCAACTGAGTTTGGGGAAGGGTTCCCTATATTATTTGTTCAGTTTAGAAGATAAAAAACCGAGCGTGGTGGTGTAACGGATAGCGTTCTGGCCTCGCATTCGGGAGGACGGTGGTTCGAATCCCCGTCCGGGCATCCAGATTTGGGTTTTCCATGGTTTCCCCAAATCACTCCAGGTGAATGCCGGGATGCTTCCTTCAAAAGGCCATGGCCGAATTCCTTCCCATTCCTTGCCCCCATCCTTTCCCGTCTCTAAAGACCACGTTGTTAAAAAGGGACGTTAAACTGTAACAAAAAAAAAAAAAAAAGAAGATAAAAAGAACTTCAATCTCAGTGAGTTGAGAATTTTCTCATACCTGCAATTATTATTCAATTTAACTGTTAACAGGAACCGCCTAATTATTTATTGAACTACAAATCCAGTTTTTCTGTCGATCAATTTTTTTTTTTCTTTGGTTGACTACCACCGTCATCTAATAAGAGAAACAAACCGCTAGATTAAAAACCGTAGGCCACTACCGAGCATTACTTTTTCGTAAAGATACCTAATACTCTACGCATTCGAATAATTAAATTTGAGAATCCGGCGTGTTACTATAACCGAAATATGTGATCGGAACTTTGGTACAAACGAAATTCCATTCAAGGATTTCTGTCTCTCCCCCTTTCCTGGAGAGCAAGTAGCAGCTGAAATAAATGACCGCCCTCGCATGCAATGAATATCAGAGGAGCAAAGGGAAGGCTCGATTCAACAGGTTGCCGAGCCACGCTGATCTCAATTGGCTTATATCTAAAGACAGCACCAGCGTCATCTGAGTTCGATACAACTCCGCTATTATAACACTTCATACGCAATTTCTCTAAAAAAATTCTATAGTCTGGATAACGTTCAGTACGTTAACAGTTACCTTTCTGAAAGCATAGGACTGATAGAGTTCTTAATTTTGAAAACAATTATCATCTTTACTTGCAGCTACTCAAGACTTGGCTCGGTTGCCATATTCGCTTAAAAAACTCCAATCCTTATTGGGATCACGAAGTATCTTTCGTTTTCATTATATTCATTGTTTTCTCTTCAGTAGCCTGACTGCGTGTTGAATGATGTTATCTCGAAGGGCAGAAATAAAAAGTCGTTAAGGTAACATGATGACTAAAGTTCCCACTGCTCCAAGGCAACATGCAGTGTTTACATTCACAGTCCTGAGCACACACACTTCCGCACACGACGGTGGATAGCATTTCTATTGTCACTTGATGACTAACATCCTCACTACAACCATCTCGCAACTTCGAGTACAATTGAAGGAATTGCTGTCGATACGCCACTGCCACATAACAGTAGGGTTTACCGATATGCGGTTCAAAAAATTTCATGCTCTTAAGGAACGAGTCGTGATATTATGTTTAGAGCTTAACAACTATCCAATATAGCGGATAAAATTGTTGAGAGGCCCTATATTTAAAACTACACTAAAAAGATATGTAGCTTAAATTCCATAAGCGTATTATGATTTATTATATTGATCTTACGTTGTAAATATAATGTTGGTAAATTTTTATTACCGTTATGATAAAACTGTTCGTTTAATACTGTTACGGGTCCAATTATGTATAAACGGGCACAAAAAAAATTATATTTGTTTGATTGATCAAAGAGAAAAAAAGTAGCTAATGTAAGTCTGTTAAAACCAATAATCTGATTAATACAAGAGATGCAAAAGAGCCGCTGTCGAAGCATACTGCATTACATCTACCCTCTACAGTTTTTCCAATTCGTTCAGAAAGATTTTGGCCCATTACACGAGTCAAATTCTTTCACTTCTACAGTGTTCTACAAGTTGCTGTTAATAGGCACCTTCCAGACAATCCTACAAATCTATTCAACGAAGAACAGTTTGCCATTCGCATTCTGTTTGTCTGCATCATAGCATCTTGTGTGACTGCTTCGAAATCAGTTTTTGGTTGAAAAGTGGTTTCTGTACACTAGCGATCTTCCAAGATTTACTTCGCCAACGTTCTAAAATGTAAACGGTGAACAAATAAAGCGAATTTGGTAGCACTAATGTTTCATCGTGCTGCTGAAAATTTATAATGTTAAGACGGCTTTCAGGATTTGAATATAAACGACCTATGTGAAGCACTAGCACATACTTCTCATATTATGCCGCATTGAGGTATAATGCCAAAGCATACTTAAAATGTTGATTGTTACACCTTAAAGTCTGGCAATATTAACCGACAGAAAATGAGGGATACAGAAAGAAGTGAGAAAATGAAACGTGTTCCCAGACTCAGCAGATCGCTGGGGTGTTAAGGTGGCCACACTGTCATCAAAGAGCAGTGAAGTGTCGTTAAGAAAAAAATGGCTGCTTTCACAGCGGAAATTGCGCCTTTCTGTCGCTGAAAGCAACGGCCCCTCTACACCGGATACTTGCCAGCCTACGGGAAAAAAACATCGCTTTCTTCTGCCAGCAACTCTAACATTTGGTATCTAACTAAAAAAAAACACCAACGATAACACATCGGCCATGTTTGGTCCATTATTGCAGAAAAGAACAGTAAAAGATAAACGAAGATTTAATTTAATTGCAATGGATCCCACGCTCCGGTGGCAATTTTGGTCACTCCTCCCCCCTCTTCCTCCCTTTCCTGCACTCTCCTACATTTTCCCTCTACAAATTTCAACTTCAAATTATTTCAGCGTTTTTGGTAAATTATTCATAATTTCTCTTGATAACTTATTCCAATCCCTGACAGCCCTACCTAAAAAAGAGAATCTTTTAACACCTTTGTGCCTGAAATCGAGTACCAGCTTGTGGTCATGGTCATCTTTTCCCTTCCATGCATTACTTTTGATTCTTACACCAATATCTTTCCATGCCTCACCACCAATATGCGCATTGGACACTCCCATGATCCTCTTCACCCTCCACCTGTCTTCCAATGAATCCCATTCCAGCTTTTTTTATCATATGTGATACTGACCGTTTTCTGCGATAATTTCCAGAAACAAAACTAGAAGCCCTTATTTGCACTCCCTCCAACTCCTGTATTTGATACTCAAAATGTGGGTCCCATACTACACTAACATTTTCAACCAATGGTCTGACCACAGTTTTTTAACCCAATTCTTTTATTCTCTCGCACATCCCCTCATCACTCTCTCCAAAAAGTACAGAATTTTGAAACCTTTTTCCTACTACCTGTCTAATGTGTCCAGCCCAGTTAAGCTTGTTATCGAATGTAATTCCAAGATATTTACATTTCAAGTCTAACAAGCAATTCTTTCCCCACCTTAACACCATAATCTTTATTTTTTATTCTTGTAGTAGGTACGTAAAGAAGAATCTCAAGATGAAAGAAATAGACGAAATCATTAAAGCAGCTGAGATTCTGGTAGTCGGGGAAAGAGTGGAGGAATGGAAGTATTCCACACGCTACTTAACCTTTACAGAGATTTTGGTTGTGAAGTGTGTTACGGTTTGGTACACCTGTAAACACATTAACTCTGAACAGCAACTTCACAGTGCCTCTGGTACGGGTAGTACAGGATTCTGGCTTTGCTGGAAACTATAGAAGGTTAACTGTTGATGTAACTGTTCTAACGAAGACCAACCGCGTTTGTTATATTGCGGGCAGAATCCAGATTCTAGCAGTATAATTAGAGTATGTTTTTAATTGAAGTGCCTACTACGCGAAAAAATGACAACATACTGTACATATGCATTGATATCGTACTGTCAATTAATCTTTACTGCCACTGATGACTTTAATCATTCTCGAGTTTAAAACGCAATATACGAGTGCTGTCCAGAAAGTAACAGACGTTTTGACCTGGCGCAACAATGGGTGCACCTAGCGCCGCCATCTTGGCGTCAGACTGTTCATACATTCAGCAGGGCTGCCAGATTGTATAATTGGATACAAAACTTGTATAATTTGGTTACCTCTTGTATCCTGTTTGTATAACAGATTGCCTTGTATAATTGGATACAAAAATGAGCACTTAAAAGTAAAGTACATTCCAGCACCTTTTTGAAAGTGTTTGCCCTTTGTTTCATTGAGTTGGCAACCCTTCCTGCATATCTATTTCCTTTTTGTTATTCAAAATTTATCAATGTATACATTGTTTACTTTTCGTGGACTTTTTTTGCTCTCAGCACTTTCACTCACGCATGTAATCAATGGATGACGACCCCTTTGTATAATTGGGTTTCATTCTGTATAATTTCAAAGAGACAGCGGTATAATATAAGTTGGCTGTACTGGCAGCGCTGACATTCAGTACGCAACCAGCCGTGGTAGTTTGCACATCGTTCCTATCGTACTTTGAATATAGTAGAGTGTTAAAATGAGCGCTGCAATTAAAAATCCCGCCAGTTGTGAAGTGCGAGCTGTAATACGGTTTTTGTTGGCGAAAAATCACAAACCAATTGAAATTTATCGCCAGATTTGTGATGTGTACGGCCTAGGAATAATCAGTGAAAGCCGAGTGAGGCAATGGTGCATTGATTTTAAAAATGGTCGAACCAATGTTCACGATGAGGACCGCATGGGTAGGCCTAGTGTTGTGAGTGATGAACTGGTGGTGAAAATCAACGAAAAAATCCGTGAAAATCGTCGTTTCACGATTACGGAGCTTTCAGAACATTTCCCCCAAATTTCACGGAGTTTAGTTCATGAGATTGTGGTTGGTAAACTTGGTTACCACAAATTTTGTGCCAGGTGGATTCCGAAAATCTTAACAGAAGACCACAAAAAACAGAGACTTGCTGCAGCACTGACGTTTCTGGAAGACTACGCCAAAACTGGAAACCAAGTTATCGATCGTATCGTAACTGGCGACGAGACTTGGGTAAAGCACGTCACCTGTGAAACAAAACGGCAGTCTATGGAATGGGGACACACGCATTCGCCCAAGAAACCGAGGAAGTGTCTGCAAACGCAGTCAGCAGGAAAAATTATGGCTACTGTGTTTTGGGATGCTAAGGGTGTGATTCTCGTTGGATTTCTTGAACGTGGCCAAACAATCACTTCAGAAAGGTATTGCGAAACACTCAGAACGCGCGATACAAAACAAGCGTCGGGGAAAACTCGGTGAGAAAGTTTTGTTTCTGCACGACAACGCTCGTCCACACACGGCCAATCGTAACCAAGAGCTCTTGGATGGGAAGTTTTCAATCACCCGCGGTACAGTCCGGATTTGGCACCGAGCGACTACCACCTGTTCCCGGTGATGAAGACGTGGCTCGCAACACAACGGTTTGAAACTGACGCTCAACTGCATGCCGGTGTAAACCAGTGGTTGAAGTCTCAGGCGGCAAATTTCTACAGAGAGGGTATCGAAAAGCTTGTACCACGTTATGATAAGTGCCTTAATTTAAATGGCGATTATGTTGAAAAATAGCTTTTTTTTTTTTTGTAACAGTTTAACGTCCCTTTTTAACAACGTGGTCTTTAGAGACGGGAAAGGATGGGGGCAAGGAATGGGAAGGAATTCGGCCATGGCCTTTTTTTGAAGGAAGCATCCCGGCATTCACCTGGAGTGATTTGGGGAAACCATGAAAAACCCAAATCTGGATGCCCGGACGGGGATTCGAACCGCCGTCCTCCCGAATGCGAGGTGAAAAATAGCCTAAGAGTTTACCTCTAAAATGTATATAATAAAAATCGTTTTTTTCACTTTGTTTATTTTTTATTACAAAACGTCTGTTACTTTCTGGACAGCCCTCGTATATATATATATATATATATATATATATATAAAGTTGCCTAATCGAAGGTTTAATTCCCAGCTTTATCTCTGGAATGTTGTGAGAATCAAGGGATGCCCGTGCTGGGAAACACGGTGCCAATGTTTAGTCACTTGAGGAAATGTTACTCTAAACACTACAGAAAAAGTTTTCGAAGCCGGGGTCGCGACAGAAGATCGCATAGGGTATGTAAAGGACCCAAGAGAAACACAACAATCCGAGATTTTCCTGTATTTATCTTGCGTGTCCGGCAAAGTGCTGGGACTAGATAACTTTTCGCCTGCAAAGAGAATGTTAACTACAGCTCGCATGGCGTGCACGAACTGCGTTTCCATCAGTGTGTCCACAGAATACAAAAGACTTTATTCCGAACACTTACCAGTAGCCTACTCGGATGAGAATGAAGAGATCGCAGACTCAACCTTATCCCAGTTCTCGGCTTGGTATGCCGATTATGGGAATGATGAATAACCTACCGAAAACGTTAAAATAATTTAAAGTTAAAATTTGTAGAGGGCAAATGTAGGTGAAAGTAGGATAGGGGGAAGTTGGGTGTGTAGGGAAATTGCCACCGGAGCCTGTGCTCCATTGCAATTAAATTAAATAAATAAAAAATTGCTGGTAATAAAATTTACTGATTTAAAAGAATATTTCCGGTTGTGATACAGGTCCTTTGCTCCTTTGGCGTGTTGAAAGTATTAATACGGTAGCCAAGGACACAAACATAATATGACTGTTTCATTGTGATCTTTCAACCCGACCACATTTTGGTATTTAAGTCTCATTTAAAATTATTCACTGCTGTAATAGTTTAAAACAATTGATCAGAAAAATCGTGATAGAGTGAATCATACACTTCTTGGCCGTTTGGCTGGAATACTAATGAAATACGAATGAAATACTCTTCATTAACCTTTTTTTTTTTTTTCAGCAGTTTCATATTAAATTTTTCGTCAGTTCACATACTACAGCATACACTCTTTCTCTGAAATGAACGCAACTCGCAGCTGACAGACATTCTTCTTTCTTTCCCACAACCTTTTTCCACAGCCAATGGCCTTATTGGCTGTGACACCCCGTTGGGTTGTTCGGTCACCTAAGCGACGGAATTTCAATTTGGAGCGCAAATCAACTCTGTCGTGCCTTCCCAAATAAAGCAACGTCCTAACGTACTCCAAATAAAGAAAGCAAAGACTTGCCAGATATGAAAGTCAGTTTTTAAACGCATAGAAATTTGGCGAAGCCATAGATCAAGCATCATATTAGTGTACAATCCTCGCAGTCGATAGAATTCTGAATGTCGTTTACAACCTACTTCGAGTCTACTGCTAACAGTGACCAATGTTTGTGATTTTTCCAATAGATGTACGTCATTACCATTTAAAACAGAGAGAATTATAATCTTCTTCCAGCAGCTTGGGGAAGAAAAGATTAGTGAGCGTAAACGTTCAATCATTTTCTGGTTGTCAGCAAAAGTAAGCCTATGGAGTAGACGTAAAAGAAAGTATGTAATACTGTTACGTGTACAATAGGATTCGAAAACCAAACCTTAGCTGGTTAGCCTTCCTGCTACGAATACGACTGGAACACTCGTAACTGTGGAAAATTCTACCAGAGCCCTAGGAATTAGTGTTTCTCGAATCGGGTGTTGTGGAATCATAAAATAAGCAAACTATTACTTTTCACTTAGGTGCAATTGGAACGGGGGTTGAGAGGATCGTCGATATGGGCCGTCCTACACACGCGATACACCAATCTGCTAATCGAACGAACATGCACGACGTGCGTTCGATGCAGAATAAAAAGCTGTTTTACAATAGGGTTGTCCCGCTTTAGTCGCATATTTGCTTTACGCAAATTGAAAGCTTATCTTACCCAACGAATAAAAGCAAGTAACCATAGCTAAGAAAGAAAGATAATTGTAGCTAATATTATATGTTGCTATAAAAAAAAAATAATAATAACTTTAGGTTGCAAATCGAAAATGGAAGAATACTTTGTATTGAAATCTTCTACAGCGATTAAATGACATACCGAACGAAGGTCATATTTGTATAATTATCCCTTCTAAAGAGGCCATCCATGTACAACCAAATCTACATCACACTTGCTGACAACAGGTGCAGCTGAATTTGGTGTTGTTGTTGGGGTTTATTTTTTTTTTTTTAATGGAATAATAATATTTTAGCAAGCTTTGGCAGAATTGCTATTCAGTTATCTGATTTTTGTTTACTAATGATATGTAGTACGTAACATGCTTGAAAGCTGTGAAGGTAGGAGGAAGCAACTCTGCACGCATCGAGGTCTGGACTGGGCGAGTCTTGCATCGGAAAACTGGATCTGAATAGGAAAAGCAATTTAATCTGCGCCGCTTAGCACAATCAAGGTCAACAATTCATCTACCGGAACACTCCTCCTGTATTCGATACATTATCAAAAAAGGAAGCGACGGAATATTCAAGATTGCTTACTTACAGTCCCCGACGGAATATTCAAGATTGCTTACTTACAGTCCCACAACTGTCTCCATTCCATTTGCGGAGAATCTACTAAAATGTTTTGCTGCCGATTTGATGATTTATCTGTTCAAACAAAAGACTCAGCGATGACAGGGGGATGAACCAGGGGTGGAACTGTGGTTATTTCGTTTGGTATTTCTGCCGTCGTGAGTGGGTATGTTCCGAACTGCAGCACTTTATATTGTACTAAATATTGTCGTGCATTAGGAGAACATATAGTTCAACGCAGAATCATAACCGTTAGGTTTCGTGGGTTACATCATCAAGCATTGTTACAGCTTATAGTCATCATGAGATTCTAGGAATCAAAAAAGGATACCGCCCCCAACGGAAATTAGGTCTACGTCGACTGAAAGACGGCGGGTTGGCTCACTGATGTGTATAGTGGATTAGAAACATAGGACATTACTATAGTTTCCAAAGGATCCATCCTTCGCCGAGGAGAACGAAGTACAAGAGACCACAACTCCTTCTGCACCTGTAATAGCCATTCAACATATTAAAAGAGGTACCTTTTGTGTGCTTACGTAAATCTGGGGTAGATAAAATAAATCGCAGTGAATGACTGGGCACACAAACCTATTTTTGGACCAAAAATTAAATGTTCGGACTCTGGATCGTGCCACTAATGACGTCTCACCATTTACAGAACACAGCGTCGTATTTACTGTCATTGTGAGCTTGAAGCGTTGCAATGTTGCCAGATTAAAGATGCAAATAATGGAAGGCATGTTTGATTCCTAGATGGTGGCTCTCACCTGGAGAAAATGAATCTCGTAGTATGATGGGCAGGTTACTTGCAGAACGAAGTAAAATGGAATATAATGCCTGGTTCAGGGAAATTGGCGGCCATCTACTTGGCCTAGGGTTCCTGAACGCCTTCATCTGACGTAGTTTAGGGGAAGTATTCTGAAATTTTGGCTATGGAAAGTCTTTTCTAAAAGATACGCAATGAATGCAAGCATTAAAAAAGCGATATGAATATTAGTGGAAACAATGTAAAACATTTCAGATTAGGGCAGAGTTATTGTGACCTACCTGACACTATTTTAAGCCTATTCAAACCAATTAAATTCTATTAATTTGTTTTTAAGAATTATTTTACATTTTTCAGTAAATCGCGGAGATTATTTTTCATTACGTCATAATGTTTTGGCCGTTCATTTAAATTAAGCACTGGTAATCAGTATTCAGTAATCTTCTCCACTACTTAAAATTATTTCGAGCTCGTTGTAATTAACTTTTGGCCTTAGCAGACTGATGTTTAAGAAATTGACAGCGTCTAGATTGCTGCTTCACCGAATTTCATATTGTTGATAAAGCGCGTGATTTTGTGGAATATTCGATTCCTATTTACAGCTTTGACGTGAAGGCATGAATTAGGTATTCAAGTATTCATTGCAATGCAGTAGAATGTGCCACAACGTATTATTCAGAGTACCGGTAGTAGAATTATTCAGAAGAACAGTACAGTACAGTTATCTTCATGTAGGCAATATGTAACCTCGTTCGACGTGTGGGAGAAACAGTCAAGACTCGCCGTGTAATCAGTACATCAGTCGTCAGTTTTAAATAGCAGAAATCATTATATTCACAGTCAGCAGTTCATGTAGTAGGCATATCAGTTCAATTATGTATCGAGCATAGACGTATCAACGAACATTTTCCAATAGAAGAAGAAGTTAAATTTAATTCTGTGAATCCTCAAATTGTACGGTGTCAACCCGTCATCTAATTAAGAAGTTCAATTATCATTTTTTATTATTAGTCCTATAATTATTGAGATGAACTGCTGTAAGTGTTCGTGACAGGGTGGTCTTTCCTTGTCCATTTACATACTGTAACAAGATCGTAGGATGAAACTTGGATTTCAAAGTTCAGTAGTTCTCGGCACCAGTATCATGAAGTCTCTTTCCTAGTCTCTAAGTCTTGTTATTTTCAATAAAACAAATACCAATTTTTTATTCAATTGATTGAGTAGGCCAACTGGCAACCCAGTTCCTGCTAGAAGTGACCGGCGCTGTACCTTCCTCTTTGGTAAATGAAGATGCGAGCTTGACGATTCCTCCAATTACCGACACGACAATCTTGTAAACAACGCGCCAATCACGAACAGTTTCGAAGCTAGAAGAGAAGACATGAAATAACAGGCGTAAGTAACAGCAGTACGCTTACAGTGCGCATAAGGGCCGCCGTGTTCTGAGACATTACTAAGGAAATATTCAAATCGAGATGCGATTAAATGACTACAAGCCGGCTGGTGACAACAGTTTGGCGATTTAACGATCAATGGGAAACTAATGGAGCAAGTTTCCATTGCGCTCATCACAACTACACGCTCAATTCTTAAACAGAGAATATGGCTGAAAGTGTTGCCGCTTCTCCCGCTTTGCTTGATGTACAAAATCTTCCACTCTGCAAACACTTATTTATTCAATAAATATGAATAACTATCCCATCCACAAAATTGTGAACACATAACCTGAAAATTAATATTCTAACGATGACTGTTTCTTGTCAAAGTTCCTAGCATTAAAAGAAATAGAAAACTCCATTGTTTTTGTGTAGTATTTCATGACATGTAAAACAAGAGGGTTTTCTTGTGAAAAATCCCATATGCGAGAAGGAAAACCGTCTTCAAGTTAGGAAAGTATTTCATGTTGTTCACAGAGAACCTGCATTCTTTGAGTTAGGAACTAAACTATTAGAAATAACTGCGGGCGCTGTGGAAACAGCGAAATTCTTATTTCTTCCTAGAAATGTGTACCGAGACATTACAATGTGCGTAATTAAGATAGTCTGTTAAAAGCAAATTAACGTATTTAAATGCCTAGATGCAAATTGTAGTTTACAATTAAACATTATGTTAATATACCAGAAAATAATGAAATGTAGATAAGAAGAAAAAGAATTCAGAATACAGTGCTAGTTTTCCAGCAGACCTGTCAAAACATTTAACTCTGTTATATGTTCGGTAAAACATTAGATGGTTTTATACTAAGGGACAATAAAAAGCATTTTATTTTTATTGTTTTTTTTTTTTAATTTTATCGCTTCTGTTTATTGTTTGTGGAGTGAAAGAAAGACTTCAGACACAATTCGGTAAAATTCTCAGGAATAAACAACGATTTAAATGTTAAAGAACTCAACTAGGTCATTAGAAAAATTTCAAGGTCGTTATTACAAACTTGAATTCATGGCGTATAAAAACTTGCTGCGAATATCGGTACGAAAAATAGTTAAAACGGAAACTAGTTTTTGGAATCATTTACAGATAATAATTATGTCAAATTTCATAGTAAATACCAATGTATCAGTTAAGCAGAAATTTAAAGAAAAATTTCCAAATGGTAAACAGACGCGCGATGAAGTCGCACACGAGGTTCGAGGCATGCTAGGCGAGGGAGTGCGGTACCTGTTGTAGGGATCAGCTGGCTGCGGCGGCCGGCGGTGGCGGAGGCCCGCTCGTCCCATCTCTGCGGGCCAGCTGCTCCGCTGTCGCGCCGCCTTTGTTCTGGCTGCCACAGCCGAGTCGAGCGCAGCCGAGCGGCCGAACCCCCCACCCCCTCCCCCAGTGGGCCCCGCCGCCCCCGCAGCCGCCCGCCCGCCCGCCGGCCAGTCAGTGCTGCCAACGTGGCGGCGCGAAGGTCTGGCCCGCCTGGCAACCGCGCCAGGCATCGATCCGGCCGAGCGGACCGAGGCACAAAGGTGCCAACCCCACCGCACGCGCCAATCCCGTCCTCCCACTACCGATCGGCCCACAAAGGTCAACGGTGTCAAACGAGACGAGCACGTCTCAAAGAATTGAATAAGGACCAGCGGTGATAAACTTCCTGGAACTACTAACTTTTTCCGTGGTGTGCAGAGCCCGTGAAACTACGGCGCTTATCACGTGATGCTTGTTGAGTCGCTGACAAATTCTGACGCTTTTCCTCTAGCTCGTTTTGTTTCTAAATGTGATTAGCCAATCCGGTTGGCTGTTTGCTCCGACGCTTTTTCTACGGCTAGTACCAGTTCCTATCTTGTTCTACCTTTGTTAACAACTATATACAAAAACGGATTTGTGACAGCGTAAAACATGATGATTTTGTTGTTGTTGTTGCTGAAATATTACTCTAATATTTTCATTGCTAGGTATTTTATACATTTTTGTTTATTATTTTCTAAAGGAGTTAATCCTACATACGAATTTATTTACAGTACAATCTGATAGAATTTACTTACTATAGTTGAGAGAAATTATATGCTTTTCTTTTTGAAAGTGAACCAGAATTCACTAATTTAACACATAACTTTCCATGCCAGTTATATTTCTAACCTTCTTTTAAATACAGTTTTGAACAATTTAAATTGCCTAGCGAGACGACTGTAGGCTATCACATTCTTCGTCTTTTATGATGCTGTACCTTGTCGATGTAATACCAAAACTTTTATTTTAGTTTTTACTATCCCAGAAATGTATATACTTTTAAAAAAATCTTTGGTTGTAATTGTTATTTAGAATGACTATTTTTCCGCTTACTTCGACTCTCAAATAGTTATCTTGACTTTTGCTTTTATGATTTAAACATTTCACCGTCTACTAGAGTGGACTGATCTAGCCATGGCAGTATTCGTTGGTTGGCGCAGTCCATTGCCGACGTGGCATCCTGCGGCAAACGCGAGACAGACCACTATCGCTAACTGCATGTTTGTCGTTGTCACGTCTCGACATAGCAATCGAGTACCGTATTAGTTAGAGCTAAACGTTATTATGCAGTTTTCTCGAGGTTTGGGTTGTTGAACGATACCAACACAGTTCTTCTGTTGTATCTGCAACTACGACTGTGGTCATCACACACAAAACTGGAATAAAATATGTAGGCCTATGTAGTAACGAAAGGGGGTGTAAGGGTTTGGGAGAGACTATACTAGTCTATACTAGTAACGAAAGAGTCCTACGCTCGAAATATCTCTAAATGTCAATGTAAATTACGTAAAATTATTATCATTCTAGTTAGTTTACACAATTTTAAATGTTTCCAAGGTACAACTCGAACGACAATGTAAGAATGGTGTTTATCAATGATGAAAAATAATGAAAGATGTTTTCTCTCTTTGAACGCAAATGCAAAGGAAATTTTAAACAGAGCTATCATGTAGGGCCAAATAGAAAATAGTTTGGCTCCAAAACAGAAGTAGCTAAAACTGAAAAAACACCAGTAGAGAAATTGATAATTTATAGACTGGACACCGATAAAAGAGAACTAAACATAAGCGATAACAAGAAAATTAAAACCCTGGGGAATCTACTGAATGAAATACGAGGTCAGTACAAAAGAACACATTGTCAGTACTGAACTTTCTATTAATTCCAAAGAGGATCACAGACAGAGCTGCTGCACATAAGGAGACATGATTTTCCAAAGATGTTGTGTTCAAAGTGCTGCATCTTCGTAATTTTCTTTAATGCCTGGGTACATGCATGGAAAGAATTCTGCTTCGGATTTCTCTCTTTGAAGGAATGCATTATCCAGTCAGAGCTAATAAAAAATTCTCAAATAATTAAAAAAAAAACAGTATCTGGGGCCAGCTAAAAATTTATACAGACGGCGCCGCTTCGTACTGAAGAAAATGAATCAGAAATTGAGATTTTTCCCCCTTTTTGTATTACACTTTAGTGATCAAATGTAAAACTCGTAATATACAATTACATTAAATATATAATAAAAAATCAAATTTATTTTTTATATTTTACTTTTCTTGTAATTATTTCCTGATGACGTGACGGATCCCCCCCCCCCCCGGGTGAGACTTCGTGAGATCTGTTCCGACCCCTACTTTTTGAAACCTTTCGGGTCTCGTGCTTCCAAGGGCGGTTATACCCCGACATTTCGACGAAATCCTTCCCCCCCTAAAGTAGAATTTGCGTCATTTGTATTTTTTTTTTAAAGAAAAAGTTCTACAGTCCTACAAGAATTTCAAAACCACACGTGAGATTTCCGTTGACCCCCGCTTCACCCTTGGTGAGGTATCGTGAGATTTTGCCGGACCCCCCCTCCCTCCCTCCCTATTTCACCTCACGTAATTAATGGACGCCCCCCTAACTTGTGATCTGTATGATAGGTAAATTTTGTTTGTGAGATGTGCAGAATATGAGGCGGAGGAGCACGCTCTCGGTGTACCTCCCAGTTTCTAAGTGTGGCGCCTTAACGCGTGCAGCCGCACTGACGGGTTTAAATACATATAATTATGTAATAGTGATTTTTTTACTAGGGTCGACATGATTAGAGCTTTTTTTTCATGAAATTACACTAATTTGCAATATTTACAGGACCTTCTCAAATGTCAAACTGGTGAACAGAAGTGTTTACTATCAGTAAAGTGAAATTAACAAATTCTGCAACTTATTTACTTAAAGACTACCAAGGTAAGAATATTGCAGAAGTATTTTACCAGCTTATCTATTTTGTACATTTTCAAACTTTTTTAATGAAATTACCGAGCGTGGTGGTGTAACGGATAGCGTTCTGGCCTCGCATTCGGGAGGACGGCGGTTCGAATCCCCGTCCGGGCATCCAGATTTGGGTTTTCCATGGTTTCCCCAAATCACTCCAGGTGAATGCCGGGATGCTTCCTTCAAAAAGGCCATGGCCGAATTCCTTCCCATTCCTTGCCCCCCATCCTTTCCCGTCTCTAAAGACCACATTGTTAAAAAGGGACGTTAAACTGTTACAAAAAAAAAAAAAAAAAAAAAAAAAAAAAAAAAAAAAAAAAAAAAAATTTAATGAAATTTGTGCAAAGTAGCAGATACTAAATTATATCCAATACAATTTATGTCTTATAGCGTGTTGGTGTCTATTACGATTCGGTCTTAAGACTAGTATGTAAGTAATGAAACATCATGCCACTACAAGAACTCATGAAAAATAACTCGATAAAGGACTTTTTTTTAATGGAAGGTGGGTAAAATAAAGCAAAGTGAATAATTTAAAATGTGTTTTTTATGCACATTTTTCACATGCATGTCGTAAGACAAACATGATATCCGGGATTGCAATTCTTAATTACTATATGTTAAACATTTACTTTAATTGCAGTGGAGCAAACGCTCCTGTGACAATTGCCCTACACACCCATCTTCCACTTTTCCTGCACCCACCTACATTTGCCCTCTACAAATTTTAACTTTAAATTCTTTTCAACGATTTTGGTGAATTATTCATCATTTCCCTTGGTAACGTATTCCAATCCCTGACACCCTTACCTAAAAAGAGAATCTTCCCACACCCTTGTGCCTGAAATCCAGTGCCATTTTTTGGTCATGGTCATCTTTTCCCTTCCATGCACTGATTACCATACCTACACCAATATCTTTCCATGCCTCATCACCAGTATACGCCTTGTACACTCCCACGACCCCCTTCACCCTCCTCCTGTCTTGCAATGAATCCCATTCAAGCTCTTTTATCATATCTGTTACTGATTGCATTCTGCGATAATTTCCAGAAACAAATCTAGCAGCCCTTCTTTGCACCTTCTCCAACTCCTGTATTTGATACTCAAAATGTGGGCCCCATACTACACTACCATTTTCAACCAATGGTCTGACCAATGTTTTGTAACCCAATTCCTTTACTTCCCTCGACATCCCCTCATCACTTTCTCCAAGTGCAGAATTTTGAAATTTTTTTCCTACCACCTGTCCTATGTGTCCTGCCCAGTTAAGCTTGTTATCAATGTAATGCCAATATATTTATATTTGAAGTCTTCAGCAAGCATTTCCCCCCCCCCCCTTTATAACCATAATCACCTTTTGATTTTTATTTGTGTATCTAATAAGCTGACTCTTCTTTGCATTTATCTTCATCCCATGTTTACCAACCCAACTAGATATCCTGTCCAGATCACCATGCAACTGTTTACAATTATCTATCGTTTTGATCTTTTATATAGCATTATGTCATCTGCAAACAATCTAATTTCAGTTAGTAAATCATCAACACAATTATTCTTTAGAATAATTAATAGCAGTGGTCCCAATACACTACACTGCGGCACTCCCATTTTTACTTCCACTTCTTTTGATACTGCATTTCCTACCACAACTTCAAGTTTTCTAGCTTTTAAAATTCTTCTACCCACAAAATCGCTTTCTCATCCACTCAAGTAGATTTTACCTATATATACTACCATTTTATGGCTCACTCTGCAAAAAGCCTATGACAGATCTAGTGCTACACCAACAATTTGGCCTCCCTAGTCCATTTCATCTGAGATATCTTGCATATATTCCACCAACTGAGATTCGCATGTTGCCTGCTTGAAAACCACTTACGTTCCTCACATATATTTCTGATGTGGCTGCATATCAATCTTCCTATTAATTTACCTACTGTTGATGTCGAACTGATTTGCCTATAATTTTCGACTTTATTTCTCACCCCTCCTTTATGTACCAGCACTACTATCGCACTTTTCTAATCCTGTGATAAGCAGCAAGTATCTAGACTCAATTTAAATAATATTTCAAGATAAGGTACAATGCGACATCCGGCTATCTTTAAGATATCTGTAGTAATATTATCTACACCATCCCCTTTATATTTTTTCAGCTTTATTTCCTTCATGATTTCCTTAGGAAATATTTCAAATTTTTTGGTATCTTAATTTCTAATTGTGTTGTCAAGCTCGTTCTCCGAATTAGAGCCTCTCGTTTCTGATTCATTGTCCCTAATGCCCTCACTAAACCAGTTACTTAAAATCTCTGCCTTTTTCAAATCCTCAGTAACTTCTTCTCCATCCTTATCTATAAGTGTATGTACATCCTCCCTTACCCTCATTTTTCTAACATAGCTATAGAAATTTCTAGATGCACCAGTCAATGGTCAACCTGCACTGACAATACTCTTTATAAACCCATCTTTAGCCACCTTCTTAGCTATTATCAAGTCCTTGTTTAGGTGGTTTAAAATATTCACTACCACCTTGCTGCCTCTTAACTCTGGTATGTTCTCTTCTTATCAAACTCTTTAATCTCCTCACCTCCCTATTGTAGTACACAGGTTCTCTACTTCTCCTTATTTTCTGTTTTGGAATAAATTTTGTCTTCTTCCTTTCTTATTATCTCCTTGAACTCTTCACACCTTTATTCTACTGTACTTGTGCGTTCCTTCCATTTGCTGAAACGATCTTTGAAAACATCTCTTCAAATTTGAAATCTGTGCCGTTTTATGATTGTACCTATTTCCCTTCAATTTTGGCTGCTGGTTCACTGAATCCTGTAATATTCATCAGAACTGCTTCATGATCACTTATTCCTTGGTTACTTGACACTCCACAAAGTTATCATCAGGCTTCATTAGGAATAAATCCAAAATATTTTGTCCCCTAGTGTTTTGCGCTATCACTTGTGTAAATCTTCCTTCCCCTTATTAAGGTATTTGGAAATCTCTGTTCCCTTGTGTTATTAATTTTATTTCCTACCCAGTTTACACCTGGTAAATTTAAATTCCCACCAATAATGACCATTCTATTCTCACTTCTGAAACCTAAGTATGAATTTAATTTCTACCTAATCTATGAACACTGTAATAAGCAGGAAAAACTTCACTGTCTAGTATTTCTTCTTTTAACCATCTCTCTACCCCAATTATTACTTGTGGCTGTATTAGGTTTGGAATTTCGATTACTTTGTTCATTATCCTTCTACAGTTCACCATTAACACCCTTATTACTGGTTTTTATATTTTCAACATTAACCTCTTCTTTCCCAGTTTTACCTGAGTCAGTTATTGTTTCGGCAACTCCATCTATTTCTTTAACATCTGTGACCTAAAAAAAGGCACAGTCCAGACCTCATCATCTCTGGAAATGGACTCCCTTACTGCTTTAGCTAACAACTCAGAAAGTACACATAATGCAATACAAGTGAAGTTTTGTATGCAATAAGTTCATATTTTGGTAGATTATAATCCAATGACGAACTGGGTGTCACTTGAATCACATAAACATGGTTAATATTCATATCAACCAGTTTTTGAACTGTGGCCATATGATAGTCTCATAACACTTTACTTGATAAAATGTCCACAAATTTATTTATTTATTTAAAGGTTTATTTACCCAGTGCAAGATTAGGCTCGTCAAGCCCTCTCTTACATCATACCAGGTTTACAATAAATAACCTTAGGCAAAGTAACAGTATACAGCACATATATAACATTTGGCCTAAATTAAGTGCAACAGTAATGCTAGCAAAAAAGTTAATAATATTTGTGAGTAATATACTAACTAAAGTCTCAATAGTGTTCATGTTTAACTAGTCAATCATTTAATACTATAAACTAATGCTAGTGAAAGTTAAAGAAATAAACGGTACAAACTTAATACTAATAGAAAGAAATCCAAAAAATAATAATAGGGAAGGCAGAATAATCAAGTGGACACAGTATAAATTAATATAATTTAAAACTAAAAATAAGCTATGCATGGAAGAATAAGTCATTAGCTAGTGCTCGAGTAGGTAATGCTTTTTCAAAAGAATTTTAAATGGGCAGATTTTTTTGGCAGTTCTAATTTTCACGGGAAGATCACTCCACAGTCTAGCCGCTGAAATGAAGAAGTAATTGCCTTGGGTTTCCGAGCTGTGGGAGTGGAAGGTTAGTATTTTTGAGTTCAGGGATCTGGTTTTTTTTTTTTTTTTTTTTTTTTTTTAACAGTTTAACGTCCCTTTTAACAACGTGGTCTTTAGAGACGGGAAAGGATGGGGGCAAGGAATGGGAAGGAATTCGGCCATGGCCTTTTGAAGGAAGCATCCCGGCATTCACCTGGAGTGATTTGGGGAAACCATGGAAAACCCAAATCTGGATGCCCGGACGGGGATTCGAACCGCCGTCCTCCCGAATGCGAGGCGAGAACGCTATCCGTTACACCACCACGCTCGGTAGGGATCTGGTGTTAAAATTGTGGGAAAGTATGAGAAGTTGGAACAAAGGTGGGCGGGAGTTTTCAGAAGTATGAGGCGGTGAAGGAGACAGAGTGTGGAATCGTCGGGATCACCAACGCGCAACCACTGTAAGCGATCATACGATGGAGAGATATAGTCGTACAGTCGCAGGTCACAGATGAACCTTACATAGGAGTTCATAACAACTTCAAGTTTCCTTATTTCTGCCGAACTCAATTTTTTCTGAACAACGTCACAGTAATCGTGATGGGGAAGCACAAGAGTCTGCACTAATTGCTTTTTCAAATGAGGGGGAAGAATTTATTACATTTATACAGAGCATGAACAGAAGCGTAGGTTTTGCGACATACTGAGACATTATTTTCTGACCAGTTTAAATTGCTATCTAGTAGGACTACCAGATCTTTCACAAAATCGCTATAATTTAGCTCTGTTCCCTGAAGCTTTATTTTTGGGAGATAGTATCATGCAACTAGGTATTCCCACCTCTTCTTGATGGCCAAGCCGCCGGACACTGCAGGCTGCACGTCGATGAGGTTCTTCCAAGTCTAATCGCCGAAGAAGTCGCCGCTGGTAGGATCAGCATTTGGGTAGAAACATACGGTCTTCACCCTGGCAATCGTAGGGCAGGAGATGGTGTGCTCGCCGAGTTGAACTTCGGTGTAGGAGTTGTCTATGTTGAACAAATCTGACACTACATCCAATACTTCTGTAAGCTCTCTCCATTCTACATACATTACTATAACTTTGGTACTGTGCCTCACTTTTTCGAGCACCACCACTGGTATGGCTCAAATTCATGCTTGGACGATAAACCTATCGTCAAACGCTTAGAATCACCAGCGTTGAGCTGATACAACGACGAAAACAATATTACCGGGCAGGCCATCTCTAAATACTGACGCTAACAGGCCGGTTCGGCGTTAAACAAGGTCTAGTGGTTGTGGGGGTAAACCTGTTGAGTCCACGGAAGGACACGTGCTGTGGAGGAGGTGGTGATGGTGGGGTAAGCCTGGCGTATGTGGGGAACACCTACTTCAAAATCCATCAATCTGTCAGCGACAGGTGATGTGAAGGAAGTAGTGGTGGTGGTGGTGGTGGTGGTGGTGGTGGTGGTGGGTGTAAACCTATGAAATCCTGTTTGTGGAAGACCACTTGTCCCACAATTCACCAATCACACATCGCGTTGTTCACTAAGTGCCCTTTGGAGATTGTGCATGAGATCCTTTTACACTTCAGAACAGACTCGTACACTGGCAATGACTAAAAATTTAATGAATGATCTAACATCATCTACAACTTAGTGGTGTTATATTCGGTGAATTTCTGTATTGGGACTGTATGCATTTTGAAATCAGTGTAAAGTGAGAGAATTTTCACGCGTTTGACAGCCGGCTAGTTGAAGAATGAAAATCAGATCACCTATTTACAACCACGAAATGTTTGAGGGCCTCTCTGCCCGTATCGAAACCCAATACTGTAGGCTTACGTAGATGGAGCGTGCGACAAAACGAAACTGGTGCTTTTGAATATGAATAACGATTCCAGGACTACCGGCCAAAAATACAGGAAAAAATGTATCAAAAGGCTAAAAACTTATCCCTTCCACCCGGCACAAACACCACTAAAAGTGATATTCGTTGTAGAAAACGGCTGTTTGTGTCTAAATTACTACAAAAACAGATACTAATGAACAGCCGGACCGGAAATCGAACCCTCCACCTCTGCATAACAGTAACAATCGTTAAAAACTCAGCCACCAGGCTTGATATTTAGATTGGCATATAAAAAATAAGTTTGGGAGGCTAAAACTCTCCACGTAGTATACAGTATGATTGGAAATATAGCGTTACATTTTGCTACCTGTACAAGAATCCAACTGAAATTGGTGTGTGGGTATGAATGTGTAATCGAGTATACTATGATTCATATATTTCATACTATGATTCATACATTTCATACTATTCCTCATACTTTTCATACTATTCCTCATACTTTTAATACTACGATTTCATACTTCTGATACTATGATTCTTACATTTCATACTTTAATGTTATGCCTCATACATTTTATACTTTAATTTCATACATTTCATACTTTTAATACTATGCCCTGTCCATGGAAGGACACGTACTGTGGGGGAGATGGTGGTGGTGGGTATAAACCTGTAAAATCCTGTTTGTGGAAGACCAAGAGGTCAGTTACTTAGCTAAATCTGTTTTATCACAAGAGCAGCCATGAAGTGCTGGCAGCTAGTTTCATCCTTACCCTTTTTCATACTTGGACACGGCACAAATAACACAACAACACTATAAAAATGTTCGGTGGTGCGGGTCGAATCTCAATCCGAGCATCCAGATTTGGGTTTTACATGGTTTCCCTAAATGGCTCCATGTGAATGCCGGAATGCTTCCTCCAAAAGGCCGTTTGCCGAATTCCTTCCCGTTCCTTGTCTCCAGTCCCATCGCGCCTCTGATGACGTTGATGTGGACGAGTTATTAAATAGTTCCCAACTCAATTCGTTGGAACTGTAATCCAACTGACTTCAATCGGTACTTCCTCCTTTGGATGGTAAATCAATTAAAAAAGATAACATACGGTTCAATTACTACATGAATTTGTTAATAATAATTTTATTCATACATACAAGCCAATCAAATCTTCAAAATAGTAAATTCAGCCTTAATAAAGTCGCGTGGTTGACACCACACGTGCAAGTAGGTGACAGAGTGAAACTGGCTTTTGCTTATGATTGTGGAAAGTGGGAAGCCACTACGTATTCATGTAAGAAGTTGGAACCTGTTTGAATATCCTGTACTTCCTGTACGCAAGACACAAGTTTGGACTTTGAAGACAACAACTGGAAAAACCTAGGACTGTAGTTCTGCGTGATCCTAAATGAGGCAGCCTTTCCGTATGAGAACATTAATTTAGACTTTAAGAAAACGGAACAACTGTACTGTATGATAAGTATACAAGATTCAAGCAGGATTCCTTCTAATCACAGCTTTCCTCCAAAAAAAATGTGTATGAATTTAGTAATTCAGTAATTCAGAGGTAGCGATCATTGGATCAATGCAAATGTTTTGCGTTATTTTGCAGTAAGAGTATACTGTCGAACTATTGATACTAACGTGTTTGCAACCGGATGGAGTCATAAAAAGTCAACGTTTTGACCACGTTTTCTATCGTCCGGCCTTAAAATTACTGCGCTCCTGGCTGAGGATTGAAAATTCAGTTATTAGAACTTCAGTAAAGCACTCCAAGAGGTATCGTTCCAATTCACATGTTTATACCCTCAACCAGAAATACTCCCTCCACCTGATAATCGTACAAAACCTTAAAGTTTTCATAGCATTATGCTTGTTCCTTCTACCACGCAACTTACCGAAAAATTCTAAGAAACAAGAAAATGACGTTAGAAATCTACATTGTACACTTACAACTGCTCGCCATAAGCCGAAATGAGCTATTATTCGAGGACTGACTATATGAGCAGAGACCTCCCCCCCCCCCCCCGACTTCTTGATCATTTAAAGGTGGAACAGGAAGGAACTATACAATTTCGATGAAATTCAGTAGACTGGTTTCGAATCTGCGTGCTCCCAAGGATTAGAAGCCCTATACAGTTATTGGCGCCGAGGATTTAGCATTACTATTACAGTAGGCGGGATTAGAGCTTGAGACTGCATTTCAAACATAATCAACTTAATTAAGTACAAAATCGTGAATAATCAACACTTTTGCAAAAATCCATGAATTTGCGAATAATTACTATTTTAAGATCACTGTATAGAAAAAACGGTCATGTAATTGAGCAATTTTTATCCAGCTCATACAGTGTCGATATCTCTAAAAACTGAAGCCGGGTTGGTTCGAAGAAGGGATGGAGGGCGGTAAACCGGTCTAGACACGCAGGTGGCTGTTTGGAATAACCGGTGCCCAGGACGGCCAAGCCGGGCGGCCTTGAAGGGGCTCCGGTCCAGGTGGTTTTGAGGGCAGCCCGACGGCGGACCTGTGGAATGGGGCGAGGCAATCTCCATAAACGACAACCATTAAATACACAGGTAATAGGCCGGCTGACTGGTAATAGCCTCGTTTATTATCCCGCTGACAGAAATTTTAACTAAAATGCAGCCAATCCAGTAATAGGCAGTTAATTATCCGGCTCAGCGAAATTTTAATTAAAAGTCAGCCATTAATATTCAGTAATAGGCCATTAATTATCTGTCTGACAGCTTTTGTGACATTAATTACACAATTATGGTAATTTATGACCTGGCGGTTCTCCTTTGTTTGAATCCAAAACGGCATATATATACTACTGACAATTAATAAAAGCAATAACGTATAACTATCATGGTCTATATTTCGTAGCTCTAAGGCAGCAATATCTGTTTATTAGTAACGATTAATGGATACGATCCAAAACCCGGTTAAATGGAGGTACGAATCACACATGTATTAATTCACAGAACTACAAGCCGCGCCCAATATCCTTGAATCAACAACGAGCAAAAAAAAAAAAAACAGAAGTTGCCTAAGACTGATATAAATCTGACAAGGGGAGACCGCCAATTGAAAAATTCAGATTCAGTTCATACTGTGAGTAATAAAAGCTCAAAGGCAGAGATGTAATGTGTCAAAGCAGTAACATGCGCTTCCTCGCCGTTATCGAGAAAATCGGCATTGAAAAATTCCGTTGCGTTCAAATACTTTCGACCTAAGCTGGATTTCAAGGGACGCATGGCGCAACGAGGAAACTCTCTGCCTCATAAGCCCTATGTCACCAGAGTGAATCTCGCTGTGGGTAACTTTATTTATTTATTCAAACGTGTTGTAGTGGGTGCCTTGGTGGGCAGGCCACGTTACAATTATCTTTCATATCTTTATGATTAATAATTGTGGATTTTTAATTTTAATTTTTATGAAGGAGTGAAAATTTATAAATTTTGCAAGAATCTCGACGTTAGTTGGAATTTAGGAAAAATTGTCACAATATGACATTTATTTTCTTATCACTGGCGATTACAAGTCTGAGCGAATTTACCGTTAACATTAACACAAATTGGCAAAATCATAAAAGCAACGCTCAGAGGTACAATTAGCCGTCATGAGCAAGCAAACAATTGTATATTTACTTTTGAATATATCTCAGAATCAAAATGCAAGAAATAATGACAATTGGAAACAATGAAAAATATAAGTTATGACGACCTCAGACAAAGGTATCATAATACTGTGACTTTACAGTTAAAAAGAAAATCATGGGCGCCACGAATAATCAGGTGGCTTGGTCGTAATAAGTTACCATTGTAGTTCTGCGTCTGATGTCTGCGGTGACCGGAGATGACCCACGGTATGTGAGATTATCTCACACGGCGGCTACAGACACGTCCTTTCTGTTAATGCGCATCATCGCATTACTGGTGGTGTCGCCGTGATAAGCCTGCTCCAGCAAGGCAAGTCCAGCCAGAAATCGTACAGCGGCAGTTGGCGAGAGAAGCCAACTTTCCAAGTCCACCTCAGACTAGACTCGACTAGAATCGCAGGCAGAATGTCCAGCTCCTCGCTCTTCGATCCACGAGGAAAACTTCTCGCTCCGCCCCTTGTAGTCTCGAAGCTCACATATAACAGAAATTCCCAGGATTTTAAGTTATACGCTCATTGGATTGGATATTCAGGTCGGCACCTAATGTCACGTGATATCCCCGATATCTGATTCGCCCCGCTCATATCACAGAGGTCGGACATATTCGGCTAAGTTCGCCGGGGTGGGAGCACATTCGGTTGTCGGGCGGCAGGCATTTCCCGCCAGGTGAGTGACCCTGTTGACCACCCATCCCCAGGGAGCAGAATGTGTGGTCCGGCAAAACCCCAGATCCTCGACGTCCTGTCGCCATGGTTCGGGAAGACCACGATTAGCCTACGCAGCTCAATAACTCTTTAATATTCGCTTTACCAAGATACACTGTATGTTCACCATTTCATTACAGTCCTCACTTGGAATCTTGCGTACTTTATAAAATTACAACAAAAATCTATTTAGGTGGTCGCCCAAGATTTATGTAAATTACTCTAACATTATGACATATATAATAAAAATGCTCCTTGTAACTTGGCGACAGCGCGTCTTGTTACAGTGTATACAAATAATTCCCGGCAATCAGTTTCAACAATTTTGTTTGTAATAAGTTTTTTAATTTATTATACAATTTTACGAAAAAACGAGCAATTCTTGTATTTGGTATCTCGGAAATGACTAACGCCATTTCGTAGATATTTCAGGTACCAGTAAGCCAACTGATGTTAAGATTCTCTTTGGTTAGAGCAAGGAATATAGCAATATACCAGCACTAATTCGTGAAAGTTCAGAGGTTAATGAAAGCCGCGATAAAGCTAACGTACTAAATACTGTATTCAAAAATTCATTTACTGATGAAAATAAGGATAGTATTCCCGTTTTCCCACGCCGTGTCGAGTTGGTGATGGAATCATTACGGATAGATACTGCAGGTATCATAAAGCAATTAGAGCTCCTGAAGTGGGGGAAAGCACCGGGCCCAGATGGAATTCCAGTAGGAATATTTTCAGAATATGCGGCGGAAATCGGCCCATTTCTGTCTGATATATTCAGTAAATCATTAGAAGAGCGAAAAGTACCTTCAGACTGGAAAATCGCGCAAGTAACTCCGATTTTCAAGAAAGGTGATCGATGTGATCCTGGAAATTATCGTCCAATATCTATAACATATGTTTGTAGTAGAGTTATGGAGCATATTATATGCTCGAACATTATGAAATTTCTAGACGATAATAATTTGCTTACAACAAATCAACACGGATTTCGGAAGAAAAGATCATGTGAAACACAGCTGGCCCTATTTACACACGACGTAATGAAAGTTATCGATGCAGGTTCACAAGTAGATGCAATTTTTTTTAGATTTTCAGAAAGCCTTTGACTCTGTGCCACACAACCGCCTTTTAGCGAAGCTACGAGCGTACGGTATATCGGATCAGCTTTGTGAATGGATAAAGGATTTTCTAACTGGTCGGTCGCAGTATGTCGTCGTTGAAGGAGAAAGTTCTTCTAGTCTAGATGTTACATCGGGGGTACCTCAAGGAAGTGTAATAGGACCACTTCTTTTTTTAATTTTTATAAACGATCTCGTGTAAAGCCTTTTTAGATTGTTTGCTGATGATGCGGTTATTTATAGGGAAGTAAGGAATTTGGCCGATTGCTTAGAAATTCAGCGTGATCTGGATATTATTTTGGCATGGTGCGCTGAGTGGCAACTTACGCTAAATTGTAAAAAGTGCAAGACAATGAGCATAACTAACAAAAAGAATCCAATTGTTCAGAAATACGAGTTAAACAATTCAGTTATTGATATGGTCGATTCTATGAAATATTTGGGAGTAACAGTACAAAGGAACATGAAATGGGACTTACACATTAATTCGTTGGTAGGTAGAGCTAATTCTAGGCTGCGATTCATAGGTCGAATCTTGAAAAATTGTAATGAACAAACAAAGGAGATAGCGTACAAATCTCTTGTGCGTCCACATTTGGACTATTGTTGTGCCATTTGGGATCCGTTTCGTAAGTGGTTGATGGAAAGTATAGAGAAAGTACAGAGAAGAGCCGCTCGATTCGTGACCGCTTGCTACAGTCCTTATGAAAGCGGCACAGAACTGATTAGTAGACTAGGCTGGGAGTCTCTGCTAGATAGACCACGCACGTTTCGTTTAAACCTATTGGTAAACATGCGTACTCCCACTTTCACTCACGAGTGTAATGAAATACTTCGTCCACCAACCTATTTGAGCCGGAATGACAGGATAGATAAGATTAGAGAAATAAGGTGCCGCAATGATTCTTATATTAATTCTTTTTTCCCTCTTACCATTAGGGATTGGAATGCACAACAAAGAGATTAGCTTTGGTGCTGAGCACCCTCTGCCACCCACAATTTTGTGAATTGGAGAGTATATATGTAGATGTAGATGAACAATTCTTTGTGGTCAGTCACCGAAAGGTAATATAATATTGCGTAAGTAAGTAAATGCAAGTATATTTAGTAATAAATATCACTTGTATTGTAAAAATTCGTTATTATTAAATACTACGTGTATAATTGTAAAACATTTATAAAGTAGATATTTAAAAAACGAATATTGGCTTTGTCAGATATGATTATTTCAAACTTATTTACTTTACAAAACTTCTTTGAAGGCAATATTAGCAATTAAAATGTGATAGTTTACTTTTGGATCGTATGGGTCTTTATCATAAACGCAAATAGTACTGAATCCAAAAACTCATGAAAAAGCCACGTACAGGTGTTCATACGAAAATACAAGTTCTAGTAAATATAGTCCTGCTGTTTGAGGCGCCTGACCTTTGTTGTATTATTGGTCATAACGAAAGTTACTTTTATTGGGAATTCTTTTCTTACGATTTGGAAAGATACAGTTGGATCAGAAGGTGTGAGGTTTATCCGAGGTATGAACATAGTCTTATCGGAGTGACAGAATTTAGAACTGATGATGTACTCGTCTTAGTGAATTACCAGTAACCTTGCACCATTAATTAAGCTCTGATTAGCATTATGATTTATATTTAACGTAATAATAGCATTTTTCTTTAAAAACAATTTATGAGGTAGTAAACCGAACCATCTCGGAAACGGCTCTAGTGATTTGGATGAAATTTCATATGTAGATAACGATTGTCTTTAAAAGTTTGTAACAAGATTTTACCAAAAAACGAGAAATTCTTGTATTTGGTGTATCGGAAATGGCTCAACGCCCTCTCGTTGGACTTTGTTCGGTTTTTATCATATATCTAATCTATCCACTATTATATGAGCAACTTTTGATTATAGGTGAATCTAATTTCTCACAAACACCTCTAAAAGATTTTGATGAAATCTCGGATACCGAACCGAAATCGAAACATGCCGAGGGAAGAGGTATTATCTTATAGATATATAAACAAGAATTGCTCGTTTAAAGATATAAGATACCATTATATCATCTGCAAACACCTAACTTCTGACAGTAAACTACCAACTGAATCATTCATTTAGCGCACTGCCCTGTGGTACACCCATATTCATTTCCACCTGTTTTGATACTGAGTTTCCTACTCTAAATATTTTCTTTTTTAAGAATTCCTCTAACCACCAAGTCAATTTTTATTTCACTCCGTTAGTTTTCACCCAATTTAATATTATTTTTTGGCTCACTGTGTTAAATGGATTGGAAAGGTCTAGTGCTACTACATCTAGTTTAATCGCTTGGTGGAATAAATGAAACTTGAGTAGGTATTTGCAGATGTAACCGCTGAAGAACAATATTCCACAATATTCGCAATTTATAACTGTGGCCTTATGGACCTGGTGGGACAGTTCGTATTGCCGTACAATCCGCACTAATTCCGTGAATTTCAGGGTGGAAGAGGGTCTCCAGACACACAAAGAAAGGTTTACAACAGGTGGAGAACGGATTCAAAATATTTTATGACTCCAACTGGATACGATTTATTCTCACTTATTAGGAATCACGAAAGTGACAATGGAGCCATAAATAAAGGTTTAGAAAATCGCAGCAATCGCAAACAACCGACCGGTTCGAATAAAACTTATAACTCTCTTTTCGGTATAATAGATTTTCAGATCAAAAACAACAATCATAACTTGAATGAGCAGTATCTTCTAGGTTGTGAAAACTAAAAAGATAAGTGATAATAAGAAGTGACATTGAATCTACTGGTGATCGGGTGACTCATTGGCTGGGTGGCTTGTATGCAGATTCATTATTCAAATGCACATTATTTGTATTCGAGACATATTCAACAGGTGGCGACGATTTGCCTGTTGCATTTGTCTGTTATGATTTTATTTCGTGGCCCAGTGACATATTCTATTTGCCCCAATGCCCCATCAGCAATGCGTTATCTCGAACTAGCAACGTATTCGTCGGATTAAAAACCAGTTCTACTTTCACGTTTAAACCATTTCATTCAATAAACAGTACTCTGCTTGCAAGTTGAAATGAGAGTTTAGATGGAGTAGTGCCCAAACAGGCTGCCTGCATCAAGTAACGAATTCCCCATCACTCTCTTTCGGAATGGCCTTGGCCCTGGTTACGAATTTTCTGCATAATGTTGCCGAATACGTACACACTGATAACACATTGCAGTCGAAAATTAAAACCATAATATCCCGCTGTAGAAAACTGGATACGCAACTCTGTACCAAATTAAATGTAACGACCCAATTAAATGTAACGATTAAATAATCAAATTAACCGACGCAATGACATGCTCCATTTAATTGACCCAGTTAAATACTACAATTATTTGGCCCAATTAAATGACTCAGATACCCTATCAAACTGTTTGATCCAGTCATTTAATCCAATTAAGTGCTCCATTTCACTGGCCTAATTTTTTTTATCCAGTTATTTGATTTAACTGTGAAAACCAGTTATTTGACCTTAATATCTGAACAAATGTTTTGACTTAATTATTTGACCAATATATTTGTGCCACTTAGTTGACCCATTTGCACTTAACGCTAGCTCGAGCTGTTAAAGATTTTCTTTTACACGTAAATCAGAGACATTAGTATATGACATGTCACACTAACCGTCTCTTGATAGAGACAAGTCTTGTATAATCACCGAAATTCCATAAGAATTTAGCGTTTTCAGGTGTTAAAACTCGTTTTTACCTGTTGCATCAATAGCATCAATTTCACTCTCCGGTATGTGTATATAAGCCATCCGCAATACCCTTTTCGATAACATGAAGTCTGATGATAGTGTAGTACTTACGTTTGCTTCTTCGCACAAGATAAATAGCAGCATACAAAGCCGTCAACTGTTCGGTGTGTTTTGCCAAACATGATTTGGCACCTGTGGCTATATTTGAAACGCTTGGGAACAGTAAATTCATTCTTAGTTTTCAAAGTGGTAAGCGTTGATTTAGCTGGCGGATATACACTGGCAGAAATTAAAATCGCAACAGCCAGACAGAGTTGTGATAAACTAATGAAATTTAGTTCCTAGTACCCCCACTTGAAGAGCATTAAATGATTAATAATTGTATGAGAATTATGGGACTATTTATCATGCAAAATTGCTAGTTTTTAGTGTATGAGTGGTGAACGGTGTGGTGTAAATTTACACTCTGTTGTCCACAAGTTCTTGTTGACCAAGAGTGCCAAGAGGAAGAGTGACGAGCCTCTACACCAAAATGTCTGACTGTGGGAGAGGTTGGAGGGTTGGCGTGTTTGGAATGGGTGCATCATATCGCGAAATCTCTCGAAAGATTGGCCATAGTGCAATGTCAGTATACACAATTGTTACACAGCGGATGGAAGAAGGCTCTAATACTCCTAGGGCAGGCACTGGTCCATTCAGATAGACAACAGCACGAGAAGTCCGCCAAATTGTATAGGTGGCTGTTGCTGTCAGACGGGTGACTGCAGGCCAGATCCAAGTAGTGGTAACCTCCCCCCTCCCCCACACACACGATTGTAAACCAATTGCTTGAAGCTTGGTTACACTCTCTGGCCCATATGCAATGTGTTCTATAAACCTGATTTCATTGCCAGCGCCGTCTCACTAGGTGTCATGCAAAACAAAAATGGACACCTGAAAGTCGCACATCTGTGTTTAAAGACGAGTGTCGATTATGTCTATGATATTCGAGAACTTGTACGCAGGCGTAGTGGAGAAATGGACAAGGCATGCAGGCGTAAAGAGATCTACCCAAAGAAGACGTCCGAACACTTATTGATTAAATGCCGGCAAGGATCCACGAATGTACAGGTGCACAAGGTGGGCGCACGCACTTCTGCCAAATAAGGTAAAAAAGCGATTTGCTGGATAGAAGAATTCTTAACAGATACAAAGCAAAGAGTCTTGTAAAAAAAAAGTGGAAGTTAAAATGGGAGTGCCATATGGCAGCGTATCGGTACCATTGCTATTCATTATTCTAATGAATGATCACAGTCAGAAGTTAGGTTGTTTGCAGATGACAATGTTATGTAGAGTATCCGATTAAGTATTCACAGGGGTGCAAAGAAGAGCTGCATAGCGCAGTTAGTAACTTATACAAAGAAGCTGGAATGCGATTCATTGGGAGACAGGAGGAGGAGAGAGTACTGGTATTTCATAAGGTGTATATTCGTGAAGAGGCATAGAAAAATATTGGTGAAAGAATTAAAAGTGGTGCATGGAAGGAAAAAGATTACCATGACTACAAGCTGGCACTCGATTTCAGGCATAAGGGAATGGGAAAATTGTCTTTTGTAGTTAAGAATGTCAGGAATTGTATAAATTAAGAAAAGAGATGATGAATAATTTAGCAGAAACGATGAGCTAAAGGACAGCATACCACATAGATTTTTACAGTATACACAGTGCACTGAATTTAAAATTAAAATTCGTAGAGGGCAAAATTAGGCAGATACAAAAAAGGGGAATAATGCGTGTGTAAGGAATTTGGCACCACACCACGGCAATTAAAATTTAACTAAGAAACTCTTCATAAATGTCATTATCTACGTCTGTTTATAGACCACAGACATACATTACACCATTTAAAGGTCACAACTATAGAGTTGAATATATAAATTTTTACAGAAGAACAGTGTACACACAATTATTTGCAGATGAACATTGCATACATGAAGGCTATCTTTGAAGCAAATACTGAATATTTTTAGATTTTTGTGCAGATTGCTATTCTAATGTCAGTTTTTGTATAGAATGCACTTTTACATATATCTGTATGCAACTTTTCTGCCTCAAAGGTATTTTGGGCAGCAACTAGGGCCTATATACATTTTTTCACAGTACAGCATACTACATACATTTTTTACAGTATACGCAGTGTACTGAAAATATTTAAACGATATAGTTAATCTTCACTCATACATATTCACACATACATCTACAATTACTTCCTAAGACTCATTCAGGTACAGAACTGTACCTCAATGGTAGATTTGTATTTATAAAGAATTACTTTAGATACTTTCACTGTATTTAAATTGAGGACCTAACATACTATCCTTTGGTGCAGATGTTATTTCGCCGACTCCTCAAGAAGACATTTAATATAATCTACAATCAACTTCCGTGCCTGTCAGACCCTTGAGGTCTGGCTTAACTAATTGGAATGTGTATATTTTCGACCTTAGAGCCATAAACTTGGCAATCAAGAAACCATACTCTTAATACTTAATAACCCCAACAAATTTTAGTTTTAGAAACGATTGTAGGGTTTATAACCCGATGTGTCGATTTTCTCTCTGTTACGCTACATTACTCATAAGGATCATATTCGTTTATCAAAAATATGAATTTATCTGTGTCCATATAAACAGGTTTTGGCGTGTAAAATGCGGAATAGCAAATTCGAAGTGATATAGGCACATCCGGAGTTCAGACACATCAAGAAAGCACATTCCGATTCAGACAAATTTACTAAAAGGTATTCTAACTTTTGCCATCACCAGGGCCACAAAGTCTTTGCTGGAAATATGTAGTTGCTCGCTTGAAATGTGGTGGAGCTACACTCCTGGAAATTGAAATAAGAACACATTGACGCCGGTGTGTAAGACCCACCATACTTGCTCCGGACACTACGAGAGGGCTGTACAAGCAATGATCAAACGCACGGCACAGCGGACACACCAGGAACAGCAGTGTTGGCCGTCGAAGGGCGCTAGCTGCGCAGCGGTTGGGCACCGCCGCAGTCAGTGTCAGCCAGTTTGCCGTGGCATACGGAGCTCCATCTCAGTCTTTAACACTGGTAGCATGCCGCGACAGCGTGTACGTGAACCGTATGTGCAGTTGACGGACTTGGAGCGAGGGCGTATAGTGGGCATGCGGGAGGCCGGGTGGACGTACCGCCGAATTGCTCAAAATGTGGGGCGCGAGGTCTCCACAGTACATCGATGTTGTCGCCAGTGGTCGGCGGAAGGTGCACGTGCCCGTCGACCTGGATCCGGACAGCAGCGACGCACGGACGCACGCCAAGACCGTCGCATCCTACGCAGTGCCGTAGGGGACCGCACCGCCACTTTCCGGCAAATTAGGGACACTGTTGCTCCTGGGGTATCAGAGAGGACCATTCGCAACCGTCTCCATGAAGCTGGTCTACGGTCCCGCGCACCGTTAGGTCGTCTTCCGCTCACGCCCCAACATCGTGCAGCCCGTGTCCAGTGGTGTCGCGACAGGCGTTTATGGAGGGACGAATGGAGACATGTCGTCTTCAGTGATGAGAGTCGCTTCTGCCTTGGTGCCAATGATGGTTGTATGCGTGTTTGGCGCCGTGCAGGTGAGCGCCACAATCAGGACTGCATACTACCGAGGCACACAGGGCCAACACCCGGCATCATGGTGTGGGGAGCGATCTCCTACACTGGCCGTACACCTCTGGTGATCGTCGAGGGGACACTGAACAGTGCACGGTATATTCAAACCGTCATCGAACCCATCATTCTACCATTCCTAGACCGGCAAGGGAACATGCTGTTCCAACAGGACAATGCACGTCCACATGTATCCCGTGCCACCCAACGTGCTCTAGAAGGTGTAAGTCAACTACCCTGGCCAGCGAGATCTCCGGATCTGTCCCCCATTAAGCATGTTTAGGACTGGATGAAACGTCGTCTCACGCGGTCTGCACGTCCAGCACGAACGCTGGTCCAGCTGAGGCGCCAGGTGGAAATGGCTTGGCATGCCGTTCCACAGGACTACATCCAGCACCTCTACGATCGTCTCCATGGGAGAATTGCAGCCTGCATTACTGCGAAAGAAGGATATACCGATAGTGCCGACATTGTGCATGCTCTGTTGCCTGTGTCTATGTGCCTATGGTTCTGTCTGTGTGATCATGTGTTGTATCTGACCCCAGGAATGTGTATATAAAGTTTCCCATTCCTGGGATAAAGAATTCACGGTGTTCTTATTTCAATTTCCAGGAGTGTACATGTTTGTGGGCACCGCGGTGACGCACCCAGCTAGTACACAGTTCAATATTGTTTTCAAATGTTCTCCATTGTTCTGCCGAAAATTGAATTGTTCATAAGTTTGAAAAAAGTCAATCTCAAGGTCCGATTTAACTAAGAGGTGGGAACAGTAGTTTAGAGATTGTAATATTTTATTGTACATTGACTGATCGAAAGATTGGTGTAGAACTCACAGAGACAATACATAATCTTATCCACCAATGTAGTCATCAACTTTGGAAGCTGGAACCAGAAAAACGGTGACAGATCTCTTATAAAGGAACATAAAATCTAGGCTGGCAATCTGCTCGGCTAATAACAATCGAAACACCCCAGAGGGCAGATACTTTGATATGGCCCAGCCGTACAAAATGTTTACGCGTAAAAGTAGAGACTAAAACTCAATATCTTGGGAAAAATATACAAACCGGGATAGTAGATCTGCTGCATCAAAGTGTAAAGTCTCATGTTATTAATGAAATAAAAAAATTCAAATACTTTTCCATCATTTTAAACTGTACTCCTGACTTTAGTAAGATACAGCAAATTAATCTTGTAATCAGATATGTTTCAACCAATAAATTTAATCCTGATGTTGAAATTAAAATTAATGAAAGCTTTTATGGCTTCTTACCAGTCGAAAGATACACAGGAAGACAAATGTCTGATATAGTTGGGGAACTTAATAACTTGGGTTTAAATTTGCAGGAGATCAGAGGGCAGGCACTGACAACGGGTCCAATATGAGGAGCAATAAAGCAGGAGTGCAATCTAGAATTAAACAATATAATTCGCGAGCATTTATTGTTCCGTGTAGTAGCCATCCTCTCAATCTTGTTATTAATGGCAAAAGCATCCTTGGAAGCCGCTAATTTCCTCAACATGGTCCAAAACATATATTTATTCTTTTCGGCATCTACTTTTCGATGGGCAATACTTTTAAAGCATGTTCAGGGTCCAACTTTGAAAACATGGAGTGACACTAGATGGGAGAGTAGGATAGAGGCATTAAACCCTTTAAAATTACATTTGGGAGATGTATACGACGCCTTGCTAAGCATTTACGAAAACCAAGAGATTGATAATTTAACGATTTAGCCATTTTGGCAATTGAGTATGAAATTGCTGATGAAATAAATTTTAAGATGTAATAAAAAATTCGCAACTTGAAAGTAAGAAAAAAAAGTTTTTTTTTGTGATTGTAGCGTATTTGATGTAATCTTGTTTTATTTTCAAAATAATTGCATTTAGATTGTTTGTGTGATAATATACATCTGTAATTAGGGTTACCAGATGATGGTCTTCAAAAAAAGAGGACATTTCTAGATTAATACTAAATTCTGCAAAAGTGTTGTGGGTTTCTCAACATTTACGGATGTTGCATTAAGATAAATTATAACTACACACTTAATAAATAAAAATATTTAAGATATGCATAATTCACTATACTTTTTGCAAATGAAACGTCTACAATAGGTAGTATATTACTTCATTTAATTAAATAATGCAACGTTACAACAATTTGTGACACATTCTAATATAAACTAAAAAAAATCATCATTAGTATATTTCTCATCTTCATCATTATTCCCTGAAGTACTCAGATATTTCTTTGATGAACCAATTTCTGAGAGTAATTTCTTATTTTCCAACAAATAATTATAAAACTGTACACAAGATAAATCCTTATAATTATATTGCACACTTATAATTCCCTTAACAGACTCAACACTGAGTCTATTTCTATCTTTGGTCCACTGACTGTTTGCTAATGAAAAAATCCTTTCTACACTAGCATTGTGGCTGGGAATAGCAAAGAAAAACTCCGCAATTTTTAGTAGTTCTGAGAAACAAGCACCATTCTTTGACTCTCCGGAATATTTACACCAGATATCATTTGACAACTGATCTATATTAACGTTAGCCTGGTTTGTCAAAAATTTCTGAAAGTTGCAAAACTGATCAAAGCACTTTACATCATCTATTTTAATATTAAGTTTTTCATTTAGGTACAGAATTGTTTGTTCCACATCTCCCCAATTTGGAGAATTCTTCAGACCCATCCATTTAAATACCAAAAACTCTTGAAACTGAACCAACCATTTCTTAAGATACGTAATTGTTGCATCATAAACATGTGCTATTTCTCCTTCTAGCATATCACATTTAGAACTATATCCTTCATCCCGTTTTTTCTCAAAATTTCTTTTAGTTTTAAAGATTTGAAATTCTGGATTTTTCTTTCCTGAAGAGCATTCAACACACCCTCAAGAATATGTAACATTTCTACCAGTGAATTTTTCTCTTTTTCTCGGGCCAAAATATTATGTTGAAATAAGAGAATGAACAAACCATAATCGTGCTTCACTAAGCTCATTTTGGAAAAAACATTTTAATCAGAATTGGAATTTCACCCTGAGAACTGAAATATGATTTCAGTGCTGGATACATCTCAATTAGTCTCGTAACGCAAGGAAAAAGGGACAACCACCTACTCTTAGAATGACACAATATTTCCCTATATTGTACATCTACAAAATAACAAAAGTCCTTAAGACTTTCAGTACGTATTGTGTACACAGAAAAATTAAATATTTTTAATACTATGGAATCAACATCTAATGTGAGTCCTGCATCAATACCATGTTGAATGCAGTTATGTAAAACATGAGCAGGGCAGCCTAATCCTACTAATCTATCATTTAAATTGTATTTCAGATGGGTGAAAACATTATTTCCCGACCTCTTACCAAGTCCACTAATCCCACCAAAATTTGTATTTGTATTGTCCCCAGTAAAAGCAACACATTTATTATTAATACCTCTACTTCTAAGAGTATCACATATGTAAGATGCAATCGTTTCAGATTTTTCATTTGGACTACTTTTAAGTTCTATCACTTTTGTTTGAATTCCCCCAGATTTAAAAGTCATAGTATTGAATTAGAATTTCAAACAGTTTCACAGAACCATGGTTACTGCCGTCTGTTGCAACACCAAAACATGAAATACACTCCAAAGCGTCAATAGAAGCATTAACAGAATGAGGTGACGATACAGAATTAATAATGGCTTCTGTTTTAGTGCGAGCACATGACATTTGTTTCGCTATATTTGAGTCTGTAAATAACACTTTCTGCAGTTTTCCAGTACAGTCCATTGATTTAAAACTTTGATGATGCTTGACTGTGTGAAAAGATAGGGTGCCTTCAGCTGCATGGACCAGATCATTAATTTTGGAATCATTTTTTGCAAAAAAATCGTCAACTTTGCATGAAGATGCTGCAGTACGTATCCGCGTTTTGTGTTTTTCAGTGTTTCTGTGAGCTTCTAGGTCTATCCCCCCTGCAAATTAATAATTGTGCGTGTTTACGTTATTCAGTGTAAGAAAATCTGAGCTATTACACGCAAATATCCAGTGTCATACGATATTTACGTAAAATCGGTCCCATGGTTATAAATATTACCTTTATTAGCAACTGAAACAAATGTTCCTGATGGGCAGATAAGACATTCTGCCTCTGAGCTAATTCTTCCCGGTCTGAAGTCAGGAAATCGTTTTTGTAATTCGTCACTGAAGGCACATATGCGTTTTGGCATGATTTCACTTGAACAGTAAAACTGCTTTACTTCACAACAACCAAAACGCAACTAACAGTAAAGCAGTTGAAAACAATGATTCTAGAAGCCGAGCTGACTACCGAAGTACTTTGCATTGTTGCGTACATAATGTTCTTCACCGGCCGCCCCGCAGCTCGTATTTCACGATAATTGCCTCGCCACCTATTGCTCAGAAATCGTAACTATATCTTGGCACAGTGCCGAGACAGAAAAAGGAAAAGTGTAGATAAAATACCACATTGTTGGCATAAAGGTTAAATTCGTTAGGGTTTACCATTTTGACAGATGGGAGAGTTTTATTCCCACACTTTCAAGTTCAGGCAGTAGTAAAACGGAACTAAAAAAAAGAGGACATTCCTTGATTTTTCTCAAAACCCGCCCGGACCATTTTTACGGTCCAAAAAAGAGGACATGTCCGGGTAAAAGAGGACATCTGGTAACCCTATCTGTAATAGCATTTAAAAATGTTTAAAATATAGTTAATTTGTGGCTATGTACAGATATTTCATAATTAATTTCCCTATTTTGTGCCGCTAGATCAAAATTCAATAAGTTTATTTATGAATATATGATTTTATTAAAATTTAAATTAAATATTTTATTCGATTAAAAATTAATTATTATTTTTAAGAAATATTTAATTCTACATAATCTTAAGGGGCGGCAATTTGTCTATTTGTCCGGGGGGGCAAAACTGCTAGAGCGGGCCCTGCTGTGATGTAACAATGACCCCGTTATTTAAACAGTTCCTGATTAAAAGTCTTTCTCACAGTTGTGTCATACCGTAGCATAAGAAAATTCAGCTTCATGTTCACCTGTCGTTACAAGGACAATATATCTCTTATAAATTTTATCTACGTTCTCAGAAAATCCCACAAGTTGTATGACAAGCCATGTTTCAGATTTTTTTTTTCCAAGAATGAGTTGAATCGCGAAAGATTAGGGTCATATGCGCAAACGAACTCGTATACGTACTGCAGTCAAAAAGGTGTGTTTCTGGACTGTGGTTTTGTGAGATGCGTTGCGTTGAGCAACGCAAATATTAAATGAGTTCAATCAAGACGTGATGAGGCATGGAATGATAATGGTGTAGGTATGAAAAGTAGTGCACGGAAGGGAAAAGATGGCCATGACCACAAGCTGGCACTCGATTTCAGGCACAAGGATGTGGGAAGATTCTCTTTTTTAGGTAAGGGTATCAGGGATTGGAATAAGTTACCAATGGGAATTGATGAGTGATTTGCCGAAGACGTTGAGGGAATTTAAAGTTTGTAGAGGGCAAATTTAGGTGAGTGCAGGAAAGGGGGAAGATGGGTGTGTAGGGAAATAGCCACCGGAGCGTGTGCTCCATTGCAATTAAATTAATTATTTAATTTTTTTTTTTTTTAAATGTCAAGTATCCTCCAAACGGCTTATGGTGGACAATGTCCTTAAACTTTGAGATTTTATTTTCGTCATCGGGTAGATCTACTTTAACAGCATCACCCTCGATCAATTAGCATCATGAGCTTTCGAAAGAACCATTCCGGCATTCGACTGGAATTTTTTCGGGATTTCATGGATAACCGAAATCTGGATGGCTGCACGGGGAATCGAATCCGCGACCTCACGGTGCGTTATCACTCACCCTGGGGGCTCTACGGATATTTATCAGTTTCGGTATTGAAATTAATCGATTTTGTGTAGACATATGATTACAAAACTCATACCACAATATCCTGATTTGTGAAATGAGAAATCAACAGCTAATCAAGCAGGGCCGGTGCTAGTATTCACGGGCTCCGGGTAAGCATTGTTAGCTCTATCACTGCTAGGGCGACAATGGGCGGATTCTTGGGCCGGAGGGCTCCTCCGGCCGATCATCGGGTACTTCCCCTCCCCCCCCCACCCCCTCTGCCGGCGTCCCGGAGTACATTTGACCCGCTTGCCACCCGCTAACGCCGGTCCTGTAATTAAAAAATCTAACGGTATATTGTAGTGTATAGAAACTTTTGGGCATTGAACTACATCTGATTTTAAACTAGGGAAATATCACACAACCTATTCAATTTAGTTATGATTGATTTGTTCCAATAAGTGTTAGACTAAGCCATCTATGAATTTTGGGATAAGCGAAAAAATAAACCAGTGTGGTGGGTGAACAGTAACGCTCTGCCCTTTCATTCGGTAGGACGTGGGTTCGAATCCCCGTCCAGCCATCCAGATTTGGGTTTTAGATATTTTCCCCAAATCACCACATGTGAATACCGGGACGGTTCTTTCAAAAGGCCATAGCCGAATTCCTTCCCATTCCTTGCTCCTAGTTATTTCTCGTCTCTAATGCCGCGTTTACACTCTCGCTCGAGCTTAGACGAGGCGAGGCGAGACACCGCGAACGCGAGAGTGTAAACGGTGCACTCGCGTAGTCTCGCCTCGCCTCGTATAAGCTCGCGAGTGCCGCTCGCCTCAGTGGCGGTTTCTTGACGCGAGTCAAAGGCGCGAGCACATTGTTTACAGCAGAGGTAGTCAACCTTTATACCTACCGCCCACTTTTGTATCAATGTATACCTTATGAAACAGACGTATAGCGAGTTAAAGCCCATAATAATAATTTGCCAAATACTTTGTCTGACTTTCGCTACGTTTTGCACAATAAGTCTTTATAAAATTACTCACTGTAGTTAAATCTGTCTTTTTATTTATACTTTGCGTATATAAAAGGACGAAGTTAGGTGAAATTAGATTTTATTATTTGATTTATTAATGAGATTCCTAAGGCAGATGCTGATAAAATAAAAACTGGATATCTTGGTCAATTTTGCAAGGAAGAAAGGTCTCCTCTTTCGGTTTCTTTCTTTGGCTATAATTAGATTAACAGCACAAATGCCTGATTACATGAGATATGAAGGAAAAGGTTTCATTAAACTGAATATCAGTTGTCACACATTTTGATATGACAGGTGTTTTTTTTATTATTTTGCCACGGGTTTCATATCCATCACTATCGAATTTATGTTTACTTTCTGCGTCATATACGATTTCTAAACCTTCTTCCTGTCAAGTTCTAACAGCTTCTTCAATATTTGCGGTAGAAGGATTTTTCATCCAGTTATACACATCGAATTTCAAAATATCTACAAATCGTTTTTCCATGTCTAAAGTTAGTTGAGGTGGGTACTGAATCTGTCAATATCCTCTGGAGTTATTATCGTTTATAGATAATAATCCGCGAACTATTGAAATTTTCTTCTTAATAGATTGTAACGCAGTAGTTAAAAGTTTTCAATAAATTACTAACTCCTTTAAGGTGCAAATCAACATAATTAAATCTATAAATGAATGCAATTTTTCTCGGCGTTGTTTATTTATAAACGTTTCTCGGGAAACAAACCGAGTAATATTGTGCATCAATAATAATATTACTCGGTTTGTTTCCGAGAAACGTTTATAAATAAATCATTAAATCTAATTAAAAAACCTTAAAAGTCAATTATTTTTTTTAAAAAATATTGAAAGCGTTTAACTATTGGACCAAACCCCCAAAGCCCACCACGAAAGCTGGCACTCCCACTAGTCATCCATGAATGAATTCTTGAGAGAGTGTAAACGGCAGTTCGTGTCAGCGCTCGTGCACGAGGCGCGAGGCGAGGCGGGAGGCGAGGCGCGAGGCGAGAGTGTAAATGCGGCATAACAACCTCGACGTCGCGTAAAACGTGAAGGAAAAAAAAGTGAAAAATGCGTAGACCCTAAGAGATTAGAGATTTTATTTGGGTGGCTAAATGTCTGCTTAATTACAACTGCCTGCGGATTCGAGTATTTACGAACTCTCTGACGCTCAAATGATTGTTTTGTGGTATACTGACTAAAGAAGTTCGGAATTAATAAGAAATAGCCCATTTATAAATAATAATGAACAGTATTTCAATACGAACACTCACCCTCACCTTCTTTTGACTAAGAAAATTACCACCGGAGCCTGCGCAACATCACATTATTAAAACAAATTAAGTACATAAAATCATTAACATTTCGGTTATCCACTGCCAGTGGACTTCTCAATTTTTGAATTTAGAACATAGTAAAAAGTGTGAGTGGTGTAAGTGAATAATCTGATCTGCTTGTTATAGTTATCGAGTTGTGAAGCGTATTGTAAAGTACGCTACATCTCAGCTAATGAAGTTGGCCTGTGAAAATAGACCTGCCTGATAATAATGATACTTTCATTTTATATCGAGAATGTTTCGGTTATGCGCTGATGAAAATACTTCATTGTCGTGAAAAGTAGTAACTGTAAATTTCAAGTGAATTTAAATACAAAGAATTTACATTAATATAACTTCAGAGCTCTAATTTATTTCCCAAATACTAACGGAAGGTCATTATAATAATATGATAAAATTTAAAATAATAATTTTGTGGTGTCATCATTCTCTCGATTGGTGTGATGCAGTCCTTCATCCACTCCTATCTTATGCTAACCTCTTAATTTCAACATACTCTTCACATCCTAATTCTTCAATTTATCTGCTTCAATTATTCTAATCCCTGCCTTCATCTACAATTCTTGTATTCGACTGTTACTTCCAGTAACAAACTGATCAGTCACGCACGTCTTAAAATGTGACCCATAATCCTGTCTCTTCTTTCTACAACTTCCACAAACTTCTTTTCTCACCCATCATTTCCAAAACACATTCACTTTATCTTCTTCTCTTCTTCTCCACTACTTTTTTCCAACATTAGAGGTCTGCTGCATTTGGTAGAGTTACTCATCATTGGCAAGGTCAAATTTGATTTTGCGACCGCATGCCCTTAGAGGCGCCAAGAATTTTATGCCTACTTCCAGGTCGCATTACTTACTAAAGGAGGAAGCGATGTGCCTCCATCTGTCTGCGAAATGTGTAACGATGTTCTGTGTGTGACAGGATCCGTCAAGTCGTCAATGTTAACATCGCCTACTTATCGCCATCATACAGTTTCTCTCTGTATCCCTTCCATCTGTAGCTCTATCTTCTGAACTTAGGTGTTGGATTTTTAAGTGAACTTACATAATCTATTATCTTTTTTGTCAATCGATTTTCTGGTAATCTCTTAAGGTGTTCAAAGAATTTAATTCGCCTTTTCTTGATGTCAATTTCGATGTTTGAAAACTTTTCTGTTTGTTTTGATTGATTGTAGTCTGTAACTATCTTTAGTGAGTCTTGCTCCTAGAATTTTTCTAATGACTTTTCTCTCTACTTTTTTAATTTCTTCAAGGTCATGTTTTCTGTTAAGTGTTAATGTTTCACTTTCATAGAGGACTGTTGGTTTTATGACAGTGTCTGCACTTGTTGGAGAGAGTTATGAGGGGATGTACGAGAGAAGTCAAGGAATTGGGTTACAAAACTTTGGTCAGACCATTGCTCGAATATGGTAGTGTAGTATGGGACCCTCATTTTACGTATCAAATACAGGAGTTGGAGAGGGTGCAAAGAAGGGCTGCTAGATTTGTTTCTGGAAATTATCGCAGAATGCAATCAGTGACGGATATGATAAAGGAGCTGGAATGGGATTCATTGCAAGACAGGAGGAGGATGAGGAGGGTCATGGGAGTGTACAGGGCATATACTGGTGATGAGGCATGGAAAGATATTGCAGTAGGTATGAAAAGTAGTGCATGGAAGGGAAAAGATGACCATGACCACAAGCTGGCACTCGATTTCAGGCACAAGGGTGTAGGAAGATTCTCTTTTTTAGGTAAGGGTGTCAGGGATTGGAATGAGTTACCAAGAGAAACGATGAATAATTTACCGAAAACTTTGAAGGAATTTAAAGAAAAAATTTGTAGAGGGCAAATGTAGGTGGGTGCAGGATAGGGGGAAGATAGCTGTGTAGGGAAATTGCCACCGGAGCCTGTGCTCCATTGCAATTAAATTAAATTAAATTAAATTAAATTAATGCCGAATTTTCGTCTGTCTTGACATAGATTTTTTGTTGCAGAGATTTTGGACTAACCCTAATGCTTTTTTTTACTTTTTGGAGGTAATTTTGCTGTGAGCTTTTCTCAAGGTCTGTCGGTTTGATGAATTCTCCGAGGTATTTAAAGTAAGTATGGGACCCTGTTGATTTTACCGTATTTTGTTCTCAAACTTGCTATTTCTGTCTTTGAACATATGAATTTATTATTATTATTACTATTACTATTATGATTGAATTATGTTGCATTTATTAATTGTAAATATCCAGAACAATTCTATAATGTTCGTAACTTGATTTCTAATACTATTTGGTTCCCATTGCAGTTTGTTTAATAATGGGGTAGCATAGTATTGTTATATTCAAGTAACAACCTTTGTCGCAGGCCATCACAGCTGTTGACTGGGTGCTGTATTGTAGCATGGCACGCCGCTCGGAGATGGTTGTATGGCGCGAGTTTATGCTCTTTGTACACAAGCTAAAATAGCTTAAAACTATCCGAGCTGATGGCTTGCATGTGTTGAGAGAGGAGAATTGAGCCGTTCTCGTCTAAATAACACGCCAGTAACGGAGTGGTTAGCTCACAATTGGATTACCATTTCCAGAATAACTGGTAACTTACATTTGGCGATCAATGCCAGGATAGATCACACGCTCTCTTCCAGCTTCATCCTGAGCATTTTTGTGCCTTATCCTCTGATCCGTCAACTCTAAAATTTCTTATGTTTTTCGGACAGTTTTTTTCCTAAAGCCTGTTTCTTTGCATGATTTGATTGTTTCTCTCTTCAGTGAATTCCATACATCCTTAGTTGAACTCCATTCACAGTTATTTCTTAGACCCATCACAACCATCTGCGAAAATTTTTCTCTCATGTTAGATTGTTTCAGTTTTTTCACTTCCAGTCTATTGTGCATGTGTTGCTTCTTTATTCTCTTGAATTTCAATCTGCTCTTCATAACTATCAGATTAATGGTCAGGGTATGTCAGCTCCTGCCTCCTGGGTATACTTTACAGTCTAGAACTTGATTTATGAATCTCTGTTTGACCGTTAAATAATCTATTGTACTATCTTGGTTCTCCGACGCGTCTCCACCCGGAGAAGACTTGAAGACTGAAGACTTGAAATGTAAATATCTTGGCATTACTTTTGATAATAAGTTTTCAAAGTTCTGCACTTGTTGGAGAGAGTGATGAGGGGATGTACGGGAGAAGTGAAGAAATTGGGTTACAAAACTTTGGTGAGACCATTGCTCGAATATGGTAGTGTAGTATGGACCCTCATTTTACGTATCAAATACAGGAGTTGGAGAGGGTGCAAAGAAGGGCTGCTAGATTTGTTTCTGGAAATTATCGCAGAATGCAATCAGTGACGGATATGATAAAGGAGCTGAAATGGGATTCATTGCAAGACAGGAAGATGATGAGGAGGGTCATGGGAGTGTACAGGGCATATACTGGCGATGAGGCATGGAAAGATATTGCAATAGGTATGAAAAGTAGTGCATGGAAGGGAAAAGATGACCATGACCACAAGCTGGCACTCGATTTCAGGCACAAGGGTGTGGGAAGATTCTCTTTTTAGGTAAGGGTGTCAGGTATTGGAATGAGTTACCAAGAGAAATGATGAATAATTTACCGAAAACTTTGAAATAATTTAAAGATGAAATTTGTAGAGGGTGCAGGATAGGGGGAAGATGGGTGTGTAGGGAAATTGCCATTGCAATTAAATTAAATTAAATTAAATTAAATTAAAGAAACAAGATAATACATATAGTGATCACGGAAGCCTTCTGAATCATGATATATTCTACCTGTATTATCTTGATCTTCACAGATGTATATGTTTCGACTATGATTCTTAAATAGCGTGTCCGCCACAACGAGTTTTTATTTTTCACAAAATTCTAACAATCAGCTTCCACTGTCATTTCTTTCGCTTACGCCAAAACTCCTTACAGTATTCCCCTTTTTCTCTCCTTCTCCCATTACCGTGATTTATTATTAGTTCCCTCCCCCATATATTGGAATAATTCTTCAATTTCATCGTATATTTTCACTGTTTCTTCATCATCGTCGTACTACGTTGTCATATACACTTGTACTAACGTGGTTGGAGCGTGCTTAGCTTCGATCAACATTAAAACAATCCTTTCACTAAAATATTCGTAATAACTCACACCTTTCCCTGCTCTCTTGTTGTAAATTCTAGACCAGTATCTACACTGACGCCCTTTGTGTTAATTGTTCTGTGTTCCCCAGGCCAGAAATCTTGTGCATCCTTCAACTTAATCTCACTAATCCCAACGACGTCTAATGTCGTTCCATCTTACTTTTTAAGTTTTCTAATTTAACTGACCTATTGAGACTCGTAGAATGTTTCTATCCATTGTAATGACTCCTCCCCGAATTTCTCCACCCGGAGATCCGATTGGGGGACTATTTTAACTCCGGATTATTTTACCCAGGAAGAGGCCATTATTCTATTATGTAATTTGGGAGAATTACAAAATCTCGGCATACCATTTGGGTCCTAAATTCAGAGGCGTCACGTTGCCTTTTGCATCCTCATGCCGTTGATCATTTCTAAGTCTTCCACCTTTAGGGTGTTTCCAACTCCAAGGACAAGAGGGTGCTCTTCCCCTCGCTTTGCAAGAGGCCGTTGGCAAGCAATGAGTAACACCTTACACTAGAAATCAGACCCTCGTTCATGGAAACGTGGTGCACCATGTGAGGGAGATGTTTGCATTTGCTTGGAAGAGGGTAATATAGTCTCTCCCTAATAATATTGATGGCTCATTAAAAATGATTAATGATCAAAGGTAGAATCTGAATAAAATAAGAGCACTATTATGTTACAGCTTGTGAAGTGACATACAGCGAATGGCACACATTTGAACAGTTACATAATACATTGTTTTCCTCTGGTTTATAGTCGAGACTGTACAAACTAATTTTATCAGACTTTAATTTACGCCCTATTATGCTTTCAAAACAAACGATCGTGATGTTACATTGGACGTGACAATTCAATAGTGACGAGTTAAGCTTCATTCAGGAAATTGTATTAGACATACGATATAAATTAAATCTGAATAGCTTCATGGAAGGAGAAAACTTAGTATTCACGCAAAAGGAAGTTGGTTGGCTTCTTAGCGACATTATGGCTTGTTCTGAAAATAATAATGAAGACTAGCAATAGCATTATCCCTTAAGGCTCCCCAACCCCAGGCCTGCGGCATATTTGAATTTACCCGCCAACAGCAGCGGTCTACATCTGCAAAGATCACATTGATGTTTTTTTATTTTTTGACTATATTTTTTTTTTTAAATCTTTGCAAAGGTCTCATTGATGGTTTTTACTTTTTGATTGTATTTAAACTGTGCTACTTCTAACTTTGTTATACGTAAATATCTTTTGTAACTATAGTCAAGTATTAGGTGGCCCATAGGCTAGATTAGAATCGAAAATGTGACTCGTCCCCAATATTGGTTGGGCAGTCTTGCCCTAGTACATCGTAATTTTTTCCCCATCTGGGAGGAACGTAACGGTCCGGCAGCTGGTATGAGGATCCTGTGCGTTGTGCCAAGGCCACTCAGCTGGGCTGTTCCTGGAACCAGAATAGAACCAGCCGCTGCCCCTCACATCTCCTAGCTCATATTATTCACACACCATTCTTATTTCTGCTCGTCTTTGTTTTATCCTATAAAAACAGGAAAAATTTAGTTTCCCCATTACTACGATTAAAGTGCAATTTTAAGAATCATAAAATCTCTTCTATGTCCTCCACTTACTTTGTTTGGAGTTCAGAAAGACTCATTATTCCATTTGCAGTGTAAGGCGTACAGTTAATTTATAATTCTTTTTTCACATCTGAAAGGAACCGTACAATATAGAAAAAACGTATAAAATACAAAAAAACGTTTAAAATTTTTGTTACTACATAATGTCTAATATACTACTTACAGTTCCGATTCTAATCTTTAGACGAATAGCAGCAACTATGCTAACAAAAGACAGTTCTTTCTATTTCCTATAGAAGAGGTGTGATGCAATGAACAAAACTTCTATGGCTAGAACATCAAGACTATTTTTATATTTGTGATGTTATTTGCCGTACAATATCATCATTATGAAGTGGATATGCGAACTTTTTCATGGAAATGGCAAAATTCTCAAGATGTCCCGAACCTAGCCACATCATAAAACACAAAATCATGCGACATTTCACTGAGCACATTGTGTCATGTTAGCGTTGCTTCTCAAACGGTATACCTGACGAACACGAGCTTCTGCTATACAGATGTCTTCTTCAGTAATAATAAAAATAAGATACTTCAAATAAAGATTCTTTGTGACAACTGCAGCCCACGAAAAGTGCAGTGACGCGTAGGTTTCTGTCTCACAGAAACCCCAGCTAGCAGTTCTGATTCGTTAATAACAGAGACTACGTGCAGGGACATAAGTGTAATTGAAATGAGGAAGAGCACCACTGCCGATGGTGCAAGCAGATCGAACAGTTTCCAAATCTTGGTTTGGCAACGCAATACCTTGGGAAACAAAGACAGCAAACTTGAAGTTTCGTCTAACAGTTCCTTCGTCTACAGACGTATTCCACAAAAGGGTTAAAACAGATGGAAATGTGCGCCCATCACTGTTAGCACCACAGGCTTGCCAACTTTATGATCATACGTATTTCTCAAACGAATACCACAATTCGCCATGAATTTTTCAATTTTCAGTTGAGCTATATGCATCTTGGTCACGATTAATTTTTTAAATACACTTCTGAAAAATTGGTTCATAATGTAGCAAAGTTTGTTAACGGAATTAGATCGGATGGAAACCCGAAAATCTATCCCTCAAATCTGTTTTTTCAGCCGTTACTCTTTAAACCTGTCATTGTGAGAACCTTTGGAGGCAGATGACAAACTACAAAGCAAAAAGACCACAGATTTATTTCTTAGCAACGTTTTAGTTGGCCCAGCCATTCGGAAATTTACAAAATTTAAGCAGTTAAAGCATAATTAAAATTAATCGAGATACCTGGACTTAAAGAATATGGAGATATGTATAATGAAGTTAACAGGAATGTTGACGAAGTGACAGTTGCGAAGAGATGAGCAAGTTGATAAACAAGTAACAATTAATTCCGAAACACTGGCATTGCTTTCCAAATTTTCACTTACTAATGAAAAACATTTCTAATGTAAACAGACGATTTAGCTATAAGCGTATTTAGTGACATAAAAATGAAATTAAATTATCTGTAAATTCTGTGTACATCACTAAAGTTCTAAAATTTCTGACAACTGCTCCAACATCCTGCGCAATATCATATCAAGAAACCAGGCTCACAACATCAGCTTATGTTTCATGAATAGTTGGAGCCAATTTGGAAAACAAAATTATTTTGAATTTTCGAAATACAATTCACATTTTTGCATACTAAACATTGCACGTATATTGACTAAGGCTTCTAAGCAGTATCAGCAAAAGCAGAATTTGCAACTTGAAACATGTAATAGAACGAACTAAATCTTATTAAACACTGCATACGGAACGAAGCAGATAATTTATACCTGCGAGTGAGCTATTTATGGCGAGGCGGAGTTATTATACCGTTTCGCTTGTGGAGCCAAGTTCGCTGGCGCGATTCACATATTTTTGCGGCTGTGTAAAGTAAGCGCTGGCGAGCGCATGCTGGTGACAGCACGGGCATTAATTTATCTGGAAACATGTCGGGCACTCGTCTGCAACACACTCAGTCCGACAGCCATGCGCTCCACACTGCGACCTTCAAGGGCGACACCTTGCCACTGTGCATGCAACATACGCCAACGGCATCACGTAGTGAACGGCTGAAGACAGGCATTGGACAGCATGCTCACATTGCAACAACTTGCTGTCATTTAACTTCACGTCAAGTGACTACTCCTAACAGCAGGAAAGAGTATCTTTTCATTTTTGTGGCTTTATGCCTCGTTGACGAAGAGGTCATTAGAGGCGAAAAGGTCTGTGGGCTGGGAACGGGAAGAAATTTGGCCACGGTCTTTTAAAGGAACCATCCCGGAATTTGCCTGGAGTTATTTGGGGAAACCATGGAAAACCCAAATCTGAATAGCCGGACAGGGACTCGAAAATGCGTCCTCCCGCTTGCGAGACCAGAGCGTTACCTCTCACCCAACAAGCTCCGGTGGCGAGGTAAGAATATAACAGGAATATTTGAACCGTGCCTTTGGTGAATCCGTAATCAACTAAGTAGGAATTATTATGTGTCTGAAACATAACAAATTTGATTCTCATCAGCATAATTAAGGTGTTGTGTGCTGCAAAAGATGAGTTATACAGGGTCCGGCGATAAAACCTCCCTCATTTTAATGTGTTGTCACATAAAAACTAAATATGATAGAGAATAATTACTTTTATTTATGAAAAATACATACTTTGCCATTTTTAATTATTTGGTTTTAAAAATTATATCTGCCCTCCATTGTTGACACATTGACAAAGTATATCCAGAAAGTTCTCTATACATTTTCGCGTCATTTCTCTTGGAATGGCTGCCAATTCTTGGGTAATGGCCTCTTTAAGTGCTTGCAGTGTTGTGGGACGATTTTTGTACACTATAGGCTTTAAGTGTCCCCAAAGATTGGTGAATGTTGCATAGACACACACGCGCCAAATTTTCCGGCGTTGTTGCAATCCGAGGACGGCCTGTAGGTTTTATTTTTTAGTGCTGAACCTGTCTTTCTAAAGTTTGACACCCACAGTTGAATAGTTTTTCTATCCGGGACACGATCATGTAGGCCAAGTTCGAATCGTCTCCGAAAATCTGAGAACAACTGTTACGAATAAATTCGTCCACAACAAACGCACGATGCTCACGAAGCCATGACATGGCGCACACTGAAAATGGCAGGTACACCTCTTTAAAACAAAACACATTCCACATCAGTATCCTCACTACAACCCGCACGCCGGCTACGTGAAATGTGGGAGGTTTTATTGCCGGACCCTGTACAAATCAAAACGCTATGCAAGAAGGTGAATGCTCGCCGAAATTTTCTTTACGTAGCCTATATTATACTAGCTCCACACTAATGCATACAGACACAAATTCGAAAAATTATTTAGTATTGGAAAAGCGCTCCACGTACATATCTGCCAATAATACTTACGCAGCGTTGGTACATTACAATAGACCATTTGTTTCCGGGGGATTTGAAACTTTTTTTTAGGTGTATCGAACTTCAGCGTAACAAGCTCAATTTTCTCGGAACATCAGAAAGAAGCCAATATGTCTGCTTTTCTTGACGCTTAAAGCTTATGTATTAAACATTTTGTCCACTTAGTGACGAGATGGATGTCAGCCATCCTTTGGGTGCTGGTTCAGTCTGTGTGGTACCACATGTGCTAGTCCTCGCGTGCTTGCGTCACTGCTAACTCGGCTGTGGCGAATCCATGTAAATTGGAAGCTGTGGTTACCTCAGTAACGTAAGAAGCCATACTCACAACGCGGGTTGCATTTTTTAACTGCACTCCTCAGTGCAAACGTAAAACTAATTTCTGTCTCTCTAGGAGGATATCATTTTATGATTAATACAATTATTAAAAATAAATTTGAATAAACGATTTACATCTTATGCCAGTGGTAAGTACTTATTTGTCACTTAATTCCATAATAACATTTCCCTCACGTAAACGCATAAACAAAATAATTAATGACTCCTATTTAGCTTGCTTTGGTAAATCTGTATAATTTAAATTCGTCACTGCTCCTACATTAATTTAGTTGTAGTGCTATGAACAACAAAAATACTGTCTCCTGAGGAATGCCTTAGCAAGGCGCTTCGCAGTAAATCATAATTAATCTCATCAGTTACCTATCAAAAGCGAACAGAAACTCGGATACTCGATCCGTAACATGTTCTAGTGCATCAGCAGGCCAGTTCCAAGGACGTTCACTCGCTCGGTATTCCCGGCAGGTCTAATTTTAGGCGGCACAAAAATCGTGACTTGGGCAGTGAAGCAGTGGAGTGTGCGAACGAGATTCCCTCAAGGTCGGTGCCTCGACTCAATATGGTCAGGGCCAGTAACCATTCGCCTCCTGTTGATCGGTTGTATCTTTGACTCTGTACCCTTACGCGAATGATTGGTACGATGATTTGTTGGCCGTTTGATTTGCAAAAAACTAATAGTTATAGGAGCTACACTCACTGCTGACTGATTTATAGACAGCATGTTTTGATAGAAACGGACGTATTTCAGACGATTAGCTAAATTCTATGAGAGATTCCGCTCCGGGTCATACGAATCTACGATAACAGAAGCCTGAATGAGGCAACGGCAACGAATCCGTCCAGAGTAGTTTATTTTAATTACAGCAATCATTTTTCATAACGCAAAAGTAGCACTGTCCATTCGCGAAGGTGTACAAGGTTCCATTTTCAGACCGTTGAACAATGTACTTACAAAATATCTTTCCCATAGTTGAGGACGCTGCTGATATAGTGCGAAGTTTTATAAAACAGAGATGTTTCTTGCAAATAGCAATCCTTGGGGAATGGATCTGAACAGAGGAAAACCCATCGTCAAACCACTGGAGAAGCATCTCCTCTAGGCGAAGAATAAGATTAGATAAAATCCTATTTTCTCTCGGCGTTGAGACTGAATATAATCTTCTCGAGTGACTAGCCGAGATTAGTGTCGGAAAACAGTCCAGATCCTACCTGGCCGACTTGTGCCTTCACTGACAGTACTCATCAGCGTTCTAGTCAGCTCGGTGGGAAAGACTTGAAGAGATGATCAAGAGAAATCTGTCCGTTTGCAGCTTTTTTTGTGTATATGTTCAGAGCCAATTGAAGAATAAACTGAGTTTTCCCAGTTTCGATTTACAAGCTAAAAGTAAATTAATAAATGGAAAGGCTTGTCTGTTCGCAATGACCTGGTGACAGGTTTTTTATTGGTTGTGCATTGGGCCCCTACCGGATATAGGGGACCTACAGTTTAGCGTGTAATTCGAACCTCGAAACGTTCTGCCGTACTTCATATTATATAGCAAGCGGTGCCAAGGCGATGGTTGGGCTAAGGGCTTTTGAAAATCCCAGCCGAGGTCGGGATTCGAGCGGGCCTTTCGATCTCTGATACGAAAACGCCGACCTCATAACTATGCACGAGGATAGTGAAATTAGGTCATTTGCCCATTAAAATGAAATAGTGAACGTTTAGTGTTCAACAATAAGAAATATAGAAAGTGTTTGATAACCATCTGACGCGACGACTAGGCTTTGTTTTAACTCGCATTGAGCAGTTACTGGCCGGGAGGCCCCGTGGCAACAGACTGACAGCTACGGACTGAGCATCAGTTGTGGATTAATAAGCAGTGATAGCGGACCACGACACATTCATACCAGGATGGTAAAAGAGCTGGTAGCACTCTCTCTCTCTCTCTCTGAAACATTCCAGCGGCATTCCCAGAAATCCAATACAACGTTTCTCCATTGAACGAAATAGTAGCACTTTTATTAGTTCACAATTTAATCTTCCTACTGAACATAGGCTCATCTGGAGTCTGCATCAGCTTACTTCGCCATGTTTCCTTATGGCTAAATGTCAGGAAGTAGTGGGAAACTAACTTCTATAATATAGACAAGGTAATGCTAGACGATGGTGTCATACTTCTCTCACAACAAAACCCCATTTACCAAAAGTTTTCAAAGGATTTTGAAAGTTTTGTTTAATTTGTGCTATTATAAAGCCAACAAGGAATTTAACATTGGTTTGGAAAGATTTTCTTAGCTGATATTGTTTTTTGTGCTACGTAATTTCGAACTTTTTTCCTTTGTAATTTTTTCGGAATATGTCTATTTTCAAGGCTGTCACTGTGCCAAACAAACTGTTCCATGCACATTTATCGACAGGGGAGCAGTCTCGGATGCGGCAGAGAGATAAGGAATGGAAGGAAATCCGCGAAGGTGCGGTGCGTCTGCGCCCGCACAGCTTCGCCGATAAGACAAGCAGTTGCGAAGAACAAAAAGCAGGCCGTTTTTCTGCGGCCAGGCGAGATGAAACAGACGCCTCAGGCAGCACCACTGCGTCTCACGCAGCACTCAGCTGACTCGTTCTAAAACATCCAGTAAGCGGAAAGCAATTTAAAACTAAAAAATAACCCCATTTTATTAGTGACATGTATATAAGTATTTTGTACCATTTTTATACTAAAAAACGCGTAGAAACATTAGTTTAAAACCCTTCTACGGTCGTGATGAGAAAACTAATTATGTGATTTAAGTAAGCTGATACCGAGTGAATTATACTGATTTTTGGACTATCGAAAAATGTAATCTACATTTCCCCGTACTTAAAAATAGACATCATCAAACGATAGCTATGAGGAAAAATCAATTTAAGTTACATTTATAATAAGTACTTCCAACAAAGCTATAAAATCCCTTATCGATAACTAGCAGAGCTCCCGGCGTTGCCCGGTATGTTCTAGATTAATTTACACACATAGTGAATATTGAAGCTCATAAAAGAGGTAAGTTTTTTTGGGGATTCTACTATAACCGTGGAGCTGCAATTTAGTTCTCGAGATATCGTATTTCAAAATTGACGTGGTTAGGTTGAAATGCAGCCTGGACCAGAATAAAAATTTCGCCTTAGCCAAATTTAATAATAAATTCGTATGTAACTTGGTGAGACAAATCGAAAATAAAGTATAAATGTTTTTGATATCTCGCTTAGTTCTCGAGATATTGCATCATCAAACCACCATATCTACAAGGTGGAAAAGCACTATAGGTGTTTTATTTTCTTCCTAGTTGTTGTTGTTTAGTTGAAATACAGCCTGGACCAGAAGAAACGTCACCAAAAGCACAAGGAACTATAACTGATTTTTGACATGTTAAATCTTGAAACCCAAGTGAGATATCAAGAAATGTTATTCTTTATTTTAGTTTTTTTTCGCCGAGTTCTATAAGAATTTATCATCAGATTTTGGCGCCACGATAATGATAGAACTGCCAGTGTTTTGCACTTGTGAATTTCATGTCAGTCGCTCCATTCTTCTATACGTATTTAAACGGCTAAGCCCCTGCGTAGCAGGAAAGAGATGGGGTTGGGGTTGATTTATTCCTGCAATATTTTTAGCCATGATATCAGGAACATGTGTACTAAGTTTTATCATAATAACCACAACAATTCATGCAGCAATAGAAACAATGTTTTTTTCAGGAAATGTAGTAAAGGACAGAATCGCTCATCAATAAATTACAAAAATAATATTAATAAAGTAACACTATGTCAACACTAAAGGTTTTAAACAGTTCAATTTCATGTTCAAAGCCGTGCATTACTTACTATTAACAGCGAGAATTTAATTCGCATCCAGAGACAAATTTCTTGGAAGGTTCTTCACTAAAGGTTTTAAACAGCTCAATTTCATGTTCAAAACCGTCAAATATGCATTAATTAACACACCCATTAAAATTTCACAACGTCAGAGATTGTAGCAGTGCGGCCTCAGATAGTACCATAAAGAAACAAAGAAGATATCGAAAGATTTTTTCATTGGATAATTAAAATTAATTTAAATATTTTCCACTTTACGTAGTTTCCTCTTCGCATTCGATATAACTATGTATGGGGTTTAAAGACTAAAAACCAAAATTTAATAAAGTAAACGTTACATGCGATAACATGGCTATTGTTTTTTTTACCATGTATGCTTCGGGCTGTACGTTAAGATTTTCATTTACCACACATGCGTTATGTTACGTTGGAGCATAAGACATTCCAAACACTTCAATCGAGATTCTAAGCTTTAAAACGGTGAAAACCCCATCGAAATCTGCTCTGTAGTTTCCGAGTTTTTATATTTCAAATATATCCGGTTATAGTTTTATAGATTTAGTATGTATATAGAAAGTATTATTTAAGGCTCATTACTAAGTGCACCATCTATACACCTACAAAAGCGGAAATCTGTATGTATTTTTATTTGTTTTTTTTATACAAATCCACAGTTTTTATCCGATTTCGATGAAACTCTGCACATTGCACTTTAAATCGAGGGGAAGAGTACTGTCAACATTTGGTTCACAAAACCCCAACCACTCTTCCCCATCAATCCCATTATGGAACATTCACACCTGTAACAGTTCAGATTTTTGCAAATATCACGAAAACCTTAGGGAAATCGGCCAAAGTTCATGGCGATATTCTGAAAGCTCGTAAAATTTATTGATTATTGGTGTTGACCGATTTCGGTCAGACGTTTAGTGACCCAGAATTTCGAATTTGACATTTAAAAATTGGTTTAAAGTTGGTGGAGAAACACACAACACCAAACTTTTTATCCGATATCGACGAAACATTTCACACGAATACTTTAGAACAAATAGAAAATACATTCTACATTTGGTGCGCAAAAACCCAATTCGCTGTTCTCCTTTACCACAAATAATTTTTACAATTTTTATTTTATTCTAACCAACAGTTTTTATCTGATTTCGATGGAACTTTGTTTTAAAGTATATATATGCAAAGGTAAATGTGCCGTCTATATTTAGTTTACAAAAAAACAAACCATCTCCTCGTTTACCCACCTTAAATTTTTAGAAATGCTTTTAATCGATTTCAATGGAACTTTACAGAGGTATACCTTAAAACAAGGAGAAAAATGCTATCTACATCTAGTTTACAAACATCCACACTCTCTCTCGCATCACCCCCAATAAATACAATTGACACGTGTGGTTCAGTTTTTTTTTTTTTGCATATATCTCGAAAACTGTAAGGAAATTAGTCAACGTGGACGGATAATGTTTACGACAATCCGATCAAAAGGGATAAAACATTACAACTTTTAAATCCAGCCCCCCGAGCTAGTTACTAGTAACAACAAAATCAATGGACAATTTCACGTTGGTCAGTTGAAGTGAAACCTTACAGCTATTATGCTTCAGACCGTAGCAGATGTAATACAGAAGAGATAAAAAACAAAACGGTCTTCAAAACTGATGTTGGAATACATTGTTACTAAGTGCGTATTTAGTCACTTCCCATGTACGATAGAAACAGACACACGTATCATTCAGAAATCAGTGAGAACGATCTTATAAGGCAAAGATAAAACCAATTTCTTCAAAATTTCTCAATAAAACTATCGTAAGGTTGCTTTCCAAGGGGCGTGGTAGGATTAATTATTACTTTCGTTGATATTCGTTATCATGGAATCAATATCTCAAAGGATGAGACAAACAAGGGTAAAAATGGTTTGACAATATTTTGGTCTTTCCGGACAAATGTCAGATTATTTCAGTCATATGCTGCACCCTGTTTTCAAGGACGAGGCTCGCATTTTAATGATTCACCCAAATTTCGTCAGTTGTCTCCCAATAGCATAATAACACAGATGATAGTGTTCCAGAGCATGCTTTTACCTTTGTCCCCAGAACTGAATGCACAGGGGAATGGAAAACCAATGAGTTTAAGAGCAAAAAATTTTGTCTCTAATAAATGTAATACACTGAAAGCATGCCATCATCATTTCGTCGTTGATATATAATATATCCTCGAGATAAAAAATAAATAAAAATAAAATAAAACCCCTTATTTTCGAGGGTGGCTTGCCTGGTAATAAGTTAACAAACGCTATGCCAACAGTTGCCAATATTTATACACGTTGATATAGAAATTGGGGAAAATTAAAAAAAATTCAACATTTACAACATAAGGGAGAAAGAATAATCATCATCGAAAGGAATGTTTCAGCTTGAGAAAGAAATTCTGATCTAGCAGAAAGAAATGAGTGAGGTAATTGATTGAAGACATTTTATATTAGTAATAGCAATGATACTGAGAATCAGCAAGAAAAATAACAAATTGGAAACATCTAAGAGATGAAAAAAATACCGACAAAACTATCACACCACGAAGAGGTCAAAATCCGATAAAATGTGCACAACAGAGAGATTGTAATCGAGAGATTAAATGGTAGTCACAAGAAGGAGAAGATTGAAGAAAGCTTAATAGAAAGATTAGGTAGAAACTGAATGTAAATTTAATTGAAAAATGAACACATTGAATCAAGAAATAATGGGCATAAGGAAATAAGCCTTTCAGAATCTTTTGTCTATGACGAAATATAAAAACTGGATCAAAACACGAAACACATCTACTGTATTCTGAATATAAAGCAGGTAGGCAACAGTTCAGATAGCTCAGAAATAAAAGAATCATAGAGACGCATGGTATTAAACAATGTTGTAAAAACTGCGAAGAAGTGGAGAAACAAATCACAGCAGAAAGAATAAATCAACCTTGTCGCTGGGGAATCTCCTTGGATCTATGAAAAAGAAACTGGCAAATGGAAGACACCCTATGATTACTACAGGTTCAATTATGTGCTAAAAAAAAAAAAGTAAGATTATAGTGTTGAAGACGTTTGAGCAACGATTTTGAGAACAGAATTTTGGAGGACTTTGAAAGATTAAGACTTAAACAAGGCAGTAGAAGATATCGCGGAAGTGATTGAAATACTACGGTATTCAAATTTATAGAATAAAAGTTACGAAATGAGAAAACTCAACAAATTTTTCGTAAAAAACATTATTTTCTTGCTTTCAGAGAATGTACAAAGAGACAGATATGAAAAGTATCGCATTGGAAGTTTGATTTTACTCAATTCAAATTACAGGAAAGGACAATGTGCAAAAATCATAAAGGGAGCTCAGTTTGGAAAAACGAAAAGGTTTGCGAAAAACTGAGTACATCAACAAGTTATAATATATTTTTTGTTATTAAATAAAGATATTAATGCAGTTGAAATATTCACGACAAGAAAAAACCTCAGTATATTGCTATTTCCTGTTGATGTGATATTGAAAAAAATTGTTAAATGTCACGAAGACAATGTTAGGAGTTGAATTTGTGCTTAGTGTAGGCAAAAACAAGAAACAAGCATGACTGATGTCAACAGTGGAGTAAAACTAAAAAAAAAAAAAAAATAGTCTTGTGCAAGAATGTAAATCTTTTAGTGTCAGACATGAGCAACGAATTTTCAGAATCCACTTAATGCACCTATAACTTAGATCAGAAAGATGGAAAAATGACGCTTTCAAAATATGGTGACACAGCAGGATGTTGAAAATTTAGTGAACATATGAAGTGCATGGAAGTACCGCGATATGATAAGTAGTTATAACCAACAAAAAGAAATGACAGAAGTAGAATCGTTAATCACATTTCAAGAAATGTGATGGAGTCGGATAATTTGTTGGTGGAGGTAATAGTTGGAAGAATGAAATATAGAGAAAGGCAAAGGTTTAGAATGTATAATGCTGATAATTGAGGCTGTAGAGTTAAAAGCCAAATAATTAGAACTTTATTGTTTATGGCTTTACACCTAGTCGACGTAGCGGTTATTATAGTCGGTAAATATAGTATGGAAAGGAATTTGGCAATGGCCCTTTGAAGGAACGATCGCGGCATTCGCCTTGAGTGATTTCGGAAAACCTTGAAAAACCTAAATCTCAATGACTTATGTCCTCCCGCATACGAGTAAAAACTTTCTGTTCTAAACACTTTTATTTAGTCCAAAACAAACGAATCTTTGTGAAGTGGAAATTAATATGTGCATAAAATATTTGAATGTAAGCTCGACAGAAATTTTAGAATTTTATAGTGTTCTGTATGAAAAATGGGTTACAATTAATGTTAACTTATTTCCAGTTGCGGGATGTTGCGCACCTCTGTGTGTATTTCGAAGACGATACAGTCGAATTCATGAAATCCGCTATTATAACGATTTCATGAACTTATGGGAACAATGTACTTGATTATTTATTGTCTAATACTGTAAGTGTGCTGAGGGAACAGTCCAGAAACAGAAAATGATAAAGGCAGAAAGAAGAAGGTATCCATTGTAAAATTCAAACGGTATCATCCAGATAGTGGGGACTATGGAGCTTGGATGGTCCTTGATCATTTGTTGACCAGAGGGAGCCTTGAGCCACTAGAGCGCGTCGTTTCTTTCCAGCGCAACGTATTGGACTGATTACAAGAGGAGAGCGAAACGGCAGTTAGTAAAATTCAACAAAAACGAATTTGTACAGAAATAAATTATTTGCTTAACATACAACCATTTTTTAAGAAGGAAAAAAGCCAACAAACTCAACAACTGCTGCCGAAGAAACTAGAGTTCGTTGGTAAGTTTTTCTATGAAAAGAATGTACAACGATTAAAATGTTGGAACTGTTTCTTGAATATGTCACTGCATCTCTCTAGCTGATTTCCAAAGAAACTAACTACAGGAAAGAGAGTTGTTACCGAGCCCTCATTCAGCTGTTTCGCCCGGTTAGAACCATCTTTATTACTGGAGCTTAATAAGCATAAAAACTCGAGCAGCGGTGATGGAATTTCCACATAGGGAAAATAATATTTTTCTTCCAATTTTGAGAGAATACACGGTAAAAGGGTGTTGCAAAGTGTTTTTCTGGTTAACTTCTAGAGGGCCTGAGATCATTAAGAACGATCAAAGCTATGGAGGCCATCTGTCAGCGAACAATAAAAGCTTTTAGGAAATGTATAATCTGTAAATTTTGAGACATTTTCTTAGTTGATCGCTTAATAACACTAGTCGCGATGGTTGTGACCCTCATTGTACCTCTCCAAGCGCAGTGTGTCAGTGCTATAATCGTGTACAAACTCAAAAGTCGGTGATAAGTGAAATGACTGCAGAGAGACATCTTATACCACCACATCTTCTTCTAAACACCACTGGAGGAACAGTGGAGTAATGGACTAAACTAGACGGTCGGGGGGGAGGGGGGGCATTTCTATTGCATCTTGGCCGTAAATAAAAGCGCCAGTGATGTACTAGCGATGCTGCAGCCGATACCGAGGTATGAAGAGGAGAGACAAACAGGCTGTGTATATAGACAGCACTACCTTCTCCGGGAACTGTTCTTGCGTCATCTCTGTTGCGTTGGAAGGCTCATTGAACGCTTCTGAAATTGGCGACACAGACTCTAAGAACAAGCGTCTCGAGGCAACCTCAGTTTCATTGTCTGATCAAAAACGCATCTAGCTTATTTCATCCACTTATTTCAATTTTATTGCTTTAGGAATTTGCTGTAGGAATTTGCTGTAGGAATTTCCTTACAAAATGTGGTGTTAATTCAGGTAACGCAATCCTTCAAAACAACTGAAATAATTTGTTATTATCTGAAGCTTTCGACAGTGCAATATTTTGTTTTAGCGAATAATGATTGCGGAGGAAATATCCTTCTCTCACAAATTTTATGCGTATTAGTGCCCGTATTTACAATTTTCTGATCTAATGAAGCAGACTACTACCATTTAAATGACAGTTTACAATAATCTAACATTTTTAACAGATTTCAAAAATCTGCATCTGGTTCACAAATGTCTTTCTCTTATTTGTTTTAGCATGAAATGTAGTTCTCTCTACATTAAAGTTTAATTTCGATCCTATTTCCTTTAAAGCAATCAGCTTCCCTTGATTTTGGGTGAAATAATATTTTGGAAACTACTGTCTTTTCTCCACTACTAGATAAAGTAAATGGTGGCGGTTTTGCGGCAGTGGGCGCCCGGTCACATCATCTCCCGGTATAACGGAGGCACTCACTGAGTCAGCCACGCTGGCCATGAACTACACACTCCAAATCATGACCCTGCCAGCCCACAACATCAACGTCAAACACCATGCTGCTAACAGCATAGGAACGTCCATCTTGTGCCGTATCTTTAAGCAGCAACAGTGATGATATGGACCTACAAACAATGAGAAGTAATAAGAAGGAAACCAACAGAGCATATAAATATCAAAGTTTAATGATTCAACATTTAGAGTTAATCATACACTCCATAAAGACAGTTCTTAAACACTGTAGTAAAAGTACGAAAGAAGTAAATTGTGAAAGACTTTCCAATCCAAATGTGGAATAACGAAGAAATTTGCTGCATTTATACGAGATTGGAATAATTCGAAATACAGGAATTGAATGTTCTACTGCAATTCACTTGATAGCTCCACAGATTTAGTCAAGCGGAAGATTTTATTTTAGCTTCAGTTTTATCAACAAATCATGAAACATTAATCATGAAACAATCCGACTGTCGTTTCCGAACATCTCCTGTTAACTGACTAGCAATGTGAATGGCTGATCCCGTAAATTTCAGGGTAGTTAAACGCTCTCAGTAATCATTTGAAACTAATTGCAAAGCAGTGTATGACTTGAAAATGGCCATAATTACAGAGTTGCCGTGATATGAACGGGAAAAGACACGTGAATTGTTGTGTTAGGGCTGTTTAAAAGTACATCAACCCGTGAAGTCAGTCCGAGGATTCACTATGAATCATCGAGGAGGATCATGGGCAATGTCAACAAAATAAAAGTCTTAACGCAAACCAATATTTTTTGTTGTTGTGAACGCTCAGTTTCACTTCGCTACGATAACATGCTTGCAAAGAGAATAAATCCAAAACAGACAATCGGATAATCGGTAGTAATCCACAAAATGTGACAACTCGGCGGAATGACATACAATTTCATAGTTGACAGCGCAGCGCAGTCACAAATTAGTATAACAAAGCGCTACAAGTGTGGAATAGCCTGCCTCCAAAAATTGAACTCTTTACAGAGAATGCGTTGAACGTATCCTGCTATTCCTGTACTATCGACGCATAATGACACAGTAGACTTTCTATTACGGATCACAGCACGATTGCCATGTTTCAATGTCTTGAGAAGAGTACGGATTTAGGCTGTAGTGCAATTATGGGCACTTAAATATTAAAAGATACCAAGCTGAGCGGCTCCTGTTCATTGTATGGCGTTACAATGGCGGAATGCCAGGTATAACGGTGTATGGTACCACCGAATACAGATCTAGTCTCTGTTCCTACGTACCCAACAGCTAGCGCTGCATTACAAACGATGAAGCATCAGAAAGTTCCTTCAGCATTCCGGCCGCCATATTCAGGCAAGGCTCGTCTTCTTGCCGTTTGGCTGGATTGTACGTTCGCCCACAACATCGCTATTAAACATTTCTGAACTATGATCAATGAGGAAACTCAATATTGGTGAACGATGGGTTAGGATTATTCCAGGACACCATGAGAGACCTCTTACATTCCTTGTCACGACGTCATTTCTCACTGCAGTTTAATTGTTCTGGAAAATCAATCAGTCAATAATGCGCGGTAATCCTTTCAGTCTTATCACACGATCTTCCAAAATATTGAAATCCTGATGACCAGTAATTTCGAATATTTAAGCTCTAGGAAAGATACATTTCCTTGTATTACGCAATAGAAACAGTTTGTGACTTCTGTTCGGCACATCTTTAGTAAAGTGTGACATTTATTTACTTCAGTTACGACTTTTTACTGTTATTAATCAAATTTAAAGGATTCTGAAACAAAAAGAGTGCGACAGAATAGTGAAAATAACAGTGTCAACTACTCCACTAGATGCCAGGTATCACATAGTCCAGATCTGGGTGCACGCCAAGTAGAGTCAACGATGGCGGCACTGCCCACCCTCTTCTCGAAGCGATTCGGGTCATTTTTGTACCTTAATTTCTTCGCTCTTATTGATGCTACATCCTTTATATTTCTATTGTACATAGATATCAGAAATCTTAGCAAACATATATTATTTTGTTTCGTTTCTATGATTAGTTTTGATGCTACTCATATGTAAATTTCACCATTTTTGTCACTGACAGACTGAAGATCATCAAAACTCTAAGGTACTCTCGTAGAGGTACAAAGCTGAAATTTGGTACATAGATAAAGTTTTACCTCCAGATTATAAGAAAAGTCTAAAACTATAAAATTTTCATATATCTACCCCTTATCTACCCCAAACGTGAAATCGCTTTCTACCCTAATAACGGTACATGCCTCAGATTTTCACTATAGACGATGCTTACTAAGTTTAACCAATCTATTAAATTTTGTTTTCTTCCTCCCCTTTCTCTGGAAGTTAGTCAGTTTAAAAAAAATATATAATTCTAAGACACCTAAAAATTCTACCGTATATCACGTACTCCTAGAAACAGATAATTTTGTGCACAAATATGGTTTCATCCTCAAATCATAAGAAAAGTCTAATATTGGTGATTTTTTTAAAATGGGAACTCAAAACACGAAAAGTTTTGGTGAATATATGGAAGTTAATTGATTTGCTCTGAATTAGACTATATGCTTGATATTACTTTTATGCACAGAGATCAGCAACTGTAAATAACATCTACATCCATACTCTGCAAATCACAAACATTGTGGGTGGCAGAGGATGCTAAGCACCAAACCTAAACCCGCGCATTCCAATCCCGAATAGCGCGAGGGAAGAAGGAATACATAAAAGTATCAGTACGGCATCTTCTTTCTCTCATCTTATCCCTCCGGTCATTGTGACCCAAATAGGTTGGCGGGAGAAGTATTTCATTGCACTTGAAATTTAAATTTTTTCGCATATTCTCCAATAAATTCGAACGCAAACTACGTCGTCTGTCTTCCAAACTATCCCAGCCCAATCTATGTATCAATTCTGTGACGCTTTCATAAGGGCTGTAGCAACAAGTCACGAATCGAGCGGCTCTCCTCTGCACCGTCTCCAATGAGTCAATCAGAACCTTGCGATACGGATCCCAAACTCCACAACAGTAATCCAGATGCGGACGTACTAGTGTTTTATACGCTATCTCCTTTGTATGAGCATTACAATTCCTCAAAATACGACCTGTGAATCGCACTTACGATTTAGCCTTCCCTACGACGGAAGTTATGTGCATGTCCCATTTCATGTTGCTTTGTACTATCACCCCCAAATACTTCAGAGAACCAACCATGTCAACAGCTGAATTGTTTATTTTGTACTCGTGAACAAACTGATTATTTTTTTTACTTATCCGCATTGCCTTGCACTTTTTGCAATTAAGTGTAAGCTACCATTTACGGTACCAATCGAAAATAGCATCCAAATCGCGCTGAATTTCTAAGCAATCATCGGAGCACCTTACTTCCCTATAGATAACCGCATCGTCGGCAAACAATCGCACCCAGCATTTGACGTTGTCACCTAGATCGTTTATAACTATTAAGAAAAGAAGTGGTCCTATTACTCTACCTTGAGGAACGCCCGAAGTAACATTTATCTTAGAAGAGGCTTCCCCGTCAACAACGACATATGCTCAGTTTAGAAGTTACTCGTTATTTACTGATGGTGGTAGTTAAACCTGCGGCAATCAACGTGCTCGACCATGTTGCACATCCTTTTTGTTTGACGAGTGTGTAGGGATTATTGACAGCTTATATTGAAATATTTAACTCTGAAATGTTCTCACCCATTGATTTTCAGATGAAATCATTACATTTGAGCAACGATTCAAAATAAACGACCAACTTACAAAAAGAAATGAGATCTCACAAAAACAATTCTTGTAAAAATACGCCAAGTCTCGTGACTGTTTAGTTACACATGTGATCTTGTTCTGAGTCAAGTCTACACTTCACAGTGTGTATTCACTTCACTTTCTGAAACAGAATGGTTTCTCTCGGTGTTGTAGATCGTTTATTTAGAGAGGAAAAAAAAAAACTCTGGTGACTTTACCATTATGCCTGTAATAATTTTTAATATATATACACCTGTATATACACAATTTATTCTAAGACTCATCAAAACCGAAAGACGTGCAAGGGAGATCTTGGCTTTTGAGTATTTGTAAGTTGAATAAAGCAACACATTTAAGATATCTGTATAAGTATATGACAACATGGCATGCATAATGTTCAAGTCACCAGAGTTGTGTTTTTTTTTTATTTATCCTATGAAGTGAATGTACACTGTAAAGTGTAGACTTGGCTCAGAACACGATCTCATAGCTTTTTGTCACTAAACAGCCACGAGGCTTGACCTATTTTTTTACAAGAACTGTTTTTGTGGGATTGCTATTGGGCTTGTTGTGTAATCAGAGTCAGCTCTCCAAAACAGAAGAGAGTATCTTCATTACTCTATCTACATCGGGGAGGAAAATAAAAAATATTCAAATCATTCGTAATAAAGATTATAAAGCACTGACCATACTACTAGAGCACAATTACAATTTGCTTTAGTGAAATACTTAAACTTAATCAGAGACAATATTTAAAACGTTCTTATGAATCTTACTTTTTACCTACTTTGTTTCCACTCCGGTTGGTTTACTTGTTTCTCGTGAGAGCATGTGCACTAGTGTGGTTTGCACTCAGAGAAACTGGTTACGTGCCTGCCTCGAGGTCGAGCAGAGAGAGTAACGCCGCGCTTAACCTTGACCGCCAGCTGCCGCAGCGCTCAATTTACATCTCACACAAACTTATAAATCACACACTTAATTTTACCCCTACCACTATATTTAAATAAAAAATTCTGATTCAGATTTGTTAGAAACAAATAGGAAAGGCAAGTCCAGCGACGACACCTTTTTTTTTGCTGTCGTCAGTCTTCCGACTGGTTTGATGCAATGCTCCATCCCTTCCTATCCTGTGCTAACCTCTTCATTTCTACATACCCCTTACAGCCCACGTCCTCAATTATCTGCTTCATATATTCTAATCTCTGTCTTCCTCTACAGTTCTTACCTTCAACTGTTAGCTCCACTAACAAATTAACCAATCCAGCATGTCTCAAAATATGACCTACCAGTCTGTCTCTTCTTTCTGTGAGCTTCTTCCACAAACTTCTTTTCTCACCCATCATTTCCAAAACTCGTTCATTTCGTACTTTGTCTGTCCACTTAATTTTCAGCATTCTTCTGTAGCACCACATTTCAAATGCTTCAATTTTCTTTCTTTCCGGTATTCCTAAAGTCCATGTCTCGCTACCATAAAGTGCTGTGCTTCACACAAAGAGTTTTAAAAAGTTCTTTCTAATTCCTAGATCAATATTTGAAACTAAAAATTTCTCTTTTTCATGAAGGCTCTTTTAGCTAGTGCTATTCTGCTTTTAACATCCTTCCTGCTTCGGCCATCGGTTGTAATTTTGTTTCCCAAGTAACAGAACTCACTTCTCCTATAGCATCCGATCCTATTTTTATATTTAATCTGCTAGTATTGGTATCATTTCTGCTACATTTCATCACTTTTGTCTTGCTTTGATTTATATTCAGTCCAAAATCTTTCTTCAGTATTTTGTTCATGCCATTCAGTAACTTCTCAATATCCTCAGCCCTCTCTGCTAACAAGACAATGTCATCAGCAAATCGTAGCATACTGATTTTTTTTTTCCCTGGTAACTTATGCCACATGGAAATTTTTCTTTGACTTTCTTCATTGCTTCTTCTACATACAAGTTGAATATTAACGGGGATAGAATGCAACCTTCTCTCACACCCTTTTTAACTGATGCATGTCCCTCGTGATTCTCTACCTATATTATTATAGCCACCTGATTCTTATATAGTTTATAGAGTATTCTTCTATCTCGATACTTTAGACCAGACTTCTTTAAAATTTTGAACATCTTGTCCCACCTAACATTATCAAAAGCTTTTTCTAAATCAACAAATGCCATAAAAGTATCTTTGTTTTTCGTGATCCGCCCTTCAAGAATTAATCTTAAAGACAGAATTGCTTCCCTTGTACCCCGATTTTTCCTAAACCCAAACTGATCTTCTCCTACTATCTCTTCTACTACCCTTTCCATCCTTCTGTATATTATTCTGGTCAATAATTTTGAAGCATGTGTTGTTAGATTAATGGTGCGATAATTCTCCCATTTGTCGGCTTGTGCTTTCTTTGGAAGTGTGAAGATGATATTTTTATTAAAATCAGTTGGAATTTCTCCTGTTTCATAACTTTTTGATATCAGCTTGATTAATCTTTCGATTCCTTCCTCTCCTAGGGATTTAAGAAGTTCTAATCAATTCCAACTGCCGTATTTGCTTTCAAGTCATTCAGAGCTTTATTAAATTCTGTCCTCAAAACAGGATCTCCTAAGTCATCAGTGACGACATCGCTATCTAGCAAATACCTATGATGTTAGCGTACTTCTGTAAACCATAAAGCAGAAACTAATCATCATGTTGGGAAGATTTCGCGTCGTAATCGATTACGTCCACTGGACATGTCATCAGTTTACTAGTCTCACGCGCTATCACTGTGAACAGACCTCTCACATTCTGAAGTGTTATAGAACAGAAAATTTTTGCAGAAACTGATTACCAAACGAGAAAATTGAATTTTTTTAAAAAAATATTTTTATATGAACACCAGGCAATTAATCAATGATGTCAAATCTCTCTCGATGTATTGGATGCAATTTTCTGACCTGCTCATAGACTCAACCTCCTCACCTCCCGATAACCACAGCAACTCCCTGCTAATGAGAAATAATCTGCTGTGAGTTTTGTTACATTTAATTATTATTTTTTTCTTCGGAGTTATCCCTCCGCAAATAATCAGTAACCGAAATAAATCTTCAGATGTATTTGGCAGTAGGGAAAATTTGTCGCTGGATTTTAATACATTAAACAGATGTTAATCAGAAAAACGAATTTGCCCCCACGTAACTGAATGTATCTTCTGCATACAAGTTGAATATCAGTAGTGATACACTACTGTCTTGCATGAACGAATTTTAAAATTTTGCTTATATCCAAGCGATCATTTCATACTTTAAATTATTCTAAACTGAATAAAAAAGACTGAAGAATAATTTTAAGTTTCACAGTTTATTCCGTTTAACTTCAACTTTACCATCTTCAAGTCTAGCAATTTTGGATACAAGCTTTGTAGCCATGTTGTAGAGGATGAGTACTATGCTGATACAGTTAAAACGTGTTATCAAATTATTCAATTACTCGCACTGTTTCTTCTTGTTCATTATCAACTACAATTCACTAAAATTTAACAGCAGCTTGTTAGTTATTTTGTACTGCTCAGACCATCTCTCTTTCGTTTTTTTTCCAAATAACTGTATTAATCGCTGTAATACACAGACGGAAAAAAAATCCCAACACCAAGAAAGACTTGTGTTAGATAAACGAAATTTGGTAGGCGTGTTTATACATCTGAAAGATGACATCGATTAAAATTTCGCGCTTCGCGCATAAGTGTGGCGCTAGTAGCGCTACTCAGAGCTTGCAAATCAGGTTTGCTTTAAATACGCGCTGTAAAGTTTGTGAACGTTATTTACCGCTGAGATTTGACATAGTGAGTTGATGTTAGCCAAGAATGCCTTTAAGAAGACGAAGAAGCCATTATCAACAGCTCACCGAGTTTGAACGAGGTCGTGTAATAGGGCTACGAGAAGGTGGATTTTCTTTTCGCAATATTGCAGAAAGACTTGGCCGGAATGTATCCACTGTGCATGATTGTTGGGTGCAGTGGTCAAGGGATGGTACTGCCTCAAGAAGACCGGGTTCCGGGAGGCCACGTGGCACTACTGAGAGGGAAGACCGCCGTATTCGGCGTACAGCTGTAACGCATCGTACTGCGTCTGCGGCAGAAATTCGAGCTGCAGTTGGTACCACAGTGACACAACGAACTGTTAGAAATCGGTTACTTCAAGGACAGCTCCGAGCCAGGCGCCCTGTAGCGTGCATTCCACTGACTACAAGCCATCGCCGTTTGCGACTCCAGTGGTGTCAAGCCAGAGCTCATTGGAGGACGGAGTGGAGATCTGTTGTGTTTTCTGATGAAAGCAGGTTCTGCCTTGGTGCCAGTGATGGCCGAGTGTTGGTCAGAAGGAGGCCAGGGGAACGCCTGCAACCAAACTGTCTGCGGCCTAGACACACTGGACCTACACCTGGAGTCATGGTCTGGGGAGCAATTTCCTATGACAGCAGGAGCACTCTTGTGGTTATACCAAACACACTGACTGCAAATTTGTACGTCAGTCTGGTAATTCAACCTGTAGTGCTGCCATTCATGAACAGCATTCAAGGGGGAGTTTTTCAACAGGATAACGCTCGCCCTCATACCGCTGTTGTCTCGCAACGTGCTCTACAGAGTGTCGACATGTTACCTTGGCCTGCGAGATCACCAGATCTGTCTCCAATTGAACACCTATGGGATATCATTGGACGACAACTCCAGCATCATCCACAGCCAGCACTGACCGTCCCAGTATTGACAGCACAAGTACAACAAGCATGGAACTCCATACCACAAAGTGACATTCGAAACCTGTATGACACAATGCATTCACGTTTGCAGGCTTGCATTCAAAATTCTGGAGGTTACACCGGCTATTAATTTAACAGTATTTCACATTTGAAATGCATTTTCTTGAGCTTAAATTAACCTGTGATCTTGAAAATTTAATCAATTAAACATGTTAACTTGACAAATGCATTGTCCAAATTTCATTACTCTACAATAATTTTTTCTTGGTGTTGGGATTTTTTTTTCCGTCTGTGTATCTTGGTGAAGTAGAGACATTACCTGCCTTTATTTGAGCCTCTAACACTTCGTGCCAAGATTTTTTTTTTTTTGTTATTATCTTTATAATGTCGCTTGCCCGAAGAATTATTACCCTAAAAAAAACGCTAGGGTCCCATTTTATCCATGAAGGAGGCAACTTAATAAAGTTCAGAAGATTAAATACCCTGCTTGTAGCGTCATTTCCATTTCAACAGCTACAAGCACCGTTTGAAAAGACAAGGGCATATTGGTGTCCTGAACCATCTCTCTCTTGGCTATTGCCAAACCATGCGCATGACGTAGGGCAGGTAAACAGTTTCTTTCTGAAATTCGTGTGCAACCTTTCAACTCTTTAAAAACGGGTAAATATTGAAAATTTACATGGGTGAACTTCTTTATGTAAATTAGCGAGTGAGTAAATTCGTAAGTAAACAATGAGATAGGATATATCTTTTAACTTATCGCGTTGGTTAAGATCTCAACCTGAAAAACAAAATTAAAAATTGTAGTACAAGGGAATCGATATCTTAAAGTTTAATAGATAAACTAAGAATTCTAGAAAACTCAGGCAAAAATTTCAGAAGAGCTAATAAATTACGAATAATTTTAAATTATTAATAATTTATGTTCCCTATAGTAAGGGCTGTAATGTTCCACTTTGTTTTCTGAAACATTTATTGACGAAGCTGTGATATGTTACACGCGGACGTTCAGATACCTGCTGGTGTTAATAAATGCTGGACATTCAAACATTACTTTTATTTTAGTGTTCTGTCAGTTAATTTATTCGCGGATGCTTAGAAATGTTATTAAATAACGTGCATAACCTAGAACGAATGTGTAAAGCGTGACGTCATAGATATTCAAGAGTTGCTATTATAACTATGGATATTTTCAGAGTCATAGATAATAAATCTTCATTAGCAGCTGCTCATTTGAGTTTCTTAGTAAAAACATAATGTTAATTTAACGTTAAAATACTATTAATTTAACATTAGTATATACTGGCGATTTATTTATCATTGGCATTTGCACATTCCATGATATACCATATTAGCTTCTACATTTAATTGTGATTTTCTCAGATAATTTGGTACTAAGACGATTTATCACGAATCTACTCATTACGAACAATTAAATATTAGGTTATTTCACTCTTGATAATCACCTTAGAATTTATTTTTTCTATAGTTACGAACTATCGGTTGTAAAAACTACGTTTTATCAATACGTGTTTGGTGAGATGTCTTTGCGTTTCAGTATATTATGTCTTATGACAGCATGTTTTGCTGTTAAGTAGGTTTCTACTTTTATTTTAATATCTTGATTAATTTATTTTTTTAAGGTGTACGAATTCATTCATATTCCCCCTCCTCCCCCTCAACTGATGACAGATTTGTATAAATGATAGTTTTCTATATGGTGTTGTTTATATTTAGTAGTTAACTTTCAATATTTTCATGCCTGTTAATATTTTATCAGATGTTCAGCAAGTATACAGCGATTGCTGCATTTTAGTGCCCTCTAGTATTTGTTATGTCTGGTATCAAATTTTCTGTTTGACCCACAAATACTGTATTACACCGCTGTCAAGTCACTTTATATATTCTAGGGCAGTCATATTTGATTACTGTTAAGCTGCGTTTGAATTGTGTTTCTCTTTCTTCGTGTGGCAGACCACGAGACACAGACACCTGTGATCGGGCGCCCGGTGTATCGGGCGGGTGGGAAAGGACACGTGATTTGTTAAATCCGAAACATTCACTCTGTTGCAGGAATGCTGTTTTGCTACATACGTGTAGGAAACGCGTTGTTATGTTCTGCGTTTCTTTTTTTTTTTTTGCGAAATATGTAGTTTATGAGGAGGAGATTAGGAACGGTCCCAGCATTAGCCTCTATGATTTCTGGAAACAGCAATCTGGAAGGGCGGCTCTCCTCCAGCCACACTGGCGGGCTTTAAGCACTATATTTATTACCATTTCCTAATAGCAGATGGTGACCCTGCGTGGGTTCGTGATCAAGTATTTCTTAGTGTGCTGATGTTTTTTTTCGTCTTGTGTGGATTTGTCTGATTTTCAGTTTTACAAGGAGATCATTGTGTGTTTGTTGTTCATGATTATCAGTCTTTTTCTTATTTTGTGTCAAAGTTTTTTTTTGGTAAAAACATATTCAGAACACATGTAAAACATATCACTACAGAAATAATGATCCATACAAGTTCCATTTAGCACTCCAGCCATGAATAGACAGTATTGAGGGAAAGTGGTGTTTTTTTTTTATTAATATAATTGCGATGGAGCTAACGCTCCGATATCGAATCTCCTAGTCATCTAATTCCCTTTCATATATATTTTTAGATTTTCTTTTATATTTGGAATGTTAAATTCCTCTCCCGTTTACTTTTCCGATTTAAAAATTTTAATTTTAAATTCCTTAAGCGTCTTGTCAAATCAGTCGTCACTTCACGTGTTAATTTTTTTCAATCAGTGACACCATTAACAAGAAAACAAAATTTTCCCACTCCCTTATGAATGAAAGTGAGCGCCAGCTTGTGGTCGTGGTCGTCTTTTCCCTTCCGTGCACTATTCCTAAAGGTAGGTTTCCATTCTGACAAGTTCCTACAACATGTCACGTAACTTGTGCCCAGCACATGTTGCACGTAATTGTTCAACTGTTGCCTGGGACATCTGCAACGTTTATAGAGAGGCCTCAAGTGGAAAACTACAGATGAAGTTTGTACAGAGAATCAGATACAGTGTTTTCCAGTTTCTAGGGTGGAATGATTTGTTGGTTCAAATATTTGAGCGATATGGACAACTCAGCTACTGCAGCTTTTGTTGTAATGGCAGGCGAAAGCGACTGAGATGGTGGACTAGAAGTATTTTTTAGCAAAAAGAAAGGAGCTTGATGGCAGACCTACGGCTCCAAAGTGGGTCGAGAATTTTGTTAGAATGACAGCAAGTGATTTTCAATTGTTACTGAACTGACAGAAAACTCATTAAATTGAAATACTGCCATTTAGGTTCGGAAACATCCTTAGCACCAGCGCCACTTGTCTTGCTCTTTTCAATTTTATTTTTTCCCCTTAAATATTGGGAACTCAGGGAGTGAATTTGTTTTCTACTTCTTCAATACTGCATTCCAGAATATCAGCAATTTGTTGCATGGCATCATTTCTGTTGTTCGACTTCTAGTGGTTCGCATAAATTATGTTCCACGGAACTGTCTCCCGTTCATAGAGTTCTATAAGATTTGTTATATTATTCTTCGACCACTCCATCTTGAAACAAACATTACACTAGCTATAAATAAAGTACGATTACCACAGACAAGAAAACACGCGCTGCCCACATGTCCCTGGGACTTGTCGCAGTCTGTTTCCATGGGCTGTGGCACAAGTTGCGACACATGTGTCCCGCAGTCGCTTGGCACATTTCTGTCCCCGGCACTTGTGCCGCAACATGTTGCTGGCACTTGTGCCACAACATGTTGCGGGACAAATTTGTAGTAATGGAAACGTACCTTAATTCTTTGACCAATATCCCTCCAAGTCCCATCACCAACATATGCCTTCTACATTCCCAGCACTCTCTTCACCCTCCTCCTTTCCTCCAATGAGTCCCAATCCAGCTCCCTTATCATATCAGTTACTGATTCGGTCCTGCGTTAATTTCCACAAACAAATCCAGCTGCTCTTCTTTGCACACCTTCTAACTCCTATGTTTGATAAGCAAAATGTGGGTCCCAAACTACATCACTATAGATTGTAGATAACACTCTCGAGATTCTAGCCGCGTCAAATAAAAGTCGACTGTCGACGTTTCGAGAGCCGGCACTGCTCCCATTGTCAAGCCCATTGTCGACTTTTATTTGACGCGGCTAGAATCCCGAGAGTGTTATCTACAGTGCTGCCGCCGCGAAAACGTTCACAGTTATTTACATCACTATATTCAACCACTGGACTGACTAAAATTTTGTAACCCAACTCCCTAACTTCTCTGGTACATCCTCCCGTCACCCTATCCAGTAAATGAAGGATTTTGTGACGTTTTCCTACCACCTGCCCAATGTGCTCTGTTCAATTGAGTTAATTATAAAACGTTATGGCATGGTATTTACACTTCAAGCTTTCAACAAGCAATTCCGACCCCACAGTATAATTATAATTAACCTTTAGTTTTTTTATCTGTGTACCTAATAAGCTGACTCTTCTTGGCATTTATCTTCATTCCATGATGACCTACCCATTTAGATATTCTATACAGGTCACCCTGCAGCTGTTTATAGTCTTCGCCTGTTTTGATACTATTGTATACAATTATATCATCTGTAAAATACCTAGAATATGATCTTAACCCAACAAAACAGTCATTCATTATAATAATGAACAACAATGATCGCAATACGCTACCTTGTGGCATCCCATATTTACTTCCACCTCTTTTGTTAATGTATTTTCTACTCTAACACCTTGCTTTCTGGCTTTTAAGAATTCCTCTACCCAGCAAGTAACTTTTTCATCTAATCCAATAGATTTCAGTTTATTTAAAACCATTTTATGGCTCACTCTGTCAAATGTCTTAGAAAGATCTAGTGCCACACAATCAACTTGGCCTCCCTTGTTCAGTTCATCTAATCCACCTTCCCTTAGTAAGGTACTAGCTGATACCCGTGACTTCGTATGCGTGGATTAGGAATTTCTTTGCCAGAATTGAATATGCAAAGTTGTTGGTAACGAAGGATTGGGACCAAACAACACCGAGTCGGCATAATATGACAGGAAAGGAATCACTATATCATTTTACCGTCGAACCTGTTTCTTGAAGAGAATCAATTTCCAATATATTTAAAAACAGAAAAAAAACGAAGGTGAGGGGACGTGGGGGGGGGGGGGGGAGGTGTTAACTAAGGGCAGGTTTATTTCAGATTGGTTTTTTCTTCTTTCTTCAGCATGAGCATCCGTTTCTTGGGTTCTAATAACCTTAGTTGCTCGTGCTCTGCAAGAGTTACAACTTAGGCCAGTTAACGCCTGGAAGTAATAGGCCAAAGAAAATCTACATCTGTACTAAATAATACGTTTTATCTCCAAACGAAATTTATTAACAACATAAACACTAACATAATGCGTGAGAAGCACACCTTGAGCAACCGACGTAACATTACACATTAACACACACATCCGTCTCTCTGTCACCATTCGAAAAATTCTCAAAATTTCGTGACTATAACTGTTAATCATACCTAAAAAAATAAAAAGTCATTTGCCTGCCCTATAGATTTTCTTGTCAAATTCCGTCAATATCGGTATAGGCATAGGCATTTAGTCGTCAAAACGGAACAAAAAGACTTACTTCCGCATTTTAAGTATTATTACACACACACACACACACACACACACACACACACACACACACACACACACACACCCTGACTGCGAATCACTCCTGAGGGATCAATATAACGTAAAAAAAGGGTACACCTACAGCATTGCAAAGCTACCTACGATTTGCCTCGCATTGCACCCCTAAATCTGTGATATCTACAGTTTAACATTCAATCCGAATAACGGACGGTCCAGGCGTGACACTTACGATCAAAATCAATTCTTAAAAATCTTCGCCTCCACGGAGATTTGAACCGGAGACCACGATCGAAACATCAGTAAGCAAGCGCTTTAACCACTGAGCTACCCGACCGCTGTATCGACAGGCAGTACACAGACCTAGACATCCAACGCGTCTGTCTATAGCCGTTCAGAAATTTTTCGAAATTATAATACAACATGTATTATTTATACAGAAAATTTTGCAACCAAATGAAAGACAGTATTTTTCTCCTTGTTTCAAAGGATAAGTGTGCAAAGTTTCATTGAGATCGGATGAAAACTGTGGATTTGTATGATGAACAAACAAACAAATATACATACATTCATCTTTATACATATAGATTTGCAAATATCTGTTCCCTTGTGTTATTTATCTTATTTCATACCCAGTTGACACACGGTAAATTTAAATCCCCTCCAATAATAACCATTCTACGCTCACCTATGAAGTGTGAATGCGAATTACGTTTTTCTTCAAGAGTCTCATCTCAATAATTCATACCTTCCACTACGGTAAACGGCCAATACCCTAATTTTTTCTTTTTTATCCCCCCCCAAAAACCTATCCCTAGCAACTCATGGTCATGATCTACGAACACTAGAGAACTATAGTAATCTTTTCTAACCAGTATGAATAAACCCTCTACCAATTGTTCCTGTCTCTGCGGTACACTCTGTATACTTCTACAGTTCACCAATAACATCCTTGTTTTTGGTTTTGTGATATTTTCAGCATTAACCTTTGTCTTTCCAGTTGCACCCAATTCCATTATTATTTCAATAGCTTCATCTGTTTCTTTAGCATTTGTATTTTTTCCCATAGTGCATCTACAATCGGTATCCCTTTGATAACTTATTTTTGTCACCTCACCAGCAATCCCTTACCTAAAAAAAAGGCACAGTCCTGACACCAATATAATTCATATTGTAGAAATATGTAAGGAAAACTGTGGGTAGGAATTCAACAATGTTTCACAGACAGCAGCGAACAGCGGATATAACAAGAACACTGGATGTGTGGGTGTGTGAGCGATAACGCTCTGGCCTCACACTGGGGTGGATGCTGGTTCGGATCCCCTTCCGGCCATCCAGATATCGGTTTTCTTGGTTTCCCAAAATTACTCCAGGCGTATACCAGGCTGGTTCCTTCAAAATGTCATGGGCGAATTCCTTTCCCGTCTCTAGTGACTTCAAAAGGCGTAAGAAATAAAAGAGGTTGAGTGTCGAAGTACGCAACCGAGACACACAACATTAGATCCTGTTTGCTCTCACTTGTCCTGGTTTGAAAGTACACACAGTTTTTTTTTGGACCTTGTGTAGTAAGAGCACTACCTGAAAAATCAGAGCGAGTTATTTTGTGGTGGTCTCGGCCAGAGGACGTGGGATCAGGGCGGAGGGTCAAGGAGCAGCACCACACAGCCTGGCTGGCTGCATGGCCTCGTTTCTGCGTGCTGTTTCCATTCTAAAATAAAAATACGCAGTCGCTAATGTATTAACATCCACGTTAATAATGTCTTCCGAGATCTGAACGTTATACCTTTTTCTAGTGGACTACTGTGTCTTGATAGGTGCGTAGCATCTTTAGTTATGGGTTACATCTTTATATTCTAATTTGTATCTCGGTGGGTGAAAAACCAACATGTAGCGTACACAAAGATGTATTTTATTTCCTTCAGATAGAGCTGGTAGAAGGTAGGGGTAACTTATTGCAAGGAATTCGGCCATGGCTTTTTGAAGGAACCATTCCAACATTCTGGTGGAGTGCTTCCGGGAAAACAAGGAAAAGATAAATCAGAATGGTCGGACGGGGATTTGAAACCCCTTCCCGAGCGTTACCGCTCAACCACCACATTCAGTGACAGTACTTCAGTGCAGTTAAGAATCAGGAGCCGGATGAATCACATTATTCTATAACCTGATGAATAAAACTAGCCACGTGTCTCCGAGACCGTCTCAATCGAACAGGAACTGTAACAGCGTTTCTCGAAATGTGCAATACTGCTGGGAACTTGTTATCAATCAATCCTATCCAATAACATGTCACGCACCTCCACAATATTTCGGAATAGACCTTGCAATACTGCTGCAGGACTTTCGTCATGTCCTTTCGAAATTATACACAAGGTAAGACAGCTTGAACTAGCATTCACTGCAACGCAAGATACGTAAATAAAACCACAAAATGTCTTCTTCATTGGCCACATTAAATTATCCATGTACGTGCTGTTTTGGGTTTTATTTTTCTAATAATTCTGATGCTAAGTTTTACCCTGTTTATTATTATACGAAGCGCACCACCATACTTCAAAACGAATCTTAACTCTGTGTATAGTTCCTATGAAGCAATTGCAGTTTAATTTAATTTAATTTAATTGTAATGGAGCACAGGCTCCGGTGCAATTTCCCTACACACCCATCTTCCACCTATCCTGCACCCACCTACATTTGCCCTCTACAAATTTTATCTTTAAATTCTTTTAAAGTTTTCGGTAAATTATTCATCATTTCTCTTGGTAACTCATTCCAATCCCTGACACCCTTACCTAAAAAAGAGAATCTTCCCACACCCTTGTGCCTGAAATCGAGTGCCAGCTTGTGGTCATGGTCATCTTTTCCCCTTCCATGCACTACTTTTCATACCTATTGCAATATCTTTCCATGCCTCATCGCCAGTATATGCCCTGTACACTCCCATGACGCTCCTCATCCTACTCCTGTCTTGCAATGAATCCCATTTCAGCTCCTTTATCATATCCGTCACTAATTGCATTCTACGATAATTTCCAGAAACAAATCTAGCAGCCCTTCTTTGCACCCTTTCCAACTCCTGTATTTGATACGTAAAGTGAGGGTCCCATACTACACTACCATATTCGAGCAATGGTCTGACCAAAGTTTTGTAACCCAATTCCTTGACTTCTCCCGTACATCCCCTCATCACTCTCTCCCAACAAGTGCAGAACTTTGAAACCTTTTCCTACCACCTGTCCTATGTGTCCAGCCCAGTTAAGCTTGTTATCAAAAGTAATGACAAGATATTTACATTTCAAGTCTTCAGCAAGCAATTCTTTCCCCACCTTATATTCATTATTAACCTTTTGTTTTTGTGTATCTAATAAGCTGACTCTTCTTTGTATTTATCTTCATCCCATGTTTACCAACCCAACTAGATATCCTGTCCAGATCACCCTGCAACTGTTTACAATCCTCTATCGTTTTGATTCTTTTATACAGCATTATGTCATCTGCAAACAATCTAATTTCAGATAGTAAACAATCAACACAATTATTCATTAGAATAATGAATAGCAATGGTCCCAATACGCTACCCTGTGGCACACCCATTTTTACTTCCACTTCTTTTGATACTATATTTCCTACCCTAACTTTCTGATTTCTACCTTTTAAAAATTCTTCTACCCAGCAAATGACTTTCTTATCCACTCTAATGGTTTTTACCTTATTTACTACCATTTTATGGCTTACTCTGTCAAACGCCTTTGACAGATCTAGTGCTACACTATCAATTTGGCCTCCCTTGTCCATTTCATCTTAAATATCTTGCATATATCCCACCAACTGAGATTCGCATGAATATCCTTGCCTGAACCCATGTTGCCTGCTTGAAAACCACTTACGTTCCTCACTTATATTTCTGATGTGGTTGGATATCAATTTTTCCATTAATTTACCTACCACTGATGTCAAACTGATTGACCTATAATTCTCAACTCTATTTATGACCCCCTCCTTTATGTACCGGTACTACTATTGCACTTTTCCAGTCCTGTGGTAAGCAGCAAGTATCCAGACTCAATTTAAATAATATTTCAAGATAAGGTACAATGTCACATCCGGCTATATCAGTTAAAAATATTAAAACAGAAACGAACTGTTAACATTACTATCACTACTTTTCCTGAGATTGTTTGATTTTCATAAATAGATCATGTTTATCTTCTACTGATAGAACATTTTCTGGACTGCTATTAATAAAAAAAAAAATATTTCTGTGGTGCCTTGTTTTTAAAAGCTCCAATTTCGTCTTTGAATTGTATTAATGACACTGTCAGAAGGCTAATATCATACAATAGGCTTATATCAAATTCCACGGAAATTATGTCATCGTCATAAGTATTGAAACAGTCTTTAGGAACATGCGCGAAAAGAATCCCTTGGGTCTTTATGTCGCTGACAGGAGGTTTACGAGAAACCAACACATTTTTTGTGCACAAGCATCAAGTACATATTCCGACAACCTGTCATGCTCCTTAAAGAACTTTATACAATATTTGTTTCGTATAAAGCAAAAACTAAATGCATTTATTACCGCTAATAACATGCCTAAGGTCATGGAATAGCAGAATGCAAACGCACGCAGATGGTCCACAAAACATGCAAAAGGCTATTAATAGGCGGCTGGTTATCAATGTTGTTACTTGCATTATTTAGAATTCTGTGTAACGTTTGCTACCGCGACAGTGGCTACCCGACAAGAATCAACCGAATTTGAACACGGAATGATAGTTTATAATGATAAATGTTTTACTACACTCTAACAGAATACAATATACCATAATATACAAAATTTTACTTCACGTTTGTTGTTATATTCTCATTCCACACTTCCCCCTTCCCCCGGCCCTCCCCCCAAAAAAAAGAGAGAGAGAGAGAGAGAGAGAGAGAGAGTGAGATTAGATACAGCTAAGCCTGTGTAGTCGCTCCACAAGTTCGTCAATTTCTTTTACTTTCTTCTGAGAACCTAATATCAGACGGTTGCTATTTTCTTGAGCCCAGAGTTTCGGAAGTGGTTTTGAAATTGACATTGTCACGAGGGTGCCAAGAATATCTCATAGGTTGCTATTATATTGCCGGTGACCGTCTACATTTGCTGATAGATTGCGGCGGATGAGCAGATGAGTCAGCGTCAATAGACGAACTAAACTGCGTGAACTAACTTCCACAGCCAACGAAGGACGCACTGTAAGTTCCTACTTTGGATTTAGCTAATTTACCTTAGCTCCTCTTGATATGTGTAATCTGCCCGTCTTCAAGCCGTAGTATTAGCTGCAGAAGCCGGCAGATTATTTCAATTTACAGTTCAGAAACAAATAAATCATATATATATACTTATCGCGTCATAGAGTGCACTGCAGAAGCCGGCAGATTATTTCAATTTACAGTTCAGAAACAAATAAATAATATATATATATCGCGTCATAGAGTGCACTTTTTATTTATAATTACTTGTTACAGAACACACTTCTTTACATTCCGCTTTATTCAACCACGTGCCAGCTGTATCTTACATTCTCGTCCATACACTCGCCATATTCCCTTCTCCTCTGTCCAAAGATATCCATTATCATAGATGACCACTGTCCATAGATATTCTGGCACTTTACTATACGTTTATCTTTTTCTTTCTTTCATACAAATTTAACACAACAAAAGCAAGACTAATATCTAATTAATTTTTAACAAAAATATGTAAGGGACCTTGTCACCTTTCAGCACCCATATCTTTCCGGTCCGATATTATAACGGAACTTCACTTACAGCACAGTATCGGCGTCACCTGCTCATCTCGGATCCCGAAGACATGACTTAGATCCTTAGTGACTGGAAGACAGTAGTATGGTTCGATGAATCAGGTTTCCAGTTGGTGTGTACCGAACGTTCGAGTAGGATATGAAGAAAATCTGATTCCCACTTAACAGCAAGGTGTTGTGTAAACTAATGATGATTGCTTGTTGGCGGGATGTTAACCTATCATGTGCTGTGGTCATACTGAACAGGTCCACGATAGGTGCATTTGAAACTATTTATGGAGTTCAGTTGTTCCACCGGTCTCAGACCTTGTTCAATTTGTTTGAAGAGCACTTTGAACAGTTTCAGCACATGATTTTGCAACCTAGATCACAAGCAGGTGGATACGGTCGACATAGCGCCTAGTATAGTAATGAATGTATAGGCGGCTATCGAGAAAAATGGCTGCAGATCCTGCCTGGGGACTTCCGACGTCTAGTTGAATCCATGCCACGTGTATCACACGACTCTTAACATGGAAATGTGTTTTATATACCAATATGACTCACGCAAAATGCTACTAGGTCTTCCTGTGAACACGTAATAATTTCAATCAGTTTATTTTAGAAGTGAGCAGACGAGAAAAATCTTATACCTTTAGGCATGGAAGGACATAAGAAAATGAGAAAGGTGGTACAAAACTAATGAACTTTGTTCCTCGTTTCCGTTTAAATATTTTCTTCTCAAGTGGTTGCGTGTACTTGTGGTATATGTAGATTCGAGGTCTGTTTTATATGCAGAGTTTAACGTATCGTATAATGCATAATACCAGAAACACAAAAAAGTCTTTCATCAAAATACATGATGAGATATAATAATAATAGTAATAATTGATGAACTGGGATGGAGCGTATGCAGTCTCCCTGCACACCCATCTTCCTTCTTCCTCCAACCCACTTTTGCCTTAAACCATTTTTTACTATAAATTCTACTATAAATCATTCATCACGTCGCCTGGCAACTTATTCCGATCCCTTACACCCTTCCCTATAAAAGAAAATTTTCCCACACCCTTATTTACTGTGGTATTTTTACGAAATTAATGCCTAATTTACTTTGTAGGAAACACAGACATTTGAACTATATTGTCCTACTGTTGCCTGCTTGAAGCTGTACTCCCATTCATAAGCGAAAACCATTTGCAGCTCCACGGAGAGCCCAAATTTTCACTCTGACTTGCCATGTTATCCAAGACCATTATAACTATTCATGCTCCTGTTTTCCACTGTTACTATTGTCTCGATGATAAATGGTATCTAAATGATCTTCAGCCTCAATTTTGACTCTCGTGAATAATTCAATTTGCACCAAGATTATTGGATGAGAAAGGGCGTATACCTGACTGTATCTTTTAATAATTTATTTTTGGCATTTTCCAACATCACCTAAATTTCATAGTGTTACTAGATTTATGTTCACACGAACAAAAATTTGGGGAAAATAAAAGATGAAAACGACATTGTTCATATTTTCGAAGTATATTATCATGCTTAACTTCTTTTAAGCGGTGCTTTAAGTAAAGTATACATGCACTGAAGGCTACGCAATGCTGATTCCAACGCAACAGATTTTCGAAACCGACTGTCCCTGTTATCTCGCGTGTCGTAAAAACAGTTAAGTACAGCCTCGAGTAAATACCAAACACGGCTTTAGTTTCCTGAAGTCACTGGCAACATTTCCTGAAGGTAGACTTACTTCAGCCCGAGGGTGTTCCCTTTAGAGGCCTCTTTAGAATCGAAATGTGAAAGATATTTTAAGGTTTAACGGAAAATCTGTTCCACACTTTATGCTGTAACACAACTGCTACCAAATGGGTCAAAGTTACTTACGAATATATGAAAAACTTACTCCCTATCATATTTGGAACACTTATTGCTTAAAAATGCGTAGTGCTCTTGCTTTACTGAGATGCCTGTGTAATGAGTCAGTAATAACAGAAAACACATTTAGTTAAAACGAAGCGAATAAGTATTCATTACTACGATTTCCTTGACAAGTTTGAAATCAGACGGGAAACCCGATTATGTCCAGTGGAGATGCGAAGATCTGATCCTTTATTTATAATTTCTGAATGCAGTTATCCAGTATCCTGCACATTAGTGCAGAGCGAAGTGAGTGAACAGCTAACTGTATTCGGAAGGACGCGTGTTTCATCTGCAGTACGACCGTTCAGAGTTCTGTTTTCCGTGGTGTGCAGAAGTCACTTCAGGAGAGTGATCGGATGGTTCCTTCATAAAGATCATGCCAGCATTCCTCGGTCCTCAATTAAATGAGTTAACTGTTTGGTAATTTTTCCTTTAAGGAAACTAACAAAATTCACAGCTGTAAGTAATATCTGTGCCGGTGAAATTTGGCTGTATGTTCAGACCGGTAATATCTTTGGTTGGTAGATTGTTTTTACAGAGTTGTTTGTTGCGAACATGGCAGAGTCTTTGTGTTGGTTTTTAAAAAGCTGCTGGAAAAGTAATCTTTTTCTCTCGCCCAGAAGAAAGTTGCTAGAAACAGAAGATGTTATGAATATTGCTGTTAGAAGCAATTTGTGGTGGAGAGAGAAAGACTGAGTTGATAGTATCATGTTTAGTTTCCATCCAGCACTGAGTTATCATCAACGGACCGACAGTTTATGTTACATACTAAAGAACTTGAGCGAATATATCAAAGCATTAATCCAAGCATATGGAGTTAAGTCTGTCAGAAGTGTTATCTTCAGATTCTGCTGAGTTTTAAAGTTTTTTTTTCTTTTTGCTGATAAAAAAGGAGAATGAATTATGTTTTTGTTTGCATGCGTGTGAACATTAGCCCAACTATTTTGGGTTGTGTTTTAATAAAGTATTTGCTTCATGATTGACGCTTTGTTACAAGATCAGGCCAAACCAAAATGTAATGAGCGACAAGCAGCTCGTTATAGCGTGTAAAAGAAATATCACAACCCCAGTTGGCTTCAGGTTCTAACGACCTCGACGTCTACAAGTTGTGAAGCAGTAAAACAAATTAAGTAATTAAAGTTTTGTGTTATGAAAAATGTAGTTTTACTGTTACTACACAAAACAACTATGAACTAAGTTTAGCTAAAATATGTCACCCTGTGAATAATTATTGACTTCAATGAAACAGAGGCGAAAAAAAAAAAATTCCACGAGTCTGATAACTGTGAACAAAAGTGGTTAAAATAATTATTTAGATTCTCTTCCGGGTTACATTAATAACTGGAATTGTTGTATTTTGAAAAAAAAACCAGTCACGATGAATTGTACAATGACTGGCAATTCCTTATTCTAATTCCCATCAGAATGCAACAACATGCGAGACAAATGTGTCACCTCTGGGAATTTGTAATGCCTACATGTTTCCGGTAGTATGAATCGTGCCGGTGTTATCTCAGCGGATAAGGAACCTTAAGCATAAAACGCAACACTCTTAGGTAATTATGATACACGTGTCTTAAAGCTTATAACTGTTTCAAAATACTCCTTTGTTTTAAAAATCTGAAATACCTTCTGCACGATCTTCGAATCGATTTGTGTTCCTGCCTTTTCACAACGAACAGATTGCTGGATGTGTATGTAAGAAATAAAGTATGTCGTCATAAACATGATCACCGAATCTCTATCAGTCCAGGTTGACAATGTGCAGAGCATGGTGGATGAGTGGTCAACGCTCTGGCCTGGCATTGGGGAAGACGCCGCGCCGGTTCGAATCCCCGTCCGGGCATTCAGATTTGGGTTTTCCATGGTTCTCCCAAATCACTCCAGGCGCATGCCGGGATGCTTCCTTTAAAAGGCCATGGCCGATTTCCTTCCCGTTCCTTGTCCCCAGTCCCACCCACCTCTAATAACCTCGACGTCGACGAGGTGTTAAGCCATAATTAAACAAAAAAAAGAGAGACATAGTTCAGCTTCTCCCACAATGCACTGCCTGCATCAGGTCCACGCACAGTCCATCCCTTCGCCTGCCCAGATTTCCCCTACAATTTGGCGGCCCCATGACTGTATTCATCCGCGTGATGCTTTCTGTTCACATCAAGCGTCTGCTTCTCATCAGAGCTCCTATTACAATTGTTCGGTTGAGTGTCCCCTATTACACCGAAAGTTCTGGGCAAAATCAGGTGTATTATATTGTCAAACAGCCGCCTAATACAAATTCGTTGTCTGCCTTGGCATGCAGGACTGGTACAGGGCAAGGCTTCCCAACCAATTTTGGAGATGGGCCACAATTTCTATTCTAACTTAGCCTGTGGGTCACATAATACTTGCCTATGGTTGCAAAGGATATTTAAATACAACAAAGATATAATTAACACAGTTTAATTCCAATCGGAACCATCAATGAGGCATTTGCAGAGATTTTATAGTTGTAATCAAAAATTAAAAAATATCAATGAGACCTTCGCAGTGATTTTTGAGCTAGAATATTCAAGATCACTGTTGTTGGCGGGCAAATTGAAATGCGCCGACAGGCCACTTCGTGAATGAAAGTTAAAATGTATCTCACAGTCACAGATAACTGTGATCGTTTTGCTGAAAAGATGGCTCTTGATTTTGTGTACAGACAAGACTAGAACCAATTTTACGTTTTCTCTCGTTCAATCGATTTGGAGTGAGTTGCAACAGATTCTCAAGGACTCTCAAATTAGACGAACAATTACCGCTAGACTTTTCACTACAGATAACGCTATTAACCGACATAATGAATGATACTGTTCTTACAATCCTGCGCAAAACCATTTTCTGTCTGAAAACATTAGTAACTACCAAAAGGTTACTCATTAGACTGCAAAGTAGGTTCTCTTAACGTCACTTCCCGAATTACATTTGTTTGGAATGCTGCAGTATAATTATTAATACAGTGGATGACATCTGCTCCACATCTATTCGTTTGAAGATGCAAGCAACAAACCAACGGTTTTAGTGTAATGTGTTTCCGCATATATGTATATCCCATATATGTATATCATCACAATGCATATTGGTTATTTGACTGATTGACTTCCGTAATGAGGTGGACGAAATTGAACAAAATGTCTTGAGCATGGCAGCATCAACAGCAACGGTATTTCTTCAATTGTAAAATGAATCACAGCCAACCTGTTGCAATATTCATTGAAAATATAAGGATATCAAGTTAAAAATCTTAAAAACTGGTTCTGAAGAAGACTCCCTTAAGGCGGGTCGAAACCGGTAAACAATAAATTCAATGAATATTGCAACAGGTTGGCTGTGATTCATTTTACAATTGAACAATATGTGTTGTTCAGAAAATCTTTTTAGGGCCACATTGTATCTCGTGACGAGAAACGCTGCATGGCGTCTGCTGCAGGATCAGTTAGGCACAGGCCACCAGGTCACAAGTTCTTTCAAACCTGGTGCATCGTTAGGGGGCGTCCATTAATTACGTGAGGCCCTTTTCTTTAAATTTGGACCCATCCCCCCAAATCATGTAAGATACCTTATAATTTTTAAATAATTAAATTTGATATCTTCATGTATTTTTCTTCATGTCACTAAATACCTAAGAGTTAATGTACTAAATCATTTCTATGAAATAATAAGAGAAAAATAATACAAAAAGTTGTTGTGTGATTTTAATGACTTTACTTTTAAATGAGATTTGGTGAGATTTTGTCAGACCTCCCTCCCTCCCCCCCCCCTCTTTAGAGCTCACGTAATTAATGGACGTATCCTTACGTAGGTAATAGAGGAAATAGTATCACTTTGTGTGGACTGAGGAGTAATAGTGGGAGGTGACGGCAATAATTTCGATAGAATCACGAAGTTATAGTACCTGAGGAAGATGGTGAAGGAGACACAGCATACCAGGGTGGAACTCGTGCAGGCCATGATTCACCATGATCGGCCAGTTCAACATTACCATCAAATTAGCCAAATCTACTGTTCTGGAACAATGATGAAACTTTAGTACTACAACAACAATTTCTATTTATTTACACACTGAACGTGGTGGGTGACCGATAATACTTCGGCCTCGCACTAGGCAGGACAGTGGTTCGAATCCCCGTCCAACCGTCCCTATTTCGGTTTTCCGAAATCATTCAAGACTAATGCTAGGTTGGTTCCTTCAAAATACCACGGCAAAATTGCTTCCAGTTCCTACTCCACAGTCCTCTTCTGCCTCGACATCGACGAGGTATAGAGCCACAAGCAAAAATTAAAAAAATAACAAATAAAAAAAAATTATTTACATATTTCGACGGGCAGATTTTAGCATAATCAATTCTTATAACCATCGCAATAAACTGTTGATATTATTAGGGTCAAATTAAAAACAATAATAAGGCAAAAAGTTCCTATGGAAAGTCACCCACCTCGAAGAAAAAAAATTTACTCACATGGCTGACATACGCGCGATCTAATGAAAGAAATGCGCTGGAAGGAATTTCTCACAAACGCATCTCTCATCAGCAGATAGTGAAAAGCTTCGAGACTCAGTTAAATTAGTAACTGTAATAAAAAATGGAACAATGGAAAGATTATGTCAGAAAAACAGGAAAAATTAACTAGCTGTGAACTTCGATTAAGTGAGGAAGCTGTAGCAGAGGCAGTATCCAAGGGAAACTTCTGAATGAAATGCGCCTACATTACTGAATCAGGACATCTTACAATCAAGTGTCTATAAAGAAGCCGTTCTTGGTATGCACTTCAGTCGATCTTAAATATTACAGAAGATAACAAACATTTTACTTTTTATCGTCTCTGTTCGTAGTGCAGGTAGAGTAATCAGACCTAGGGGAAAAAGCATGCTACACACGAACGTAGTTAAGAATATTATGATGGAAAAACATCACATTATTTAGTTACAAATTGTAGCGAAATTAGATGACTAACCTACGTTCGTTCCGTCTTATTGAAGTTAAGCTGCCTCAGAACAACGTCTAAAAATGAACACGAATTTTAGCATTAACGAAGACCTATAAAACGCTTGTGCCAGTTAATCTGATGATGGGGTGACGAGGCAAGTTTAACGAACTCGTTGCGTAGTTAGTTGTTAATTGTTCAGAGATCCTCCTATCCGCCACTCGCTACCAGAGACATATGAGCTGCGGGTAAAACGCAGTGGAAACGTCTGTTCGTTTGCGAAAGTTTGTGTGCCTGGCACAAGCCTGACTGTGGGGCGACGCCTCGCGTGGCATGACGAAACCTTAAAACGTATGCCTACCACAAACCGCATACACGGTAATTCGAGGGTTGGATGGAGTACCGTTCATAATACGCTTCCGTGATACTATGCGGCTTTTGGAGGGAATACTGAGAAAGACGATGCTGGCGCTGCTTCTACTACAATGGGCAGCGCGTTATTCAAATGGTAGGGAAACGTGGTGCGACTTTTGTCCGGTGACGAGTTTGTGGTAAGTTGAGAATCCTTAGTAAAAGAAGGTTCATTTCCTTTTTGGAAATGGCTCTGCAATAAAAAAATAGCCGGCGGTATGTGTTCTACTTGGATGCACCCTCCTTGCCCTTGGGAATGGAAACTGCATACCAATTTATTTTAGTTTTGTTTTACTATATTTGATGATGCGATGCTTATGTCAATAGACAGATAGATAGACGGAAATATCGTCCCCTTTCTTGTCTGAGTCTTTGTTATTTTCAAGGTTTTTTTTACCTATATAATTATCTGAGTGACGTGAGGCAGGGCACGTTTTTGCGGTCTCATGCGATATGAGGCGTCGTAGTAACCAGGAAAGGAAGTGGAGCAGAGTTGTGACTGATAAATTTTGGTTAAGTTCGGAGAGGATTCAAGAGTGTTCTATATCGAACCACAGATTGGCGGTTGGAAAGAAAATACATCGGCGTGTGTTCTGTTAGCGCCGGTATGATAACCAACAATGGAAGAAGATTTACAATGGACGCAACGTTATCTCAGTATCGCAGAGACATCAATTTGTCTTTAAAACTGTATTAGATACTACTGTACCAACTTTAATGAAAATAAGGAAAAACAGCTCGCAAAATTGTGAATGGTGCCGAGATGAGGAACGAGCCCATCACTACCCATTCATCATCAGCTGTCACAGCAAAGTAGTAAGTGAGTGATAATTGCGCTCTGATCAACAACAGTCAACAGCAGTGAAGTACTCGGGTAATCAACGTGTTCATCATCAGGCGCTAGAGTAGGACTGTAATTAACCTGTTGGGCTAGGCTAGCTGCATGGTGTTGCGAGCTACGCTGTGCTGAGCAAATCCTCGCAGATGACGTGTCGAGGCCGAAACAAAATGCAAGTCGGCCGCCGGCCAGCCGGAGTATTGATTTGGTGGAGCGCTGCTCGTCGCGCCGTGGCCGCCGTGAATTCTACGCAGGAACGAGCAAAAAAGAAGGGGGGGAGGGAGAGACTTCATCACGTGCCGCGACATAGGCAGCAGCACCTCCCCCCCGCGCAATATAGCCAGCCCGCCAGCCGGCGGCTCCGCCAGACTTATTGACACACTCCGGCACGCTGTCTGCTGACCGACTTCGCCAACTTCGGCTCGTCCCGCCAGCTGGACGGGTGGCCGCCGACTAACTGGACAATCCGAGGACCGGAAATACTGTGTTTTAACGTAGAGGTATCGCTGTATCAACATCGAGGGATTTCTTCATTGGTCCGTTGTGTTTATAACTCCTGTAAATCTGGATTCACGCTCGTAACACCTCTTTCTGAGGACTGGATATGCTGAAAAATATCAGTCAAATGTATATGCTTTAGTTGTACAGTATTAATTACATTTTGATCTAAACCAGGGGTAGTCAACCTTTTTTACGTGCCACTCACAATTGTACCTCTGTTAGTTGTAATATTTTCTAACCACCCACCAGTTCCATAGTACTGGTGAGTTATAAAGTAGGGAAGTAACTTTAACCTGCATTAACTCTGCTTTATGAATTTTTAAAGCAAATAATAAATTTTACTTAGCAAGTACTTTATGAAGGGCTTTCACTACGTTTGGTAGAATGACTTACTGTAGTAAAATCTATATTTTTAATTGTACTTTGCGTACATACAAGCATGAAACCTGGTGAAATTACATTTCATTATTTAATTTATTAGCGAGATCCCTGAGGCTGATCCTGCGAAACTAAATATTGGATATCTGCCTCAATTTTTGTAAGGAACCAACGAAGGTCTCCTCTTTCAGAAATATTTAGGCGATTTCTTTCTTTGGTCATAATATGATTAACAGCACCAAAGCCTTATTATTCAAAATTTGAGATAGGGAAAGATATCAGTAAACTGAATAGCATTTTCCACATGTTTAGTTGTAAGACAGGCATTTATTTCATTTTGCCACAGATTTCCGTATCCATCACTATCGAATTTATATTTACATCATATCCAATTTCTAATAGTTCTTCTTGGCAAGTTGTATCGGTAAAATGATTTTTCTTACAGTCGTACACCAATTTTAAAATATCTTCAAATCGTATTTCCATATCCAATTTAAGTTTTATGAGGTGGTTACTTACTGGGTCAATATCTCCTGGTGTTATACTATCTTTTATAGATGATAAACTAGGAAACTGATGAAACTCTATTTTAATAAATTTAACGTTGTAATTGATGTTTGTCAATAAATAATGGCACAATACTTTGGCAACCTATAAGAGTTTTATTAGCTCTTGAAGCTGCAAACACACGTCATTAAATCTCTTGAATTTTTTTTAAAAAATGTCAATTAAATTAAAAACGAAAATGCTTCAGTGTCGAACAAAACACCTACCGCCAACCATGAAAGCTGGAACGCCTGCTAGTGGGCTGTAGGGACCAGGGTGACCACCACTGATAGAACTGTTCAACCCTAATGTGTACATCATTCCTGCTGCCTATCCCCGACGGAACTACACCAATCTCTGTGGTTTACTGCGCGTCTTTTGACAGTCCTCATAGTTATGATCAGTTTAACCTAGGAATGCTTGATAAGACAGTTTTCGCCATAGGCTGATGTAAATAATTCTATTTATTTATATTTTTACGTGTCTAAGAACTTTATACCAAAATAATTGTTTGCTTGAGGTAGTGCTACGATTTAAGGTAGTTAGCCATGATGGTCTTATACAGGATGTATGAAACAACTACAATCGATATATTTTTGAGGACAAAATTTGCCAGAGTCCTCGCTTATCGAATATGATTCCTCCTAAGCATAATGGTAACGTGTAGGCAAGTGAAGCTGTATAATACATTGAATTAAGCGGATTACCTATTGCCTTAAACTTTTTCACGAATTTTCTTCTACCTATCACTTATCCCGCAGTTGCAGGATCTCCTTTACTTCACTACTTTTTCTGTTTGAACCTGCCTTGTGTATCTTCAGGTGAGGCATTCACTAGTTGCATGTCCTCCCGCAAGGTATCCAACCAACTTCCTGGGTCACTCTCCTCGTCTTCGGCCCTCGGGACTATTCCACGAGTGAAATGAATATCTCTAATATGTTGGAGACCATAATTTCTGATGTTTAATTCATCTGAAACTTTTCACTGGTATTGACTCCGGCTATGGAGTGGTCTTGTGGCTCAGTAGTTAAGGGGTTTGACTGGAGATATATAGGTCTCCAGTTTGAATCCTGATGAGATTTTTAAGGACACTTAACCATTCTTTCACCTATGGCACAGCTTGCTGTATAATTTAAAGAACGCCAGAACGCTTCCGTGCTTTGTATTCTGCGTTAAAATGTAGGTTCTCTATATATGGGAAGATTATCGGGTTAAGCCAGCTTGGCGACGACAAGAGACGCATCAGCGGTGAATCGAAAACTCTGTCATTAGGTGACAGAACCCTTCCGGGATATCCCGGCCGGCAATGCTATACAAATATAGTTTTACTCCTGTTCTGATTCAGGTTCATACACACTAGTAGTTTTAGGGAACCCAACGGGCAACGGAACCATAATACTGACGCTACGCTGTTCGTCCGTCCATCCGTTTGCCCATCCGTCTATTCATCCCCCCCTGTTCATCCAATCGTTCGTCGGATTGTTCGTCCATCCGTCTGTTTGTTTGTTCGCCTACCCGTCCACCCGTCCATCTATTCGTCCACCAGTCCGTCCATTCGTCCATCTGTTCGTTCGGCCATCCATCTGCCCGTCCGTCTTTTCGTCCATTTGTCTGACCATCTGCTTGTCCGTATGTCACAAGCGTCTAGAACTTAATCTGAATAAGTTAGACTTCTAAATACCACTTGTATGTTTTTCTTTGACTTAAAACCGAATATCATATTTAAAATTTTGTAAAAGAAAATTTTTCGTGGTTTTCATACGAATAAAAGCGGCTGAAAATAATTTTTTTTCCTGTCTGAATATTAGAGGTCCCGATAAGTAAAGTACTAAGATATTTTACTGACCTTTTTTTATTTCAACATAAAGAAATCAGCAGCCTTCAAAGTAACATACAGGGTGATTATAATTAAAGTTTAAGTTAAACTTTAATTATAAACACCCTGTATTTTAGACCATTTCTGTTACTGACTCTGAAAATCAGTATTAAATATGAACTTGAAATTTGACCTCAAAATCAGTCATATCTTGTATTTAAACGAAAAATATTAAAAATAATTATATCGTATTTATTTTCTGAGTTTCATTCAAGACAAGCAAAAGTTTTTATTTTCAAGTTATCTTGGCGTGTGTTAATTCTATTTTATTGAAAAATACTCTAAAATGAGAGTTCATTGTAAATTAATACACTTACTGCCTGCAGTGGCATCACAAATCGCAGCCGATCCATTCTCTCACCAATACGCGTACAGTAATGGATGTCTCTCTTTCTTGCGTCTTTCTTTGTCCGCGTCATCCCTTCCCTTCAAAGCATTCTTCTATCACATCTTTGACCAGGCCCTCATCCCTTCTCTTTATATGGTCTTAACACCTCAATTATTACTACTATATCAGATAGCTGGTAAAAGTCCCTCGGCTCTCTATTTTCTCTTCTTTTCCACTCTTGTCCCTCTTTAACTGGGCCAAAAAACTGTCCGAGAATCCCATTTTCGAAAGTTATTTACTTATTCTCAGTTCCTTTTGTCCATAGTTCGGCACCATACAGTACTACTGGCTGTATAACATACCTATTGTAAATCTTACTGTAATCGAGGATCGCACTAGCGGTTTGAGCGGAAACGTGGTGCAGCGTTGGGAGCCGTGGAGCTGAGTCCACTGCCTAATCTGAAAACGTGTCAAGCATTGATGTTTGTACTTAGATACTTCCTTCTGCGGTGTCATGAACAATATGTCTATTAGAGTACAGAACCCTAACCGCCCAAGACTCGACTAGCTCTTGCCCTGTTACGTTAGCTTCAGTGAAGGTGTACACTAAAAAGAGCTCAAATTTGGTTCTCAGAGTAGAACTTTAAATTAAAAGGAGGGATAAAATTATCTGCAGCTTGTTTGTACATATTGCCATAACAATTAGACTGTTATCTAAAAAAATCTGAGAGCTTTAAGTCCAAACATTTTATGCATAGAACACGTTTTATATTGTGAAATAATTTTATTTTTGATGAATGGGAACGGCAGTGGACTGAGAGCATTCTCGTTATTAGGGAGAATGAAGTCATTCACAATCATTAGATGTGATAAACGAATTAATGAAAAACCCTATGTACAGATGTGAAGTTTAGGGTGTTTGAAAATTATATTCAAGTTTAGTAAGTGACGTGAGAAGGTATGATGTCTGTAGTAAACAACAGAAAATGTTTGGAGTTTTTGGGGATGTTAAGTAACTAAGCTGTAATAAGCAGTTGCACTGATCCACATCTAAGCAACTGTTCTGAGTTTAAGTCAATGTTAATGTATTGATTCGAATCTAATCAGGTTGAGAGTCCACTTAAAATCTTTTTACTCCAGATGTTGAATTATTATCATACTCGACAGTGAAAGGTCTTGGTGCTTTTCGTTCACAAAGTCTCACTTAAAAGCCATGACATAACATCCGATATTAGCTAATGAAAATGCCGCTACTCCCCATAGAAAACTGAGTAGTGTCGATATTTGGTCAGCTGTGTTGTAGAAAGGGGTAATACTATCTTAAGACGTGATAAGAGATAGTGATGATGTATTTCATCGACCTTCGACTGCGTCGCAAGTATTGTAACTTTTTCCACCAATTAAGTTGAATTACTCGTATGAGGCTGATGAAATGTAAGTATTGCAATACAGGTGAAGGGAGATTCAGATGGAATGGTGGCACTATGAACAAAAATACTCCCTCAATAACTGTAGCAGGTGAAGCCAGAGCGACAATTCAAGGGTTATAATGTTGATAAGAATGCAAATGATTGAAAGACAAGTTAAGAACCTATATTTGGAATTTATGATATGATTTAACTATATTTTGAAGTAAAAATGTTTGAGAACAATGTGCTAGAGGGTCGTACGTAATGACAGCATTATGACGAAAACCACTCTCGTTCGATACACATAATTATGTCATTATGCCTAACGGATTTAATCTTTGCAGCATACATGTACTATACTAGAAAGTTTGCTGATAAAATGTTTGAAATATAGATTTAAGAAATATAAGCAAATTTTACTGCTTTATGAATGCTAGACAATAAAATATTATTTGAGCCTTAGTTTACTAAAACCGTTCTAACTGGAGACTTTTTTTTTTTAAATGTGTTACATATCGGTTGGAAGTTGACAGAAGGTTCGCGAGTTAATTATGTGGGGGTTAAACAAGCCTCCATGACAGTAGACTATTTTCATAATGTAACTCGAATATGAGAGTAACGTGGAAGGCATTTTGTGTCCACCATTTGACGGATTCAAATGGGTGGATGTCTTTAGAAGTTATAAATAGCTTTTAACTGAAAGTTAATTAGTAAATGATCCGAAAATCCATATCCTAACGGCAACTTAAGTAATTTAGTGTCAGTACCGACAAATTATCCAAGATGTTTCCTCCTCTTTCTTGGAAACAATCTGAAGGAAAATATATCTTTCTATTTTGAAGCATTTCATCCAGATTTATTCTGGCCATGGACGGCGAGAAAGGAGACACGTGATGAACCTTCCATTGTGCTTTTATCACCATCTGGAAAATATGAACTGAATTTCCCGATTTTTTGGAAATTGTTTTCGTGGCTTAGTTAAGTCAAAGAGATGAAACAATTTTACTCACGGTCCATCACTGAAACCGATTATTATAAATAACCTGTGCCAACAGGATCATCAACTGTATTTTTTATTTCTATTATTCATTCATTTGACCGGCATTCGTAATTGGAGAGGGGGTAGGGGTCTTCAGATAATGAGACGTGGTTCTTGCGGATACATACATTTGCATGATCTGCTCATAACTGCTCTTTAACGTAAATATATTAAAGTTTTGTAGGCTTTTTTAATTATCTTTCCCATCACGTCAGCGAGTAAATATTTGCGTCATTGTCATTCTGGGACATGTCAAACGGATGGAACCAAGTAGAGTAACAAGGATATGTCTGGAAAAAGAACTGAAGGGTAAAAAGACATAGAGGCCGGCCCAGGAGGAGGTCAGGTAAAACTGGACCTGCAGTAGAGAGGTGTATGCCTCCTTCTGGAGGATCCAACCAACCTTCGGGATGTGAACTAAGTTAATTTTTTTTATTTATCGATCAACTTTACATCTCTCAACTCGAAACAGCTCTATTTTTAATCACAACAATTTATAGTAATTGTCTGTCTCATCCCATAACGGATTTTCGTACCAGATTTACTTTATTACATACAGTCTTATTATTATTCGAGTCCTTCTCTTCGAATGTTCTTCACACTATCTACATTTTATATATACTCCTAGCTGCTCGTCGTTCTCTGCTCTCATTATTCCTTATCATTCGGCACTTTTCTTTACATACACTCTGATATTAATTACCTCTATATTTATAATAAATACATCAGCATCATCTGCTTTTCCGTCTGTTATGAAGTATATTTATGACAAGGTAAAAGTAACTACTTGGAGTATATTGTCAGAAGTTAAAAAAAAAAAAAAAAAAAATTCTTTCCGTTTCGGAGTCGCAGTAAAATAGTTATTATGTTCGCACAGTGCTTGAAAGATTCTCCACTGTTCCTAAGATCATACCGCAGTGTTCGCGATACTTATCGCAATATTCTGGAGTGAAGTCTCTCAAGTATGTCTAACGTCGAAAGTGAAGGTGCCTGGCAGTCGCCCAGGCGGTTGTGCAATATTTACACACTCATTCGGCGAAAGAGGTGTTCATGCAACTATATTTACATTCTTTACGTGAGAATAGAGGTCACCTTTCTAATAATCTCCAAACTTTCACTGTACAGATAACTTTTATAAAGGATACGCAGTACCATCTTACGTTTTAACAGATGGTCGAACTTTTAACTTTTCTTGTTCTGGAGTGTTGGGTAAAAGACTTCATCGTAGTGGGCATAGACCGGATTGTCGATTTAACGGTAGTCATATCAGGGTGAATCGTGACACAGTGTTTTGATTTAGCTACGGATTCCACTGTTGCCTAATCAATTATACAACTAACTGGAAACCAGGAGAAATAACTGTCATCTTCTCTCTGTCATGAAAAATCACCAGTATTCAACGGAACCGAAAAGTAGCACCACTTGCTGAGGATGGTTAGACAATTACAACCATAGTTATGACTATTTCGATTAGACTCATCTAGTCTTGCGCTTTAAGTCACAAACATTTATGCATGCAATGCGGTGTCCAATAAAAAGAGCAGGACCCATATGTAGATGAGACTTATTTTCATCAAATGCACAAACGGCTACACATTAAGATAGGCGTAATACATCCTCCGCCACCCACGTCTAGTGAATGGCGGGGTGATAATAATAATACAAGTTATAATGTTTGCTGTTGTCTCAGTGCGTATGGAAAGGAAACAGGCTAAAAATTGGGGGGCTAACCCGGCTTCGTGCGCATAAGTTACTTGATCCTTTCAAGCTCTCCTTGTTGATCACATTTGTCCCCGCTGTCCTCGGTTCAGCAGTCTTGAGTACTAGTCATTTCAAACTGGAGAGTTTTCACGTCGCTTGTAATTCTGGGGTGCCACCCAAAATTGAACTTGGAAACGTGTTCATGTCAGAAAGGCAGTGAGAAATATGGGTGCGGGACGTAATAACTTGAAAAGCGGCGGTTGAACACCTGATATCCTCGGCGATTATCCGAGTCTGGCTCTGTAGAGTTTCTAGAGTAACAAAGTCTATAGCGCAATAAGGGTTACAGTTTTTTTTTTCCTTATGGTTTTATGCCTCGTTGACGTCGAAGTTATTAGAGGCGCGATTGGACAGGGGACAATGAACGGGATGGAATTTTGCCATAGCCATTTGAAGGAAGTGATTTGGGGAAACCATGGAAAACCCAAATCTGGATGACCGGACTGGGATTCGAACCGACGTCCTTCCGAAAGCGAGGACACTGATTGAGGTCCTGTGGTGTGGCTGAGGTCGTGGACTGTCTCAGCAATCGGACAGACGACTACTACAATTAACAGCCGAGCATACAGACACACTGCAAGTAAGTGAAGTGGTGATCTGCTTCCTAGTGAAGTCGCGCACCAGCCGAGACTCGTAATTGTTCCTACAGCAGTGAGAGGTGCGGCGCACTGAGTCACGACGCGCAAATACCGCGCAGTGACACGTCACCCAGGGCCGCCACTACACTAACTCGCAACGCATCCTCGGTGCGTATTAATTATCATACTGCCACCCCCCCTCTAGCGCCCGACGCTGAAAGTGTCTTCACCAATGCTCGAACCAGGTAATTCCGAGTCGAGCGCCGGCGACAAAGATCACGAGATGCAACAATAACTGTTAGACAATAAGTCTTAAAACTTAGAACTTTATGAAGCTGATAGTTTTCTTAAGTTCTCACTTTCATAGACTTAGTTAAGTTACTATTTAAATTTTCTATCGCAACAGTAGAGGTTAAGAACTATAGAGATTGGAATATAGGAAGCAGATAATTGACGACGTTGGTCTTAAGCAGTATGCTGATATTAAGAGCTTAGGGCAAGCTAGCAAGAGATGGAAGATTGCATGAAATCAGTCCACCGTTTCAATACAGTAGGAAATCTGTTTCTAATGCCCCAGCTACACGCTCCGTCTTGCACAAACCAGTTTACGCATGCAAGACAGAGCGTGTAGACGGCAACAAGATAGCGCGTACAAACTCGAAAGAGCGGCTTGTGTAATCGTTGATTTGCTAAAGATTTGACTGCACGGTTTTTGGGTTTGCACAGTTTTCTTTCAACAGTGGAAAGGGTGATGCACGAAAGTATTCAAAGGAATTTGTAATTCAGTTTATAGAAATGTAAAAATCGTTGCCAGCTTTGTGGAAGATTAAATCAAACGAATATTTTGACAGGAGAAAAAAAAAAACGAAGCTTTTCATTTAATGACTGAAAAAATAAAAGAGGTATGTATACGTAGTTAATTATGCATAAGTACCTTTATTGTAATTCAAATAAAACTATTTTTGAACGAGTAAGTACATGGAATTTAGATTTATAACAGTATTTACATTGTTATGTATTATTTACATTATCATACGCAATACTTTTATCGTTTTTCAAAAATGTTATATTTATTGCAATTCAGGTGGAATCAAATGCACCACCCATCCTTATGGTACTATGACTTGTCAGAATTTTTAGATGACCAAGAAGCTGCTCGGACCCAATACCTAATTTTCAACAAGTCCTGGAATCCGAGGTAAATAACTATTGTGTTTGTAACAGGATTTTAGTGCTTCAGTAGGAGATGCTACTGCCACAGAGCTCAAATTCTTTATTTTTCTTGGTTTGTTTGAACTGAAAAACATGGATAATGATGAGAAATCGCTGCTGAGAATTTGAGGTCCCTGTAAGTCCTGCCAGTTGCTAGAAACCTTAAAGTATTGGTTAGTCTTTCATGAGGAGATATAGACTGGTGCATAACAGTATCTTTTCTTTCAATTATCGGTGTCACCAACCGCAGTAACTCTTCATAGGCTGCTTCATCCATCCTAAGATAACCACGCCAGTCCTCCGGATCTTCTCTCAAATCTTCAATTAAGTTTACATAAGAACGTCTGTTTCTCAGTAAAATCACTTTTTACTCTACTTATTCCTACGTCATCACTTATGTGTCTGTTGTTTGTTTATAAGCAAACAATAAAATAATGATTCCATTAAAAAAACCTCTTCTGTTCGCCACATCGTCACAGTTGTAGACACACTAGGTTTGCACAAGCTTACCTGTACCGTGTGGCCACTCTTCCGTGTTCCGTCTTTTTCTACAGTTTTCCATCTGCAGGTAAACTGCGAAGTGAAAAACTGTACAAAAAGACGGAACAATGAAGAGTGGCCACACGGTACAGTTAAGCTTGTGTAACCCTGTCGACAGCTGTGGGTCTATGACGATGTGGCCAACATAAGAGGTTTTTTTTGATGGAATCATTATTTTATTGTTTGCTTATAAAGAAACAACAGACACATAAGTGAATATAGGCATTGTCTAAATTATCCATGTTTTTTCAATTCAAACAGACCAACAAAATTAAAGAATTATGAGCTCTGTGGCAGTAGCATCTCCTATTAAAGCACTAAAACCCTGTTACAAACACAATAATTATTTACCTCGGATTCCAAGACTTGTTGAAAATTAGATATTGGGGTCCGATCAGCTTCTTGGGCATCTAAAAATTCTAACAAGTCATAGTACCATAAGTATGGGTGGTAAATGTTGTCTGTACGGCCACCTGACTTGAGAGAATTCTTAACTTTGATCATTTCTTTCCGACGGCAACTTCTCAAGGAAATTTTGCGTCTGATAATGTAAATAATGCATAACAATGTGATCATTGTTATAAATCTAAATTACATGTACTTACTCGTTTAAATAGTTTTTTTTTGAATTACAATGAAGGTACAAACTACATATGCATAATTAACTACACGTAGTATACATACTTCTTTCAATTTTTCACTCATTATATGATAAGCTTCGTTTATTTGTTCCTGACAGAATATTCCTTCGATTTAATCTTCCACAATGCTGGCAACGATTTGTACACTTCTATAAACTGAATTTCAAATTCATTTGACTTTCGTACGTCACCCATTTCAGAGATATCTGTTGAAAAAAACTGTGCAAATCCAAAAACTGTGCAGTCAAATCTTTAGCAAGTCAACGATTGCACAAGCCGCTCTTTCGAGTTTGCACTCGCTACCGTGTAGCCGTCCACACGCTCCGTCTTGCATGCGTGTGGCCGGGGCACAACAGAAGAGCCATGCAACGCTGGATTCCCAATTAGCGCTTTATCCCTTTATCCACACTTTTGCGGTGACGATGAGCGTAATGAACTTATTGTCTTTATAAAACAAACTATTTGGACTTTTAAACACTAAATGTACAGGAATATTTAAATCTGAAACCAACGACTGCTACATAGAATTATCACAACTTCGTAATACGGTCTCTCGTTTATGAATGTGCGATTTCGCCTACATGGCTATGAGAATAAAAGTTCTTTTGAGAGTTATAGAAAGTCAGTCATCTTCATTCCCATTCGTTTAAATGTGTGACGCTAACCAGAAACGACAGAAAACCATAGAATAACGTATAAACAACATCGTGATCACCACTCAAGTCGTAGAGATGATTTTTAAAAAAAAGGATCTGTAACTTTTTTTTTTTATTCTGAATACTTTTTCAGTTCGTGCCAAGCCGAGTTCAGCTGAACACTTGGTTAGTACACGCCTCACTGACGACAACGCGTTGTGTCCAGGGGGCACCCAGCTCAGCGGCAGTACTGGCTGCAGGAAGCACTCACCTTCAGACTCTCATGTCACACGTGTCAAGTGAAAGATATACTTTTAAACTAACTCACTGCAACCTGCCTCATACGTACACACATGCTGCCGGCAGATAATCATGTACCGACCTATCCCATATGACGTATCGCGATATCTTTTCGTTTCAATGAAACATCTCTGCGAATACCAACACCTTCTGAGACAGCCTGTTTGAATATTCCAGATAGGAGAATTCAAGATAGCTGCATTTTTTTTCGGCTTGAGAGACGAATCGTTTGGCTCGAGAGCCCAACGCAGCTCAGATGTAGGAGGTGGCAGCCAGCAGCCGTCAGCCTTAAAAATAGCTCAAACAGTTACAAATCACTCATGTTTATTAAATAATGCAAATCCGGAAACGCGCTGCAGCTTGGAGGCCTCACACATGATAAGCCCTTTGGCAGGACCGTCGCTTAAACGCTTTCGCTCTCCATAAACTGGATCCAACGGGTTTAGCGGAGCGACGAGAAAATGATGTAAAGAAGAAGAGACATGACAGACTAAATATTTGTGGAACAATGACAATCGGGACATATGTCACTTCCGTAAATATATTTCGTCAACCTTTCAACGTCAACAAACTATATGACACTAGTTTTTAGACATTTCCAAGCTCCAATGGAATCAGCTTTGATCTACTCTAGAAGGAATGATTTGTTGTACATTCCATCCACAACGTTTTTTAAGACAATCAAGAAACTTTTTTGGAATCATAGGCAGTACAGTTTTTAAATCAGATGCAATACACCGACCTAATTCTACCAGTTTCTGTAATAATTCTGACGTTGTTTCTCAAGATACGGTATTTTTATTTTTTCCTAGTAGTTTTGCCATATACCTTACTTATATCTACCACTTCACATATGTTAAAACTCGTACTTTTGTGCGTTTTCAGTAATCCATCTTTTATTGAATTCGATAGTTGACAACTAAGACGAGTTACATCATGTGACGAAAAAATTATTTCGACGAAGTGTGTAATACTTGTTCTGTAAGGCGGTTTTCCCACTGACAGCATAATGTACTTTTTATGATCGTCAGAAGCCTTGAAATAGAGACTTACAGTCGCTTTACAACCTCTCTTACACTTGGTCACCATTAAATTTCAGCGACGCAACTATCACTGCTTTATGTGACTACTCGAATCTCATAGTCAACATATTGAGACGCAAACGATTATAATCACAGAACTATGTATTTTCAACGCTGCCAATTTCAGGACCTTATGTTTTGTCACAAATTTCTTTTAATGCCGTTATATACGAATCTTTACTTTACGTGTTTTCTTCCACAACTCTTCAAAAGAGATGCTGTATAAATTTACATAAAATGTACGTGTTATAATGCTAAATGCCATCAAGTTTCATAACAATTTCGAAGACCAAAACTTGTGTTGGCAGAATGTTACCATCCTAATGATTATTCTCTCCGACACACTCTTCCAATCCAATTTACAATTCTCATCTGAAGTTTTATACTGAGATAAAGTTTGGTGTTGGTTGATCCGATTACAGGCATCGTGCGTTTATATATTTTGTATCCTGTTTCTGATGGCAACTATGATCCAATTTTCTATTTGTTTGTAAGACAAATTACAAGTACGAAACTAGCGATGGTCTGACAAAATGATGTTTACTGTACAACTGCTCAGGGGCAATCATTCTAGAACTGCACGTAGCCAATGTGGCGGTAATATAAAGGAACGGACGATTCGTAAGTAGAGGCATTTATAATAAAAGTATTATTATTATAGTAATATATGAATACGTTGTAGAACAAAATGTTTGGTAGACTCAATTTACATGTGCATAATGTTAGGCTTTAGATACGGGTCGGGGTATTTATTAACTTAGAAGGAATCAAGCGTTCAGTGGAGAATAAATTGTGGTCACAATGAAATAGTTTTTAAGCTAGCCTGGTAATTCTACCAGGTGCACTTAACGTGGAATCAGAATAACGGAGAATGATAGCATCTTCACATTAACCGAACAAATCTTTACCAGAGGTGAGCATCGGTTCTAAGGCCCATAAAATTGCAGCCGATACCAACCGAGATTCGAACGGAGGACCTTTAGACCCTCAGTATCATGCATTGACCAGATAACCCACCAGAATATTGAAAAATTCAACGTGGAAATCATATAACAAATATTGTGATCTTTAAACCGCATGATATAAATCGGATAAATACTGGTTTCTTATTATTTGGCTGTCAAACGCGTTGTAAATAACACGCTGCAGGAATATCAAGGTAGTCACCCAGTGTGTTTCAGGCGAGTGGAATCCTTCGTGTTGTGGAAACTTAACAGAGCAATGTTACCAACAAAATAATAGGTCTCTTTGTGGGAAAATATCTCACATTCCAACTGCAAATGGAAAACTACGACTGCAGAGTGAAAATTTAGTGTTGTTCCAGTGCTCGGAATTGCCGAAATTATTAAGATGAGTTAATTTTAACGCTTCGTAAATTCTACTTTTCAGTTGCTAGTAATAATGCAACGATTTTCCACAGTTCCTCTACGAATTATTCTTAACATCATACATGCACAAAGGATATAGTTTAAGGTAGAAGACTTTTTTTTTGCATTTTTAAGACTGACATTTTTTAATTGTAGGTAAGCTAGGCTGGATGCATATCACGGAGCCAACGTTCTTGATTGCGAAATGTGATTCCCTACATTACGACTGTGTCTAGAGGTGTTTACAAGAGTGCCTGTAGAAGAACAAAATCCATCGCCTACCTGGGAGGATAGAGAAAGTTTGCAGTTGCGGCAGGAAGTGTGTTACCTGTTGCTGGGGTTGGCATGCCTGGCGAGGTGTTTGACCCCGCTTTGTTTCCGGCCGCTGGGCCGCGGCGGGCACCACTCTAAACCGCCAATAAATTAATTCGCAAACACTATTCACTCCGCTATCAGGATCAACCACTCCACATCCGGCGAAGCCAATTAGCAAACCAGGCGGCCATCTTGGAGAAATAAGAGCGATTGCACGCTGAGTAAGAAGGTCGTCATTATCGTACATTAATTTTATACGTAAGTGCTGAAGGTCTATATAATTCGGCTTTGTAAATACCAGTTATTAGAGGCCGGTTTGCAAGCTATCTAGACTGTGATCTTTGTTGTAACCTCGTCCGTTGTGTCCAAATAGCTGCAGCATAAACTCATACCGGGAAAGGAAGTCCTCCATCCACAAATTTTTACATCTACTGATTGAAAGTTGTTTGTTGACCTGTTATGGGTCTCTGAAATCGTATTATTACAACAGACGTAGTTCTATCCAATTGGCCAAGGCACTAGGGCACTAATAACCGAGACGTTGACGCGCCGTAAAGCACTAACAACACAACAACCTGATTAGATGAACTGCTTGCTTTATCACAGACTATATCAGAATTGGTATATCGATCACACGCTATGTAGAGCAATACTTATTTGATTTCTTGAGTGTAGATGACACGGGAACTTTGTGGTGGAACTTAATTATGTTCCGGTGGCAATTTCCCTACACACCCATTACACCATTTCTATTTTTTTTTTTTATATGAATTTCTTTGAGTGCAATTTCACGTTCGAATTTTAAATTTAAATTCTTTCAGTGTTCCAGATGTAATTGTCAGCGTTTTCCTTCCTAATTTGTTACAATCGTCGATTCCCTGAATACCTACAAAAGTAAATATTCCCTCTCCCTCACGCCTTAAATCGACTGCTCGCTTGTGATCATGTGGTCTTAAGTCTTCTACCTTTCCACGCCTCTTCAGCAGTATACTCCTTATACATTCCCAGAATTCTCTTCACATTTCTTTTGGATTCCAATAACTCCCAACCAAACTCCTTTATTATATTAATTACTGATTGTATTGTGCAGGAATTTCCATAAACAAATTTAGCTTCCCTTCTTTGCACGCTCTCACTCTCTCATATTTGATACTAGGAATGTGGGTCCCATACAACACTACCATATTCAAGAGCAGTTTGACAAAAGTTTTGCTAGGGCGCTAATGACCTCGCTTTAGACGCGCCGTAAACCCCCCTCACTTGTCTAGTACATCACCCCTTCACCCTCTCTAATAATTGGAAGGTTCTGAAACCTCGTCCTGCTACCTGCCCAGTTGAGTTTACTATGAAATGTTATGCCTATGTTTTTACACTTGGGGGCATCTGAAATAGGGGGCGGAGCGGGTCCGGCGAAATCTCACCAAGGGGGAGGGGGGGGGGGTTAACGGAAATCTCACGTGAGGTTTTAGAAAGAGTTTTGTTGGACTGTAGAGCTTAAAAAAAAGTCTAACAAATGACTCGAAAGTCGTTTTTATGAGGGTATTTCGCCGAAAAGTGGGAGTATAACCGGTTTTGGTAGGGTGGAACCTAAATAAAAAAAGGTCTCAAAAAGTTGAGAGGGCGATTGCGATTTCTAGGGGGTCAAATATCACCAGAGAGGGGCGGGGGGAAAAACACCTCTCGTAATTTATGGATGCCCCCTTGCGAGGTTCCTTGGTACGTGTTTTTTATAATGATAGCCCGCTGACGACGATTTATATGGCCCCCAAAATATCGTCTGGCACGGATAATTGCTATCACCTCGCTTTTATCATGTAGTCGTATATTTTTTTTTATGATTCAGAATATCTGTAGCTTGTTTTGGAACAATTACTATCTATTCAAACTTAAGAAATAACTCAAATAATACACTATTTTCTCACATCCAGAAAAACAAATATACTGGCACTCTATACAACCAACACTCCCTCCGCTATATTTTCATTATTATTTCGGCCTGGCTAGACGGCTATTACACTACAGTGTGTCAACTTCTAGAAAATGAAATACATAAATAAAACTTAAATTTATCCCTTTTTCTACACATACTAGTATACTGTGCGGCCTTCTTAGAGGAAATACATACATACATATATTATTTACAAACTTGGTGAAGTACGGCCTCACAAACGTCAGGCCTTCAACAAGCAGTTCTTTCCCACGTACAGTCTCAATATATATACATTTTATCATGTCATCCACAAACAACTTAACTTCTGACTGTAAACCATAAGAAGATATAGAATAATAGCATAGTTGATGCAGATAGTAAGGAATGGGTTCAATTCCGAAATTTAGTTCAGGGGTAAGTACAGGATGATCGCATGGTATTTTACAATCTGAGAGTTATCATATAACGGGAAACTTTTTGAAATGAAACCAAAACACTAAAAATATCGTTCATTCCTAGTGGCTGTTACAAGCAGTTTTATTTGGAAAGACTGCATCTATTAACAAGAGGTTCAATATTACTTTAATTTCACACAAAAAGTGACAGAAAATTTGAAGAAATTTTATTTTGTACTGAAGAATATCACAAAGTAAGATTTGAACAACTTCATCAACCAGAAATTAAAAATTAACGCTAACTCTACAATGCACGACCCCCTCCGAATATGAACTATGAAACCTAATCTCGTTGCTGATGAGTGATGACTGTATTCCTCGCTATCGCAAATTATTGTATTAATGAATTTTCATATTCTCATAAATGACTTCTTTGTAAAGCACCGTACAAGCCCACTGACCAAAATACTTAAATAGTAAATCACGAATTGTGAAAAATAAGTCATAAAAAAGTCAGTTCTCATATGCTGTCGCATTCGATGAAAATAGAAAAACTCTGGTGCATTTGTTACACAGAGGCTGCGAGTCCACTCTTTGTTGCGAAACAGATGCAACCGACAAGATTCAACGTAAACACATTCAAAATGAATAATATGCTGCCCCCAAACACGATTACCTGTGACTCGTTTTGATTTAATATTCGCGTGGTGGGGTCCGCGGAAGAGGCTCTCTGAGTTCTATTATTAGCGGCGGCAGCTGTGTCAAGGTCGCGCGGCTTTGTTCCGCGCAGCGTCTGTATCAAGTTCACTGCACTTCATCCGAGAATTTTCTCTCGTAGAAACAAGAAATATGACTACGTATATTTTTGTTGTTATTTAGTTTGGGGCAGTGATGAGAGCTAAATCAGAAATCCTGTAAATCATGTTTGCTTGTTAGCCACGGATTAACCAGCCGCATTTCACAAAACACTATGGGCCAATATTATGCTTCGAATGAATGTAGTATATTGCTTATTAATATTATTAACCGAGATATATCTTGTATCAGTTTCCCTACACCTTTGCTTGTGCTTTGTGTGCATTCTCAATTTAAATTCTTTTAATGTTTCCGGTATGTTGTTGATTATGTATCTCCACAGTTCCAGATTCCGTAAATTACCAGAACCAACTTTTCCTCTCCCTTATGCCTGACTAGCATTTTCCCGCGCGGTTCTTGGTGTGCGTTCTGACGAGTTTTCGTATTGTTTCTCCTCCAATAGTGAAAAATAAATTTTTATAATGTAATATCTTCTAGCTTTTATCGTAAATTGAATTTCACAATTTCGTTATATTAATGGAATATTAATCTTTGATGTAGTGGTTTTATGAATGTTTTCCGGATATTCTTACGTACCATATTTCAGGAAACTGAAGGAATAAATAATCAAAATCACATAGTCGAAAATCAATGTTTACAGAATCCAAAAAGTGGAGTGTTAATTTGTGCTATAATTTGATCTTTGGTGAAGGAGTGTTCGTTTGAGATGCATTATTATCTGTCGCGCCTATCTGCTCTTGGTTCGAACGAAATATTTTTGCTACGTAACCCGGTCACACAGAGTCACAAGATATACCTACTACAAATTTCAAGCTAAACCACATCCAAACTGGTTTGGTAGTTCTCGCGTTATTCCTGAACAAAGGGACAGTCAGAAAAAACCCGCTGGTTTACACAATATAGAAGTGTTAAACTCAGGTCTTGGTCCTGTGTTTACGATAGTAAAGGTACAGACAGACATGCTACTAATAAAGCATTTCAATGAGCATGGTTAAAACGAGCATGCTCTTATGCGAAATGCTATTCCGGCTAAAGTGAAACGCTATTCGCTTTGAATTGTTAATTTTTTTCAGTTCAGAGACAGACCTCAAGTTTTTAATTTTAGTTTTTACTGTCAGAGTCGGGTCGTCATGTTTGTTATCAAATCTTGATACGCGTTACTCCTTGCAATATTGTTTTGGAACTGTGTTGCCCGCGGATTCCACAGGTACTAGCATCTCCGATAAAGAGAAACAAATTTTAATGTTTTCTCATCTTCCCAGTGAGACATTTTAGCGTTGATCGATACTAACATTGTAGCATACTAGCATGCTCAATAGCAAACACGTTCACACTTGTTTTTGAGTATTCCCCCTCCAAACCCAGCCGCAGATAGCGTGCTCAATAATAGACCTTCGATTTGTGAGCATGCCCATTTAAGCATACTCGATATTAGCAACACGTTCGACGCACATGCCACTAGGCAGCAATTGCTCAGTGATATCGTGCTACGTAGTAGCATGTCTATCTGCACACTAACTTTTTTATTTTTTATTTTTACTGCTTAACGTCTCTCAACAGCGAGGTCTTTAGAGACGGGAAAGGATGGGGGGCAAGGAATGGGAAGGAATTCGGCCATGGCCTTTTGAAGGAAGCATCCCGGCATTTGCCTGGAGTGATTTGGGAAACCATGGAAAACCCAAATCTGGATGCCCGGACGGGGATTCGAACCACCGTCCTCCCGAATACGAGGCCAGAACGCTAACCGTTACACGACGACGCTCGGTGCATACTAACTAGTCACCCAAAATCTCAATATAGGCCTTATTATAACAACTACTGTGATTTCCTCCTTCCTACTTTCTTATGCCTCCCAACACACATCCTTTATTATATATGTTACTTTAGTATGTTGTAGCTGTCTGGTGACTCAATGATTAAGGCGTCTGACTGGAGATCAAATGGACCTGGTTTGAGTCTGTGTATCTGCGGGATTTTCGTAGGCCCTTAACCCCATCTTCATCTCTGACAAATCTTGCTTTGTATAACTAGAATACTCCATAACGCTTCCGTGGTTCGGGTTCCACGTTAAACTGTATGTCCCCTCTACCCGGTAGGACCACTGGTTTTAGGTTAGGAGAGGAGGAAAGGAACTGAACAACCTCCCTCCAATCCCAGGCTAAGTATACTCGCTTCTGGAAAGTCCAACAAACCTTCGGGTGGAATACCAAGCTTTAGTGTGCTGTACGATAATCTGCATCTTTCAGCCTTATTTTGTAGTCCCTCCAACTCTTCTATCAATCCACTATGTGAGTTCTATTTAATCCAACAATAATCAGGTCAGGGCCTTCCATGCTACGTTCCCTTATTACCATCTCCAATAAATGCTTGAATTTCATTATGATCTCTTCAGTTTGTTCTGTTCAAATAAGCTCCTTATGAGATTACCAGATATTTACATCCATACCTTCAACACACCAATTCCCTTTACTTTGTTTAATAGAATGAAACCTTTACTTTGTCAAATTCCTGGGTGAGATCCAATGATAACTATCAACTATGGCTCGCCCGCCATATATAACGGCAGTTTAATTCCTGACCTGTGCACCTGAATATTACACTTGGACCGACACGTAGTTGAAATTAAATATCTGCTTTACGGATTTTGCTTTATGTGTTTTCCCTCTGATTGGCGAAACAAATGTGACTACGACGGACAACAGCTGCAAGCATATCAGTCAAACAGCAATTACGATTACTTCACGGAAAACATATAACTTACAGCGAAATAGAGCTTAAAGTAAGAATCTCGTAATGGTGCTCGCAACGATATAGTAGTGTTTTCTGAACTGTAAAAACATCGAGTGAGAATACTAAGAAATTTCATATACGAAGGTGTTACATTTCGCGCAACGTACACCTACCTACTTGAAGCTGTAGGTGCCGCTGAACTACGAACATAGAATCGCCAAGGGTAGTCTATAATGTTTTCATCGTTACTGAATATCTTGCCGACATGGTATGTGTTTATTTAACATCCGAGAATAATTTAAGAGTTTGAAAAACACAGTGAATCTAACAGTTTCTGTTGCCTGCATTTCGCAATTTCTTTGTTCAGGCACTGAAAAAAAAAAAAGGAATAATCTGCGGTATTTTTTACGAGTTTACGTGTCCGGGCGCGCGCCGGAGCGATAAAAAAAAACAATCTGTTCTTAACCTCGAAATTTTCTGGCGCCATGTTTCAATTATTTTTTTAAGTTCGCAAGGAGACTTCAGTAGGAACATGGCAATAGAATAGCAGCCAGTGTATCTCTTCTAATACCGGCGAAGGCTTTGTTTTTAAGAAATCGAAGCTTAAAAATTATAACTGAAAATACTACTCAGGCTGTTTCAATAGTAAACTATTGCGGCTGAACAACTACGCACGTTGTATTATGTGCTTAGGGTAAGTGGTTCTATCCCTACGTTGGTCAATACATCTTTTTCCTTTCTGTGTTTTCTTTTTTGCTGCTATTTGTTATTGCCAGTGATTTTACAAAAACTCGCCTAAATACTAATTTATTTTTCACACCAGAAAAGTTTGATGAAAACATATTCATCAGTGACACTACATCTGATATTTCCTTTACTTTTCTACATTCCGGCTTTTCCTCCGTTAATTTTGAACCACACCAGACATTTTAAATTCATGCATACTCCCAGATCTACGCGGGCGAAGCTGCAGACAAATCAATGTTATTAACCGTAGCTGAATTATTGCCATGAACATATCTGTTAGCGGTTCGAATGTTACCCATTGTGATGAAGGCTACATGAGAAATATACCAATGTTGCACAGTCCATGACCCACAATAATGTTTCTGTGTGGGCTCTAACATTGGCGATAGATGAAAGTAAAGACGTGCGTCGTTCACTTTTAGCTTACCTGTCGACGCAAAGTTTGCAGGCAACACAAGTATTTGGGTCCGAGGTGCGTTTCCTTTTGTCCGTTTGCCATCTGTATGAGAAGGTTGCGTGCAGGCCGACGCGTCGATGACGTTTGAGCCATAATTCGCCGCCGCTAAAGCACCAATGGCCTTTTGTTTCCCTCTGCGATCGAGATACGGTTCGCTCGCTCAGATCGGCAGGACAATTGGAGGAATCATTCTAGCCGTTTTAAGTCGGGCCGTATTAGCCGCCTCTTTGCTCTTCAATTATTTGAGGTAACCTACCAGTTTGTCAACCTGTCACGTTTTCATCTATGACTTCCTTGTGTATGTAACCTCGAAACATTTCCAATTTTCTCAGCACTGCCGTTCTGTTAAAAAATAATAGTCGATTTATTGAGTAAGGTTTTCCAACTGTGCATTTGTCTTCGTTAATATGCCTAGTTTTAAATATATGACCAAAAATATGCGCAGAATTTACATCTTTGGTTAAGCTGTTATGGTCACTGACGGACTTACCCCACATAGCAATTTTTCGCGTGGCAGATGTTGATAAATCATATTATTATTATTAAAAAATAAGAAATATCGCTATGGAGCTGCAATTTTAATACAAATTTTACGTCCCAAGTTGTTTTTTTTATTTATTTTTTTATTTTTTTATTTGGCTAGTTCAACCATTTTGTTGTCACTTTCACTATGCCACGCATTCTGCCTGTGTCATAGCTTACGCGATAAAATGGACGTGCAGCTCTGTGTGAACTTGTAACTGAGCGTCATATAAAGAAAACAGGCTGTGGCTCACATGAAGTTCAGGTCAGCCCCGGGTTCTGAACCAGCCGCCTCTCGATCTGAGGTACCATGCCGCCCTGTCGTTCGACAAGGCCATAAAGAACAGTATATACTTTTCTATCGGGAACTACAATTCAGGATTATTTCATTCATAAATTCGAGAATTATTTCCAGCACAATTTTCCAACGGACTTCATGAATGTGTTATTGCGACATGAAAAAACGTCTTTCTAGGGTTTTGCGCTCTAAGCACAGCTTTAGAAATTTTACCGTGTGTGTCTTAAGATACTTCCAGAGATAGCTTTATTAAATTCATTGTATATTCGCCATACACCATGATTCCATAGCGTTTGTGCTCATCTGCCCTGCTCAAAACGCGAATGCTTTTGCGTTATATCCTCTCTTAAAGATTTCCTCGTCCAGTGTGGAGTCTCAGTCGCTGTTAAATGCTGCGTGTATCATGTTGCCCAAATAAAATTACCGTACATAATATTTAAGCGCCAAGCGACAGCTGACAAGGAAATATTTTTGGGTTTTAGCTGTGTGAAAAAGTAGCTTTGTAAAATAGTCTCCTCTATATTGCCTGCCCATTAATAAGTCTCTACTTCATGCTGCGTAGCTCACTAAAATTTCAAATTTGTTCTACCCTGAAAACTGACAAAAACATTGAAAAATGGTCAAGGAAAGTGAGTGCAGTTGTAATGTAAATGCTCAGTCAATAAAACAATTGGAAAACACTCCAAATTTGGGCTGGATTGGGAATCATTGGAGGAAAGGAGGAAGGTGAAGACAATGCTGTGAATGTACGGCATCTGTTGGTGATGGGGCTTGGAGCGTTATTGGCCAAAGAATTAGGAATGGTTCATTGAAGGGGAAAGGCTACCATGACCACAATTTGGCGCTCGATTTCATGCATAAGGGAGTAGGAAAGTTTTCTTATGTTGGTAAGGGTGTCAGGGATTGGAACAAATTACCAAGTGAAGTTATGAATATTTACCAAAAACTCTTTAGGAACTTAAAAATGAAAATTTGTAATTCGGAAAAGTGAATGGGGGAGGAATTTAACACTAAAACTATAAAAGAAAATTTAAAAAATACTATAAAATGGGGTAATTAGATGACTAGAGGAATTGACACCGGAGCGTTGACTCCATCGCAATTAAATTAATAATAATAATTTATTCCAACACATGACCTTGTTGAAAATAATACTTTTGAAACGTCATTTATCTTAATGGGCGTGGTTGTTATAATAATAATTCATTATTTGCGATGGAGCTAATGCAGCGGTGGTAAATTCCGTACACATCTACAAATACTTTAAGCGTATTTCTATCTTAAATTCTTTTAATGTTTGGTTTATAGTTCAGAAACTCCCTGGATAACTCGACACTCTACCAACAAACGATAACTTTCTCAATCCCTCAAGTAGTAAATCAGATGCTAATTTATGTCTCATTTCTCACTGCTTTTGATGCATACCGCCATCTCTATTCTAAGCTAATCTTTTCAACTTGACGTGACTATCAAAACTTATAGCGCGAGTTATCTGCTCCATATTTTCTAATCTTTGCGCTTAAATTGCAACAGCCTTTTATAGAATCGATTCAACGATCCTTCCTTCTTTCCCGCACTCTTGAAGTCGATTTCACACTTTCATAAAGCGTTATAGCTTTACCAAAAAAACTTTTAAGGTTAGTTTTCTGTGTCATGAGAATTTTTGAAACGAAGTGTTTTATCCATTTGAAGAATGCTTTTTTTATAGTGTAAAACTACTTTTAACGTCCTTCTTACTTAGGCCATCAACTGTGTTTTACTTCATGAATAACAGAATTCCCTAACTACTTGTGCTACATCAAAGCCTATATTTTTATGTAGTTAATGTTATTTTTATCAGTTTTGATACCCTTTGCTAATTTTATGTTTCTTTTGATTATATTTAGTCCAAATTATTTTCTCAATACTTTGTTCACGCAAGCCAGTAATTTTCTTGACGTATGCTAACAGGGCAATGCGCTCAGCAAATAGTAATATTCTGATTATTCTTTCTTTCACTTCCTACATTGCTTCTATAATATACAATTCCCATATTAGTGTGGGTCGACTATAACCTTGCCCCACCCCTTTTTTAACCACCTTATTCTTACAAAAATTATAAATAATTTTCTTTCATTTCGATATTTTAGTCTTACTGAATATTTCGAACATCTTCACCAATATAACATTATCAAATGCTTTTCTAAGTCTACAAGAATCATAAATGAATCCTTATTTTCTTGATCTTTTCTTTTAGTCTCAATGTCAAGCAAAATCACTGCTCTTGATTTTTTTAAATACAAACTGATTTTCATCTATATCTTTTATTTCTCACGTCTTCCGTGTATTATAGTAGTTTTCAATTTTGTAGTTTGTGGGGTCAGACTTAATGTGCGGACATTTGTCAGATTGTTTTATTTTTGGGTGTCTGAAGGGGATAATTTTTTTAAAAAATATTTGTTGTATTCTCTCGTGTTTTGTAACTCATTCGCAGTTACTTTTTCATCTGGAGCATTTTTTTCTATCTATTCCTATTGCCTCGAGATTAGGCCTTTCAGAGCTCTATCAAATTCTGCTCTTAAAATAAGGATCTCCTGTATTACCAATTTCACCATCTTCCTCTCTTTCCGGAGCACAGCGGTCGGGACAATTTGCGATGGCGCGAGCCACTTAACTAAACTAAATCTAAATGACGACACAAGTGGGATTCATATCTCAGCATCCATATGTCGGTGTTGCTAATGTCGTGGAGTAATTCCTAAAACGCATCGCAAACCGAAATGTGGATGGTCGGATGGGTGGTAGGACTGACGCACTGCTATGATATAAATACTTGGCGTGGAAAATAAATTCCAAGGAAGCCATAAGACCACTCCATGGCAGGCAAGGGCTTGTGTACGACCCAGAGGGCAAGGCACATGCACTAGCAGACACACTAGAAGAACAATTTCAAGTCACATCATAGATGACGATGAGAGTGACGATCACGAAGAGCGGGTTATTCCGTGAAGTCGACCACATTCTTACGACCTGAGCCGCAGACTGAAGCGCAACTAACAAACACTGGGTAGATTGAGTCCATTATTCGCAGGTTAAAAACAAAAAAGGCCTGCGGAAGTGACCAATTGACTCCCCTACAAATCAAAAACCTGCCTCCACAAGCCATCAGACGACTTGAAACAATATTCAATGCTTGTCTCAGATTTAGCTACTCTCTCATGCTTGGGAGACCACCAAAGTAGTGGCAATTCCTAAACCAGGAAAAGACAAGACATTTCCCCAAAATTACCGACCGATATCACTATTACCTGTCATTGCCAAAGTGTCTGAGCGAATCATACTTGCACGGCTCAACACTCACATTGTCAGAAAACGACATAATCATTGGCCAACAGTTTCGGTTTCAGAAAAGATCATTCAACAGTACAACAATGTGCCAGGCTAGTGGAGCACATCTGCTCAGAAAAGCAGGCGGAAAACAGCACAACAGCTATATTCTTAGATATTGAGAAAGACTTCGACAAAGTGTGGCACGAAGGCCTCGTCTACAAACTACATAAATACAAAGTTCCCAATTACATAATACACTTAATAAAATTCCTATTTAGAGAACAGATTTTTTTTATCAAATTATGAGAGTGAGACCAGTACAGTAAGGCAAATCGAAGCTGGAGTGCCGCAGGGTAGCACCTATTTTATACTGCCTATACATCAATGATTTGCCGCATATGGAGGGCAGCAATGTCCGCCTATATGCTGATGACACGGCACTTTACACCAGCCACAGAAACGTAGAGTACGCTGCACGAAAACTGCAGCGTCACCTAAAGCTACTTACCCAATGGTGCAATTTATGGAAAATAAAATTAATGCCACAAAAAGCCAAGCCATCATTTTCACCAAGAAACGAAAACTACCAAGATACAAATTGCACACGGAGGGAAGCGACATCGAATGGCAAACCGAAATTAAGTACCTAGGGCTGCGATTAGACAAACAGCTGACGTGGAGGTCCCACATAGATGCAACAAAGAAAAAAGCGAAAGCAAAACTTACCAATCTCTACCCAATCCTAAGAGGTGATAGTATAAGAACAGAAACAAAGCTACTCATCTATCGTGCGATTGTCCAACCGACATTCTTGTACGGCTCCGAATAATGGAGTATGGCTGCCAACTGCCACATCAAAAAGCTGCAGGCACTGGAGAACAGAGCCCTGCGTGTTATTGTTGGAGCACCCCGCTATATCAAATTGGAGAATCCGACAGGATCTCCATTTGACCCACTATCAGCTACCATAAAATCAGCCTCTGACAAATTTTACTTTCGCTGCGAAAACTCAAGACACCCTGAGATCGCTGCAATTGGAACCGACCCAATTGAACTACTACCACATAGTGTTGCATTTTATGTTGTCTCATCTCATTCCATTGATGCGAAACATCCATGCAAACTTAATCTTTAGATGCTTGAGTGATTATATACTTTCATATGATTCATTGGTCTTTATTTCCGTTATTTACATTCAGAAGTATCCGAAGATTGCAAAGGTTCTTGTTATACGGTAACTAGATGTCAGCTCGAAAGTGCTTACACACAACTCAATTGCTAGCCGGTTCTTGTTATGCTATCATCTCCTTAGCAACCAACTTCTTTTTTTTCCTCTTTCTTTATATTTTCTCTCTGTTATGTCTCAACCCTAAGTTTACCATATCTTTGAAAAAGATATGGTAAACTTAGTGAGAGTTTGGATATGGACCTTTGCATTCTCTCCGTCATTTACAATACATATACAACATTTTTCAAAAATCACAACAATGATAAAATTAAAAACAATAAACATTTCTCTTCGTTCCTGTCACGGTAGTGCAGCACCGTTATCAGGTTCACACATAGCACACTGACACGAAAGTCTGTAACAATAAGATTTTAGCATCATTAACCTTATCAGCTATATCCAAACAAAACATAAATTTGTTGAAACAAATATTTGTATGAACATAACAATCTATCAGGGTCTAAGATATGTGAAAATTCTAACCTCCTCGGACTCATCGGAGTACATAGCTAAGAGGGTATTTACAAATGTTAAGTTTATCGGTCATTGTAATTACTTTCTTAACCGTTACATATTGTTTTGTTTTTTCAAGATATATATACCTTAATAATAAATAAAAGACTGTTTATTTCACATGTATAGTCCATATAACCAGTCACTTATGAGTTCCTGAATGAAACTCTGGCATTTACAAGAAAAGAAAAAGGGGTCCCCTGACCAAAAAAAATTATTAATAATCTCATAAAGCACTGAGGCAGTTATACAGCAATATTTCACCAAACAAGTGACTTATTTACACACTTCTGTAATCTCTAGCTCCAAAATACTTTCATAGCCAAGTCCTCATAATAAGAGTCAACATAAAACATGTTTATCAAAGTCTCTATTTTCATTAAGTATGTACTACCTGTATTTCAACTTAACTATGTGTTACATGCTTAAAGGGTTTGAGGGCAATAACGATTATATCTTCCTCTGATCTTTTTCTCATTCAGATAGGCTACTGTGTACGAGTTCTCGTTGTCTCTACCAGTTATTTTGTATGAAACTTAAATATCTTTATCTCGTTGTTCTCTTTCTAAAAATGTGTTCAAAACTTGTTACCAAAAGTAGAGTTGTGACATGGTGTTAATAACATTTTCTCCGTCGTTTCTTCCAATTTTCTTCTTTTCTCTCTTCCTTCGTTCTGCTTACATTCTCTGCTTCTTCCCAAAAATTCAACTTCTTCTTCTTTCGCTTTTTCCAACATACTCTTCTCTCTCTTCCTTTCTTCCTGATCACATTCTTTACTTCTTCCTGCAGGTGCAACTTCTTCCTTTTTCGCTTTTTCCAACATTCTCTGTTCTCTCTTCCTTTCTTCCTAATCACATTCTTTGCTTCTTCATGGAGATGCAACTTTCTCCTCTTTCGCTTTTTCCAACTTTGTTTTTTCTCTCTTTCTTTCTTCCTAAGCACATTCTTAGCTTCTGCACGGAGATGCAACTTCCTCCTCTTTCGTCTTATCTCTTTTCTGCAAATATTTCTTTTCTCCTTTTTTGTCATAGACTTCTGCTGCACTGAGTTAAATTGTCTAGTCATTTCTTCTTTTAATTCCTCTGGTGTTTTTTCAGTGATATTGCAAACAATGCTTGCAGACTCAGATATTACTACAGCAGTATCTTCTGGCACTGAAGTATGAACAACAATTTCAAATGGTTCATGTTCATAGTTAGGCTGCTCATCAAATGCAACAG
>JARYHS010013630.1:192228626-192440684 GCA_031002005.1 Vandiemenella viatica
TTGTGTGGAAGATAAAGAACACGACTGAAATGGTTACCTATTGTCAGGAATAGACATTACAAGAAATAGAACAGGATATATACGCAACACTTCGAGAAGTAAAAATAAAAAACCCGAAATCATAAATAGCTGGATGTCGTGAGCCTTATTCCTGAATTTTATTAATAAATTACATATATAATTATTAAAAAGACAGTGAAATTTATTCACGGTACGTTTGTTTTCGGTATGTTTCCTTAATCTTCTTCAGTGAATAATGTGTGTGATGATTTTCAATTATTGAACCATATTAAAAGAAATTAAAGTATAAATAAGTGTAGTCCAACCCCTCATCCACGTGGTGGGAGATGGGCAATGGCATAAAGTAGGGGATTGCCTTTGGGGGTGAGGTACAGTGGGGACTTAGTGTCTCCTGGGACCGATACGGTAGCTGTGAAGCACCTACAGGAACCCTTATAAATAATTGTTTTAAAAAACATAAAAACCGCCTTAAAAAAAAGCACACTAAAAATTTTAAAATAACATTTTATACGTTGCATAGAAGAAAGTAAAACTAAACGGACATTTCATATTACTGTTATTGAAATTTTTACATTAATCAGTTATTTTTGGAGTCGGTGCCAGCTGTCACATCGCGAAGAACGAATTATTGAACTTTATTTGGTGTTCGAGGGGAGTACGAACAAAAATCCGAATATTTTACAGCATGTAGTGAGGCAGACATCGTTACTATAGAAGACAGTTTAGGGAAACAAATTAGACAGTATTTTAATCTGTGGCTCGATCTCGCTGGTCGTGCAGGCATATCTCTGGCGCTGCAGTGTCAGTTGGTAGGCTGCATCATGTAGTAAACTCTTCACAGTTAGTATAATATTGGCGTATCATCTGTATCAGTTTTTATGAAACATGTTTCTAGCATTAATTGTAGGTAAGTAGTAATATGATTTTTTATGTATTATTGTTATTCATTATTGTTTTTCTTCCTTTGGCTGACACCGACTCCAAAAATAACTGATTAATGTAAAAATTTCAATAAGAGTAACGTAAAATATTGTCCATTTAGTTTTAATTTCTTCTAAGCAAGGTAAGGTATAAAATGTTATTTTAAAATTTTTATTGTGCTTTTTTGAAGACGATTTTTATGTTTCTTAAAACAATTATTTTAGTATTAAGTTTTTAGTGGTATTATAGTTTGCTTTGTATTTTAAAAAAGGCGCAGCAGTTCTCATTTTGCGAACTTCCTGGTGGATCAGTGGTTAAAGCGCTTGTTTTCAAAAAAATTCTGGCTTTATATAACCCAAAAACTCCCAGAATGGGATGAATTGGATGCTGTGTTAAGGAATGTCACTTTACATTTTGGTCCAGGCTGTGTTTCGACCTAATGACAACATCTGTTAAAGCTGCTGCTCGATAATCGAAATATGTAACATCTGGGCATCAATACATACCACATACACAAATCTGTCTTTGGAATATATCTTTTTGTTCCGCCATCACACGGAGAATATAATTTTTAATTGGTTTTCACAACGTGAAAGCTTGGGGTCGAAGTTTAAATCTGAGGCACATGTTGAGTCATTAGGACACACATATTTTATGAATATTCTGCCATTACTTAAAAATAGTTTAACTGATTTTGACGGGATTTAAAATTGTAATGAACATTGGAAATTAAAAGAGGTGGGGGTAAAGGTGAAGAGGGATTGGGCATTTGTATGCCAAATGTAGACTGCCTTTTCTGTTTGATTTAAAATATACGTGTGCAAGTTTCTATTGATATCAGATAAAAACTGTAGGTAAGTATTGTACAAAAAACAATTAAGGAATATAAAGGTGAAGAGTAGTTTGGTTTTTGAAAAGCTAGTGTGGACAGTATTTTTCTCTTTGTTTTAAAGTTTACATGCTCAAAGTTCCATCGAAACCAGATAAAAACTGTAGCTTAGTGTAGGGAACATTTGCAAAAATTAAGTGAGTAAAGGAATGAGCGGTTGGATTTGGTTTACAGAATGTAGACACTATGTTTCTCTTTGTTTTTTAGTATACATGCGGTGGAAGTGGCTGGAGAAATGGAGCAACATGATGGAAGAAGATAACAAAGGAAATAAGATAATACTATATGGAATAAGAAAGAGGAAGGAGTGGATAGAAAATGTCAACATGCTGGAGATGGAAAGGAAATAAACAGCTCAGAAAGAAAGAATGTGGAAGGAGCATTTTGAAGCCTTACTGAACCCATATTGGTCACAAGATGATACAATTCTTCAGTAGAAGCAGGGAAATAACAGCCATGTAGGAGAGAAAGAGAAGGATTTAACTTGGGAAGAAATGGAAACAGCTTGTAACGTCATATGTGGTATGTTGGGGCTTTAAATTAATTAAAGTTCGTCGATGCAGCAGTGAAGCTATACTGATTAACACAATGTACAATGCTTTTCTCCACTACATATCACTTATAATTAAAAGGTTCGGTTTGCCGTGCGGTCGCTAGTCTGCCAATTTTTGCTAATTGGATAAACTAATTGAATTGCAGTCACAGAAAACAAGCAAGAAACTACTGAGAAATACACCCACGTTTCAGCTTTCACAGTTGTAGTGCGTGCCTTGGTGGGCAAACTACGTTACAATTATCTTTCATACCTTGATGATTAATAATTATGGATTTTTAATTTTTATGAAGGAGTGAAAATTTATTAATTTTGCAAGAATCTCGACGTTAGTTGGAATTTAGGAAAAATTGTCACAATATGACATTTATTTTCTTATCACTGGCGATTACAAGTCTGAGCGAATTTACCGTTAACATTAACACAAATTGGCAAAATCGTAAAAGCAACGATCAGAGTTACAATTAGCCGTCATGAGCAAGCAAACAATTGTATATTTACTTTTAAATATCTCAGAATCAAAATGCAAGAAATAATGACAATTGGAAACAATGAAAAATACAAGTTATGACGAACTCAGACAAAGGCATCATAATACTGTGACTTTACAGTTAAAAAAGAAAATCATGGGCGCCACGAATGAACAATATATCATTCGAAAATAACTAGTTCTGGCAAATTATGCCGCTAGCTCAGGGATTTTTACAATTACAAAGTGAGAACATGGACCTATCCTCTCAAAGTCGTTTACGGGTTCTGTTTCACGGAATGCACAATCAGATGGCTTGGTCGTAATAAGTTACCATTGTAGTTCTGCGTCTGATGTCTGCGGTGACTGTAGCGGACCCACGATATGCGGCGGCTATAGGCATCTCTGGTCTGACAATGCGCATCATCGCATTACCGGCTGTGTTGCTGTGATAAGCTTGCTCCAGCAAGGCAAGCTGGCAGCCAGATATCGTACAACGGCGGTTGGCGAGAGAAGCCAACTTTCCAAGTCCACCTCAGACTAGACTCGCATAGCTTGAACTCGAAGATCGAAGTCAGAATGTCCAGCTCCTCGCTCTTCGGTCCACGAGGAAACTTTTCGCTCCGCCCCTTTGTAGTCTCGAAGCTCACATACAACAGAAATTCCCAGGATTTTGAGTTATACGCTCATTTTGATTGGATCTTCAGGTCGGCACCTAATGTCACGTGATATCCTCGATATGTGATTTGGCCAAAGTATCTAACAGAGGTCGGACATATTCGGCTAAGTTCGCCGGGGTGAGAGGACATTCGGGTTTCGGACGGCAGGCTTTTCCCGCCAGGTGAGTGACGTTGTTGACCGCCCATCCCCAGGGAGCAGAGTGTGTGGTCTGGCAAGGTTCGGGAACACCAAGATTAGCTTCAATCCTACATGGCTCAATAATTCTTTAATATTCGCTTTACCAAGATACACTGTATGTTCACCATTTCATTACTGTCCTCACTTGGAATCTTGCGTACTTTATAAAGTTACAACAAAAATCTATTTAGGTGGTCGCCCAAGATTTATGTAAATTACTCTTATATTATTACATATATAATAAAAATGCACCTTGTAACGTGGCGACAGCGCGTCATGTTACACAGTTCACTCAAATTTATTCATCTGAAACTACAAAATCTCTAAGCAAGCCAGCAGACACTAAAAAACTAATCTTCACCAAAGAATGCAGATTCGAGTATAATTAAAGTTGGAAACATTTAGTAGAAGCCCCGTAATTAATTATTACACCATCGACATGGTCCAACTGAGCAGCGGTTCACCATACACAGTTTATATGAAATCATTTCACTCAGAACAACGTTCATAGTCCACAAAATGCCTCAGCAATGTCCACACAGTGTTTTATACCTCGGAACATCGGTTAAGCGGCACACACACGCACGCAGTCCCGGCAAGTTAGCTCCCGCTGGCCGTTACTTACTCGACCGTCGACAAGCCTGTTCCAAAGCACGTTAAAAGACGTTATATATACCTCTCAGATCACAATCTACACTAAAAATATATCCGTAATTTCCATGGTTATGTTACAAGCTCTAGGTAAGATGAAGGGTGGAAAGGCACCAGGCATCGATGAAGGAAGTGTGGAAATGATAAGGGCTTCAGGAGTAGTAGGAAAGCAGTGGCTATACCGTGTGATGAGAAAGGTATGGCATCACGGCGCAACTCCTGAAGACTGCAAAAAAGGAATAACTGTACCTATATTCAATAAAGGAATCAGGAAGGAGTTTAAAAATTATAGAGGGATTACGCTGATGTGCCACTGTACTAGAATATCATTGAAAAAAAAAAAAGAAGGGATACGTGACAGGGTGAAAAAAGAGCTAACGGAAGAGCAGTACGGCTTCAGATCAGGGAGATCGACGGTAGACCTGATATTTGCTATGAGACAGCTGCAGGAAAAACACTATGATTATAGAAAGGATCTACTGTTGGTATTTCTCGATATTGAGAAACCATATTGTAGCGGAATGAAGGAAATTGAGGCATTCCGTACATTTTTATATTAGCAATATAAACAGAATAATCCTGGTAAAGGCACGCCAATATGTGCATCCGGAATTCGCTGGACCTTCCAAACAGCATTCGCCGGGAAGGCGTGTCACCCAGCCTTCCCTTGTATTGGAATAACGGGTTCAGTCAGGCAGAAGACTGCCCGTTTAGGGAATTTCTCCCGTCCCAGGTGAACACACTATCGATGACCTGTACGCCAACCGACGTTGTGAAGACAATGTCCTGGACTTTGCCGACTAATTCCGAGGTCGCGTGCTCCTCCCGAAGTTGATTTCACCAATCGCTTTTAGCTACAGAAGGTGGAACCTGTAGTGGGAACCAATCAACAGCGGATAATTCTCCCCGCACTTTTAATTCTTGTCAATTTACCCACATGTTAAAAACGTCCTGCCTAGGGGTGTGGCTACCACGGACGCCGCGGAATGATGGATGCAGTAGAACTGTGGAGGGACTTTAAGTCAAGCCTTCAGAGTGGAAGGTTGTGCCTCGAATCCGACCCCGAAGTTGGAGCTGCGGACTTCGTGCCAAAACCTTCAAGTTAGGAGTGTGTTCTGACTTGCATCGAATCCTCCAAGGGTTCGAAAAGACGGACTGCGGCAGTGAGGTCGCTTTACAGCCAGGCTGTATGTTGTCTGCCCTTTCCGCTGTAGCTAATACACTATAGCAGTTTCGCCGTCGAGGGACGCCTCTCGCCTTGATGGTAATTACTCACCGAACAGTGTGATACTTGCCTACAGTCATTGAGTACAGCCCTATAATGACCCTTCAAAGGAAATCTTGTGTTTGAGAGTTCTCGCCTGCTACATTTAATGGGCAAGGTCTTTTAAAGCCATGAAATAAATTTAATTTGTATTTCGGCAGGATAAACAGGCTTAGTGAGCTTAAAAATCACCACGTTTGTCGGATAATTTCAAATTATCCTGGTACCCGACATCTTGCAATTAAACATAATTCATATTAATATTGCTTTTATTTTCTTTAGATTGGTTCCCGATTGTTTTAAAGGGAATCTTTCATTAAAGCCAAATGTGGAGCGTCTGTTATCCTAATGACGATTTAATGATGTTGCATTTGGTTTGCAATCTTGAGTTTAATTAGTAGGGCTTTATTATGCTGTTTATTTGCAAACTTTTGCAACTGTAAGGCGAGGCTTTGCTTGATTCCCTTTTATGATTGAATGTATTAATAATAAAGGTAAATGAGCCTCAGTCTGTACGCCTATACGAGAACAAAATAAATAATCAGCATAGGGTTTTATTTAACTATAAAAAAAGGAGTTAGAAAGTTTTCACCCTTTCCTACCACCCAGCTAAGCACCTACTACAAATGATTGTGTACACAGGAGTAAGGTATGGAAGGCCTTGGAGAACAAAGGAGTTTCCAAAGAAACCATCAGGGGAGTGACATAACTGTACCAAGGAAGTGTGAGCTATATGAAAGTAGGGGAAGGAAGAACAGATTGGCTGAAACAAAGGCATGAACTAAAACAAGGAAGTGTCCTCTCACAACTACTCTTTATTGTAATCATGGATGATATAATGCAGAAGGTGGCAGAGAGGATCGGAGAAGAAAACATGAAGGTGATGGCTTTTGCGGACGATCTGGGGAGGTGGTGAGCAGGAAGTACAGCGTCAGTTGGATTTATGGACAGACAGTGTGGAGGAATATGGCCTGAGATTTAATGTAAAGAAATGTGAGCACATGTAACAACCAGAAAGAAGAATAGGATAACCTGGGAAATTGTGATGGCAGGTGAACAACTACAGAAGGTAAGCAGGTTCAAATACTTGGGGAGTGTATTAGAGGAATGTGGAGGAAATGATTGCAAAATAAGTAATAGAGGAAGACAGGCAATTAGAAGCCTGGTATGGAATAAAGATGTGTCAAAGAGAAGCAAGAGCGTTATTTATCACACATACTATGTGCCTATCTTAACATATGCTGCTGAAACATGGACAATGAGGAAGCGGGACATCAGCAGGGTACACGCAAGTGAAATTAAGTTCTTAAGAGTTAGAATGGGAGTTACTAAAATGGACAGGATAAGGAATGATGTGATTAGGTGCACCATAAAAGAGGAACCCCTACAGGAAAGGGTAGAGAGGATCAGACTGAGATAGTATGGACATGTATAGAGAATGAAGGTTCAGAGAATCCCAAGAAAAATCCACGAAATTAAGATGCATGGTAAACGACCCAGAGGAAGAGCAAGAGATGGATTGCTGAAAGGGGTGGAAAGGGGTGTGTACGGAAGAGAGGAGAGGAGTGGACTGGAACAAGGTGGTGACAGAGAGGTGGTGAGAGGCTTGGAGAGGCTTGTGCATGAAGCAGACCCGGCCAGTGGCTGGAAACTATTGAGGATGATGAAATATGTGTAGTAGTTATTAGTACCAGAGTCAATGTTCTTTGTCAGTAGTTTTGTAACTATAAATTCCAAAGTCAAAGCAACGAAGATAGATAAGAATACAAACCTAATCTGAATTTAGCCAAGTTTCCATAAGCAGCTGATTGGGTGAAAGCCACCCAGAGTAAGAGTTTACGTGTAAGAGAAAGCATTCTGCTAGATGACATGGCCGGGCTTGGATAATATTACCACAAGAAGGCAACAACCTAGCTAAACCGAAACAGAGACAAGCTGCATCAACTTTAAATTGGCAGGCTGAAAACATTACGTGAGGTTTAAAAATAATATCATCACACAACAGAGATCAGAAGCGTCGTAGTGCAATACTCAACAGAACATAACAGCTACCTGGTAATAATAAATAAAAGGTATCTGGAAACATTTGGTGTTCTTTGTATTTATGCTACGAATTGTAGTGATATAATTGTTTGTGTACTATGCTAAAGAAAACAGAGCTTATAGAAAAATCATAGATAACCAATTTAATATCATAATGCGCATTGTAGCAGACACAAATCCCATTCCTAACTACTGACTGCCTACTGTGAGTCACATTGCTCATCCACAATGCCGGGCAAGAAACCGCTTGTTATTAGAAACAAAAAGTCACAGTGAACGTGCAAGCGCCAATTGATTCCGATATTGTCGATCTATTGCAAACTTTAAGCTTCGCTCTAGAGAAACAAAGAGCAAAAAGATAACGTTAGCATATTAAATATTGAGAGGAGACAATGGGTAGAAAACAGCTTCAACGAATGGAGATATGTTCTATCTTCAGCCTACACCGAAAACTGTAGAGCAGCCATAGTGGAAGATGAGCTGATTCACCGTTTCTTCGTAACCCCTAAGCCAGCCAAGTACTCAAAGTCAGATACCTGTTTGTACATTTAACATAGTTTTGTGTATACAAGAATATCTTTCATAATACTACTACATATATTTTTGCAACTGTTCATACACAAACGGATGGTGTTAGGATATTTTAAATTCTACGTTCTGTTACTTTATTCAAGATACTGCCAACTCGAAGCTAAGGATTCCAAATGAATATTGATGCCCGCATCCGCACAAACCACTGTTTAAAAGACGAAGATTAAATCCCACTTCGTTTGAAGCATAAAGCAGACAATCGCTTTATTTTCGTCTTCCGCAGCGGGCGGTTACGTGGACGTTTTATTCAAGTTGGAAATTACAAACAGAGCTTTATGACGGCCGTAATAAGGAGCGAGCCGTAAAGCTGGCGTCACGTTCTGCGGACTGCATTACTAAGCAAACAAACGCTTCGCAGCCGAAGCCAGCCGACACCAACGTTTTGTCTCGCCTCGCTTTTGTCGCGGCTCTTAGTTTCTGTTGTAGTGAAAAATTCCATAGGCAAACCCTGCAGCAAAATACTAATGCTTAATTTGTTTAACGCGACCTCAATATACGTAATATATACAGAGTGATAGGCTTTATGAAAAGAATAATTATTATAGTTAAAGGTTAGTAATCATCTACCTGCATATTACACTTTTTCCTCTGGTATGTACTTAAACTATTTCTTTCATCTTCCGCGCAACATATTCCTGTATCATTTCCATATATTCTTAACCACATAAAAGGTGCTCATTTCCTTCTTATGGCAAACCACGAGCTTCTATATTTATCTTTGTAAATTTTAAGATTAAAGTTCTTTGGCAGAGTATATTATATTTAATTTCAAAACAGTAAACAGGCTTGACAATACTTATAATGTTCTGTACATTAAGAATGGGTGTTGCAGAAGAACTAAAGCTGCCTGTACGGCTGATCGTAAATTCGGTTCTCAACAGATGAAATAAAACAGTTTTGTAATTTTTAAGAGCTATACGCGTCGGAAAGGGAGCCTTGAATATAAGGATTTTTAAACACTGAAACCATGTTGTGGAGTGTTTGTAGTAACAACATGAGAACAGACTTCTGAAGGTCTTTTGCATACTCTGTAGAATCCTACGAGATCATTTTTGAAATTTGAATTTCTCTCGTAAGTGGTTCCTTTTAGAAGTACAGAATGGAAATGTTCAAAATATTGAATTTTTTGTTTCAGAAACGGGTATTTAGAGTCTTATAATAATGACAATGGTAAACTACTTTCGAAAATTGTTGATAATCAACACAGAGTTTTTCTTTTCGTCTGACTACCACTTTTCAGCTACGCTTTGTTGAAGTAGTAAAAGCTTTATCTTATCCCATAAAAAATTTATTTATTTCATTGAGCAGAAAAGAAAGGTTTGCTACTCACACCAATTATTTTGCTGATGATTCTTTGTATTAACAACATTAAGCTCTATTTTCGCTATGACGTAAGATGAGTGATTAAGGATACTAGGAGCCTTCGGATTGATTCCGGCCGGAAACTTATTTAATTCACAATTAATAATCTCGCTCGTTTGAGCGACAGTTGCCGTTACCAGCATCATTCCGTTTTCGGGTTTCAACCAGTTACTTTGTTTTGATCTTTTCATTTCCATATACCAAATACCATATACTCTCAAATCGATTCCTTGATGTACTACATCACTCCTCTTCCCCATATTACTTCTCTAAATATACACTCTAATAATAAATTAACAAATCCATTTCCAAAACTAGTTCTTTTCGTTCTTTATTGGTCCACTCATTATTAAACATTTTTCTTAAACAGCTTACTTGAAATACTTGTTCTCCATTGCTCCTGAATCCACAGACTTTATGAAAATTAACTTATATGCCTAAAGTAATTATAGAAAATCGATTTTCGGAAACGATAATCAGATTGTTGTAATTTCACTTGACAAATAATAAAATTTTCTTATTTACAGATAGTTTACAATTCCGATGGTTACTTTACTGTTCCGTAATTAGGTCAAAACTGAAAGTTGTACTACAGATGATTTATTTTTAAAATGCATTATGTGTTCACTCAGCCTTCTTCCGATTTTATAAAAATAATCAAAACAGATGCACCGAAAATAACGACTTGCTAGTAAGCTTTGACGTAACGTTGCGTGCAGTTGGCGTAATTAGGGAACGTCTAGAAAGAATGGGCGTCGCTTGCTGAATTTTGCCTAAGTACAACCTTCTTCCATTAAACAAGATCAACTTTTACCAACAGAATGAGAGAGAAGCAATGGGCTGCCCATTGTCTCCCATTTTTTTTTTTTTAAACTGCTTTACGTCTCTCAACAGCGAAGTCTTTAGAGACGGGAAAGGATGGGGGGCAAGGATGGGTGCAAGGAATGGGAAGGAATTCGGCCGTGGCCTTTTGAAGGAAGCATCCCGGCATTTGCCTAAAGTGATTTGGGAAACCATGGAAAACCCAAATCTGGATGCCCTGTCGGGGATTCGAACCACCGTCCTCCCGAATGCGAGGCGCGAACGCTAAACGTTACACCGCCACGCTCGGTGATAACAATTCTAACCTGAAATATTCCTTGTGGTTAAAATACATTGACGATACGTTTGTCAGCTGGCCTCCTGGAAAGAATCCCCTCCAGTTTTTTTCCGGTATTTGAATAGCGCTCATGAAAAAATCAAGTTCACAATGGAAGTTGAAGACGACAAGCAGATTCCTTTTATAGATGTAATTGTGAAAAGGAAGCAGTCCCTGGACCACGGGGCATATCGGAAGCCCACGCACACAAAACGCTATCTGCACGCTGACTCCCATAGCCACCCGGCAGTAAAACGCGGTATTTTAAAAACTTTAACTGTCAGGGCCTCCGCGGTTAGTGACGAAGCAAGCATACATACCTGCTAAAAACATATTAAAGGAGACTCTTCTTGCCAACGGCTACCACCCCGTTATCAGCAGATCCATTGCAGCACTTGACGCTCAAATATCACCTTCTATCCCAGCACCGACTGAAGAAACCAGCAGACGCACTGATGGGCCAAAGGCGATGTTGCCGTACGTACAGGGGATTACAGGATTGTTATTTCAGAACGATCTCTCCTTAATGTAATAGCGGAAACGTACTCAGACATAAAGAGTTAAGCTAAGCGTGGTCCATAACCCGAAGATTGGATGGATCCTCAAGAAGGAGGCACACTAAGCCTGGTTTCAGAGGTAGGACGGTTAGTTCCTTTCCTCGTCTTCTAACCTAGCCCAGACCCAGTAATGCTATGGGTAAAGGGAAACTACAGAATTTAACAAGGAATCTGTACCACGGAAAGCAAAAAGTATATTCGTTCATTCTCCGGCTTAGTGTCGTGCAGTTTGCGCCATCCAACTGCAGCCATAGCAAACAAACCGATGCGATGTACAATAGAGCGCTACTCGGCACTCGCATCACGGAGGGGAAACAAAAGCGACGGCACGTGACTGCGATCAGCCAACAAACAGCAGCCGGCCAGCACGTCGCCCGCTGCCTGTCCCAAGGGGAGACCATCCAGCACCCGACACCGCAGTACTAATTATAGTAATTACATTTGCCTGTACATTTTTATGATCTTCAGAGCATAGTATTTATTACTCTGGTAAGTATCACTGGGCAAGATGTTCATTTTACCTATTGAACTTTCGACCTAGTCCTACCCTGCGGTTGGAGCAAATCTTGTGGCAAGTCGCCAATGCAGCGCGGCTGCAATTTAGAGCTGGTGAACGACCTTGAAGAGGAGTCAGTGAGGCGAAGGGAGTGAACGCTCCACTCCTCCGCAATAAGCTTTTCACACCGTTGATCATTTCATATACTACCTACATTAGAGATATCGCAAATAAACGCTTTAAATCCAGCTTCATTTCGAAACTGCTAACTTGATTACTAGATTAAGCTTCCGTTCGGATAAGAAGCGAATCCTATTGCGATCTCAAAAATTTCTATAAGTACTAGAGGAAACATTGAGTGTCAATTCGTTTATTACCAGTATCTGCTGAAATAATGTTCCGGATAATGCCCTCATGTCACATCAGTTACTCATAATACTCAAAAGATGCAACACGCACGGTTTTTTATTTCTCTGGTCGTGTATAATTTTGGCTTTTCTATATTGTCTCTTTCTTCTTATTAAGAGTAGCTTGTTGGATTTCCACTGCAAAAATCTTAATGTTGTTATTTTTTTGGAACTGCAATTTGCAGATGACGGTCGGAAGCTATTTATTACTGTATGTGTTCTTCCTAGATATTTTTGTATTGTTTTCGTTTTCTCTTGTCAAAATTTTTCAGGCACCATATATCTTTATTTACGATTTAATAACTGACAACATTGAAAAATTAAGTTCTATAACTGTTCCTCAAGCAACCGTTAACCTATTTTCTTTGTCTCATTTGAAGTCGGCGGTACTTCCATACGCACTGAAAGTTGCAAAAACAAGCTGATATTCCTGATGGTGCTTCAACTTATTTCAAACCTTGTTTAAACTTTCAAACTGAGTTTCAGATCTGTAAATTTTACAGTGATACCTCAGAATCGCGGATCTATGTCTCGTCCCTTGCAATTTTAGACCTGACAAGCGTGGGCAGAAAGTACCATTGTATTCCGTATTCGAAACAAAATATTCCACCCTCAGGAAGTTAGAGTTATGGTAGATGTTTTATTCACTGATAAAATTGGTATGATGGTGGGCCCCCTTGCGCCCCTGGATCCGCCACTGTGGATGAGCTTGAAGAATCAAAAAAAATTCAAAATTTCGGCAAAGCCGGTGATAGCAGACATAAGAGCTTGGAATTTCCACCAATGATTATTCAGCTATAGAGCCGCCATTTCTTTCTTGTTGCACCCGTGTCAAAAAATAATTACAATTGGTAATTACAGATGCAACATTCGTACTGGTTTCCAATGTAAAGTTACAGAGAATACTGCACATTTCAATTTTTCGAAGCTCATGACCGCAATAATCACTTCTCATATTACACGAAACATAACGTCTCATACAGCTAACTCCGACATTCAGGTTGAGTTCCGAAACACTAAACATTATATCTAAACACAACGTCTGTTTTCCCAAACAACAACACGTGTAGTACGTCCATAATGACTATCTAAAACGTATTCCGACGATAACTTCTTCCACTGCGATGACTTCAGTCCGAATCAGAAGAAGAACCAGTCAGTAAAAACGTGTCATGCTGAAAGTATCACTGGTTCAAAAAGTTTTGAAACAGACAGAATCCTATTTGCGATAGAATAATTACATAGTAGTGGAAAAATGGCAATAATATCTTAGTAGAAAGACAAGGCCGATTCAAGGAAGAAACCGGGAAAACCCATGACGTCACGAAGTGGTGGGAGGGACCTCCCTCCCCTCCCCTCCAATGGCGGCTTGGCGGGCTTTTGAATCAGCCAATGGCGGCCAAGGTCATATGACGTCACAAGATGGCGGACCGTTAGTTCTTTGGCCGTCCGCTAGGGAGCAACATCTCTCAAGGGCTTAATTTCTTTGGGCGCAGACATTCCACTTCCCCAGCTAGCGGGGAAATTCCGCCGCCCGGGGCGTGTTTACACAGGTGCGCTCTCGTTGCGACAGGTGTCAACTTGCTCATCCAAGGCATCGGGCGTTTTGGCCTTGCATAACCTAGTATCCCGGTTTCCGATAGATGGCGGGGCATGGCTCGATACGCGGTTGTGGAAATATTTCCAGGCATAGGTGCATAGTATCCCGTTTCCCGATAGATGGCGCGGCATGCTTCATTTCTCAACGCGATAGGTATTTAACAAGCTTTTAAGAGAAATATTTCGATGTTTGCGTGAGCGGCTATTGTTTGCTCGGGAGTCCGACAGGCAGTGCAGGTTACGAAATGGCTCCATTACAGAGCGATACAGCTTGGCTGGTGTGTGTTTGCCATCCACCATTATGAAAGCATAGCTGGCTGCCTGGCTGGCGGACAAAGAAAGTAGGGCGTCCAACACAGCGTTCGTATGATTGCAGAATTTTGTACAGAGTCTCAGGCTTGCAGCGAATTTCGTATGCATTTGTTCAGGTGTCCTGCTATCGATAAGGAATTCAGGTTGCGCCATATGCTCATTGCACTGCAAAACCGCCCCAGCAGGATTCATAGAAATATTTCAGCATTCACTTCGGTTCAAGAAGAAATTATTACGAAATGAGAATAATTATTATGTGTCAGTTTTCGTAGTACACTTCTAAGAAACATTTTTAATGGTAGCCCAATCACTCGTGGTTTCAAAACGAAAATCGAAAATTTTGTTTTCATTCTGGGTGAACAGAAAAACTGCTTGAGTCTTTGTATTTAATTAAAAAATAGACCATGTGAAAGCGTAACTTTTACGTTTAAAACGTGATAATGAACCATGGAATGTCCTGGCATAGCTCAAATTTACATCTATACAATGCAGTTCTGATATTCGAAATTGGCAGAGGGTGCTTTGCACAAAAAATAACTCTGTGTGAATAACAAGAGGAAATAAGCGTCAGTACGGTGGGATTCCAATATAATTAATCGTTAATGATAACTCGCGAATTTCTGTCACACCCCCATTATTTTAATATATTAAATTATGTGCAATGAAACAAAGCGAGAATCCAACTAATGTTTTAAACTCAAAGAAGTGATTTCCTCATGGATGTGTCTGCAACCTGGATGAACTTTGTGTGTGATTTCTATCCTATTGCTATGGCATTAACTTCCCTGCCCATTTTATCTGAAAAATTCCCACTAAATTAGATTCACATGAATATCATTGCCTAATGCAAAGTTGCAGATGTGAAATCCAGTTTCTTTCCCTACAGACATTTCTGAAGTGATTACATGTTAATCTCTCCACTGATGTCAAACCAATCAGCCTGTAATTTTTTCAAGCCTATTTCTCAAACCTACCATACGTTATTCCTTTCAAAATTCGTAGCCTCAAAACCCATCAATGGGTGAAATCCTGTCATTGAAATCGATAGATATTCACCGACGAAGGTAGGAAAAACCATAAATTCCGTTCATCGATGCAGGCAGACATTAAAAATTAATTCACCGATGAAGAGACGGGAAACAAACTCACTTTTTCACATCATGTTGGATTCGTTATGAACAATATAATATAGCTCACGAGTGTCACCTACATTCCATGTATTTTAAAGGATGTATTAAATTATGTGTAATGAAACACAGACACTTTTGAACTCAAAGAGGCATTGAAGGGGTTTAGTGATGTATGTAAGTATAACCTCGATGAATCTAAAGCAAAGCTGCCGATTTGAAAACCAGTTTCTTTCCCTACAGACATTTCTGAAGTAATTACATGATGTCAGACCAATCAGGCTGTAATTTTTTCAAGCCTATTTCTCAACCCTGTCTTTGAACAAGAGGCCACTTGAAAATATTTGTGACAAAGCCTTTCCCACACCAAGACTAGAAAAATCAAAGTTTCCAGTTTGACCATGGCAAAACTCAAGGAATGGAAGCATCAGTACGATACCTTATTTCTCTAACTTATCTCTGCTGCCATTGGTATAAAATATCTCATCGCACTCGTAATTGTTGCCATCCAGGTCAAACCTTTGTCGTCTGTCTATCCAGACCAATCTATGTATCAATTCTGTTATGCTTTCGTAAGCAATCACAAATTGAGTGTCCTTAGCTGCACTTTGTCTAAAATTCCAATCAATCCCTTGTGACACATCAGTGATTGACACCTTTAACTGTATTTTACAGCACAGCACTTATGTTCCAGGAACGAAATACCGTCTGTTAATCTTACTAATTTTACCCCTGTCGAATCGAAGTACGCCAGTCCTATGTGCTAAAAATCGAGTCACGCTAAGCACAGAACATGCCTGAGACCATCGCCTGTGACCAAGGTGGAGATATAGAAAATTTACCCACTCCCTTATAGAAGAAATCCAGTGCCAGCTTCTACTGATATTCTATCCCTAATTCTTTCACCAAGATCCACCCCTAGCCTCATCTCCAACGTACCCACAGCACTTCCTCAAACCACCTTCTGTTTTCCAATGATTCCCAATCCAACCCCTGATCAGTTACAGACAGGGTTACCTTCTGTTCGTGTGTAAAAGTAAACCAAAAATTCAAAATTCGCAAAGTCTTCTCTTAATCAGTAGCCAGGTACCAAAATGATCACTTAAGGTGGTTCTACTGCAGTTTTCCAGGAAAATTCTCCCTTATTCCAGGAAATTATTTTTCAATATATCAGGACCCAGGGAGTTCTCCATTCGGTTTAAAATGTTCCCATCTAACGCCAACCTTCGGATTCAGGGCCAAGTGTGACATTTGTTTGTAATTGCATGCTTTGTTCAAGTAACCACGATAGAGTTATCATAATGCTCTTAGCTAACTGATAGTTTCTTGGTCATCAAATAGACATCATAACCCACATTTTCATAGAAGATCCCCACACATCGACAAGTATCCAAAACGTTACCATAGGTGCAGACACTAGTTCTATTACGCCTAAGATAGTGCTCACACTTGAACTGTAGTAAATTGTTAGGTCAAAGTGGGTGTTTAGATATTTTATCCACTCAGGCCTCATCACCTAAAGTCTAGTGCGAGATTGTGGTCATGGTCAACTTAGGCTCCATACACCACTCAGAATTATTCCACCAATATCCATTCTAACAGCATTATACGCCACCTACAGCCCCTCAACACTCTTCCTATCTTCCAATGACATCCATACTACACCACACAAGCAATGGTCTGACTGTGGGTTTGTACCCAAGTCCTTCGCTTCTCTGGTACATCACCCCTCTCTGTTAAATGATTTTGATGTAGTGAGAATCAAAAATCACATGCCAACACAAACGGCAGTAAACTGTAAAGAGCACATCGAAATGGGAGATTGCCTAAGTCCTGAAACAATGGTTAGAAGCACACGTTGATGGTGAGCATAATTCTATAACCATATATTTTAGACTCAAATCCACAGAGGAATGACACACGCACACACTTGTACATGCATACAGCGAGGTCGACAGAACTAACAGCAAGCATCACGGAAACGATGAAGTGGGGGCAGAATTGTCGTTACAACTGATTAACTGGACAGAACTATCGTTACAAAAATCATCAGAGTTAAAGTCAGGTATCGCCATACTTACGCTTACATGCACAAAGAGAGACGCAGATACACATGTCCAAGACTACAGAGATTTCAGTACAACTACCGGTACCAATCATGGAAACAAAAAAAAGTGGTGTAGTACTCTCTTGTCTCATGACTGGCTGAAAAACAGAAGTCTCCTTACATATCATCGGCCTGGCGAGATAGAAGGTGTGAAAAAGATGGCATGTTTTTCACCATAAACCTAAGTGTTTATACCATAAATAGTGTTCATCACGCCACAGTTGATTATATTTACCATCAACACGTCTCTCCCACACCGCAACCCTTTCTACCATTCAGTAAAAAAGTGACGCAGGTACCATGAGTTGCAATAGACACTTGACTATCAGATCTCACCCACAAATCCATACATCTCAATACACTAGCACAAACAAACATAAGTGGATGGACAGCAAAATCATTCGTCCAGACAGACGTGTTTATAGAAGGTATCACCATATTTACGCATACAGACACAGAAAGAGACGCACAAACACTCACATTTCCATGCCTTCAGCGAGCTAGACACAACAACCAGCCCAATCATGACGACGAAAAAGTGGGGTAGAACCCCCATGGCTCATAACTCACCAAAAAAATCATCAGTAACATATGTTCCAGGCACCATACTCTTCACATCAACATCATCTCATTTATTTCACACTACAGACCTCACTACCATCCAGTATCATGTGTGCTAGGTACAAAACTGTTCACATCAGCACCAACACGTCTATCCCACACCTAAGCTTTTTCTGCCATTCAGTAACATGTGCCCCCATGTACCACGAGTAGCAGTAGACACTTGGTCATCAGACAGATATCATAACTCCCATATTCATACTAGGTCTCACCCACAAATCCATATGTCACCTCATACAAGCATAAGTGCAGGAACAGCACATCATACATCCAGACAAACGAGATAAAGGAAGGTATCTCCACATTTACGCAAAAAAACACACAGAGATAGAGACGCATACACACGTACATTTCCATGCCTATAGCGATCTCGACTCAACAACTAGCCCAATCATGGCAACGAAAAAGTGGAACAGAAACACCCATGACTGGCCAAAAAATCATAGAAAGAAGACACATAAACACATACATACACACTCACATGTCAATGCATTCACACCAGTTCCATTCATCACCACACATATGAACATAACTGGAGGAAAGAGACTGAACATGCTAGGTCCAACTAAAGAGTTACAGGATGTGTGAAGTTTGAAATCACAGCCACGTCTGGCCCACACTGCAAACCCTTTCTGTCATTTAGTTACATGTGACCCAGGTACCATGAGTTACAATGGACACTTGTCTATCAGACGGATATCATAACCTCCCATATTCATACTAGGTCTCACCCACAAACCCATACGTCTCCACACAAGCACAAACATATGGGAGGAACAGCAATTCATACGTCCAGATAAATGAGTTTAAGGAAGGTATCACCATACTTACGCATACAGACACAGAGAAAGACGCACACAGTCACATATATCCATGCCTACAGTGAGCTCAACACAACAACCAGCCCAATCATGGCAAAGAAAAAGTGGGGAGAGAACCCCCATGGCTCAAGACTGACAAAAAAAAATCATCATTAACATGTGTTCCAAGTAACAAACTCCTCACATCAAAATCATATCATTTAACTCACACTACAGACCTCTCTGCCATTCAGTATCGTTGGTAATATGTACAGAGCTTTTCACATGATCAGCACCTACCTCTATCCCACGCCACAAGCCTTTTCTGCTATTCAGTAAAATTTGCCCCACGTAACACGAGTATCAGTAGGCACATGGTCATCAGACAAATATCATAACTCCCATACTCATACTAGGTCTCACACACTATCCATACGTCACCACACACAAGCACACACAAGCCATAAGACAGACGTTAGAGTGTGTGCAAAGGATGACAAGTTTCTAAGCGGCTTTCCACCCACCTCTGTCATAGATACTTAACCTGTCGTGGTAACTATAACAGCTATAGGAGATCTACAGTTTAATGTGAAATCCGAACCACCGAAACTTTCTACCGCAGTGTATCTTAGCTTGTGTTCCGTGGATCATCACATGTCATCCGCGAAGATGTTCAGTTGGTCCAAAGACAGAATGTCACACATTCAACATTTTAAAAACCACGAATATTTCAATGACAAAGCATAAATCTGGCATTTTCAGGATGAGGATAGGACACTATTAATTCCTAGTTGGCATCAAAAATAGCGCTGATTAAGTAGATGACGAGGTTTCCGAGAGGGACCGCGGGTAAGGTTGGTGAAGTAAACAAAAATAAAAAATGGAAGGACTAATGTCTTTAATTTTATTTTGTGTGCATGTATATTGGTGGTTTAGTATAGAATCCAATCTATAGCAACATAATTATTCATTTGGTTACTAGATACTAAGAGTCTGGAAGAGAACTATTAAAAATAAATTACATAATGGCCAGTTTCGTAACCGTTATTCCGTAGGGAATGAAACATGTTTTTTAGATTTATTATGTTATGATGGTACAACAAAATATGTCTCAGATGGTAATAACATATTCATAGGCAAACATTAGGCCAGTATAATTTAGTGGTTCCCAGCATAATTTAGACAATTTACTGCTCCTCGTGTTGAAAAAGTTTGAGAACCGCTGTTCTCGCGAACTCACATATAAAAACCAAGCTTCGACAGATGTGAACGAAAGGTGACGTTGAGAATGGGGATGTTTCGATGCTTGGTCAGATGCCTTTAACCATCAAGTCAAGTGCGAGATAGTAGCTACATTTGTGCGAATGGCTACAATAAGCTCTTGGTCACCTGATGGAATGAGAGTGAAAATTTACCAGCTCGTTGCGACAAGAGTTTATTACAAATTCGACATTCTGATTAAGCATCGTGAATTTCCAGATGATTCTGCCGGAACTTTTTAACATCATCTTTCAACAACATAGAAACATGGGACGATTTCACAAAATGGAATTAAACCTACACACGCGCCAAACGAACTTTGCGGCGTCCGAGCAACAAGCACAAGGCAACGTCACCCATCATTCCATCGCTCTTAATTTAAATGCAAGATTAAATTTTCAATTCGTCGCCTTGTTAGCGATACCGCGGAATCCATTTTTTCTTATTCCAGACCGTAAGCAAAATAGAACCAGTGTTGTCTGCTAAGCGTCGATGTGTCGAATTTTGTATAAAATGGTAAAAAATAAGCTAAATTTCAAAGCTACAATTTTTCATAAATGATCAATGCTGCCATTCTAAAACGCTCTTATTAAATTTAGTTAGAAATATTTTGAAAAATACTCAACTTTTCACAAAATCAATGTTTACTGGTCATATCAAAATTATATAAAGTTTTGCATTAGAAAACCACCGATGAATTTTAAATCTGTTAATAAACACGAGCATTTCGCATTCAGCTGCTTCCACAGGTTATCTTCTATCACCTGATATGATCAAAAATTTTCGTAGCTAATAATGAATTAATTCATCATATATATTATTTCTATAAGGTATTTTTTTGTCACAAGCCTATATCTTCCTTCATACTTAACCGAAATCAATGAATGAGGTGTCATTTTAAAGCTTATGGTCTCCACTTTGGTTAAATCGTATTTTAAGCAAGAAAGTTTTCGGAATTCACCCTTAAAGGGCAAAATGTAAATTTTTCTAAAATGCTGTTTTCTGTGTTACGAGTCAGTTATCTCCGTGGATACCTATCTGAAACCGTTTCATGAAGTATCATTTTAAAGATTAAGATCTCCGCTTCGTGACGTCATATATTAAGCCAGAAAGTTTTCGGAATTCGACCCTTAAAGGGCAAAAGTATCATATTTTTGCAATGCGTTTTTGTGTCACGAGCGATTTATATCCCTTATATCTAACCGATATAGATAAATGAGGTATCATATTAAAGAATAAGGTCTCCGCCATGGTAACATTATATTTTAAGAAAGGAATTTTTCGTAATTCGACCTTATAGGGCAAAAATGTCACTTTTTTTAAAATGCGTTTTTTTGTATCTCGAGCCATTTATTTCCCTGGATATCTAACCAAAATCGATAAATGGGTAGGATTATGAGGAGTAATTTCTCAGCTTTGTGACATCATATTTTAAGAAAGAATATGTTTGAATTCAACCCTTAAAGGGAAAAGTATAAATTTTTCTATAACGCATTTTTGTGTCACGAGCGATTTATCTCCCTTAATATCTAACCGATATAGATAAATGAGGTATCATATTAAAGAATAAGGTCTCCGCCATGGTAACATTATATTTTAAGAAAGGAATTTTTTCGTAATTCGACCCTTATAGGGCAAAAATGTCACTTTTTTCTAAAATGCGTTTTTTTTGTATCTCGAGCCATTATTTCCCTGGATATCTAACCAAAATCGATAAATGAGGTAGGATTATGAGCAGTAATGTCTCAGCTTTGTCACATTGTATTTTAAGAAGAATATTTTTGGAATACAACCCTTAAAGGAAAAAAGTATAAATTTTTCTATTACCATTTTTGTGTCACGGGCGATTTATCTCCCTTGATACTAACCGATATAGATAAATGAGGTATCATGTTAATGAATAAGGTCTCCGCCGTGGTAACATTATATTTAACAAACGAATTTTTCGTAATTCGACCCTTAAAAGGCAAAAATGTTAATATTTCTAAAATACGTTTTTTGTATCTCGAGCCATTTATCTCCATGGATATCTAACCAAAATCGATAAATGAGTAGGAATATAAGGAGTATGTATCAGCTTTGTGAAATATATTTTAAGAAAGAATTTTGGAATTCACCGTAAAGGAAAAAAGTATAAATTTTTCTATAACCGATTTTTGTGTCAACGAGTATTATCTCCCTTGATATCTAGCCAATATATATAAATGAGGTATCATATTAAAGAATAAGGTCTCCGCCGTGGTAACATTATATTTTAAGAAAGGAATTTTTCGTAATTCGACCCATAAAAGGCAAAAAAGTCAATTTTTCTAAAATGCGTTTTTTGTGTCTCGAGCCACTTATCTCCCTTGATATCTATCCAAAATCGATAAATCAAGTACGATTGTGAGGAATAATGTCTCAGCTTTGCTGACATCATATTTTAAGAAAGAAGTGTTTGGAATTCAACTATTAAAGGGAAAAAGTATAAATTGTTCTACAACGTATTTTTGTGTCACGAGCCTTATATTTCCCTTGATATCTAATCGATATAGATAAATGACATATCGTATTAAAGACTAAGGTTTCCGCCGTGGTAACATTATATTCTAAGAAAGGAATTTTTCGTAATTCGACCCATAAAGCGCAAAAATGTCAATATTTCTAAAATACGTTTTTTGTGTTTCGAGCCATTTATCTCCCTGGATTTCTAACCAAAATCGATAAATGAAGTAGGAGTATGAAGAGTAATGACTGAACTTGGTGACATTATATTCAACCTCACTATTCATCGCATTTTATTCGCGAAATTTTCGCACGGGTCGTCTAGTAATTAATAATATTAAACTGAATGATATTACACTGTATATTTATAAGAAAGACTTGTTATGCAAGAAGTCCAATTCGCAGTCCCAGATAGTGCTCAACGCAGCCGAACAGATTCACCGTGCAACTACACCACGTCGTCCGCATCGTTCAGTACCTTGTGGTAATGGACCGTGGTGGACATGAATATATACGGTTAATATTTATAAATTAATTATTAACATTAATAAAGGGGATTGTGATTTTTGATTTTATGAAGGAGTGAAAATATAGGATCTAGCAAGAATCTCGACGTTATTTGGAATACAGGAAAACTGTCACAATATGACATTTATTTTGTTATCATTGGCGATTACAAGTCTGAGCGAATTTACCGTTAACATGAACACAAATTGGCAAAATCATAAAAGCAACGCTCAGAGGTACAATTAGCCGTCATGAGCAAGCAAACAATTGTGTATTCACTTTTAAATCCATCTCAGAATTAATATGCAAGACAGAATGATATTTGCAAACAATGTACAATACAAGTTATGATGACCTCTGGACTTTAGATTTCAATAAAGCAGGGCGCAACGAATGAACAATATGCCATTCGAAAATAACTAGTTCTGGCAAATTACGCCGCTAGCTCAGGGGGTTTTCAGTTACAAAGTTAGAACATGGATCTAACCTCTCAAAGACGCTTAAGGGTTCTGTTTTACGGAATGCACAATCAGATGGCTTGGTCGTAATAATTTACCATTTCAGTTTTCCGACACCAGGAGTCTGACTGCAGCAGTTAGCGAGGAAAGCCAACTTTCGGAGTCCACCACAGAATAGACTAGCATAGAATGAAGCTCGTCGCTCTTCTATCTGCGAGGAAACCTCTGGCTCCACCTCTTGCAATCTGGAAGATCACATTTAGCAGAAAATTCCCAGGATTTTAAGTTATACGCTATTTGCTCATTTGAATTGGATCTTCAGGTCAGCACCTAATGTCACGTGATATCCCCGATATCTTATTCGCTCCACGTGTATCACAGACGTCGGCAATATTCGGCTAAGTTCGGGGACGGCCCTGTACTCAGGCGACAGGCATTTCCCGCCAGGTGAGCGACCTTGTTGACCGCCCTCCCCCAGGGAGCAGGATGTGCTGTCCGGCAAAACCCTTTATCCTCGCCATCCTGTCGCCGTGGCTCGGGACGGCCACGATTAGCTTCAAGCCTACACAGCTCAATAATTCTTTAATACTTGTTGCAACAAGACACACTGAATGTTCACCATTGCATTACAGTCCTCACGTGGAATCTTGCGTACTTAAGGAAATTACTAAAAAAAACTATCTAGGTGGTCGCTTAAGATTTATGAAAACTAATCTAACATTATTATTTATATAATAAAAATGCGCCCTAGAATGTGGCTACAGCGTCACATTATAACCTTTCGGGCGTTTTTGAGAGTTTTTGATATTATTGTAGGGTAAAGTGGAATTGATACGTCTTTCTGCATTAAATTACTGGTTGAGCTGTTAATGCGTTCGTGCAGTACGCCCTATATAATGGCGAACCACGGCGTTTTTAACGCTTGGTAGTTGCTTCTGCAGACTTATAAAACGACGCGAAACTTTAGGGTCTAAGTTTCTGGCGGTGTTATTGACAGAATCATTGAACGTTCTTCTGGTTAGCTGCGCAATTCCCCTCGGAAATCAAACTGAGTGACTGTAAACACGCGATCGCCAAGTGCACTTGTCTCCATCACAGATAGTTATATGTTACAACGATCAATTTAAATTTTGCTGAAACAGCATGCTACCTAATTGACGATACCATTGCCACCATCGGTAGATGCCAAGAATTTTTCATACCACACTGCTATGGCACTCTTAAACATACGCTTCAAAAACAGGAGTCCTAAATTATCTAAACGGTTAAGAAGGCCAAAATGAAATTTTTTCATCGAAGGAGCTGCCGAAAAACGTTGCTGTTTGAGGTCTCTGAATGGTTTAAACAGCATCCGTTGAAACGCTGGAGTTAATGTTTAACAGAGATTGTGCATGTTTCTTTCCAAAAATAGAGCATTACTATTTCTGTGCATATGATAACCAGAGAGACTAAAATCACAAAAAAATAGATGATTGTAGATCACAAAACAGCGCTGAAGTAACTACCAACAATTGAGAAGCTTTTTCCTCGCGTTGTGTGTTATATTCGATGCTGAAATAAACTCGGTCAGATTCGGCAATAGCAAGTTTTGTTGCCAAAATCAAAGTGATTGTTGAAGAATATGTCCAAAACGATACTGTTAATAATTATGAAAATACTAGCTGGTCCCCAAGACTTCGTGTTTGTCTAGAATTTTAAAGGTTTTCACGAAACCTTAAATATGTCGACGGTAAAAGAAATAGTCTATGTTACTCCCTCCCATAACAGCAATCCGCCAGTTGTAGTCCCGTCAAAATCTATTCACACACTAAATACTGTATGTTACGTTAATAGCTGAAAATGTGTCGTATACTAGAACTTTTCACTTTATTCAATAACATTCTATAAAATTTTAGTATATTCAAGAACATTCTAGTAAATTCTAGAAGATTCCAAAGATTTTTTAGAACACTTCGGTTAAAATATGAAAACGCCATAGGTCGACCAATTTCAACCTCCAACTTTCCCACACCACCATAGCAACCGACACGCAGCCGCCATAGTGCACGATGGGAAACTCGAGGCTACTACCACACACAAACACCAATGGTCTGCGCCGAATTGTTGTGGCTACGAAGTGAAATATAGGGACACACATATTTCATCTCTGTCTACAAGTTGTTATTTCCCAACATATATTGAAGTTTTAGGGCAAGTTTAATTTATTTCGTGTTTACATTCGTCGCATGTATTATGTAGTCGCAAATACTTTCAGAAGCATTTATTATTCTACGAAAATGTGATGACGGAAGGTTTGCAGTGAGAACAAAAAGACAAATCTGAAATTTTTCTGAGATTCTTATTTTCGCGTATGAGGCTGAAACGAGTGCTGCAAGCAGTTATTTGCACACAAGAAGCGCCGAGTGGTGGCATAATTAATGAAGTCGGAGAACGACCGCGAATAACAAGACGGCGCGCACAGCAACTGTGGGCCGACAAGCGTTTCATCAGCCTGAGCGTCAATACCGCGGCTGCCACAATAATTAGAGGCGCCTCGCGCTGCACCAGAGAGAAACAACTCCTCCACAGGCGCAAGCTGACCAAAGACATCGCCTCGTAAATGGTAACCTTCTCTGTACCCAGGGACCGTGAGATGACCCGATATTGAAAGGAAATATAAACGCTAAAGTTTCAAGACCGAACTTATTATTTACAATTTCTGTGCTCAATACAAGAAGACACTAAATTGTTTTGTTGTATTATGGTTCTAATTTCCAAGAAGATCTTGCAGTGTTGCCAGCGCCATTACAATTAATGCAGTATTATCTGAAACTGATATTACGAGACAAAGAGACAAAAGAAAAACCTTGTGCTTGTAAACATTATATTTATTGCAATTGTTTCCTTGGAAAGAAAGATTACTTTGTTTACCAACTGCTGTTAAAAACATGAATAAACTATATGGAAAAAAGACGTAAACATTACAGAACATTAACTGTTTTATTGTCATAGTTAAAGCGTACCTGCCTACATACACCTATCAAGGTTGATTACTAGGTGGGCGGACGTTGATTTATGGGAGAACACACACGTCGTTTACAAGAACCGTAGGTTTTAGAGATTACCATTTGATGTCTTTGTCGGTGTCAGTGGAGGCGTTTCGTGTAAGGTGGTGATTGCTAAAGCAGTACCACTGTCAACGATAAAGGTACAGCACAACGAGCACAGATCCGCAACCCGCGCCCGGCGAACCAATGACGGTTTCTAGGTGGTTTTCCCTGATCACCTAGAAATACTCCGCGACGGTTCCCAAACCACGTCTCATAGACTAAACGTTCAACAAAAACATATACTCATCATTGAGAACACAGTTCACCAAACAGACGGTGACACGCCAAATCCTCCATTAGGATAGTGCTCACGGCAAAGGCGGATGACGCGGGCAATCAAAACTAGACCACCAGGCGGCTGAACATCAATAACGGTCGTCTTCTACATCTACATATATACTCTGCAATTCACAAAATCGTGGGTGGCACAGGGTGCTCAGCACCAAAACTAATCTCTTTGATGTGCATTCCAATCCCGAATGGTACGAGGGAAAGAATCAGTGCGGCACCATATTTCTCTAATCTTGTCTTTCCTGTCATTCTGGCTCAAAAAGGTTGGTGGACGAACTATTTCACTACACTCGTAAGTGAAAGTGGGAGTACGCATGTTTACCAGTAAGTTTATACGAAACGTGCGTCGTCTATCTACCAGAGACTCCCAGCCTAGTCTACTAATCAGTTCTGTAACGCTTTCATAAGGACTGTAGCAAGCGATCACGAATCGAGCGGTTCTTCTTTGTACTTTCTCTATACTCTCAATCAACCCCTTACGAAACGGATCCCAGATGGCACAACAGTAGTCCAAATGTGGACGCACAAGAGATTTGTAATCTCCTTTGTTTGTTCATTACAATTTTCCAAGATTCGACCTAGGAACCGCAGCCTAGAATTAGCTCTACCTACTAACGTATTAATATGTAAGTCCCATTTCATGTTCCTTTGTACTGTTACTCCCAAATATTTTACAGAATCGACCATATCAATAACTGAACTGTTTATGTCGTATTTCTGAATAATCGGATTCTTTTTGTTAGTTATGTACATTGTCTTGCACTTTTTACAATTTAGTGTAAATTGCCATTCATCGCACCATGCCGAAATAACAGATCGCGCTGAATTTCTAAGCTATCTTCCTTACTTCTCTATAAATAACCGCATCATCAGCAAACAATCTAAAAATGCTTTTCACTTTGTCTCCGAGATCGTTTATAAAAATTAAAAAAGAAGTGGTCCAATTACACTTCCTTGAGGTACACCCGATTTAACATCTAGATCAGAAGAACTTTCTCCTTCAACGGCGACTTACTGCGACCGACCAGTTAGAAAATCCTTTATCCATAAACAAAGCTGATCCGATATACCGTACGCTCGAAGCTTCGTTAAAAGGCGGGTATGTGGCACAGAGTCAAAGGTTTTCTGAAAATCTAAAAAAATTTCATCTACTTGTGGACCTGATTTATAACATTCATTACGTCATGGGTAAACAGGGCCAGCTGTGTTTCACATGAAATCCGTGTTAATTTGTTGTAAGCAAATTATTTTCATCTAGAAAATTCATAATGTTCAAGTATATAATATGCTCCATAACTCTACTACAAACAGATATTATCCTAGTTTCTAGGATCACTTCGATCACCTTTTTTGAAAATCGGAATTACTTGCGCGATTTTCCAATCGGAAGGTACTTTTCGCTCTTCTAAGGGTTTACTGAATATATCAGACAGAAATGGTCTGATTTCCGCCACGTACTCTGAAAATACTCTTACTGGAATTCCATCCAGGCCCGGTGCTTTCCCCCACTTCAGAAGCTCTAATTGCTTCATGATACCTACAGTATCTATTCGTAATGATTCCATCATCAACTCGACACGACGTGGGAAAACGGGAATGCTATCCTTATTTTCATTAGTAAAACAATTTTTGAATTCCGTGTTTAGTACGTTAGTACCTCGGAACCTTCAAAAATTAGTGCTGGAATATTGTTGGTGGTACAAATAACCTTTCGTACATACGACCAAAATTTCTTTGGGTTTTCTTTTAGACTCTTAGAGAGAGAGAAGAGTTGGAATGAAAATCGTTGAAGGCCTGAGGCATCACATTCGTAACACGTCGTCTTAACTCAGCTAAGGTTTCTAAATCGCTACAACACCCCTTCCTCCTAAAGCGTGTATGTATCCTCCTTTGTTATTTGAGTAATCTTTTGACATCGCGTGTGCATCACGGTGGATCATTCTCCCTCTTTATTGCCCGCTTCGGTATATGTATTTCCATACCTTCCCTGACTATATATACGAGGTAGGTTCTAAAACACTCCTTTGAGGCCTTACTGAATTTGTATCCAATCCGCCCTTTTTTTCCTTTTTCGCTTGGTCATTAATTTGATAGTCGCAATTACCGCTTTGTGATCGCTTATTCCTGTGGTCGTTGAAATGTCGGTGAATAATTCTGGGCTGTTGGTAACCAGCAAGTCTAAAATGTTTTCGCTACCGTCATGACACCGCGTAGGTTCATTAACTAGCTGCTCGAGATGATTATCTGAGAACAGATCGAGAATCACTTCAGAAGCTGCCTTATCCCTGCTACCAGTAATGCGAAATTAATTACACCAGTCGATATAAGGCAGGTTGAAGTCGCCTCCTAGAATCATAGCATGATCCTGAAAATGGCTAGCTATACTATCATATATATTATTTTTATAAGGTGTTTTTTTGTCACAAGCCATTATCTCCCTTTATACTTAACCGAAATCAATGAATGAGGTATCATTTTAAAGCTAATGGTCTCCACTTTGGTCACTTCATATTTTAAGAAAGGAATTTTTCGTAATTTGACCCTTAAAGGGCAAACATGTCAATATTTCTAAAATTCTGATTTTTGCGTTATGACTCAATTATCTCCCTGGATACCTATCTGAATGATTAAGATTTCCGCTTTGGTGTTATCATATATTAAGACACTAATTTTTCGGAATTCGACCCTTAAAGGGCATAAGTATTAATATTTCTGCAACTCGTTTTTGTGTCACAAGCCATTCATCTCCGTTCATATCTAACCTATATAGATAAATGAGGTATCAAATTTAAGATTAATGTCTCCGCCGTGGTCACATTATATTTTAAGAAAGGAATTTTTCGTAACTCGACCCTTAAAGGGCAAAAATGTCAATATTTCTAAAATGCGTTTTTTGTGTCTCGAGCCATTAATCTCCCTGCGTATCTAACCGAAATCGATAAACGTAGTAGGATTATGAAGAATAATGTCTCAGCTTTGGTGACATCATATATCAAGAAAGATTTTTTGGGGGGAATTCAACCCTTACAGGGGGAAAGTATCAAGGGTTTACAACGCATTTTTATGTCACGAGCCATTTATCTCCCTTCATATTAAAGGGGTACCTTCCCTACAGTGATATGATTTGCCTTAGAACCATAGTAAATCTTAATTATCACCTTTTTTTGTCATCAATTTAAAGGGTTGACTCTCATAGGTACTCTGAATTTAATATGCTGCAAGAATTTTGATCATTTTCCAGGACCACAAAGAGATATTTATTGATGATCGCTGGCAATTACATGCTTGGGCGAATTTAACGTCAAACATAATATACAAACATTGTATATGTGCCAAAGCAACGCCCAAAACTACAATTAGCCATTTATGCAAACAAACAAATGATGAACTTTACGTTAAATCCAACTTAAATAATCAATATAAAAATTACATGAACAAAAAATATTCAAGTTGCATCATAATAGCTAACCTCGTGACAACAGAATTCAATTCAGTTTGAGTTATGATGCTAATACGTCAGACGCCACAAATGCTTCTTAGATGCCATTTGAAAAGAAATTGAAAGACAGTATAAAGTTTTGAATGAACACAATTAGTTCCAGAAAAATATGTCTTTACACAAATAGGCCTTTATATGTTTGGGCCTGCTAGCTCAGAGGGTTTCACTTATCAATTTAGAGCATTGATGACTCAGGTCGCTTATGGATCCCTAACAGTTTCATAAAATGCACAAGCTATGGCTTCGATGGCTGAAACATTACCGATTAGGTGACTGCGACTGCGGGCGGCGTGGTTCGAAGATGAGCCCGCGGCAAGCGAGTCACTCCTCAGCATTCGGAGAATACGCTTGGCAGCGTCCGACTTCTCCAAGTAGTTAGCTGCTCAGATCAGCTCTCGGCTGAAGTCAGGAACAGCATGCAGGCTAGCGTCCAGACCAAAATTCCGTACCGGGGTCCAGAGCCGAAACCAGAACGAGAATGAGCTCTCGCCGTATCTTCCGCTCGCAGCTAAGCTCTCGCTCCGTCCTCCAGCATCTCGGGGACATGCGAAACACAAAATTTCCAGGGTTTAGATCTAAAACCACGGGATTGTCCCGGATGTCAAACCAGTAAGTCACTTGGCCCACGAGAGTACTGGTTTGCTCGACTTTTCCCGCGGTCGGTCGCGTGGGAGACCAGGCGGGAGAGCGGCAGAGTCCGGCGGGTACCTGGGTGGCGTCGAACAGCCTACCACCCCAAAGGAAAACACTTCGGCAAATCCGGTCTTTTGTCTGACGCCGTGGAGATTACCGACCGTTGTTTCCCACAAAGGACGGCTCGAAATAACACCGTTTCAATAATTTCTTACTTCCACAGTACCTGACATCCACTCATTTTAATTCATATTTGTTTTGCATATTGAGCTTTATCAAATTTATTCCAATATTAATAAAATTCGAACTTGGATTGTGACGGAGAATCGTCATATTACAATACCTAACCGATATAGATAAATGAGGTATCAAATTAAAGATTAAGGTCTCCGTCGTGGTCACATTAATTTTAAGAAAGGAATTTTTTCGTAATTCGGCCCTTAAGGGCAAAAATGTCAATTTTTCTAAAATGAATTTTTTGTGTCTCGAGCCATTTATCTCCCTGGATATTGATATAAATCATTAATTGAGGTAGTATTATGAAGAGTAATCTTTCAGCTTTGATGACATCATATATTAAGAAAGTTTTTTTTTTGGAATTCAGCCCTTGAAGGGAGAAAGTATCAAGGGTTCTACAATGCATTTTTTGTGTCACGAGCCATTTATCTCCCTCCATATCTAACCGATATAGATGAATGATGTACCGAATTAAAGATTAAGGTCTCCGCCGTGGTCACATTATATATTAAGACAGGAATTTTTTCGTAATTCGGTCCTTAAAGCGTAAAAATAACAATATTTATAAATTTTGTCTAGAGCAATTTATCTTCCTGGGTATCTAACCGAAATCGATAAATGAAGTAAGATAATGAAGAAGAATGTCTTAGCTTTGGTGACATTACACAGTGAGTTTCATTTATGACGCATCCGCGCGCATGGGATAAAACGCCCGGGGCAGCGCCGCCTCGCTTGTCCGGAAGTCACATGGCGCATCGCCCGTGCTCGGGAACGTCTCATGCGTTTTTGGTTAACTCTCTGCAGTGTTTGTGAAGAAATAATATTAATTTTAGTTCTTATGTTTTCCCTAAGTTCCACTTCCGTACGGGTAACCCCCGTGCTCTGACAATGCGTGGATCGCCCCTCGGACGATATCGGGCCCCTCGCAACACAGCAAATGCGCTGTTGCAACTCAGTTTTCAGTTAGATTTTGTAAGATCAAGTATACTTTGAAGTCAGGATGAAGTATACTTTGGAGCAATGAGTTTACCTTTAACATTGATTTGTGAAATACGAATCTGCAAGGAGGTGCAGGCTTATGTACGAGTATATTGAAAAATTTCCAGGAGCCAAAGTGCCACACAGATCAAAAATACAAAGATTGGTAAACAAATTGCGTGCTACAGGTTCCCTAATGGACATGCCTAAGAAACGTAAGCACTCCGTTCTTACTGAAAGAAAAGTCGAAGAAATCTTATCTCGTTTGGAAAATTCTCCTAGCAAATCCCTCAGACGACTCTCCCAAGAACTCGATGTTTCCAAAGCAAGTGCATTTAGGGCTACAAAAAATCTGAAAATGCGCCCTTATCGAACGACTGAAGTATCAATTGTTCAACAACGCATTTTTGTGTAACGACCCATTTATCTCCATTAATATCTAAAGATTAATGTCTCCGCTGTGGTCATATCATATTTTAAGAAAGCCATTTTTCTGAATTTAACCCTTAAATAGTAAAACTTTCAGTATTTCTTAAATGCTTTTTTTGTGTGTCGAGCCATTTGTCTCCCTTGATAATAAAAAAAATTGATAAACAAGGTATCATTTTAAAGACTGAGGTCTTCGTAAGGTCTTTGGTTTCGTTACACCATATTATAAGAAAGGATTTTAAGCAAGAACTTTCTCCAATTTCAATCCTTAAAGGGAGAAAATATCATCATTTATATTTTTTACCTCGCTTGATGCCTAACCGAAATCGATAAATGTGGTATCATTTTAAAGACCAAGGTGTCGGCTTTATAAAAGGAATTTTTTCGAATTCGATATTTATAGGACAAAAGCATCAATATTATTTCTACAACGTGGTTTCTATTATTATTACGAGCCATTTATCTCCTTCGGTACCTAACCGAAATCGATAAGTGACATATCGTTTTAAAGATTAAGGTCTCCAAATTGGTAAAATCATAATTAAGAAAGAATTGTTGGGAATGTGATGCATAAAGAGGTAGCACGTTTGAAACAGTTGAGAGCCAAGTCCCTAGATTGCAGCAGCATATATCAGAGATGTCAATAGACTGTTTTTATATAATAGGTTACCTTTCTGATTTTTTTTTTTTTTTACAGAAACCTTTTTGTTGGGCAATAGAATTCAAATGTAAACATTTTATTCGCACAGCAATACATATCACAGAGATGTTGATATGCTATGTGCACTTAGTTTAGGTTGATTGTATTCTGTTAAGGTCACTGACAGTTAGTCGTATATACAGTGTTGTTTAAAGTTTCCTAACTGTTTCTTAATATTTGGTAAGTATTTTGATGTGTATCTATAAAACTAAAAAATAAATAGTTTTTACAAAAGTGCGGTTCCACTTTTCATTATATTACAAGCATTCAACCCCACTATTCATCGTACTTTATTAGTGAAATTTTCGCAAGGGTCGTATAGTTTACATTATTTCTTAACTCCTCGGCGATAGCTATGTTGGAATTGGGTGGACGGTGGAAGGCGCCTATAACGAGTTTTGACCCAGCAACATTGAGTTTAATCCATATGATTTCACAGATCGTATCGACGTCTATTTCATTACATTGGAGGAAATAACCCACAGCTATAAATACCCCACCTCCGTTAGAATGTAACCTATTTTTACGAAAAAACGTACATGGTATCTTTAAAAGTTTCGGCGGAAAGTATTTCCGGTTTTAGCAACTTTCTGTACCGATAACGATATACGCTTCTGTGCTACAAATAATGCTTTCAAGTTCCGGTTGCTTGTTACAAACGCTTCTACAGTTAATTACAAAAGCTTTGAACTGTCGAGATTCTTTTACGTTCCTCCTACATTCCGGTGTTACATCTGATTGGGTTGCCCGTAACTGTATTTCGTGTTTCGGGTCTTCCTCCCTCAGCCTAAAAATCACTCAGTGCATTCCACACGGTCCCTGCCATCCGTGTAGTCGATTAACGTGTGTAGTGCACACCTGACCTATTCAGGGGAACTCTACACGACTCAACCCTATGGCGAAGATCGAGAAATCTGCAGCCAATATCATCATAGAAATGTCGTAGTCTCTGGTTCAGCCCCTCAATACGGCTCTGAACCAGAGGTCCACACCAACTCTGTCTACGATGCTACAGACGTTTAGCTGCGCCGATATCTTGCGGCCAATGGTCACAGAGTTCACCCTTTCAGCAAGCCACCGGAAGGAAGAGAGGATAACCTCCGACCCAAGGTGGCTTGCATCATTTGTACCGACATGAGCCACAATCTGAAGTTGGCTACTCCCTGTCCGTTCTATGGCATCCGGAAAGGCCGGGTCTACAGCTCAGATCAGGCCACCAGGAATACACACCGATTGGACGTTGGATTTCTCCCCCGAGGAATCCGCCATTTTCCTAATGGGCTCAATAAACCGCATAACATTAGAGCTCCCAACTACCAGAATCCCCTTCTGCGATTGCTCAGACCTAGCGGTCTGGGGGGTCGTCAACTCACAGGATGACAATTTTGGGACTGAGTCAGTTTCAGATAATACGTCGTACCGGTTGGACAGTCGAACAAGTTCAGCGTCTTGGCCTTTAATCCTGCTCGACTGCCACCGTTGCGACTTCGAAGTCTAGAAGGCGACCGTGGCACAGCCTTCAGCTCTTCAGCCTGGGTTGCAGGTACAATGGTCAATATGGGAGAATCTATGAATGGCATGGCTACATCAGGTTCCCCAATATCACATCTGCTACAACCTTTTAAGGCAGCTTCCAGCTGTATAACTTTCGTTAACACAGTTGCAAGCTGTGCGCGCAGGTGAGCCGTCTTCCGACCAAATAAGGCATTCACTTAAAAGTCTCTTGGAGGTTTTCGCAGCTGGACCACTACCTCATCGTCGGTGATGTGGATAGATCTTCGGGTTCCGGTTCTCCGTAGACAGGAGAGAGCTGGCAGTTCTCCACGATGACCTGTTCCCCGCATAGTCTCACAGATCAGCGTTCGAAATAAAGTCGGCACGTGAAGTGAATGGTAGCTGTGAGAACCGAACTTAAGAAGTACCAACGTAAAGGGTTCTACAACACTTTCTTTCCCATAATAAGAAAATTCTTCTCCTTAGCCATTGGCAGCACTATTACCTGCAATACCATTACCGCAACCTACCAACAAGAGGCCGCATTTACGCGTTTAATCCTGCCAGGAATTTGGAATTTGTAACCTTTTTTTACTTTTATGAAGTTACAATTTATAAAAAAAACTGCCATTCTGAATGAGTCATTCAGTTGTAAGTTATTGATGTGAGTGAAAGACTTTTGTAGTAATACCTTGTGAACCTTCTTAAAGCAGCGGTGAGCTGGTGTAATCGGATTTCCTATGCACGAGATTCCCACTGTCCTGGAAATATCATGACAATAGGTTCACAAAGATTCCAGATTCTTACTAGTTTCCTAATCGTTCGCAGCCATAAGAATGGTGTGCAGACGAGGTTAGTCGCATTTTGGAGAAAGCAGCTTTTACGTTCCGACGCGACATTTGCAATTAAAACCCATCAATTTTGGCCTTTGGAATGAAATGTAAATTATAGAAATAACGTTAATCTAATATTCATTCCAAAACGTATAGAATGAATAAATGTTTTGGTTTTCCGTTGTTTACTACAAGTAACCACTGGAGTTTAATTAATAACTGATTTAACTGTTTTCTCTTCCTTTTGTTTGCCAGATTTTAAACACAAAATAATATATAAATCTGAAAATACAAGTCACTGACTGAGTGCTACAATCTCCATAATAAATTTCTAGGTAGTATTTTAAAACCTATACGACGCTTGAAATTCACGTAGCACAATATAATCTGAAAACTTCCTGCCGGCCATTGAGTCCAGATTGGAAAACGTGTGACTGATTAAATGAAAATTGTTTTCAGCAGGTACAACTCGGGAAATAATCAAGTCACTCCTGCTTAGCTGCTCGAACAACATGATGTTGATTATTTGAAGGCTGCCTGTAAGCAATTTTTGTTCTTAATAACTATTACCCACGACTTTGTACGCATGGACTTAGAATTTTGTTACTAATCTGTGCAAGAAATTTATGAACAGATCCTACACAAACTGACTGCGAGAGAAATAAATCGCGAGTAACCGATGTAACATTACGGAGACTTTAACGTTTTATCCGTCTGTTTGTCACCATTCGGTTAGTTTTCAAAATAAATTTGTAATATTATTGCAGATACGAAAATTACAATAAGATGAGTTAGCAGTAAATTGTATTTGTGCCAAGAAAGCTGGCGTGTTGTGTTCACGCTCGGGAATGTTTTTGACGGTTGCATTGAAAATACCAAGCCGGCCGTTACTCGGCGAAATGTCAGCGACGCCGACATCATAAAGGTCAGCCGCCAGAAGGGCACACACAACCGCCACCAAACTTCTTCTCGTGCCCGCATGGTCAGCTACTTTCCTTTTTTAATTTAATCTAACCACAGGAAACAGTGCGTTTGTTTAGGAACTAGAGTAGCGCGTTGGAACATTTCAGTGGCCTCTTTACTACGTGGAAGTGCCTGAAATCCATACAGAAAGGAGATTCGTGAAAGAGCGTAAGGTTTTATTTCCGATGATATTCCATGTAGAGTCCCATATTCTATCAGAATTAAGACGTTCGCCGAACGTCTCCTGCAATACTGGGAGCTGCTCTTTTCTAGGAGCAAACTAAGAAACTAATCGTTTTGCACAGACCTTATGTGATAAAAAAATGTTACTCGTTACTGATAGAAGGATTATTATACATAATATTAATTTTTTCTTAATTGCACTTATCCCACTATTGCCGGGTCGGCTTCTTCAGGATGCAACGTGTTGCCATTTGTCCGTCTTGTCGCTGAGCCTGACGTCCCCCGGAGGGAAAGCTGTGTTGTAATCACACTGATCAGCCAAAACTTTATGACCACCGACTTACTAGCATACTGGTGCACCTTTCAAACGCAATATAGCAGCGATTCGGCGTATCATGCATTCTACAAGTCCTTGGTAGGTTTCCAGAGGTATCTGACACAAGATTTCTACGCACAGGTCGCGCAATTCCCTTAAATTACGAGGCAGCGGTTTGTGGGCGCGGCACCTGGAAACGAGCATATCGGAAACGGATAGGCTGGTCGGCTGTTGGCGTGCTACTGTAGAGAGCATCTATGGAAAGTGTTTTAAGGACGGTGAAACCACGAGCAGGTGACAATGTGGACACCCACGCCACATCACAGAACGTGGAAGTCGGAGGCTTGTCCGCTCTGTAAAGCAGGATAGGGGGTGATCTCCACGATCCAGTGTGTGGTGCCTTAGCGCACTGAGCCACAATGGCGGCCATGCATAACAACTATTACCCAAAACATAATTTTAGGGTGGTCAGTAATCACAATAATAATACAGGAACTAAAATGACATGATGACTGTCGATAGTAGACGTTCAAGTTGGAGTAGGACCAGCTTTTTATCTGGTGACGTTTCACGCTGATAGCTATCTCGGATTCGACGCATAGGGATTACGATATCACTGGAGCAGACGAGCACGAAACAGAGTGAAAAACAAGTAAAAAAGTTATGGAAAATAGATGACTAAAATATTAACAAGATTAAAAGATTTATAATATATATCCAGAACATTAACTTCGGCCCTTTGGTTGTATCTAGTTTAGAAATACTATGCGATTGTTATGTGAAGAGAAAGTGTGCGAGAACATTTGCTTGGGCCAAAATGCGCAATCGAACACCGAAGGAGAACTGTCACAATGAAGAGAAACAGAGGTTGCTTTAATTAACGAGTTGGAACGTGTATCGTTAGAAATCTTGATAGGTCATGAAGATTAGAAAACTTATAAAGGAAAATGGAACGACTTAAGCTAGATGTTGGGATTAGTTAAGTTAAATGGAAGGATGCATACGATTTCTGGTGTGCGGAATCTATATCTATAAAACGAAAACCGGAAATATTGGTCGTATAAAAACTCGGAATCTACGCAGCAGAACTCGATGTGGTTTTCACCGTTTATAAAGCTTAGAAGCTTAATTCACTTGTCTGGCATGTCTTATGTTTCAACGTCAAATAATGTAGGAGCATTAAATGAAATTCTGAACATATGGTGAGGAATTCCACAGGAGGAATGTCTAAATGCTGCATACGTCGCACTAAACACACAACTACAATATAATATCTCTGACCATAGCCTTTGACGAGAAAATTAAAATAATAACCATTTTTTCATACTCCAAACTGAACAAAACTTGAAATATTATTTCCTTTAATACCGGGTGTTTAGTTTTTAAACGGTCGATGGCCGTATTGAATGCGAGGAATTAAGAACGAAATATCAGTAAAGATTTTCTTTGCCCCTGTTGTCTGGCAATGTCTTTGACCATCAGATTTAGTATTTGTCTCTGATATCAATGTTATTAAAATCAATTATTTACGATAATTTTCTGGATAAATTACGTTGAATTATAGGTTCAAGTTTACGTCGCGATACACGACGTTGCTAACTTAGGACAAAATGATTGTATCAATGCGCGTGTGATTGAAGCTTTGAATTTGTGGCGCCAATATTAGCGGAGATTGTGATTAGGTTGAAATTCAACCTGGACCATAATGAAAACTGAACCTTTTTGTTACAACCAATGGTACGAGGAATTTATTTATCTGTTATTTAAGCAACGTTGTAACATCATGTATCGCGACATAAACTACTCCTGAATTATACAGGTAAAACTAATACTAAAATATCTCTGGCGTTTCAATTTGGATTCAGTTATTCACATTAACCAACGTTTAATGTATTTTTTTCCCTATTGATTGTGTTTTTCAGTATTGGATTTTCGGTAAAGTTCTAGTTTACTCACCACACACTTTTATCGTGACTGAATGTACTTCCAGCGATGTAACTTACAAGCAACCAAAGATATCTCGGAATAGCGAAAACGTATATGGATCATGGAGGAAGGAATTATATGGAGGAGAAGTGAGCTTAAATCGGTGAAGCAAGCACTAAACTCTCCCGCATGGTGGCAGCACCGGCAGCGACCATATGGCGCTTCCCAACAATTAAGGTGTTCACATTGTGGTAGAGGCAGTGATTATTTCATTTAGTATTGTGTATAAGTGTTTAAAAATGCCAGCTTGTGTTGCGTACGGTTGCACAAATAGGCCAGACAGGAATGAACCTGGAATATCATTTCATAAGTAAGTTGAATTGTAATTATCGTTGTTGAAGTGAGTGGTAGACACCGCAAACTTTGCAGCACGTCTATAAATATTTAGTCATAGCTCTCAATGGGATGACTTTGTTCTCAAATTTTTCTTGGTGTAGTGTAGAAAATCAGCAAACCTTGCTATTTTGCACATAATAGACTAGCATTATTTTTTAACGAGTGTTTAAAATGAGATTTAAAGGGGCGTGTTTTACTTCGTGATTCAGTGAATTTACTATTACGATTTCTTTCGTCACATTCGTGGTCGGACTTGGGAGGAAACTGTAATTCTTTTTCCTCTTCAATAATTCGATGATGTCTTGATGTAAAATTTATAATATGTTCTGGAGCATGATTAACAATTTTTCCAGGAGTATACAATTACCAGTGTTTGCATATTTCACTTCACATTTCAAGAGTAGTTTTTTTTTATAAGCTGCTTTAAAGTGTATGGGCAGTGGGATTGTTTGAATTCCTCCCCCCCCCTCCACCCCCCAAAGATCTGATACATTGTAAAAATATTTCAAAGTGATCCTGACTAAATTTATATGCTAATATATATTTTAAGATTTTTTGATCAATAACTAAGGAATTAAAGAAATACTTCAAACATGAATCAGAAAACCTAAGAATCCAGTGCTCCTACTGCTGTCAAGTATTATCTTGCCATATGGTGACACTTTCAAATTACATATATAACTTTCTGTTTCAATCAATCTTGTATCACTGTTTCCTAATTACACTTGGATATTATGGAGCGTGTGCTCCATTGAAATTAAATAAAATAATAATACCCTTAGTCTTTTTTTGTGGCTGTAGATGTTTTGGCAAATAAAATTCTATTAAAATAATTTTTAACAGACTTTTTTTCCTTAATTTCTAATGTTTATAGATAGCATCAATTGAGATACATACATAAGAGAGCGTGCATAAACCACATAGCTCCAATTTGGCCTCCTGTGAACCACTATCCCTCCCCAAGTAGACCAACTTGGCTTTTGCCTCCACCCCCCTTCCCCCCCCCCTCACCCAGCAAGTAGGTTTTTTTTCCCCTTTTGATTCCAGAAGACATTTTGCACTGTTTTCTCTTGTCAGACTATTATAAATTACATAAGGAGATAATTAGCTGAGGGAAATAAATAGGTTTAATTCTAGATCATGATACTGCTACAACTACTTTAGGCCTACTACCAGTACAGGGATCTAGCTTTTTTTTTAATTATTCCTAGCAGTTGAGGTTAGGTTGAAATACAGCCTGGACCAGAAGAAAAATGTCATAAAAGTGGTACGGATAATTCTTTGATAGCTGCGTGCGGCAGAAAGGTGCTATAGCGGTATCGCCATCTAGAATTAAACCAATAAATATTCACATGCTGTTGTGAATTCCATTCTCATTTTAACTGTGACAAATTTTATGAAAGGATAGCTACGTGGCCTGGCTTGGAATCCCCCCCCCCTCTCCCTACATAGCTCAACGTAGCCTTCCAGCACCCCCCCCCCCGGACCAGGCCGTGTAGTTTGTGCACGGTCCCTACCTTTAACCACATGTTAATTCATTATTAATAATGTGAAGTAAAGGAAAATAATGAATCAAATTCTGTGTCATAAAGTTACTTGTACATTCCTGTAATAGCAACAATTGTGAAACGGCTCTTTTATTTTTAAAGGTAATAATAAAGCCTCTGCCCTTTTAAACAGAAGTTGAAGTAGAGTTCTTCTAGCGTGATAAGTTATTTTGTTGAAAAAAGTATAGGCTTGTTCAGACAGTGACTCATCATCGCATTTATGATTGGAGCACACTTGCTTGAAGTTACTTAAAAGAACACCGCATGATGCCAACCATACATTATAGTAAAGTATCACTCTTTACTTTTTGTTGATACACTTTATACTAACTATAAATTATGCGGAAACATTTTATTTCTGGTACCAGCCTACAAAATGTCTGGGTTGCTCATCCCTAGAGTGGGTCCTCTTACTTTTTTCTGGTCTAGGACACATTTCAGACTAACCACAAGTGGTAGTAATAAAACTGAAATATCCATTCTGCATGTCAACCATGTAATCATTGTGGCTTTGACAGAATTAATTTTTGGTCCAGCCTGCATCCAAACCTAAACCCCTCAATTTGGTTGTTGTATATCCCCCAAACTAAGCAAGATATCGAAAACATTTATTCCTTATTATCGAGTTTTTTCGTCGTGTTACATAAGAATCCATCATTAAATTTGACTTTTGCGAAATTTTTCTTCTGCATTTCAACTCAAGACACCTCACTTTTGAGACAGTAGTATCTCGAGAACTAGGTGAAATATCGAAAAATTTTACTCTTTATTTTTTATTTGTCTCGTCTTTTTAAATAAAAATTCATCATAAAATTTGACTTTGAATAATTTTTTCTTCTGAATTTCAACCAAAACCATTTCACATTTGAGACAGAATATCTCGAAAACTAAGCAGGATATCAAAAAATTTTATTCTTCATTTTTTATTTGTCTCATCGAGTTACATAATAATCCATCACCAGATTGCGGCGTCACGTTTATCCTAGAGTCCCCTTGAGGTGTTTAACCATACTCCCCGTGTTTGTTGGGAAGCGGTCAAGTCCCCACCACTCCGGCCATGCCCCCCCACTCCTCCGCCGGCCTGCTTCACTTCCATGCGTGGCAAAGGTCTCTTGCGTCGTCTCCATATTATTCCTTCCTCCATGATATGGATTAATTGTAATTAATATCACAGTTTCTTTATTTTCAGAAAAAGCAATCGAATAAATAAATCTTTGTTTTTGTTATATCGTAAAAATTGGAGATATGTTTCTTATAACGATTATTTAGTAATTTACAAAAGTAAACGTAATAATTTAGATACTATTGTGTAATCACATACGTCACTACGAGCAAAATTATTTACATTACTACGCGATAAATATGGCAGGGATCAGGGAGTGTAGACTCAAGTTTTACGAAATTTATAAGGATGAGAGAGAAATCATTTGTCACTGTCAGCTTAAATATAGAGATGACTAACAATAATTTTTTTTTATTTTTTTTATATTTTTTTTTATGGCTGATCAAAAAAAAAAAAAAATCCTACAGTTCATTCGCTTATGCCGTCCAGATGTCATGAATAGTGATAAACTAAAACAGCTTCGTGGCATTTTGAATGGTGCGTTGGTGAAAGAACAATGGACACATTGAGAAAACGTACCTATTTTGATATTGTCGAAGAAATTTTGTCCCAATCAGTAAAATAAATAGGAACGTGAGCAACTCATTTCGGAGCTAAAACGCTATTTTTAGTGTCAAAAGACTCTTTAAGAGCCAAAAATTGTACACAGAAAAAAATTGTCATTATAAAATTATTGAGCGCAAACGTGTTGTAGTGAACACTGGGCCACAATAATGACGAATAATTACTGTTTTCAACGCATCTACATATCGTGTGTGTACAAAATTATTTACATTACTACGCGATAAATATGGCAGGGATCAGGGAGTGTAGACTCAAGTTTTACGAAATTTATAAGGATGAGAGAGAAATCATTTGTCACTGTCAGCTTAAAAATAGAGATGACTTACAATATTTTTTTATTTTTTTTTTTTTTTATGGCTGATCAAAAAAAAAAAAATTTCCTAGAGTTCATTCGCTTATGCCGTCCAGATGTTTCTATATTTGCATAAAAAGACTGAATCTGTATAGCTAAAATTTCAGGCGCATGGAGCTTACAGATTCATTTCGTTCGTAGTAATTAATTCGTACGCTGATGGGTTTTTTTTATCATCTGAAGTTTGTATTCAACCTTTAGTGTTAGGTGCTGATAGATTCATTCCGTTCGCAGCAATTAATACGAACGCTGATTTTTTTTATCATTAGAAGTTTGTATTAAAACTTTAGTGTTGAAAATAATAACGACTTAGGACAACTGAACATTTTTTGGTATTAGGGTGCAATTCTACGCTATACGCGCGTGTATCTGATGTAATCTAGCTTTTATTCATTTTATATTTTATAGCGTTGTTTAGTAATGCAATGGCTTTTAACAGCTTTTATTAATTTCGTAATTGGTTGCTGGGCAAAGTACGGCCAGTAGAAAAAACTGTTAATTCGGGTTGAAAATACTACTAGCTTTTTCCTTGGCGCTTACTCTTTAAGGAAAAGTGTACCTGAAAGCCGTAAAATATGTAACAAAGGTGTAATACGCGCCGAAACATACGTTTACGCACTTTACTAATTTGGCATTAATAGAGATCTTGAGCCGCCTGTGACGTAATTATAGCCAGAATTTGGCGTAGCCGTTGTCTTCTTCACTCAAAATCCTCTAAGCGCCATGGAATATTAGTAGTAATTTGGGTCCAGGCTGCCATGCAGCTGAAACACAACACGGTTACGCATATTACGGCACTGGCGGCAACAGACGTCTCGTTCCGTGTGTGACGTCATTATAGTCAGAATTCGGCATGGTGGCCTCCTTAGTCGTTCAAAATCCACTATACGGAATATTCGTCGTAATTCCGGTCCAGGCTGCATTTCAACCTAACCACAACGTCCACCAATACAGCACTTTGAAAACCTACATATGTACACCTTGAGGAATAGTACATTCGCGGTAAAAATGGCTGCTACACATCGGCTAATACCGCACGTAATCCGACGATTTTCACTATATTACTTCTTTCCTACCTGTTTTATCAGCTTCGCGTACACTTTTTCTTAAATAGAAATGCCCAAAGAATGCGTTATTTACTTTTTCATCGAGAAATAACAGTTTTTCTACTGGCCGTACCTTGCACAGCACACTCATAATTTGCTATATATTCTTCACGGGTTTGCTGCCGGATTACATTTTCTGCTGACGCAAACCTGTGAACAATATATAGCAAAGATACGCCGGGAAAGACTTATCTCATAATTTATTCAATTGTTTAGTAATGCGGTTTTTACGTCAACTGTTGCGCCGCAATTTGATGATGAATTCTTATATAACTCATGAGACAGATAGAAAGTAAAAAAAAAAAAAATACATGTCTCGCTTAGCTCTCGAGTTATCGAAAGCAAAAAATTATTTATAGGTATGGATTCTTTTCTGTTTGACAACAATTTTCTTCTCAACTTGACCACAAACGCTAGAAAGAAAACAAATCTCCCATTGTACATGTCCAGCGTGTAATACCTTGTGACTTTAGGATTTGTTTGGTCCAGGTTTCGTTTCAAACTGTCAACCTCAATTTAGAGATACAATATCCCAAGGACAAAACAATATTTTACATTTCACTTTAAATGTGTCTCGTCAAGTTAGATAAGAATCTATCATCTGGTTTAACGAGAAGTGTAAACGATATACATATATATATATATATATAAAATCTTCAGTTTTGTTTTTTCTTGTGCTGTTAAATAAGAATACATCAGCAAATTGCAACGCGACAGATGAAAGATTTTTCATAAAAGAGTATTCACATTCAACGAATACTGTTTTAGTACTAAATCGACATGGAATTTTGTTTCCTTGTGAAGAAAGTTTAAATGCAACATTTCTGAGATACAAAAACTTAAACGGCAAAAATACTCTGTTATGCGAAAAAGGGTGTGTGGAGAAATTGCTACAGTGGCGTGGGCTCTATCGCAATTAAATTAAACTATAAAGCGAGCTTGATGGTTGAACGGTAGCGCTCAAGCCTTGAACTCGAGATCACCTGTATTCAAATCCCCGCCCGGCCATCCATTTTTCGATTTTACATGGTTTCACAAGCAAAATACTCAGGATGTGACGCATACCTCTTGGGCCTGTAGCTAAACATTAAATTTTTCCTTACTTTCTGACATAATCTATCTTTCAGTCGTATTATAATCTATTCGATATATCGAATGTCAGACAAAAATATTTGGCGTGTGGAGCTAAAAGTAGAGTCATTGTGTTCATAATAATTAATGCGTGGGCTGATGGCTTTTAATAGAAATAGAACGTTGTATTTAGTGTTACAAATAAAAACAGTTTAGGACAACAAAGCAGCTTTTCTTCATTTTATAATTTATTGCGTTGTTTCGTAATGCAGTTTCTATGATAACCATGGTGCCATAGTCCGTAAATCCCTGAAATAAATCGAAGTAAAGAATTTTTTTTTTACATCTCGCTTATTTCTGAATAACTGATATTCAACTATACAGGTACGAAATAGAATTTAATTTTGAGCTACAGTGCAAGATGAAGTAACATAATGAGAATTTTTTTTAACTCCAGCGGCCGATTAGCCAAACACATTCAGACACATCTACTGTTTGACGCTACGAAAACTCATTCAAAATCGATTCAGCAGTTTTCAGATAATGCTTGATTATTATTAAAGTAAAGGTGCCGTAACGGTTTAAGATATACGTAAAATTTTAATTTTGAGCCCAAACTTTCAAATTCTGAAAATCCACTCAAAATGTGTATTTTTTGCGTAATGCCGGAATAAACAGATATATTCCAGATAAATTTTTATGTATGTGGTATGTAATAATGTGCGTAATGTTTCGATTTTCGAGCAGCAACATTAGCAAATGTAATTAGGTTGAAATGTAACCTGGACTAAAATGAAACTGACATTCCGTATCAAAGCACCCAATCCACCCCGTTCTTGGAAGTGTGCTGTTAAATCACCGGTTAGTTTAGCACCGGAAATGGCCTGTACGAAATCAGTAAAAATTGGGAAGCATGAATCTGTTCAGACGAATAAAAATAGTGTACGGATAAATCAAATTAAACCCACTTCTTTCTTGGTAAGTTGGGGATGAATCTAGGTATGTTTTAATTGCGGAAATTGATGGCCCATACTGTATGAAACTTGGAACATGTTACTGATTGCATAAATAGAAACAGTGTATGGGTAAATCAACAACAACTAAACCGGGCAACGCCGGGACCTCTGCTAGTATAGAATAATTAACACGCAACGTGTCAGCGGATTCCCTGTTGTGGGATTTGTAATGAACAAAAGAGTAGGGAAACAGGAGAGTTTTTGCGAACAGCTTAGTGACAGGATAATTTGAAGAAGGCAGTGACGTTAGTAATAGCTCATATGCCAACGTCACAAGAGTATGGTTACGAAACAGAGAAAATATACGCTGAAATTGAAGAAAGAATTCAGTATGTGAAGGGGGAGGAAAATCATATAATTATGAATGATTGGAATGTTGTTGTGGAAAAGGATACCAACAACCTCAACTAAGACAGAGGCTTAATACTCTGTGACGCTTCGTGCTCTTTGCTTTGTAAACATAAACAGTGCTCTGCTGAAGGTTGTAACATGGATGCGAAATTTTAAAAATAAAGATATTATTAACAAAGACAGCTGCGGAGGCCTGAAAAATCACAATAACACTTGCTTTCATAATCCACAACTTTGATGTCCTGCGACGAGAGTCTGTTACGAGATGTACGAGTGACTTACAGACATAAACAGAATGACATCATTTAAATTAAATGTCTACTCCACGTTTTTACACTTTTATTTAAGCGTTTTTAGATTTTCCACGACCCTTAACAAATTCTCCAGCTGAATCGGTTATCATTATCCACACGTGTTGCAAAATTGTCGATCGAAAGTGGCTAAAAGAAATATCAGACGAACGTGCATGGCTGGAAAATGATTTGATAGCGCCAGCTGTCCACACCTACAACAGATTGTCGCAGAGTGCGTAGTCCGCTAGACCGTAGCCCATACGTTTTCTATTCTTGCATATCGCTGGGGAAGAAGCAGCCACTGTAACAGCTACCACAATCGGAAATAAGAGGCGACGTTATCTCCCCAACAGATTTATGCACTTTAATCTCCTTTCCTCGTACATCCATAAATGGTTATTCTCTTTATTTAGTGTGTACAATTGATATAAATTTTCGCCTCATTTATCCGCACCTGCGAGTCGTAAAATGAAATTTTCTTCCTTCTTCCTAAGCCAGTAAACACTTGCTACAAAAATTCACATAAAGAATGTATCTGTAATAAGCTCATCAAAGGGTGAATGAATCACGATGCATATCTTTTCATATACTTCTATAACTAATATCAAGTACATTTATCGTAATATCAGTTGTTTTTCCTGTCTTCAACAAGTGCATCAATTTGTTTCATCACGTCAAGATCCTTTGAGATTGACGATTTTCTAGGTCCACGATCGTCGGTAAAGGACAAATATTTAAATTGAACGATACTTTTGTATGCCACAACAGTGTCATATAAGAGAGTCACATTAATTACCGCAGCTCCATTTAAATAAATAAATAAAAACTTTCAGATGGAGTAATTCTAAATTAAGTTGCTTACTTAAAGTTGTCTATCATGTTCGTCAAACATACCATTCCAGTCCCGCGCATGGCCCCAAGTCATGACACAAACGATGTACTTTTTGTTTATATAATCCACCTTTTTTTCGTAGCGTTCTTGGTTGTCTGGATATTCTCCGCTGCTGAGATGGGCTTGCGCACCTCCACACACCCCCCCTGCCCCCCTCGTGAACTCGCCTCCCCGTAGTGTATACTCCGCTTTGCGTCACGTAATGCCTGAACCATAGTGTCCGCTGCAGGCCACATTATCTGCGATGCGGTAACATAATAATGTGTGAAACTGTCCGCAGCAGAGTTGAAACTCGTTACGGCATTTCAGTGAAAAGTGAATGTGGTGTTGCCTCTCATGTTTCTCAGAGTTTATCTTTGAATTAAATTTTCAACATAGAGTTTAAACAAATGAAATAATTTCTCTTACCTTAGGGGGCGTCCATTAATGACGTGAGGTGTGTTTCCGAAATTTCGGAAGCCCTCCCCTCAGATCACGTGATATTTTTTGACGGGACCCTCCCCTGCCAATCGACCTCGTAACTTTTTGAAACCTTTTTCTTTATTTTTAGCTTTCAAGCTTATGCTCCTGATGGTGCTTATATCCCAGTTTTCGCGTCGATTGTAGACCTTTTTTTAGCTCATCTGTCCTGCAAGAATTTCAAAACCTCGCGTGAGATTTCCGTCAACCCTCCCCCCCTTCCCCCTTGCTGATATTTGGTGAGATTTCGCCGGACCCCGCTCCCTTATCGCTTTAATAAACTGTTAATATTATTTTTCAGGAATCATTCTTGTATATTAATGTCCAGTAAAAAAGAAAATTATTCTTTATTATCAGTATTTTGACAAATTTTAATGCTGTCCAATATCTTTAATCATGAAAAAATAATCACTAATCCATTACATCACCGCATTATTTTGTAAATTACGGTACTATATTACTGAAACTTATAACTGCCAACCTCTGTTAAAAGTCTTATTAACTTTCTCAGCATTTACTTCCTTGGTTTGGAGTAGTAATTTGTGTCCGACACACCATCTCTCGTTACAAATACAATAATTCACCTCAAAGAGACGATCACGAATGTAGGCTCTCCCGTCGTATTTCACATCCTTTTACCTGAAAGAAAAAAAAATATACTTCATCTTGCTTTCCTCTTCTACGTAAAGAGATTCTTCACCTTTTGTCCAATATTAATCACTTCGAGTTTCACTTGACTACACATTTATTCTGCAGCCTCACATACATTATACTTCACTCAACTCGTCTTTTTGTACAACTATATCTCTCAGGTTGGCCGCTGTAGCAGTCCAACTACTCAACATAGCATGCTTTGAAGCTCATCTCATGCTGTTTCCATTACATCTTTCTCATTTGTTCAACTCTTGTTATATAAAACTTCTCCTAGTCATCGGGTCTCCTGTGGCCCATTATTCCTTGCTGTCAAGGTGCTCCAAACAACACTATTATTACTGGTATTTATGACAATTCATGCACATAATAAAATACATTTACATGCGCATGTGCAAGTTCTATAAACTGACAGAGTTTTTTTTTTTTAAAATGTTACTTATTATTTAGTAGTGATGTCTATTTTGGCTGCATTTTTTTTATTACTTTGTATCTGCCTAAAATTTTCTGGCATCAGTTTGTTTTGTCTTCATTTTTGACATGCCTCGCAGGAGTAAACCAGACCAAAGGTGTAGTTATAGCAGAGCACGAGCAGATAAAGTTATTAGAACCCAAGAATCTGATGCTCATGCTGAAGAAAGAAGAGAAGATTAAGCTGAAATTGAAGCTGCCTTCCGTTAAACCCTTCCCCTCCTCATCTCCCCAAATCTTCGTTTTTTTCTGTTTTAGAACATGTTGGAGATTGTCTTCACAGGGCCACATTTAAGCACAGCCAACCTAGGCTGTAGCCTAGGAGTCCGCACTTTTTTTTTAAAAAAAGAAAGTCGCCCATAAACTGTGATGGCAGCCGATAAGAGTCCTCACCACATGAATAGCCTAGGGGCCCACAAAGCCTAACTACGGCCCTCTGTCTTCATGAGACAGGTTCGACGGTAGAATGGTATAGTGATGGCTTTCCCGTCATATTATGCCGACTCAGTGTTGTTGTAACTTACAGCTTTCTATATCCAATTCTAACAATGAAATTCCAAGTTCACGCGTACGAAGTCGCGGGTAAATATAGCGGAAGAAATATTTTACAGCAGTTCTTCACTGAGATACACTTAGTATTAATAATTTCTATTGTTCTCTATATATTCAATTGCAATTTCATTCAAAAAATTCTCCGAGGCAGCAAAGCATTTCTTTTTTATATCTGCTCTTACCGTTTATAACGTTTTCTTTTGTTATTTTTCATATCATTCAACATTATAACTAAGAAATCAGCTACGAGGGTCGTTCAATAAGTAATGCAACATATTTTTTTTCTGAAACAGGAGTTGTTTTATTCAGCATTCAAATACACCATGTTATTTCACAATCTTTTAGTTACACAACACTATTTTCCAACATAATCTCCATTCAATGCTACGGCTTTACGTCACCTTAAAATGAAGGCCTGTAAGCCTGCACGGTACCATTCCACTGGTCGATGCGGGAGCCAATGTCGTACTCCATCAATAATTTCTTTACTATCCGCGTAGTGCGTCCCACGGATTGCGTCCTTCATTGGGCCAAACATATGGAAATCAGACGGCTGTAGGGTGGATGAGGAAGAACAGTCCACTGAAGTTTTGTGAGCTCCTCTCGGGTGCCAAGACTTGTGTGTGGTCTTGCGTTGTCAAGAAGAAGGAGAAGTTTGTTCTGATATCTGTGCCTACGAACAAGCTGAAGCCGTTTCTTCAATTTTCGGAGTAGCACAATACACTTCAGAGTTGATCATTTGACCATGGAGAAGGACATCGACCAGAATAACCCCATCAGCGTCCCAGAAGACTGTAGCCTTGACTTCACCGGCTGAGGGTATGGCTTTAAACTTTTTCTTGGTAGGGGAGTGGGTGTGGCGCCACTCCATTGATTGCCGTTTGGTTTCGGTTTCGAAGTGATGAACCCATGTTTCATCATCTGTAACAATGTTTGACAAGAAATTGTCACCCTCAGCCTTAATGACGACCAAGCAGTTCCACACAGATGGTTTTCCTTTGTTCTTTATGCTCTTCGGTTAGACATCGAGGGACCCAGCGGGAACAAACCTTTGAATATCCCAACTGGTGAACAATTGTGACAGCACTACCAACAGAGATGTCAAGTTGAGCACTGAGTTGTTTGATGGTGATCCATCGATCGTCTCGAATGAGTCTTCGCACGCTCCGACATTGCAGGAGTGACAGCTGTGCACGGCCGGACAGCACGCGGGAGATCAGACAGTACTGTTGGACCTTGCAGGGTTGCAGCGATGATGACACCCGCTTTGCCCAACGACTCGCCGTGCTTATGTCCACTGCCACATCACCGTAGACATTCTGCAAGCGCCTATGAATATCTGAGATGCGCTGGTTTTCCGCCAAAAGAAACTCAATCACTGCCCGTTGTTTGGAACGCACATCCGTTCAGACGCCATTTTAACAGTTCCGTATAGCGCTGTCACCTGTCGGAAGTCAATGAAACTATAACAAACATTCCCGCTTCGTCTCGTAATGTTCCACAAAAATGTGCGTAAAAAAAAAAAAAAAAAAAAAAAAAAAAAAAAAAAAAAAAAAAAAAAATTGGCGGAGAAAAAAAAAGTGTTGCTTTACTTATTGAACGACCCTAGTACAATATTAATTTATTCTTGTAAACATGGACGTAATTTCAAGAAGATCACAAAATAAGACGAGACAATTGTCCTGCCAGTCTTCAAATTATTACTAGCATGCTAGTTGACACTTTTCCCCCCCACCACCGATGCTCCTGCCAACTGTCGTTTCGGTCAGCTCGCATCGCGGAATGAGAGACACGTTACGGCCTGGTTGAGAAAGTTGGCTGTTGTGTTGAGAACACTGTGAGGTACACAGTTATTGAAGTTTTTTTTTTAACTGCTTTACGTCTCTTTTTAACATCGAGGTCTTTTAGAGACGGGAAAGGATGGGGGGAAGGATGGGGGCAAGGAATGGGAAGGAATTCGGCCATGGCCTTTTGAAGGAAGCATCCCGGCATTTGCCTGGAGTGATTTGGGGAAACCATGGAAAACCCAAATCTGGATGCCCGGACGGGGATCCGAACCGCCGTCCTCCCGAATGCGAGGCGAGAACGCTAAACGTTACACCGCCCCGCTCGGTAGTTATTGAAGAGACGTAATGTTTATTGTGTTCCCTGCAGATGCTAGGTTGTTATCATTTCAACGTAATTCATGACCTACTGCAAATCTATATAAACTATGAATGCAAAAGTCCTCGAGATGAATGAGGCCTCATATTCAGTATAAGCTGATGGTGTCACCAGAAGATAATAGAATAGGAAGTATGCACGCTCCGAGCCTCCGAGGACAACTGCAATACACTCGGTACGTTACAACCATAGTCGGGTACTAGCAGTTGACTCGTTTAACCCTTGGATGCAAGTGTTAAACTTGTTTGTTGGAAGAGTAGGACTATGATACTCGCAAATTTCGAATAGACTAAGGTGAAAAGCTAACTGAGGAAGTGGTGCCTCAGTGTTGGAAACGAAGTCTGTGGAAGTGGACAACCATGAGGTCCACATCCTTTGGTTTGCAAAAAGTTTCAAACAACAAGGCAATCCATGTCACTGAATTTTGGGCCACACAATTATCTCATTTTTGTGTAATGGTTTGTCTGGTAATCTTATGATTAGTATTTTAGGTTTTGTTTAATTTATATTTCACGTCCGGAATACGAAAGATAAAAACAAAACTCAACAATAAAGTATAATACACTAAATGGCTTGATCAGGCAATACATGGCAAGAGTGATAGATGAAATGAGCGATAGAGAGACTTGGAAGTTTTTATTAACGGGTGAAGGCCTGAAGGGGTATTGCTATTACAGGATATAGGTCAATATTCCTGCTCGTTTTGTATCTCGTAGTGCGAGGTTTTCCGATACGACTCTTCGATATGTGGGTGGTTAAATCCAATACGCTTTAGGAGGCCTAGTTGGATTATTTCGGAGATAATAATACTGTTGTGAGTTATGTAAATAAATAGGTCTGGCATTTGTCCGAAGGTAATGAAAGCAGATACAGAATTGCAATACGATGGAAATTTCGGTCAAACGAAACTTGATGTCTTTTCTGTTCGGAAGATTTAAAAGCCAGTAAGTGCCTAAGACAAGCGAAGAATATTTGGTAGTGATTTGACGTGAGGGGTGCTGGGGGATACTGAGTGCTCCGAGAGGCGTCTGTGCGGTGTGGCGTGGCTGCGGACTCCCAGGGGCAGCCAGTCTGTAATGGGAGTTCTCATTAGATTAGCCAACTGCCAGCCCAGGCGACATTGCATCACCGCTCGCTTAACAACTTAATATCATCCTCATAGCAGAACCCAAACCATTTCTAATATGACCACGCCGCCTCAAGTGCCAGCCGCTTCTATTTGAATTCTACGTGTGATCCAAATTGAGGAAAAAACTGATAAACACATTTCAGTCTCATCCGTTTCGTTACACAATTAATACTGCCGTTGGTGTATACACAAAATGCAGATCCCAGCCTACAACAATCTGTTACAAATAAGCGTGGTGGGCGAACTGTAACGCTCTGGCCTCGCATTCGAGACGACGCGGATCGAATTCCCGTTCGGCCATCCAAGTTTGGGTTTTCTATTTTTTCCCCAATTCAGTCCAGACGAACTCCGGGATGGTTCCTTCGAAAGGTCATTCCCGTTCCTTCACCCAATCCTTTGCTGCCTCTAATGACTAGACGAGGCATAAAGCAAAAATAAAAAAAATATTTGCTACTACGAATAGTTTGTGTTATGAATTGGCAGTTATTACCTAGAGATATTAAGCCTCATGTAAGTTTAATATAAAACACATGTTTATTACGTATAATCAGATTTGGTTAGAACCAAACGCAATTTGTTAGCTTAAAAATCGTATTCCTTTCAGAGATAAATAATTGTTTGTGCTTCTCCCCTTTTAATACCAGTGTAATGTACACCGTAGTGCTAATAGTCATATCCAGATGACGATAGTATCGCGGTGCCGTACATTTACTGTTTCATTTGTAGTCTCGTGAGACGTGTGAAAGTATTTCTGAAGAGGTTATGATTAACGAGAATTTGACCGCGGAATGGTAGTTGTAGCTAGAAGTATTGGCGGAATCCATTTCGCAAATTGTTTGTCAGTTCATCATTCCTCGGTCCACAGTGTCGAGAGGCGCGGGGAATATGTAATCTGCGGCATTACCTCACACGCAGTGCCCTACAAGATCTACTTAACTGCTGGCAGTTCCCTCAATTTCACCAGCTAATTTGCCCTCCTGTGTTTTACTGTCACTTCAGCCCATAGGTTGCTCTCTGCCCGTTACAGACTGCTCACGGCTACTGTGTGTTCGTTCACCCTCCACCGTCGCGGTCTGTTATCGTTGCTGAAAGCCTGTCAATCCTCTCTGGTACTCCATCAGACCGTTTAGTAGAACTGCTTTATACGGCACACAGTTCATTAACAAAGCCATATCTAATTAGATGATATAAGCTAGTATTTATTTCTCCACGTTAGTTACTACCTATGTTAAGTAAATTTTCACAAACTTAATTCTATTATAATTAAAATTCTGGTCTGTGTTAGTAAGGAGTAAAGCCTCTTTCTGTGCCAGCAGTTCTTTCAGTAACGGCAATCCAAGGTGGAGAAATTAAGATCTAGTGAAATAACTTTCTGCCGCGATTTTTTTTTGGTGTCTAAACTGTGACACACCAAGATTCATACACTAACTTTTCTTCCTTTTTTTCAAAATTTTCCTTAATAGATCGAATTTTGTGTCAGTCCAATGTTGCAATATGAAATTAAATGACCTCATATTGCAACTTCATTTTTTTATTTATATTTCATTACCTAAGCGATACTTGCAAAGTTTATTCATATTCATACGTTTCCAGATACTTCTATCGATTGCAACTTTTCACTATACGTACCAAAATATAATAAGACTTTTCATTTCAACTCTCACCGAATTTTACCAATAACGATAACCTCCCATCAAAAATATTGCAATTAAAAAAAACCGCAGTCCACAACCTAAAGATTTGTTGGACCCTCTTAAACAATGTATACATAGGCATTAGAGTAACGACCCCAGTTCCTTTCTTATTGTACTTGTTATATGGTAGAATCCATTCTTCACTATCAGTTCAAAACATAAGAATTCAGTTTAAAGTTCTTTATACTTACCAATTTTTGTCCATAGGTCACCAACATACCACAGAACTCTTTAAGTCCAAAGTCAATTAAAGGGAAAGAACTAATAATTAAATGTTGGTGGCAATTTATATTGTTTAAAGGGGGTCCTCAGTCCTGTCAACACTTGTAACATGCTAATCCTAAGGTACAGATCACGCTTGCTATTAACAAAAAATTCTTCATTCTGTGAAAACTGTGAAAGGACTCACCCAACCATAGCTCTCGGCCAGCATTTAAAACTTGTCCAACTCCTATAGAGGACTAATCCTCAAAACGATTAATAACGATCTATCAAGAACAGATACAGATACCAAGCTATATGTCTGTAAGGAATCAGGAAAACTGGTACATTTCATACGTCATGTCAACCACGATATTTCAACCGATCATGTGGCAACTCTTGAAATTAGGTATTTATGTTTGAAAGTCTGAAGAATATATCTCAGTGCCTGCCGCAGTGTATTGGGACAAACTAAAATTCACACGTATTCCATTTCAAACAGAGCCGATAGTTTTCAGTGACTTACAAGAAACAAAATATTAGGTTTGTCACCCAGCTGCTATTCCGCGGCACTGAGAAGCACATTCCCCAAACTTTCGAGCATAGACCCATATACACTATCTGATCTCAAATATTGCCGCATATTAGAAAGAACTAAGGAGGTTGCCGTCGTATCACATAATTCTGAGATTTCAATTGATAACGGCTTGAAGAAAGATATACCCTTTAGTATGTAGGCCCTACAGCAAATAGTATATTCCAGATAAACCAAACATTCACAAATCTGATTTTTTAAAGGTACAACTAGCTGTTGCCCACGATTTCTTTCGTGTTTGTGAAGGATTTTGATTGATAGCTCCGACATGCAACCACCATATTGCACGACGGGACACTTACGGGACCAGACACAAACACCAGCGGTCGGCGCTATGCAGTTGAGGCAGGAAAGTGAAATATAAGAACTCGCACGTCTTTCGTCGACATATGAAAATGGCCTATCTCGACCACCTTCAACCACCATCTCTCCTACGCCCCCGCAGCTACCGACATGCAGCGCGTTGGGAGACTTGAGGCTACTACCACACACAAACACCAGTGGATTGCGCTAGGTAGTTCTGGCTGCAGAGTTAAATATAGGGACACACTTTATTTTTATATCAGGTTGACCTCTTTCAGGCACCATATCTACCACACCCGCACAGCTACCGACATGAAATTACCAGAGTGCACGATGGAAGACTCTAGACTACTACCACATACAAACGCAGTGCTGCGATTTCTACGGATTTATTCGTAGATCTACGGTTTTTATAAAAAGTTAGGATTTTAGGATTTTGTTCGATTATCAACAGATTTTTTACACTTTTTATCATTTGTTGATTTTTCCTTATATTGGTGTTTTGTTAAACTTTGAGCGTATAGTGTTAATGCATTACAGATTTGTCAGTAACTGTGAATCGTTTTCTTGCAACCGCTTGTGTTAACCAACGATTGAAATAAAGCTCATATTTTGATTGGTTACAATTTTTAAAGATCTTATCACAAAACTAGTAGCGCACTCTCTATGCACGGTGACACCCTCGTTGGCACGGCGTACAAAGCAGTGGCTTCCGAGAAGGCTTAACCGATATCCGAGAAACAAAGGGCTTGCAGTTTTTAACATTTCCTGGTACAGAAGATATGCTAAATTTAATGTCAACAAAGAAAATGAATGGTCGCTAGGGAAAAATAAAAAAACTACTAGGTATAGCAACAGCAGTGATGAAAGTGGCGATGCATAAAATATGTTCAGAGATATTTCTTTCTTTCAATGTAGAATATTAGTTTTGTAATTTTAAAGACCTGGAAATAAAAAGTATTCTTAATTTTGAATTTTTTGAAATAATTATTGTTTCAGTTAGCGAGTCTCCGGATTTTTGTACCGAATCTACGGAAATTTTAGCGGCCATCTACAGATATTCAAAGCCAAGTGTCTGGCAGCAGTGCACGTACGCCAGTGGTCTGCGCTTGGTAGTTCTGGCTGCAAGGTGAGAAACACAAGGGACAAACACGTCTTTGGTGGAAATAGAAAAATGCCCTATGTCGACCACTTTCAATAACTATATCACACACACACGCACAGTTACGTACATATAACCACCATAGTGCAGGATGGAAGACTCCCGGCTACTACCACACACAAACACCAGTGGTCTGCGCTATATAGTTGTCGCAGTAAAGAAAAATACAGCGACACACAACTACCGGCATTCAGCCAACGTTCTGCACAATGGAAAACTCCATGATACCAACACACACAAACTCCAGTGGTCTGCTCAACGTAGTGGAGGCTGCAGAGTGAAATATAAAGGACGCACACACGTCTATTTATATATTTAAAATTAGGCGAATACTTTCAATTTGTGCTTTAAAATTTCAATACTTATGTTACCATCTCAACCTCCTCTCACGCGGGTGACTTGGACGTTGGAAGGTAAAACGGATATCGTATTCTACTTTGAGATAATGCAGTAAAGGGACACTATTACATGTATAATTTTATGTTTTAAAAATGTATGGATTTCCCGATTTCGAAAAAACTATTTGCTGTTACAAACTACAAAATTATCACCCCGTTTACAATATCGTCCGCGTCATCGCCAACAGTTTAGCTAATGCTGTTTTACATGTCTTTCTAGTTTTGATTCAGATTTTCTCTAATTTTCCTTCCATTTTTATAGTTGCAGAAAGATATAATCTAGAAACAGTCTGATGCTCTTACCGATAAATGTAAACAATTTTGTTTACTCTGTCGCACGTATTATAAGTCTGTTTTATTTCCAGATTTCACTGTGCATTAACCTATTTTATTTTCTGAGATATACTGCCACTCTATTGTTTGCCACGTGTAGCCGATAAGTCTCCTTTAAAATGATGAATATTCGAGCTAACACTGCAGACTTTACCTGAATGGCAGAATTTAGTGAGACTGCAGTTTAGAAGAGCGGGAAAAGTGCAATCAGCCGACTACGATCCGCTGAAGAAGGCGACAGAGTCAGATCATATGACCGCCAGGCCGTTAATCCCCACACTGTCTGCACTTGAATGAGGTATTTTATTAAATAGAATCGTATTTGACAAAGGAAATTTTAGCGACTGATTCTGAATAGTAATTAAACGCTCAGTAATTTTTCAGAAATACATAAAATAAAATGTTAAAATTAGGAAGTCACGAAACCAGTCAGAGAAAGGGCAGTGATAAAGATAATGTAGACATCGCCAGTTTTAAACCTGCCCACATTCGTAGATTCACGAACCTGATAATGACAAATGAGCATATGTAGTGTTAAAGTCGAAACTCGGCGAGTAGCAGGTCTGGTCCCCTGAACCATATGGTCGGCAAGTTGAAGAGAGAGGCGTCGTTCCTAAGGTCAATACTCTATTCACTTGAACCCGCGATAAGGTCTACTGAACGCAGATTCCATTTATAAAAGATATATAAAATAATACAATCACGTCATACTTGACTGGTCTGCGAGAGAGATGTAAGACTTCCCTCTCTGCTATGGTGTACAGTACTGTCAAGCGAAATCACAGAGGGGATGATTTTAATGAATATTAGCAAATCACGTGTAGTTTTTATCAAACTGTATCTTGAAATATAAATACGCTTCATCAGAAGATGGTGACAACGTTCGAGAGCGCCGAAATATTGTGTAATTATCAGGGCCGGCGTTTCGTGTTATGCCCGGGTGGGTAGTCAGGTAATTGGTGAGGAAGGGGAGGGGGGGGAAGTTCCCCTTGAAAATGTGATTTAAAAAATTTATCGAATAATTTATTCAATATATTTTAATTGTCTACAAAAAATTATTTTTAAAATTTATTATTCGATATTAATTGCGCAATGTCAGTGAGATTACTATTTACGTGAAATATTGCACTGTTATTGAATCTCTCTCACAACATTATTGAGCTTGGGTAAGTCTTGAGTCGGCGTAAGATTGAAAAACTTCCTTCATTCGAACAGGACAATCCAGGAATCGTGACGAGTAGTCGAACGAAGCCCACAAATTCTGGTGTGAGTCATCTAGTCCATTTGTTAAAAAAAAAAAAAAATCTATAACCCCTCTCAAATGATTTGCCTGCTCATCTTGCCTTCATGGTTACAGAAATTTATAATTCTTTCAACGTTTGTGGGCTCTCCCAAAGCGAATTGTTCTAATGATATGAAGAAGTGGATGGGATCGTTGTAGAATCGACTATTTAACGGGATCACTACTTGATCATAACTTCAATAAGAGATTTACGTTAAAATATTTTGAGGTATTTGAAATTAAAGATTTTCGCTTCTATCTTGGTCGAAGAGATGTGAATTTTATGCTGATGTGGGATTTTTGGTTCGTTGATTTCAAAGTTATTATCTGATTGCAAAGTTTTCCGCTAATTTTATTCGAATTTTGATTCTTGAGCACAGTACAAAACGTCGGTTATTGCTTCTGTCTTCTTTTACGATTCAATTAAGTCATAGATTAGATTTCTGCAGATTTATAGTCAAAATTTCAACGCGATCAAAAGTTTCTATCATTATTGTTAAACAGAAAATAAACTTAAACGAATCCATGTAGGAGTAAAATCCAGAAGCTTTAGCTGCAACAGCGCTACCGTCCTCTGGACGCAGAATGATCTATAAATATTGCGTTAGCTTCTGATAATTTTCTTTGACTGTTTTAAGAGTTTTGATTCTCACTAACCATCTAAAAAGAATTAATAAATATGTTTACAATTACAAAACCATAAACTAAAAAATGGTTTAAACTTGTATTTTTAATAAGCTCATTGTCAGACAAAAGGCTGCAAGTGAAGGCCGTTTTCTGAACTGTCTGTTGTCTAGAATCATGGAAGAAATAGGAGTCTCTTGTCTTGGCGAAAATGATAATGACCAGAACCAAATAGTTAAAAACAATCCAATAAAATTTTCACTTGCAATGAAATTTTCCGAAACGAATCTTAGACAAGATGCTCTTATTTCTTCCATGATTCTAGACAACAGTGTAGTAGCGATCAAATCAAGAATTTCATTCTAACAGTCATGATGGCATTTGCGGCCATCTCTTTGTAGCCATGATTTTAGTTCAGTCACATCTTCAGCTCGAGCCTTTAAAAATGCCATGAGATTGGAATTTTCATCATTGTTGGCTCCTCTAACAAAAAGACCTTGTCTCGCCAACGCCTTCAAAGTACTGAATATCTTCGACTAATCTGTACGGTAATCGAACATCTGTTTTGAATGAGTTGTTGATATCGATTGTTCCACATTGATATTATCAACGTTTTTTATCTCTTCAGTATGACGAGAACTGGTGCTTAGCATGTATTTTGTTGTATAACCGTTAGTGTTATCATATTATGAAACCGAAAAAAGTCAGATCCGTAGATTTTTTATAAAATAATTGAATCTTTGGAAAAGTGTTCACTACGTAAAAAAGAATTTCTACCACACTACAATTGCTTTAAAAAGTCATTTCAAATCTATGCATCCAGAAGAGTGTGAAAAACTATATGCAAGTCCTTAGGTGCAAGAACAAGAAAAAATTATATAAATGTCATAATTGAAGCAAATAAACTTCCATTAAAAGAAGAGTCTCCTAAGGGATGTCATATGAACGCTCTCAAGTATTTCATGTTGTTATTATTACCCCGTAGGTTTTTCTCAGTGAAGCAGCCTAAGTTTATGATGAAAAAAGAAGCAATTTTAAACAAGAAATGCCGCTAAGCTTTTGTTTTTAAAATTTAACTTGCTATTTTTAACTTCCGAATACTAGCTACAGTAATCAGAAAACTAATATTATTATCATATTTATTTAAAAGTCATTTACTGACCGATTGATTTGAGTGTTAAAATAAACATTATTTCACTTTTATTAAATTTACTATACAGAAGTATTTTGAAACTAAATGAAGATGTGTGATACCAAATGATATTTTTATTCAACATTTTCATACAATTTCTGTTTCCGCATCTGTAATGTAAATTCCGTTTCATCTCTAGTAAATACGCATGAATATTCATTGCCTATTTACTTGTGTATATGGTGAAGATCAAACATAAGTTTACTTTTGCGTACTCTCGTGATTTTTACTCTCAGATGACTGAACAAGGTCATCTTTTAAAGTACCAGTGGACCTACGTCTAAGGACGATGCAAATTTATAATACAAATTTCCCTGTCTTCTAGAGTTATCGAAACTCACTTCGTTTCTCCTTTACAGCTTGACTACGAGTTTATCTATTTGATTTTTTTTTTTACTATAATACACACGGATTCAGACAAAACTGCTTCGAAATACACTAAAACGGCTTTCACGCATGACTGTTTTGGATGTAGGCCTACGTTATTATACCGTAGCACTCTTGCTTTCACACACGATTGTTTGCCGCCTCAGTAGGCGATAGCTGTGGTGGCGATCTCTGTTGAAACATCAGACTCTGACCATTATTTGATAATAATGAAGTGCAGGCTGAAATTTAAGCGAATAAGGAAGCAGTATAAGCAGAATAGACTGGAAGTGAATAAACTGAAACAATCTAGCACGAGAGAAAAATTTCCAGAAATGGTAGACTTAGAAATAACACTAAGAAATAACTCTGAAAGGAGCTCAACCGAGGGCGAATGGAATGCATTAAAGACCGAAATAATGAAAGCTGGTAAAGAAACATTAGGCTTTTGGGAACAAGCTGCCCAAAAAACTTGGATCACAGAAGAAATTTTGGAGAAGGTACAAAAATGTTCAGGATGAAGCACGAAGAGAGCAGTACAGGCAATTTAGAAATCAAATAAATAGGAAATGCAAATTAGCAAAAGAAAAATAGCTACAAGAAAAGTGTGTAGAAGTAGAAAAGGAAATGGCCATAGGTAAAGTAGATGTATAGAAAGATCAAACAGAATTTTGGAGATATGAAGAAAAGAGGTATGAACATTAAAGCAGCCGATGGGAAACCTCTTTTAAGCTCAGAAGATAGAGCTAACCGATGGAAAGAGTACATTGAGAAACTGTATATTGGCGACGACTTGAACAATAGTGATTTGGAAAAATAAGGCGATATCGACATTGATGACTTAGGAGATCCTGTTTTGAGGACAGAATTTAATAACGCTCTGGATGACTTGAAGGTAAATAAGGCAGTTGGAATTGATGATATCCCTGCAGAACTTCTTAAATCCCTAGGAGAGGAAGGAATCGAAAGATTATTCAAGCTGATATCAAAAAGTTATGAAACAGGAGAAATTCCAATTGATTTTAATAAAAATATAATCTTCACACTTCCAAAGAAAGCACAAGCCAACAAATGTGAGAATTATTGCACCATTAGTCTAACAACACATGTTTCAAAATTACTGACCAGAATAATATACAGAAGGTAGAAAGGGTAGTAGAAGAAATAGTAAGTGAAGATCAGTTTGGTTTTAGGAAAAATCGGGGTACGAGGGAAGCAATTCTGTCTTTAAGATTAATACTTGAAGGGAGGATCAAGAAAAATAAAGATACTTTTATGGCATTTGTTGATTTAGAAAAAGCTTTTGATAATTTTAGGTGGGACAAGATGTTCAAAATTTTAAAGAAGTCAAGTCTAATGTTTCGAGATAGAAGAGTACTCTATAAACTATATAAGAATCAAGTGGCTATAATAAAAGTAGAGAATCACGAGAGCCATGCATTAGTTAAAAAGGGTGTGAGACAAGGTTGTTGTAGTCTATCCCCGTTAATATTCAACTTGTATGTAGAAGAAGCAATTAAAAAGTCAAAGAAAAAATTCCATGTGGCATAAGTTTTCAGGGAGAAAAAATCAGTATGCTACGATTTGCTGATGACATTGTCTTGTTAGCAGAGAGGGCTGAGGATATTGAGAAGTTACTGAGTGGCATGAACAATATACTGAAGGAAGATTTTGGACTGAGTATAAATCAAAGCAAGACAAAAGTGATGAAATGTAGCAGAAATTATTCCAATACTAGTAGATTAAATATAAAAATAGGATCGAATGCAATAGGAGAAGTAAGTGAATTCTGTTACTTGGGAAGTAAAATTACAACCGATGGCCGAATCAGGAATGATGTTAACAGCAGAATAGCACTAGCAAAAAGAGCCTTCATGAAAAAGAGAAACCTTTTAGTTTCAAATATTGATCTAGGAATTAGAAAGAACTTTTTAAAACTCTTTGTGTGAAGCACAGCACTTTATGGTAGCGAGACATGGACTTTACCGGAAAGAAGGAAAATTGAAGCATTTGAAATGTGGTGCTATAGAAGAATGCTGAAAATTAAGTGGACAGACAAAGTAAGAAATGAACGAGTTTTGGAAATGATGGGTGAGAAAAGAAGTTTGTGGAAGAAGCTTACAGAAAGAAGAGACAGGCTGGTAGGTCATATTCTGAGACATGCAGGATTGGTTAATTTGTTAGTGGAGGGAACAGTGGAAGGTAAGAACTCTAGAGGAAGACAGAGATTAGAACATATGAAGCAGATAATTGAGGACCTGGGCTGTAAGGGGTATGTAGAAATGAAGAGGCTAGCACAGGATAGGAAGGGATGGAGGATTGCATCAAACCAGTCGAAAGACTGACGACAAAAAAAAAAAAAAAAGGCGTTATTGTGTGTATACAGTCTATTTTACACGCATTTTGAATGATTAAACTAATATGCTTAGCTGGTCTGCTCTCTTCCTCTTATTTCTTTCCTATATACACGCTCAGTTGCTCTCAAATTCCCTCCTATAACTCGGCTAGTCACCCGAGAACAATATTTATATTCTCAACGCTGAGAAAAACTGCGTAATTATGTATCTTGAAAATTGCAACAAGTGTTTCCCCGACTTTGTGCTCAGGAAAATCCACCGTAGCAGTGTTAGCCGACTGGGCAACTATATTGGATTTCTGCTTAGTTACCAGTTGTGCGATGGTTTCTATTTTTTAGGTTGAAGTGCATCTCAATACGATATTAGAGAATGAATATGAAAAAAATCAGGTTGTAGAAATTAATATATAGTAATATATTTATGAAAAATTAATGTGAAAAGTGTTTAAGAAATTAAACGAAATTAACTTACTAGAAGACGAGACAGGCTGATGGTAATGAATCTCCAACTAACGATCGATCACAATAAAACCTTCCAAACAGGTAACAAGAGAAAGCGGAAATCTGGTATATGCCAAGAAAACAGTGTCTCTACAAACATTGGAAACAGCCAAAACATATTAATTAAAACTCGGAATAAGAGGTTTGTCTAATGTGTAGTCATTTCTGTCCTGCATGGTTACATTGTTTTTCCCTACTGTCCTATGGAATGTATTGTTTCTTTGCATTTCACTACGTAAATATAAAATTCACAAACAAGAAATTTATTATTATGTATATAAAACGGGAATTTACGACTCATCTACGTCGAGGTCATTAGAAGCGCTAAAAGACTGGGCGCAAGCTATGGGAATGAATTCATCCATGGCATTTTTTCAACGAATCGCCAAGATGATTTGGAGAAACCATCGAAAACCAAAATATGGATCGCCGTATGGGGATTAGAATCTGCCTCCTCATGTACGGAATGACGAAAATGGGTCATTCCGTACATTTTCATATTTACCATATAAAAAGAATAATGAAAGGAATAACTGTAGAAAAGTCTCGCCAGCCAGCATCCACGGGACCAACCAGTTGTACCTTCGGAAATGGCAGACGATATTCAAAACATTAATATGTTTATAATTATGAAAAATTAATGTGAATAAAAGTTTATGAAACTAAAAGAATTTTGTTTATTAGAAGATGAGACAGGCTGATGGTTCTGAATCTCCAACGTTTCAAGTCAACAACGGGATAAGGAACAACGATTGTTTGAAGACTCACGAAATTTTCTACAAGTGGTGATCCATTCAACGCAAGGTGAATGGAGTCGCCTCACATTCGCGCCTACGAAGTACAGTACGTGCTTCAGAGTCCTGTACGAATATAGTCAGCTGCTCTGAGTAACTTGCGCTTGCCAAGAGTATGCGGCCGTAACTGTGTTCGATATGTTTTTTATGGCGTTAGTGATATGGAGGTACTTTCTTCCAATCTCATACTTTGCGGGCACAGACTCGTCTGCCTGTTAGAATCTTTGAGACGAGCTATCACGTGTAGTAGCAATTCTTCTCATACACGCTTTGCATTATGTTTGTATTGACGTTTTCCACATACATCGAGTCATGAGGGTCATTACAAAAGTTTTACGAAGCAGCAAAGAGAAAGGCGTTCTTCGTAAATTGAATGCATAATAAGGTAACGTCATCATTTATGAATTAATCAGTACCAGGTAGCAGCCCTCCACCAATAAACATCCCATCAATACGGGGAAGATAACATTATACGCGCTGACTGACAGTTGTGTTCAGTTTGCCTTCACAAAGTTTTCTAGCGGTTTCACTATCGACAGCGATTGTATAGCTGCGAGGAATCCGTCTCCATCACAACACTTCTGCCCACACAGTCAACAGCCCGTGGAAATACGTGAAGCTGGCGAGTCATCCTCCTTGCTCTTCTCATCTGGATCCAAGAATTTTTTTTCATATTGCCAATGGTGAAAAATGATGTGTGGGAATCGGTTTTCTACTTCCCAAGAAACAGTTGCTACATACGAAGGAATGGTTGAAGAAAACTAGTGGCAAAAGTGATTTCTAAAGTTGATTCTCAGGATGCGGTGGTAACTATTTTGAAAAATAAAGGCCAAACTAGTTTATCTGTACGCGAAAACTTTCGTAGTGACCCTTGTATTTGTAGTTCGAAGTGAAACAGAGAAACGTTAAGAACAGTTTTAAAGCGAAAACTGTAGAACATGTTCCGGAATGTAGGGCAGTCTTATTCTCTGGTCTGATATATACGATTTTTCACACATTTTTCCGCGCGGCTGAACGCTGAGAATTGTCGACAGTTGTTAGAGGATATCTGAAGGAGTTCGAGAGATAAATTGGCAAACTACTCTCCATCACCAGGCACGGCAGACACGACGCAGACCAAGGCACAATTTCGCAGCGTGGCGGCAGCTGTTGGATTCAACAAGTTTCTCGGAACAGGCGGCAGCGCAACGTGGGACTATCGACTTTAAAACCCGAGCGGCCATTTCGCGAGCGCCGCCGTCTACCCCCTCCCCTACCCACCGCACCGCACCGCACCAATCTGCCCCCTTCCCCCTGCCCCATCTGTTCCCACCCTCGCCTGCCCCCTACTCCGGCCTGACTTATCCAGGCGCCAGAGCATGCCGCCGAACTTCGCCGAACTGGGCCGAGGATAGGCGAGCGCGTGCGACGCCGGCCGCTCGGCAAATGTTTGCGCCCGTCGGCCGGCGCGAGCTGGCGCCGCGGCGCCTGGCCCCCGACGGCTGTCGTCTGGCTAGTGTGGCCTCCACATTATCGCTCTACACGCCCGTTCTACCGTTAAAAAATGTAATAAAAGGGGGAAAAATATATGGCCTAGAGATGCACCGGACTGCTGTTTCCCGCTCTTATATCTTGGACCGAGGATGGCAGTTACACCACCCCCTCCTCTCTACTCATTCCGCTCGGAGTAGAAATTCATGTTTAGTGCAGTCGCCTGAATATTTTAGATGCAGTGAAAACCATATTTAATCGCGACCCAGCAGACTTAAGCTCGGGGTACAGTAAGGCTGTCCCCGTAAATTCAGCTGTACGACTGGCAGTGTCAACTCATGTCACGTTTTCACGAAACTAATCGTTTCCAAGCCCGCCCGTCGGCCCCATTGGTTGCGGCACCGTGATAATGTGTCCGGCGCTGACACAGGGTTAGCCGGTTCGAATCCAGGTTGTGGAAGGAATTTTCATCATCAGTACTTGGCCAGCAGAGTAGAGGATGTGGTTTCGCGTAGTTCCTAATCAGCAAATTGTGCACCAGCTTAATTCCCAAACCTCTCCGTAGTGCGTATGGAGTGGAGGCATACCACACTAATGACGGTGATTCATCCGTTAAGCCTGGGGCTCTTGGTGTATTTCGGAAAGTTCTCGTGGAGGGGTACAACCTACATGGTTACCACCTACGTCCGGAATCGTATGTGGCATCATGAGAAGAGAAAACTGACTATAAGCTCTCACCCACACAGTTTTTCACTGATTTCTCAGTACCAAATTCAAATAGGGTAAAACCCGAAACAGAAGAGAAAACAAAAACACATACAACTAACTCCATAAATGCAAAAGGTGAAAAACTTACTTCAGGTGATGGCGTCGAGGAAAGGAAATTCTTTTAAACTTGAAATAGAGCTTACGCAAAATATGCTTCCACAGTTCTGACAAACTCACAGCCCACCTGCAGCTTGCATGTGTTCGTGCAGGGCCCGCTCTAGCGGTTTTGGCACCCCGGACAAATAGACAAATTGCCGCCCCTTAAGATTATGTAGAATTATATATTTTTTAAAAAACTAATTAATTTTAATCGAATAAAAAAATTATTTTAATTGTAATAAAATCATATATTCATAAATAAACTTATTGAATTTTGATCTAGCGGCACAAAATAGAGAAATTAATTATGAAATATCTGTACATAGTCACAAATTAACCATATTTTTTATATTTTTAAATGCTATTACGGATGGATATTATCAAACAAACTATTTTAATGCAATTATTTTAAAAATAAAACGAGATTACATCAAATACGCTAAAATCACAAAAAAACTCTTTTTCTTACTTTCAGGTTACGAATTTTTTATTACATCTTAAAATTTACTTCATCAGCAATTTCATACTCAATTGCCAAAATGGCTAAATCATTAAATTATCAGTTTCTTGGTTTTCGTAAATGCTTAGCAAGGCGTCGTATACATCTCCCAAATGAAATTTTAAAGGGTTTAATGCCTCTATCCTACTCTCCCATCTAGTGTCACTCCATGTTTTCAAAATTGAACCCTGAACATGCTTTAAAAGTATTGTCCATCGAAAAGTAGATGCCGAAAAGAATACATGTATGTTTTGGACCATGTTGAAGAAATTAGCGGCTTCCGAAGATGCTTTTGCCATTAATAACAAGATTGAGAGAATGGCTACTACACGGAACAATGAATGCTCGCGAATTATATTGTTTAATTCTAGATTGCACTCCTGCTTTATATCCCCTCATATTGCACCCGCTGTCAGTCCCTGCCCTCTGATATACTGCAAATTTAAACAAAGTCATTAAGTTCCCCAACTATAATATCAGACATTTGTCTTCCTGTGGATCTTTCGACTGGTAAGAAGCCATAAAAAGCTTTCATTAATTTTAATTTCAACATCAGGATTAAATTTATTGGTTGAAACATATCTGATCACAAGAGTAATTTGCTGTATCTTACTAAAGTCAGGAGTGCAGTTTAAAATTATGGAAAAATATTTGAATTTTTTTATTTCATTAATAACATGAGACTTTGCACTTTGATGCAGCAGATCTACTATCCCGGTTTGTATATTTTCCCAAGATATTGAACTTTAGTCTCTACTTTTTGGAGCACTCAACGGACGTGCTCTTCCATAGTGGGATCGTATTCAGACAGTAACTCCACTATTTTTAAGAAATTACCGTTATTATGTTCAAACAACTTGTCGCTTGTACTTTGAAAATCCAGACAACTTTTATCAAGCATTTTGGTAATTGCAACGATTCTTAGAAGCACCTCATTCCAATGATTTATTTTGGCATTAATAACTCTTTGAGTGGCAGCATCTACAGTTTTACAACAATTTAATCTTTCATTCATTTCTAGCCATGATTTTTGTGCCTGAATATTATTTTTCGAAATTTCATGCTCTTTTAAAGATTCGTCGAGGTGCTTCCAATTTTTAAAACCCTCCTTTGAGAGAGAACTAACTAAACAGCTGAAAATTTTACAACAGTAGCAGTAAACGCAATTTTGTGAAAGATAGTAGCTAATCTCGCAATATTTGCTCTCCGTTGCTTAAAATTCGTGCATAATATTTTGCGCTAAAATGTCGACCTGTGTCATTGGAAAGAAATTTGTAATAATGCAATAGATTAGGTGGACCTTGCCTTACTAAAAAGCTTCTTTAGGCGTCTCGTAAAATTCTTGGCCACAAAGTTTTAGAACGCCTTCTGTGAGTCTTACGTTGGTGTCAGTTCCAATTGGTTTAGAAACTTCGTCCATTTGTTTGCTATTATTCTCTGACGATTCTGTACTTCTTTTGTATCCCGACCTGATATTGGATTCTAAGATTTGTTTCGGTGAACCCTGAATACAGTATATTTTTTTAACGCGCTAGATTGATTCTGCTTTTCCGCTTCCTTTCCCAACCTTTTTTTTTTTTTGTACTGGTAACCAGATAGTTTACTTTGACCATCAGACACTTTGGAAGAGGCACGCACTTAACTCAAACAATGTACACTATAAAATAATATAAAAAGTAAATATTTATCCTTGATCTAAATAAGCTAAAACCATAACTAAGATAAATTATTCTCAGTCGATATAAAAAAAATATTTATGCACAACACAAAATATTTTCCATACCCTGTGAACATAAAGAAAGTCTAGTGTTACTACACAATCAAAGCTTATTCGCGTGGAATACGATCAGTAAATTTGCTGCAAATACAGAATGGCAATTTCTATAGGCTTAAACGGAATACGTTCCAAGTTCACAAACAAAATAAAAACAAAAAAAAAAAACAATTTAAAAAAAAAATCAAACAAAAAAAATGATGTTGTGGAGTGATTGTCGCGCAATGTACTTATTAAACCAACTGACAAAGATATTAACATTCACTAAAATAGTTAATGAATTTCTTTTTATTGAAACGGTTTACAAATGCAGCAATTAGAGTATCTGGAAACCGCATTCGTATATATAATAAGCATCATGGGTTATTATATATTAGCAGTTAACATTCGAAATTGAATATATTAATGGTATGTGAAGTAACTAATCGGTAATCAGCAGCTGGTAATATTATTTATTTATTAATGATTGTAAGTACTGTCCCATACCCACTAAACTACAGTATTTTCACAAGCGATCAAAGCCAGCGTATGTAATTTAACCCAACCATAACACTTTCAATGCCTATATCTAATTTATACAACAAATCTGCGAGGCTCGGATTACGAGAAGAAATTATTATTCAAATTATTCCATTTCCAATAACTAAGATTCATATTGATTTGGCTCATCAATTCAATAAAATAAATATTCAGCATCACCCGCCAAGAACTATCGATTCCATGTATTAGAGGCTAACTGCAATTGCGTGTCTAGTAACTTGTGGGCAGTATAACGTCGGAATCAGTGCGGGTAGCCAAGGTCAGGTGTAACAGCCCCCACCTACCGCGCTTCTGTTATGCGTTTTTGTCGTTGTGCGCTTATGTCATTGTGCGCTTGTGTCGTAGAAATTATGAAATCCTGAAGTAAATTTTATGAACTTCCACTTATCACTAATTACGTAATAGTAAGACTAATGCTGTTGTGTAATGAAACCACTTTTATAATTAGCAATAATAAGCAAGTTGAGACAACAAAAGTCAAAACAGCGTTCTGCTCGCGTGCTAAGGTCCAATTCACACAGAAGAGACGTGGCGCGGACTTCGGGCTGATACGTGGCGCAGACGTGGTGCATTTTGAAGTTGCTCCTAGGGCGGAATTCACACAGAGGCGGCTGGGCAACGGCGCGCCCCTTTGAGGTCCGCGCCCCGTCTCTTCGAAGTCTCTAGGGGCGCACCCAAATAGCTAAGAACTGTAAGTTTTTAACGAACGAAAAAATCGGTATGTGGATTTTTTTTATTAATTGGGTATTTAACACATTAATATCATTAATATTTTTCTCACACTTACAGCCGAAATGGCGCCCCTAAATTTTAGCGCCCCGGGCAAATGCCCGGTTTGCCCCCCCCTAGAGCGGGCCCTGGTTCGTGACAAGATTGGCCTGTCATCCAGTTAGTGTGGAGATGTTACTAATCTAAATAATTCTTCGGGGGCTGTCCTAGCTATTGTCGGCAGTTAATTGTCTACACTAATGAGTGAAATCTCAAACAGTTTAACGTTTTTCGGTAAACATACCATTTTATTTGTCATAGCTGGTGCGTGCTGGAACACTCACTATGTTATTGTAAAACAGGGTCGATTCCATTCACCTTAAATTAGAAACACAGCCTCCTTTTTCACCTTTTTTTTCCATACCTTTCTTGCCTAGCAAAGGCGCGGCGCCCATGAACAATTTGGTCCCCGACATCAGTAGAATACCAGAACGACTTACCCTGCAGTGAACCAAAGTTCCCGATTGCTAATAATGGCTTTGCTAACAAATGTAAACAGATTATTATCGAGCATCATTAATAGTAGGTTCGTGTCAAACTCATGACAGTTGTTTAGTATTTGTAAACAACTGTCAGAAAATTAAATGGACTAAATATCGTCTTTAAATTAACGAGTAAAACGGACAACGTTTCTGATTAGAAACTTTAATTATATCCTGTTTCTATCATTCAGTACCAACAGTATGAAACCTATGAGGTCTCTTCAGTAATAACAGATCCGACCATTTATGTAAAATAAAAAGAAGTGAGAGCGTCTCGTCTATCAACCAGAGTGATGTCTCCACAATTTCTTAAAAAAAAGTATATTTTTAATTGTAATGAAAGAACCTAAGGCGCTTTTATGAGAAATAATGTTTTTAGTGTTGAAAAAATCTTTAGGTTATGGCAAAACTACCTATATATTTGTCTGTTAAAGAAGAGAACCTATCTGATTGTCTGTCTGGAATTATATGTGTTTGTTTGTCATTGTGTTCCTAGAATCTGCCAATTACAATCACGTCTAAACTGATGTAACTCAACTTACCACAGGACATACAAGATAGTCTTCTTTTTCCGTGCACTTATCCCGCTATTGCAGGATCGGCTTTTTCATGAGGCGACACGTTTGGAATTCTGGCGGCTTTCCGCTAAACCTGACTGCTCCCGGCACCACTACCATCTGTGTTCTGTGTAGGCTAAGTGTATTTCTGTTTGTGTAATGTGTGGTTTATGAGGCAGAGATTGGAGACCGTCCCGTAATTCACCTTAGTGACTGACTAAAAGCCTCAATCAGGACTGCGTGGAGACAAGGACTCGAACCTGGGAGCATAGCCACACTGGCGGGTAGAGGACATACCAGCTGGAAAAACTAAAAAACCATAATTAATATCAAACACCAATCAACGCAATATGAGCACGGAGAGCGTGGTAAAGGAATAAATGTAATGGATTGTCACAAGAAGGGCAATCCTATGAACAAAAACTCTGTAGTTTTGTAATCCCAGAAAAAGACGGCAGCACACAAATTACGAATCAAGATTATCGACGTACCTTAGGATGGGATTATGTCGGACACAGTACACTCGCGCTAAAATTTCAGCTAAAGCTGCCGTAGAGCTAATTCAAACTTGAAGCGTATGTACTCGTATACTTTTTATTAAGAGCGGAACGAGTGGTTGCAGGAATCTCAAAGTATCGTGTAGTTACATACCTATTGCGAAAAAAATTGGATTATGATTTTGTTTTTCATAAACGTGATCATTTTTTTAAATTAAATTTACGAACCGAAGTGCACGTAGTCTAATGCTAGTACATTTGCTATGTTATGGGTTCTGTAAAAGCTGATTTCGTGGCATGTGATATTTGTGGTGCATTATTTCTCTTTTTCCTAGTTCAAAAATCGCACAAACAGAGTTCATCATCATCTTGAAAGATTCCGTAAAGCTTGAACATAGGTCACCGAAAAAAACAAATTTTAATGATGCAGTTTCAAGAACATCGTTATATTTTACCTTCGTTTGAATTAATTTCGTGTGGCTACAAATTAAAACAAAACTGGTTTATAAGTCTACAGTAATAGTAGGAGGAATATTTACTATTGAAGTCAGTGGACTGGTCGAGCTTGTAATACATGTGGGAAGTAGTAATAGCGCTCGTCAGGGGGCGTCCATAAATTACGCGAGGTGAAATTGGGGGGGGGGGGGGAGGTAAAAAAAATCTACAAATGACGCGAAAGTCGATGTCAGGGGAGTATTTCGTCTAAAAGTGGAGGTGTAACCGGCTTTTGGAAGGGTGAGACCTAAAAAAGTCTCAATTGCGAGGGCGATTTCTAGTGGGAAGTCTCACTGACCAGATCTGACCAGAGAGGGGGGTCCAGAAACACCTCACGTAATTTATGGATGTCCCTCCTCGCCAGTTTGACAGCTGCGAAGAGGCAGTCATGACGTAACGAAGTGGTGCCGTCGTAAATGTTCACTGTTGCTATTTAATCCGGAAAGTGTTACAAACACCTGAAACAGCAGTTGTTTATATATAAGCGTAAATTTATCGTACCCAAGTTTTTCAGAGTACAACTACTGGTTCCAAGTCAAGTGTCGATGACAGATTGCCAGTGAGCCTTTCTGTGTAACTGCTATTTGTCTTGTACGACTACAGAAACAGAAGGACGTCACTAGGCATTTCATCACACAGAACCAGGGCGGTCGGTTCAGATCATCGTTTTAAATAGCCCATTGGTAGATGTAAGTCGTAAATAATAATAAGAACCAACCAATCATTCTCGTAATAATATTTATCGTAATAATATTAAGTAATTTTTGTATAAACTAGACGACCCGTGCGAAAATTTCGCGAAAAAAATGCGATGAATAGTGAGGTTGAATATGATGTCACCAAAGCTGAATCATTACTCTTCATACTCCTACTTCATTTATCGATTTTGGTTAGAAATCCAGGGAGATAAAAGGCTCGAAAGACATAAAATGTATTTGAGAAATATTGACATTTTTGCCCTTTAAGGGCCAAATTACGAAACATTCCTTTCTTAGAATATAATGTTACCACGGCGGAAACCTTAGTCTTTAATATGGTATCTCATTTATCTATATCGGCTAGATATCAAGGGAGATAAATAGCTCGTGACACAAAAATACGTTGTAGAACCATTTATACTTTTTCCTTTAAGGGTTGAATTCCAAAAACATTCTTTCTCAACTTATGATTTCACCAAGCTGAGACATTACTTCTTATATTCCAACTTCATTTATCGATTTTGGTTAAATATCCAGGGAGATAAATGGCTCGAGATACAAAAAACGCATTTTAGTAAAATTAACATTTTTGCCCTTTAAGGGTCGAATTACGAAAAATTCCTTTATAAAAATATATTGTTACCACGGCGGAGACCTTAGTCTTTAATATAATATCTCATTTATCTATAACGGTTAGATATCAAGGGAGATAAATCACTCGTGACATACAAATGCGTTATAGAAAAATTTATACTTTTTCCCTTTAAGGGTTGAATTACAAAAACATTCTTTCTCAAATTATGATTTCACCAAGCTGAGACATTACTTCTTATATTCCAACTTCATTTATCGATTTTGGTTAAATATCCAGGGAGATAAATGGCTCAAGATATAAAAAACGCATTTTAGAAAAATTAACATTTTTGCCCTTTAAGGGTCGAACTACGAAAAATTCCTTTCTTAATATATAATGTTACCATGGCGGAGACCTTATTCTTTAATATGATACCTCAATTATTTATATCGGCTAGATATCAAGGGAGATAAATTGCTCGTGACACAATAATGCGTTATAGAAAAATTTATATTTTTTCCCTTTAAGGGTTGAATTCCAAAAAAAAATCTTTCTTAAAATATGATTTCGCAAAGCTGAGACATTACTCCTGATAATCCTACTTCACTTCTTGATTTTAGTTAGATATCCTGGGAGATAAATGGCTCGAGACACAAAAAACGCATTTTAGAAAAATTAACATTTTTGCCCTTTAAGGGTCGAATTAAGAAAAAGTCCTTTCTTAAAATACAATGTTACCACGGCGGAGACCTCGATCTTTAATAGGATACCTCATTTATCTCTGTCGGTTAAATATTAAGGGAGATAAATCACTCGTGACACAAAAACGAATTGCAAAAATATTTATACTTTTGCCCTTTAAGGGTCGAATTCCGAAAAATTTCTGTCTTAATATATGAGGTCACTAAAGCGGAGATCTTAATCTTTAAAATGATACTTCATTAAACGATTTCAGATAGGTATCCAGGGAGATAAATGACTCGTAACACAGAAAACAGCATTTTAGAAATATTGACATTTTCGCCCTTTAAGGGTCGAATTTCAAAAACTTCATTTCTTAAAATATTATGTGACCAAAGTGAAGATCATTAGCTTTAAAATGACCCCTCATTCATTGATTTCGGTTAAGTATGAAGGAAGATATAGGCTTGTGACAAAAAAATACCTTATAGAAATAATATATATGATTATCATTGAAATTTGGAATTATGTAGCTGGTAGCTGTAGCATTTTAATTACCCGGTTGCAGTGGGCAAGACGCGGGTGAAACCTTAGTTTTGACAGTCATCAAAAGATGCGTAACTCCGCCATTTTGTGTAACGTGTAACGTCCCGAGTTACGTCATCTGAGAAGGGCGAGGTTGACGTGGAGAGCACGTAGCCATTTGAAGTCATCTAAGGGTACTTTGTAAAATGTAAACGAATTTTACGAGAAGGAACGGTATTCTCCTACTAAAGTTCCCTCTATTTGCAAAGTATGTTTAGTCCAAAGCTATTAATAATTCGCTAATCGAAAAGCTGCAACTGACATGCGATGACAAGTTATCACGGAGTCAAGGAAGGCTTCGGGGTGGTTCGTAAAACGTATATAAACTCTATGTTTGTGTTTGATAAGTAGTGGTGTATAGCTGTACGAGCTGAGAACGTTTTACTTAACGTAGCCTTTATTCGAGCGAGTGATACCAGCTGTCTCCATTGTTTTCCCGTCATGTGAGTAAGATTTTTTTGTTTATCGTGGATTTGAGAATTTTAATCTGAAAATCACGATCAGATTATTAATTGTTGTTCGGGATGTGGTACTTGTAATATCTACCATCGGTTTCTATGATCCCACAATTAACGGTGCAACAGGTATCATTGTCTGTAAATATTAACTTCCTTGGGCTTGGTTTTATTACTTACCGAGCTCTTCGTACGTGACCGACTGCTAGATTCTCGATTTCACTGTAAACACATGCAAATAGTAAACTTACTACGCAGTTCATTATCAGCAGATTATCTTATATGAAATGTTTTCTTACTCATTCACTTTATCGTAATTCTCTCGTAAAGCTCCAAATCAATTCGTTTATTAAAGATCCTTGTAATTCATACTGGTTTCACACTTCGATTCAGATCACCAATACATAGTTTTTGGTTTAAGCTGCCATATGTTTATCATAAGGAAACGAACACATCACTTGCACAATAAAGTTCTTTCGCGCACTTAGCTTATACTAATAACATAAATCAGTGCTTCTCTCGTTGCAGAAAATCAGCGCCTGCTTATTCATACACCACAGTCAATGATCCAAGCGTATCTCTGGTTTCAACAAACTGTAGGGTCTGATTTTTTCCTGCTTAAACATGACATAACATAATTAATTCTTACATACGAAACTTCGAAAACTATTTTAAAATTTATTTCCACACTCAGTAAATTGATGTACCTCACACACTCCAATCATTGAAGTGACTCTCTCTGTAGTCAAAATGCAGAGCAGTAGGTAGCGCAATGTGTTAACTGCCTCAGAAACAGAAATCACAGGATATAAATAACAGCGTTATATCACTTCATGATCTGGTTTTACTCGTATTTATAGTTGGCTAATTATCGCGATTTATTAAAAATTCGTAGAAACAGATAAAGCAGAAAACAATTTGTGTAAGACAGTTAAGCTACTTTCACTCGTGTATTAGGGCGGCAGCTAAGCAGTAACGTTTTTCACTATTCAGGACATGATCTGCCGGTTAATGAACGGTCTAAGATAAGTCCAGGGACACTGATAACTACACAAGCGCGTGTGTAAATATATGTCTTGACTCGTTACCTTGATTCCAAGTTTTATGTCGAGAAAATCCGTAACATTTCGTCGTGCATTTACTCAACGAGTGTGCCCGTTTAACTTAATAGGCGGCCAGGGGCAGGGGCTGTTTGACAGGGGAGTGCGGTGGTGATCCACAGGTGGGAACAGCTGGGCCGACCACCGCCGCGTTGACGTCACCACAAAGGTGGGCCCCCTCCACCAGGAAACTAAACTTATAAAATTTAGTTTCTGCAATGTATTTACCAATCATTTTATCAACCGGAAGGGATTTCTTAAAATATTAGCTGTTATCTTTGAAATTAGTCTAATAGTACTAATATGGCGGGCGTATATCTAAACTGATTTTCAATACAACAAAGCAAAATTATTCATTGTTTCGCGTATGTTTCTCTACTAGTTTGTCGGAATTGTTACGAAATTAGAAGAGAATTTTAACTTAAATTCGGTCCTGTGATAATTTACCGTTTAAACCTCACGTAGTTACTTATCTCTACTAATTTTCACCGGAAAAAAAGAACATAAAATTTACAAATATGAAGAGCTTTGTTAATTAAAAATAGAATAATCCCAGCTATCTGAGTGAAGGAAACAGTAGTAGAAGTAGTGTATCTTTACACCAGATCAGACCTCCTGTTGTTGGGATTGCACAACATAGATTCGGTAATCACATTTGCCAAGAAGCATAAGGGCGAATAATTATCAACGCAGATCAGTAGAAAGTAAGGTAAAACGGAATAGTTCTAGCGACAGCTTGCTCACTAAATTTTTTCTTATTTCTCTTTTAAATGCAGATAATATAATTCATATTAACCAAATCTATGCATGTAACGAAGGATGATGTACAGATAATCAAGAAGTTCTGTTCTACTTTGGACGATTGTGAAACGAGTGACAAGTTCAAAGTCTGTTAACAGTTCAATGTCTGTTAACAATCTTCCAAACGACACTTGTTTTCTATCCGTAACAAGGAACAAATGAAGATGACCTTGCTGTATGCTGCTCACCTGCAACCACAGTCATGAGTTAATTTGTCCCCAGTAAGAACAGTTGTTCTTCGCATGGAGGGCTGGATGTGTCCTATTACAGATTATTTTTATAAACACCATTCTGTGGTTTTAGTCACAGCACTGTATTAGAAGCTGTTTGTGAAGTGGTGTGCTTGTTTAGTTTTTCGTAGCGACCCGTAGAGCTCGGTGGGTCGATAGGCAGAGCCTCTCGCCACGTCGCCATATTGATTCGGACAACTGCGGTGTCGCCTGACTCCACCGCACTGTCCAGATTTTATTGGAAAAAACATCGTCACGGCTTATTTCTCGAGTGTAAAATTTCGTTACAGTGACAGACTCTACAAAAGTAAAACGAAACTTAATGCAAAAAATGTTTCCTTTTTTTTTACAAAAAATTGAATGAGGAGTCGCTGGAAAATTTCGCGTTCGTTTTCCATCCTAATATCGAAACCAGTGCGCGTAGTAAGTATACTACAGGGAATATCACTGTCGAACTGCAGTGGTTTATACTGCGAGCTGAGATACAGAACTGAAACATCAGAGGAAATAGTGTGGCCATAGGTAGCTTAGTTGGTTGTGTTAACAATATGCGTGGCCTCAGCTCCTCTAAACGAAACAGTGGTGTCCCTGACTATAATTATTATGCGGGTTTTGGCAAAGCTATATCTCAATGGTGGTTTGGAGCTAAGTTTCAGACCGAAAAATACGAACTTGACAAACGAAAAAATAGAAGGATAAGATTGGGGAACAGGGTATATTGCTCGCAACCATATCACCCCAGCACTGACAAGAAACTTCAAGGCATACGCTTGAAGATAGCAAACATTTTACCATCCTTATATTAATTTCACCTGCCTGTAGTATACCGATAATAGGCAATCGACATTTCACCAACTTCCCAGTGACCAAATGACTGAAACGTTGATTGTTGCAATGTCGGCTCCCATCTGTGTTCGCCGTTGAGAATGTTATATGCGATCTTGTTCCATGCGTGCATCAGTGTTTCCAGTGTTTCTAGTTGATTAAGTGTGAGCGAAAACCGTACGCACTGACACTTATTTCAAGAGACCAATAAGTGCACACGCACGCATTAATTAAAGGTTATATTTTTTTGTTCATTCCACAAGCCCGAATACCATATGGGTTTAGCGTGCTGACCCCTGTTACAAGGACTGGTGGTGCGTATCCAGCTGAGGTCACAATTGATCTTCGTCGTATATCGTATGTACTGTGGAGTTCAAAAAAACCGCTGATAGAATCTGCAACACCATGCCGCACAGCTGTGTTAAACAAGCGAATGTCAAGGTCATATCAGATCACAGAATTAGAGCAAAATTTCGTTGAAGGAACAGATCGCATCCAAGAAGCGATTCCCCGAGAGAAGTTCGCTCCGCCCTGCAGCCGCCATTCCTTTTTCGCCGTAGCCCACTTACAATTCATCGGAGTGCGAGACGGACGGAAGAGAAAGCGTGTGAGGCAGCGCCGGCAACAGGTGGCGTGCGACGTCCTCTTGAAGGCGAGACAATGCGAGGCGGCTGAAGGCCTCCTATTGATTGCCGCAGCCAGCCACAAAGCAACCGCATTAAAAACTCACCTTCCTTAGGAACAGGTACACAGAAAACGAGCACTTTCGAACGGTGGCTGTTTTGGCATAAGTCAGTATTTATTACATGCACGTCCATCCAACATTTCTAGTCTCCCAATATCATTTGGTTCCTTTCTGAACTGAAAATGCATCAGTTTCATTACAAATTCACCATTCCTCCACTTAGAAATCCGAAACTGCTATAGATGGACACGGAAAGCTTCACCTACTTGATGAAGGACGCATTTATATCAAGAAATGCAATGCAACAGGGAGAATTTCGATACTTCTGGGTACAGCACCAGCAATCGTTTCGGGTTAGAGTCCCACTGTGAAAAGGTTATCGGTGTTATGATAGACAAGGCGAATGGCATCCTGATTGCGGAATTTGCCGCGATATAGTAGAAAATGTATGCATTACGACTTGATTCCAACCAAATTTCCGGATGGGCTGAGGGCTTTACTGGTTCCGTCAACCATAGACTGGTGATAAAGGACTACATAAATAGTTTCCTTGGAGAAATACAGAAGTACCATCTGCAACAAAGAATTGCATCAAACTTCCATATTGTAAATTCCATTGTAATGCGCAAACTGCTTCTGTCTGGAACAGATGATAAGCGGTGTATTTTTCTCGACTAGATAGAGACTCTCCCGTGGGATCACAAAACTGTACATGGGCGATAATATATAAATAATTTTGTGACTGTGTATGTAAATTATGAAATACTGCTTTTATCAGTGTGTCTATTTTGTAAATATTTGATTGCTACAGATCAAGTCGTATGATTATTACACGACGTCTCGGGAAATTTCTTCTTGCTGATCTATGGAGTTCTGCTAAAACTTGATGCATATTACAATATAATTTTTCTTTCACGAAGTTTTTCAATCACTGATAAAATTTCGTTGGAGTGTGCCGTATGTCCTGCTGACGTCGACGGTGTAACTAACTTCAACCATTCAATGAGTTTACTCGGATCCTTCACTGGGAAAAGACTAGAACTAGACGGTCAATCAAGTTTTTACGTTTTTTTTTTTTTGTACTCCATATTGTGAATGGGTTTCAAAATTTTACCAGATATTCGTTAATGTTGATTACAGTAAAATCTTCGTCAGTAGTCAGAGGTGAATTTCTAATCATCAGTGAAGTATTATTCTATCGGACAACATACATTAAATTGTACTACTGCTCACGTCGACTTGGCGATTTCAAGAACTCTTTGATTAAACGAGTAACGCATCCACGAATTTTCCTAGCCGCGGCAAAAACTTGAGTTTGCCTCCCTTCAGACATGATTTTGCCGCACACCGGTAGTGGTCGCCCGGGGTAAGGCCCTGATTGCCCCCCCCCCCCCTCCTTTCATCACACTCTTGATCAAACCGAAGAACTGATGCTCCTGATGTCTCTGAGGTAAGAAAATTTTTCCATGCTACGCGTCACTGACCTTAAAAAATCCCTGGAAAATCGTTCAGAGTTGATTTTTCCCATCTTCACTTCGAGTAACTTGTGTCGGGTTGCATTTCTGATTCCACGTTTAGCAACTGCATCAGTGGTTATACAACGAATTAAGCTTATGGGAGTTAACTGTAATATTTTATATCTGATTGTTATATGCCCTATAATGTTTGATTGAGGTTATAATGTGATGCTTGACGCCACATTTTGTCTATTTTATTATGTTAATGCAATATGTTAGGTTAATTTTTCTTATAATCTTCGGCAACCGTTAATTTTCTTCGGATAATTTTTATAAAATATACAAGACTATAAGGAAGGCCACGATGCCAATATTGAATATTCGGTTCATACATCATTTCGTAAGGCGAATATTAAGTTGTGCGGGATTGGCTAGTGGTCTCGAGGAGGCGATGACTTGTGGAAACCATTACCTGCCCGCGACACTATGTCGCCACCCAACAAGGTGGGATGGGATGTTCACCTGCTCCGAATACTTGAAAGAGACCAGTCAACAGGGAGGTCGCTGCGCTTAGCGGGAAACACGTGCCCGCCTGAACATAGCGTCACTCAAGATGGTTCACGAATCGTTCCGAACGTCGTTGTCCACACACGTGATAGCGTGGACGAATAAAATGTCCGCGATATCACGTGATGTGAGGATGCCTAGCCCACGAGCCTATCAAAATGGGAACAAGGTTGTAATTCTGTGAATTTTCTTTCCAGCATGTATGTATGTATGTATGTATGTATGTATGCATGTATGTATGTGAAAAAGCTTTCACTTCAGAGAACTCGGAGGAGATTCCGATATTTAACAATCGAACCAACAAAATTATGAATGATCTCGTTCTCGATGTCGAGGGAATAACTAAACTGCTTATGAATGTAAATCCCAATAAGGCTCCAGGACCAGACGGTATTCCTACAAGATTCTACTCTAGGTACGCAAAGGAAATTGCGCCGTATTTGATGAAATTATATACCGCATCCTTGGATCAGGGAAAAATACCAGCCGAATGGAAGACCGCCATCGTAAGTCCAGTGTTCAAAAGTGGGAATGTTAATGTTCCTCAAAATTATAGGCCGATCTCGTTAACCTCAATATTTTGCAGGATTTTAGAACACATCATCTATTCAAATGTCATGCGGTTTTTGGATGAAGATGAGCTTTTAAACCCAAATCAACATGGATTCAGAAAAGGCCGATGCTGCGAAACACAACTTGCCCTCTTAATTCACGACTTGAGCCGTATTATAGATGAGCAATCACAGGTTGATTTAGTTTTATTAGACTTCAAAAAGCTTTCGACACTGTGCCTCACACTAGGTTACTTATGAAACTTCGCGGTTATGGTATATCTAGAAAAATATGTGATTGGGATGCAGACTTTTTGAAGGACAGAACACAGTGTGTAGTTCTCGACGGTGAGCCGAAGTGAGGTCCGGGGTTCCCCAAGGAAGCGTGATAGGGCCTCTGTTGTTTCTCATATACATTAATGATTTGTGCGACATAATAAGGGGAATGAAAAGATTATTTGCCGATGATGCTATTATTTATCGTGAAATCACAACCCAGGACGACTGCGCTTTGTTACAAGACGATATTATGAAACTAATTGCGTGGTGTAAAGACTGGAAGTTGGAGTTAAACGCTAAAAAGTGCCAAGTCATGCGTGTGAGTAAAAAGGTGACACCAGTTAGCTTTGAATATACAATTAATGGTACTGTCCTTAGAACGGTAGATTCCGCTAAATACCTAGGGGTAACAATTCGTAATAATTTGTCGTGGAATGAGCATATCGAGAATGTAATTGGGAAAGCAAATCGTATGCTTCGATTTCTAGGTCGTAATTTAAAACAATGCACTCCGGAAGTTAAATCGATTGCGTACAAGTCACTAGTGAGGCCTCACTTGGAATATTGTTGCTCTGTATGGGGTCCCCATCAAAAGGGATTAATGGAGGCATTAGAGATGGTCCAGAGAAGAGCCGCCCGATTCGTGACAGGTATATATAGTTGGAGGGAAAGCGTAAGTGCCATGTTGAAGGAGTTAGGTTGGGAAGACCTGGAGCACCGAAGGCGTTGCTCTCGACGGAAGCTAATTGAAAAATTCTCGACTGACGTATTTCGGAATGACAGCAAACAAATATTGCTACCACCAACATTCATATCTCGGAATGACCGCGAAAATAAGATAAGAGAAATCAGGGCCAGAACCGATTCATTTCTCTACTCATTTTTTCCACGAGCGATTAGGGAATGGAATAGAATGGATTTACCGGGCGAGTAAACACAAAATCGGACAGGAGTAGCTTCCGATAAGGCACTCCGGCCATCCTGATCTGGGTTTTCCATGGTTTCCCTAGATCACTCCAGGCGAATGCTGGGATGGTTCCTCACAATAGCCCATGGGCGCCACCTGCCATATCCCGTATATCCCTTCCAAACCATTACCCTTCCTGATAGGTGCAATGCACCCTCCGGCAAACACTTTTAGTGAATCGCGGAGTAATTGTAATAGTAATAGTATGTACGACACCACAGAATGTGGCCAAAGTTTACGAGAGGGAAGGAAGAAGCGACGAGCAACACTCTCGTGCGGGGCTCTGACTGCTGATTTTGATCAAACGCTGCATCCTGAGTGCGTATGCTGGTCCGGCATTCGCACAGAGAGGGTTCGTAAGCATTGCGCGGTCGAGTTTGATTAAACTTGTCCGTGGTTGTAATGATGTCTGCGGTAATGTGCTCAGCTATTTTATCAAAAAGAATAAAATCCGTTGCGGTACCCCCATGATGCATGTCCCAGTATGTCATTATCCACAATTGTCGAAAGGCATATCCGTGTTGCCGTAAATGGATTTGAGGTTCATCATACTGTTTATAGAATACTATCAAGTTAGCGTTGCCAACTATTTCGGCATACAACTACATGTCTGACAAGTAGAAAGAATCTACTAACTTGTGTCTCCCTACACAAAAGTAATAACATACTTTATTCTGCCTTTCACATGAAACGTCTTCAAATACAAACAAAAAATTTGGTAGAGCTTCACTAGCAAAGTGTACACTTTGATTATCGTTAAGTACTGAATTACTTTAATGGGTTTTAATATTTCTCCTAGCATCTGATATCTTGGCTGGTAAAGTGACATTAAAAAAGTATAAATTTTCAAATTTAAGTTCATTGGTGTGTTCCAGTAGAGACAAGAGTACAAGGGTGGTTTTTCCACAATCTGCCTCTCCACGCACTATTTCCCTCACTGTCTCGAGGATCAGAGATCCGCTCTTCCAATTCCGCTGGCTGTCAGCAACATCTGCACTACTCGGGTAGTGTTGCTCGCTTTTTGACGAACCGCGTATTGACGAGCTAGGGCTACATATAGGTGCGCGAACATGTGAGGTCAGTCAGTCTATAACAATGAGTTGTCTTCTGTTAAACAAGGCATTTGAGGCAAACATTCCGGCATACCAGTTCTGTGAATCTGGGACGAAATTAGAAAAGCACTATCGATGAATTATAGAATACGCACCCCTAATTAATTTGATAGAGCATTGAATGATCTGAAATTAAATAAGGTGGTTGGAATTGATGAGATTCCTGCAGAACTTCTGAAATCCCTAGGAGAAAAAGGAACACAGAGATTATTCAAATTATGTCAAAAAGTTATGAAACAGGTGTGACTCCCAATGATTTTAATAAAAGTGTCATCTTCATACTTCCGAAGAAATCACAAACTGACAGATGTGAAATCGCAATAAGTTTAACATCACATGCTTCAAAATTACTGACCAGAATAATACAAGGTGTCCAGAAAAGGACTCCCTGATTTCAAAATTAAATATCTCGAAAACAAAGATCGATAGAGGAATGCAGTAAAAAGTATGTTCATCGTGACAGCTGTAAGAAGTGTATACAGCAGTTTGAAATAATAGTTACAAAAGCTGCTAACAGATGGCGCTGTAATCGCCATACGTAATGCCTAAATAGTGATCCTAAGCTCAGGGCGATCAGTTCCACCATTGAAACGTGCCAATGGTGAACATTTTGAAAACATTGTGATGTGATTGTTTGCAAAGATTGTTTTCATACTATTATTTCACTTATGTATGCTGATATGAGCGTACAGTGCCATCTGTTAGCAGCTTTTGTAACTATTATTTCACACTGCTGTATACACTTCTTACAGCTGTCACAATAAACATACCGTTTACTACATTCCTCTATCGATCTTTGTTTTCGAGATATTTAATTTTGAAATCAGGGAGTCCTTTTCTGGACACCCTGTATATAGAAGAATGGAAAGATTAATAGAAGGGATATTAGATAAAGATCAGTTTGGGTTTAGGAAAAACTGCGGTACAAGAGAAGCGACTTTTGCCTTAAGTTTAATACCTGAAGAGTGGATCAAGAAAACAAAAAGATACTTTTATGTCGTTTTTTAATTTAAAAAAAGCTTTTGATATTGTTAGATGGGACAAGATGTGGAAAATTTTAATGAAGTCAGGTCTAAAATGTCAAGATAGAAGAATACTTTATAAACTATATAAGAATCAAGTGGCTATAATAAAGTAGAGAATCATGAGAGACATGTATCAGTTAAAAAAGGGTGTGAGGCAAGGTTGTAGTGCATCCCCATTAATATTCAATCTGTATGTAGAAGAAGTAATAAAGGAAGTTAATTATTATTATTCTCGCGTCAAAAACATCACAATACACAGTTAAATACATTTTGTAAATCAACAACTTTAAACACACTTGGCCCAGTACTTCGCAACCTCAATCGCATTGTGTGTTGCTTGAAACAGGTCTTCGTTGTTGTAGGATGATGGGCACATACGGCACTCGAGCATATGGTTCATAGTTTGGTCTTCTCCGCATTCGCATTTAATACTGGTAGTATCAGTATAACCCCATCTAATTAGGTTTTCCTTGGACCTGCCCACTCCTGTTCGCAATCGATTTAAATACCGCCAGACGTTCCAGTCTTCTTCATGACCAGGTGCCAAGCGCTAAGGAAGTTAATGAAAGACTTGAATGTGGCTTTAGTGTTCAAGGAGAAAAAAAATTAGTATGCTACGATTTCATGATGACATTGTCTTTTTAGCCGAATAGTTTGATGATATTGAGAAGTTACTGAATGTCATGAACAAAATACTGAAGAAAGATTTTGTACTAAATATAAACCAACGCAAGACAAAAGTGATGAAATATAGCAGAAATGATACCAATAATAGCAGATTAAATATAAAAATAGGGCTGGGGTGAAAGGAGAAGTTAGTGAATTTTGCTACTTAGAAAGTAAAATTACAACCGATAGCTGTAGCAAGAATGATTTTAAAACCAGAGTAACACTATCAAAAATGGCATTCATGAAAAAGAGTAATCTTTTAGTTTAAAATATTGATCTACGACTCGGAAAGAATTTTTTAAAACTCTGTATGTGGAGCACTGCACTTTATGGCAGCGAAGCATGGACTTTAGGAATACCAGACAGGAGCAAAATTGAAGCATTTGAAATGTGGTGCTATAGAAGGATGCTAAAAATTAAGTGGACGGATAAAGGAGAAAACGAACGAGTTTTGGAAATGACGGGTGAGGAAAGATGATTGTGTAAGAGTCTTACAGAAAGAAGAGGCAGGATGGTAGGTCATATTTTGCGACATGCAGGATTGATTAACTTCTTAATGGAGGGAACAGTCGAAGGTATGAACTGCAGAGGAAGACAGATATTAGAATATATGATGCAGATAATTGAGGACGTGGGTTGTAAGGGGTATGTTGAGATGCAAAGGTTAACGCAAGATAGGAAGGGATGGAGGATTGCATCAAACCAGTAGAGAGCCTGATGAGAGAGAGAGAAAAAAAAAAAAACACCCCTAACTAGTGCTGAGCGGAAGTTAATACAAAACAAGATCGTAGCAAAAACATTTCTCCTCATTATCACGACGACCATCTTCTTGATCAAACAGGGGTTCAAGACGGGAGATGGTGTGCTTACTTTTAAAGAAGTTACTGCGCATGTAGTACGTTCAGACAATATTTACAGTACACATTCCGTCTCTGTATACAAAATGTGGCTGACACCTAATTACGATGGGATACCTTGGAATACTAGTGGTATAAATTTCCATAGACTATCCACTATTTTACAATCCCCAAATACGTTGAATAAATTATTTACGTGAAAGGATGGTTCCTGAAAATTATCCGGAAGAAACTCTACTACAATATAGAAAATTTAGGATGCCCACAACTACGAGAACACAAAATACCTTGATAAAACTTTGTAATGACCATCTATTTTATGCTGTTGAAACGATATTTTTAAATGCCCAATGGTGGGTGAAATTAAAAAAATAAATTAAAATACATGTTAAATAAATTTCACTTACTGGTGGTACCACACGCAACAAATCCAGGATCAATATTTTTATTAGTATGCTATTACTAATAAACTTCCAATACTAGTAAATTTTTATATGCAATAAGTTCATCTATTAACCACGTATAGTCCAATTTCACTTAAGTCACAAACATCATTATATCCACACCGGTTAGTTTATGTATAGCGTAGCACTATGGCAGCTAATATGTACACACATTGTTTGTAGTATTTTACAAAGATATAGCCCCACTTCGTCCTGATTGTCAAAGTGCCGTTCACCGTAAGTTGTACGTGACTCAGGTTCCACCATGTCAATTCACCGACGAAGACACCACTAGCAGGATTAGCAGTTTTGTTAAAAACATGTAGTTTTCACCCCGGCAAGCGTTCGGCACGAGACTGTGCGCTAGCCGAGTGGTACGTTGGTCTGGGCGCACCTGGGGTTATTGTTGAATAAATCTGATACTACGTTCAATACCTTGATCAGCATGCTCCATTCTTTATAAGATAGAGTAACTTTGCGGTTCCTGCACTTTTTCGAGCACCACAACTGGTTCAAAATCGTATTTAGATGGAAATCTTAATATTAGATTTTTGATTCGTCTGTATTCAATTTGTTTTCTGACGCAAAGAACAACACTTGTCGGACGATTTCTGCAGAGTGAAACCCGTGGCTTAAGAGGGACCTATAGGTATCGGAGGGAGGAAAAAGGTCAGGCTGGCTTAGTTCTGTCTGCCCGAGGGGTGGAGGGGAGACCGGCTGGATTCTACCTGTCAGAGTGAACGCCACCTGCAAGCGATACATCAGTCTATCAACGAAGCGTTCCGACCAGGTGTATAAAGTGGCACCCTAAACACGGGCAAGCGATTCATCAACACGTTGATACCAGGACCAGATGAAGAAGTTAGCGGAGGGAGGGGCAGGTACGCAATTTCCCAGCGGCGAGGCAAGGTGTCGACGTATCATTTATAAGTATTTTTGCTACTCTAGCCGAGCTTAGGGAATATCCATAAGTGGTTCATAAAATTGTCGATACCAGTAGCAGCTTCACAAGTCGAAGTTAGCGTAAGTCGGAGGGGGTCATCCATCAATCTACCGTCAACTCCACGGGGGTAGGATGACTGACAGCCCGTTAATTTCTTTTTTGGTCCAACGCCGCCATCTCTCATCTACTCTTAACTTCTCGCGTGGCAAAAGACGTGAATTCAGTCTAAGTTTGAAGACAAAAAAAATTACGATATAGTATTTCGGGTTGATTTTGTCGCCACCATGCGTTACGATTTAAGTAAAAAATCGTTGTTAAAATATTTGAAACAGATGATAACATATTCAGAGACCAATTTCTAATATGCGCTAGTTGCGTTGTTTGAAAAAAGGCGGTGAAGTTATTTTCAGTATTAGAGTTTCATATTTGATGATAGATGAGTTTTTCTGGGGTGAGATCCTGTTCGTGTGATGAACGTTGTGACTTGCCATTAATAATTATGAGATCAGTCGTATATGCCTCCTGGCCTTGGCGGTGGATTATCCCGCGGGGTGCCTAATTAAAACTCGGCGAGATGCGCGTCACGAAAACCTGCCGCCTCGCTCACTGTCAGTGGCTACAGTATTCTGGTGTGCGAAAGAGTTTTCTTCGCTTTTGCGACGGATTGGCAATAGGCTCATCGAAATGCATCTCTGTATTAGATTGGCAAAGCAGCAGAGAGGACAACACATTACAGCTAAAGATAGTAAGTGCAACAGCTGTGACATCATTTAGATACCTTGTTGAAGTCACTAACAGAAATGGAGCTGAAATCGAGGATGTTGGAGCTGGCGCAAAAATATATAAGCGAATACATGTATCACGAATACTTTAATTGATTCTGGGTCAATCACCGCAGAAAAATAGGAAACAGTTTCCAAAGTTATTCGAGAACAAATCTGGGAATCGTTGGAGGTAATCAGTTTTACAAATTTTAACGACTGATTTAGTGCTTCTTTCATTGTATCCTTACTACAGTTTCGTTGTTCTCGTCTTTCTGCACAATACCACATCGTCCTGAAGCATTGAAATATTTTATATTCAACATAATTTTTGTGAATGATCTTAAATTCTGCGTTAGTCTTCATTTCCCTTTCTGTACTACAGTCATTTCTTGGGCCACCCTTCTTTTACGTATTTTGCCTAGAGTCTGATGAAAATTTTATATTTAGTATTAACACAGAAATACCTACATTAATGACAATCAGTCATCAGTCTGATTTTTCCTCTACTGCTGATGGACATCTGACAACTTTTTTCCAATAAACTAATTGCCCAAAACCGGATTCTTAACACTTTAGACTTTGAAATGCGTTTGGATATAACAAGACGAACAGGGTGGTATATGGTATTATTCACATTGTGAAATTAGTGTCTATTGCAATTCTGATTTTTATCTTAGCAATAGAAGACTGATACGTAGTTTAAATGTTAGTGAGAAGTTACAAGCGGTAAGGATATTCCATCAGTCAGTCATGGCCACAACTTCTACACACAATTTATAAGATTTTTGTCAATAAATAATGAAAGAAAGTAATGTTATTCAAGCTGTGTTAAAAGGAAGTGTGTATGTTGAGTTCAAAGTTTTATTAAGTAACATATTCATTTTTATCAGATGGAACAGTAAAAAAAATGTTTATTAAGTAAGAGAAAGTAATGTTGTCGCTCTTTAATGTATGGCTGAAGTAAATTGGTAACAGTTATTTTTTCCGACTATCAAGGTCCAACAGTATTCACCATTTGTGCATCATAGAAGAGTTCCGGAATCGAGTTTCGATCTGACAGAAGCTCACGGAACTGAATAAGAGTACACATTACGCAGTATCATCTCCATGTAACAAAATATAGCTTCGTGGCCGAGTTCTCTGCTGTGAGTTCACAACACGAGGTTCAAACCCAAGTGCTGAAACGAGTATTCACCATTACGGATTGGCCAGTAGGCTGAAATCCTTACCGTAGTGTAAGACTAGATACACGAAATGGAAGGGGTTGCCCAAGTACACAGACGACGTAGCTTCCGTATCCATTTATTGACTAAATCATTTGTATCATTTACGAATGCAGTGAAACACTTCTCCTGCAAACACACTTGGGCGCAGTGATGGGGAAATATTGGAAATAAGTTGCACTACTGACGACTGGATGACTTTCTTTTTCCTGTTGTCATTAGGGATTGTAGGGATTGGAAAGCGGAGAGAGTAGTTTTGAACCCTCTGTGACCCACAGTGTCCTATGAATTTCACAGTATGGTAGACGAGATTGTGTTGTATTATTTGCTAACAGGAGCTGTGTATCAAACACCGGGGTTGAAACTCGAAACTCTCCACAGTGGAAAGATTCTTTTTTGTTCTGGCTTTACAGATCATCGAGGGCGAGGTCATTAAAACCGGGAAAGGAAGGAGGAAACGAACGGGAGGAATCAAGCCATTGTCTTCCGAAGGAACCACGACGGCAGCCACCTGGAGTGATTTGGGGAAACCTGGGAAACCAGAATTCTGAATGGCCGGACGGAGATTCGAACCGACGTCCTTCAGAATTCCAGGCCTGAGCGTTACCACACACCACGAGGATCGGTGTGGGTAACGAATGAGGGCTTGCGACACTGCTAATAACGACTGTTAAAGCTTTAAGTCCCTTGCTGTCCTTCGGCAGAATGAGCCAGCATTCAGTTTCACCATAACTTTTGTTCCATCTTTCGGGGACAGCACAAACAAGAGGCTAGACATAACATACAGCCATCTACGTAACAGTTCATAAAATAAAAAAAAGTATTGGTGATGCTAACTGGAAACCACTCCAGTAAAAATTTCTGTGGAGGAATAATGCACCCACGCGCATTTCTGTAATTAATGTTTAAGGTGCAGTAAGAACTATATATTAGGATCATTGTGAAGAGAAGTTGTTATGGAAAGAGGGGACAAGATTGCTTAGCAGAAAATTCTAGAGTAATTTTCCATATTTTCTCATTTTCTCAAGTAAGAGGAGCAGCTTTAAACTTTATCATTACTTATTTCAAACACTGAAATTCGTTATTCATTTATGTATTTTATGATCTTCAGAAAAATTATTTGTATTATTCTGTTGTTTTAATTTATATGTTTTAAAATGGCTAATAACTTCTACTTTCATGTCTGTGTATAGAGCTTTGTCTGTCATAACAGATTACATCTAGTGTGTATGACACGTACACGGGACCTCACGCCTGTCTTTAAGACGGGTGTATCACCATATATATTATCTCTATTAGGTGCTTTTTTTATTCGTCACAAGCCACTATCTCCCTTCATACCTAACCGAGATTACTAAATGAGGTATCATTTTAATGATTAAGATATCCGCTTCGACCAAATCATATTTTACGAAAGCAATTTTTTCAAATTCGACCCTTAAAAGAGCAAAAGTGTCTATATTTCTAAAATGCTGTTTTTTGTGTCACGAGCCATTTATCTCGCTGGATACCTAACTGAAATCGTTAAATGAAGTACATTTTTAAAGATTAAGATCTCCGCTTTGGGGACATCACATATTAAGACAGGAATTTTTCGTAATTCGACTCCTAAAGGGCAAAAGTATCAATGTTTTTACAATGCGTTTTTGTGTCACGAGTCATTTACCTCTAACAGAAATAGGTAAATAAGCTACCATATTAAAGATTATGGTCTCTGCTATGCTAACGTCATGTCTTAAGAAGGAATTTTTCAAAATTCGACCCATCAAGGGCAAAAGTATTATTATTTCTATAACATTTTTTTTTGTTACGGATCATTTATCTCCATTGACACCCAACCTAAATCGATGAATGAGTTATCATTTAAAAGATTAAGGTCTCCACTCAGGCAGCATAATAGATTGATAACGAAATTTAAAGAGCAAAAGTAATATTTGTGAATGTCGTGAGTATGAGAGTCCAAAGCCAAGCCACTAGATAGCAGTAGCACATATCACAGAGATATTAATAAACTGGTTCAGTGGCGTCGACTTTTGTTACGTACCTATTACACTAAACAAACAACTGAAACAAATGAAGCGGTTCTTCTTTCAGCCTATTACAAACCACCAATCTAAATACTTATCGTATTCGCGAAATTTTTGCACGGGTCATCTAGTTGTAAGTTTATTTCTGCACAATGCCGAGTATTGGTACTTTACAAGATATATACACAGTCCAGTCACATTAATGTGACTACCACCTACTTTCAACGTCAACGTGAAATAACCAATCACAGAAGGCAGGTGGCAGCACATTACAGTGGAGTGTATATAAAGGATGTCCTAGGACATCGGATAGCGTTTCAATCGTTGGCGTAATGCAGAAACGTAGCTATTTATCCGACGTCCAAAATGGCATGATTATTGGCTGTCGGGCCAAGGGTCGAAGCATTTCGGAAAAGGCTAATTTTGTGAACTGTTCACGTGCCGCCGTGGTGGAAGAATACCGTGCATGGCAAAATGGCACTATTCAAAATCACCGGCGTGGAACATGTGGTGCACCACGGGCTATAGATGACAGAGGCGAACGAAGGTTACGGAGATGCGTTCGGGCAAATAGACGTGCAACTGTTGAGCAACTGACCGCCCAGATGAACCAAGGGGCTACCAAGAGTGTATTCTCAACAACGGTTCAACGAACGTTGCTGCGCATGGGCCTCCGCAGCAGACGCCTGGTTAATGAACCTATGCTGACTGCTGTTCATCGGCGACGAAGGTTGGAATTTGCACACCAGTACCGCAACTGGACGTCCACAGAGTGGCGACACGTGGCTTTTTCCGATGAATCACGTTTTATGCTCCATCGGACAGATGGACGTTGGCGCATACTGCGTGAAACGTCTGAAAGCATACACCCTGCAACAATTGCCGGAAGGATCCAGGGTGGAGGAGCGAGCATTATGGTTTGGGGAATGTTTTCCTGGCATTCACTGGGTGAACTCATCATTGTGGAAGGCACGATGGATTAGCACAAGTACGTATCTGTCTTTGTGGACCATGTCTACCCCACATGAGAATAATTTCTCCTCAGAATGATGGCATCTACCAGCAGGAAAATGCGAGGTGTCATATAGCTCGCATTGTATGTGCGTGGTTCAAAGAGCAACAGGATGAGTTTACCTACTCCCCTGGCCATCAAACTCACCGGATTTAAACCCAATCGAGAATCTGTGGGACCACCTCGATCGGGTTGCTCGCGCCATGGATCCTCAACCACGTAATCTATCGCAGCTGGCCATGGCACTGGAGTCGACATGGCTCAACATCCCAGTGAACACCTTCAGAAACCTAATTGACTCTCTTCCTGCACGCCTCGCAGCGGTCCGCTCTGCCAAAGGTGGTTATTCGGTTTTTGAGAGGTGGTCACATTAATGTGACTGGACTATGTATATATGTATGTATTTTTGAGATCTTATGATTACTGACTTCAATAAATATTTCACGGTTAATATTTTAATCTGTGTGACTAATATAAAGTGTTTTTTTGAGATACAATCTACAATTATCGGAATATGTTTAAATCTGTGCCTAAAGAACTATGAACCATTTCCTAGTAGAAACTGTAACTGTATGCCATAAACTAATCCCGAGATATTCATGTCCGATGCCAACTTACCGAATTTTTGTGTAACACGCATTGACGGATGTAGGCTAATATTGTTTGTGACTAAAAGACTTACTTTCCAATTCATATTTACTCCGCCCACTCTTACATATCACAGTAAACACATGACAACCACTGAGAGATAAGGTTTGTCAATGAACTTCTGGAAACATTTTTAGCCTCGAATGGAAGTGACTGTTTTCCATTAATAAATACGGCTGAAAGAAGAGACTGGTCATCATACAAGCATCATAACTTGTTCACACCAATCAAGCGCCGAGATTCATACTGTATTTTTTCGCGACGCACACATCGGACACATGACAGCGAGTTTCTACTGTATAAGGGTGGACCAGCCGTAGCAGGTTTATATTAGCTGTACAGTGGAGATTTTTTTAATATAAAAAGATATGATCGACCTTTTCATAATCCTTTAAATTAAAACAATTTTTAAAGAATTTATATACGATTGTGTTCTTGTTACTGACATAAGGCAAAAATTACTTTAAAATATTTTGACGAGACGTTCACAGTATGAAACCTCAAAGTCTGAAATATAATGTGTGTTATGTCTCATAACCTGGCAGGGGAACAGAGAATTAAATTAAAACCTTTTATGGCCACTATACTTTTGTAAACTGTAATCTGGTATCACTTAAAAATTACCGAGTTGATTTTGATGGAAATTTTGACAGCCTGAAAGCTTATGGTTTGATTGAAAAACTGAGATACGTATCATCATGGTACATCACGTGGATATCTATAAGACAGCTATAATCTTGTCAAAAAGGGTACATATTTAATTTTGATTAACAACCTAAATTTCATGAAAACTGCATGAGCCGTGAAGTGTTTATTTAACTAAAACAAATTCTTGTACACTGATACCAAAAAAAAGATACATTTATATTTCTAGCAAAAACGAACAGGTTGTAGTTACTCTCACACTTATGTTTAGTTTCATTGGTTTATCAACAGCTCTTGTCCAATCAGAAGAAGTCGAACAAACTCTGGTCAGTAATAATTGCAAGTGTTACTACTAAAAAATTCCCTTTTTGCTGCTTCATCCTCATGTTTTTCACTACTCTCAATTTCATTCTTGCAATAATGATATTATAAATGTTCTTTTGGAATATTGAAATTCTTCTTTTCGTATCGATGGCAGCATCAGATACAAGGTAGCTTTTTTGCCAATGCGATAAAAAAATGGAATATTGGAATGTTGTGACAGCGATACACACTAAATATTGCAAACTAGCGAAACAGGAAGAAAGGATATGCCATGAGTTGCAGCGTAAATGACTCCAGGCGCAATACATTGTCTATACTGAAATAAATGACTGAGAATACCTAACAGAATTTTGTTATTTAGGAACTAAAGTGTAGTCGAAATGTTTTATAAAACACTAGCGTTAACAAGAAAAACGTGCTTCAAAAAGGAGAAAAGTAAAAAAAATCTAAAGGTATCAAATACTGATATAAGCCTTAAAAAGAATTGAACATATTTTTAAAATGATCGTTGAAGTTGGGGTGTTGAAAAAGAATTGCATAAAAATAAGAGAAAGGAAAGTAGATGAAAATCGTAGACACAATATTCTTGCTTTTATTAATGGACAGCCATGTGAAACGGAACAACTGTAGAGAAAGAGAAGGTTTAACTTAGGGGAGGTAGCTGCAACAGGTGCGGAGATAAGCCTAATAATATGGAAAGTGGATAAGTCGAACAATGTCAGAGATATTAAGATGTCTGGATCCTACCGTCATTTTATACATTTTCCAGCCTATGGTTGGGATGATTTCAACACCAGTATCTAAATTTTGCTCGCACCTTCCACAAAAGTCTCTTCGTACACGCCCTTCTACCGTGTCGTTTGCTTTATGTCTCTAACTCATGTATCTTCCTTCTTGTTCTTCCTCCCCCGTTATTTTCAAGTGTTAAACCAATTGAGTCTTGCGTCTTTGTCCTGTGCCTGCAAGACTTTTCCTTAATGCGTCTCTAAAATTTTCAATACTTTATCTGCCAATTTTCTTTAATCCTGTTCTCCTTCCCAGGAAGTTAATTTCGCAGAGTTTTTGAAGATGGAAAAGTAATGTCGCATTTTTTAGTCGTATCTGAATTCTCTCAATTTTCATCCACCACACTTCAGAGTTATTAAAAAAAAATTACCTTATTTAACTGTGCTTTGGCTGGTATCCCCTCTCTGATTGTTATAATTTAGCCAAATTTCATACCATGTTGTACCACGTATTTAACTGCCAGTGAACTTTCTCTTGTCTTCTATCCAGACTATTGAATTATTCGCATTTTCTTCTGCAGTGGGATATTATACGTGCTGCCTCCAGTTTCTTTTTTATATGTTTCAACGTCCGCAATGCTTTCCACGACTGACCAGTGACCGGCACAACACGTGATGGGAAAACACACCACCACGACACCGTACCTAACGACAGCTCATCATGTTCACCGAGTAATACGCTCTGTTTGACCCTTGACATGACGCCAAAATCCTAACCACGACTACGCTCATCCGACAGGCACACTGTTAACTCACTGTTTGGTAATTATAACTGTTATTTTTCGACCCTCTTCTTCGGCTCCTAATTAAGAAAAATTACTAGAATAGTCAATGAAACTGCAATACAGTATTATCGAACAGGCAGTCACTGTTTCATCCAATCATCTTAATGATACAAAAATCTTCATAGGGATATTGACTTGTTGTAAGATTTATGAGGTGAATGGTATATCATGTTCGTTCCATAACGTTTAAACCCTTGACTTATGAGGAGAAAAGTTGGTACTTATACTCGACACTACCAGGAGAAATGGTACCTGTTGCATGATAGTAATACTTACATCATCTTTAGCGTTAAAGTACGGTTCGATGCACCTTGGTGGGCAATTCCGTTATACAACAACCCATTTGTCATTTGGGCTTAAGGTCTCAAATCATCCTGAACTTGCATCCTGTGACGGTTATTTCATTAATACAAAGGATAAATTTTATTCATGTCATACCAGCATGAAAAAACAATTGTGTAAGACAGCCTGATTTCTTTGGGTACGTACGTACTTCTATACACCTCAAAACAACAATTATCGCTGACGGATTTGTATGTTGTGGCATGTCATGAAAAAGTATGCTGAAAGGAGCTTATTTGCTCACTCAGAACAAAGTAACATGAATTAATACACAAACTGCTCGGTAGGCACAAATAGGAGACTCACATTAACTCAAAGGCGCACACATCTTTACACATACACAATAGACCTAGCAATGTGTTTTCTTAACATTAGAAGGAAATTGGTACTGATGAAATGAAACGTGTACTGAAACTGCGTCACTTCAAAGAAAGCACTGATCATTGACCTCTTCCATTTACGAGATAGATGTTGGTTTCATACCATAACGAAGGAAACAGGGTTCCACGCAGCTGCAGTACTCAAAACAAAACAAAGGACTACTAAGTAAGGAAAACAGCAGTACGGTAAAAAAAAAATGGTTTTCAGTCCATTCGGTGATGTTACATATCAGCCTTCGGGACGTTTGTAAAGCACATCAGTGGGTCGTTGCATCCCTGATCTGTCACAAGCTATGAGTGATATTATTCTGAGGGGGTGGGGGGTGGGGGATGGGGGAGAGGGTGGGGACATATGTAGACTGTGTTTAGGGTATCGCTGCGCACATCCCTTCCAGCACAAAATTTTTATACATTGAATTTATTTTTTAAAATTCGATCTACAAATAGCAATTGTACATACGACCGAGTGTACTAATATAACTACGTCATTTTACCAGAATATCAGATGTTGACTTGCTGTTTTGGCAGGTTTCCTACTTTATAATATTCGATCTCGGACTGCGGTAAAAATACTTTCAGCTAGCAATGATTGAACATAAAATTAAATAAATAAAATGCTCTAAACACTGGTTCGGACTTTTTTCCCTTTCAAATGCAGTTACAGCGAAGAAAATTAATTATTCCTGCAGACTCTTTCATTTTACTTAGTATAACTTTTCGTCTGTTATAGTTGTTATTTGTAACTGCGAACAGTGTCTGAAGTAATGATAGGCGCCGGCCTCGTCTTGTTTACCACGTGTCGGCCGCCGCTAGGAGTCGAGGCCGCGCCTGGCCGGCTTATATTACTATTTGCCGATTAATTAGTTTTGTGGAGGGAGGGAGGGCGACAATTTGCGCGCGGGGGGCAGTGACGCAAATCGACGGCCGGGGGCCCTGCTGGGCGCCACGGCGGCTCTGCCCCCCCGCGGCCCCCCGGCCCCCCCGCCCGGCGTATTGATTCGGCGCGCGGCGGCTCCGCGGGCTGGCCACAGCCGCCTCGACCAGCTAACAGCACAATCACACTCGTTAATAATTATTACTTCCATAAGTTTACACATATTTCTGTATTTAAAACATCTTATGTCCTTTTATGAAGCATTCACGCCCCGGCGAATCATTGTAGGCATGGGGATACAATGTTGGTAAAATATACATCTATGATAACTAAAATTTTCAATACAACTGATCCAAATTTATTAAGTTTATTGACAGCACAGGTGAAACTAATATTTGTTATAGCCTTTACTTTTGCCACATAAGACTCATAGAACGCTGTAACTGCTTCTTTGAGCTGAATATATTTTAAAATTTAAAGAGAAGAAGGAAAAGGTGCCAAGACATCGGTGACAATATGACTGAGGCTAAGATTTATGACTCAGAGCAAGATGGTTGGATTGAGTGGTGAACACTACGCAAAGAAGGAATCTGGATTGAAAAGCAGTCATGGAAGAACAGTTATGGAAGGAGAGAGGAAGGTGGATAAAGTATCATTCATCCTCCGATCAGGATAAGGTGCTGTTATGAATAAAATAAAAAAGCCACCACTATCCACGAAAGGGGATGTAACTGATCATTACGGCAAGTAACTTTCTTTATTAAAATTTCCTTCCATACGTTAATAAGGACAAATTTTAGATATTGGCGAAATTTAGATTTAACCTATCATCAGTCTTAGATTTCAATTAGTTTTCTTCAAGCATTGTTTGTCCTCCCTCGAGTTGTAAGCTAACGGAAAATTTTCACCTATGAAGAGCGTTGTTCTTATTATGGCTTTACGCCTCGTCGACGTCGAGGTCATTAGAGGCGGGAAAGGACTGAGGGCAAGGAATGGGAAAGAATTAGGCCATGGAATTTTTGAGGGAAGCATCCTGACATTCGTCTAGAGAGATTTGGGGAAACCATGGAAAATCCAAATCTGGATGTCTGGACGGGGATTCGAACCGGTGTCCTACCGAATGCGAGGCCAGACCTATAAAAGAATGCAACGCCGTCAAGCACTTGTTCCAACCTGCCAAATCAGCGATGCCAACGTTCCAGTTGGTTATACTAACACATTTCTGCAATTACGAAAGAATCGCTAGCATCTTTAAGTTGTCTGCTCTGTCGCACTGTGGGGTTCAGTGTATATGCTCAAAGTGGCGCTGTGTTTAATCAGAGCCAGTTATTCAATGCTTTGAACACGAAGCACGCTCGGACAAGTTCACTTACAGATCGGCATCATTATCCCGTGGCCATAGCGCTCATGAAGTTGGAGAAGGTTGATGAGGGGTTGTAGGAAAGAAATATGAGAAATAGGATACAAAATCTTGGTCATACCGTTCCTTGAGTGTGTGGAGTTGGTCATGGGACCCACATTATGGGTGTCACAATGAGCTGGGGGATAGAGGGGATTGATAGAGCTTGGAGTGTATAAGGCGTATTGGTGAAGAAGCCTTTGTATTTATTAGCAGAAGAATTAATAGTGAATGTGAAGGAAAGAGATGACCATAACCACGATCCTGCAGTTGGGATGGGAGTCACGAATTAGAATAAATTTACCAAGTGAAATATTGAACGATTTACCTGTTCACCGGAAGAATTTAAAATTGAAATTAATAACGGGCAATAGTAGATGGGTGAGGAAATTATACTCAATGAATTTATGATAAAAAAGACAAATTATGAAATATGAAGACAGGTGAATCAGAAAATTGCCAGAGGGGCATACAATCCACAACAATTAAAACCTTTTTTTTTTAAAACAAAATTGATGGCATTCGTCATTAAACCAAGTGCTATTCGTTTATAGACGTCATGATAGACGGTATCCTTGAATGGGCTAATGTTAGGGAATGACTCCCAGCTATAACTGACAAACTGAGGAGTTGGCAGATATGTAACCATGCTATCTACAGGGCTAGTCAAAATGATTGCAGCGATTTCACGAAACCTGAGGGCAGAACTCATGACTGGTTTAAGGTTTTGTGGTTTGTGTACCAGGTGTAATGTCACCGTCAGCCTTATGCTGGTTTGTTAGCAGCCATCGTGACCCCTCATTTTACTCTATTTTCCAAAATGATTCATACGAAAGTGGATGTTGACCTCTGATTTTATTTGAAAACTCATATAGCTACAAACAAAATTAATCATTTGGAAAATATGACCTAAAATGATTTTTAAAAAACTCTGCAACATACTTACGCGTTGACTATTATGTCCTCCGATTTTAACGATAATCCTATGGCGCCGGACTAAAGGGCACTTCCATGATGTGGACTGAGCTTGCAGAATTTCCCCTGGGATACTAATGCACTCCAGTGAAACCGGTAAACGAACTGCCTGTGGCCCGTATTTCAGCTGTCCATTTTTCCACCACCACTTGTTGCTTCTATGGGAGAGTCGATACACAACTCTATAGCGCTCAAGTGTTGTCTCAGTTTTTCGGCGATCTATTAAATTATGAAGAGATGCAAAAAAAAAAGAATGCTTTGAAAATGCTTATTGTAATTATTTAGTCTTTAGCGGTTCTTTAATTAACAGAATAATGTGTGCCTTTCAATCGAAACGAGGCAGCAACCTACAGTGATATACTGCCTCAAAATTACAAAATTGTTCATGAATTTAACATTTTCAGCAATAATACTGTGTAAATATAAAGAATATTAAAAGACGTTTTTTAATTTTTAGAAAAACAAAATAATTTAGCCCTCTGCGGCACATAAGCAAGTAGATCGGGGTCAAGATATTCCTAATCTGTTAATCATTGTTGATCGTTAGTTTCGTTTCCGGGTCTGTCATCCACTATGAAGAGGGACAATTAAAAAGCATCGAACTTATCAGTATGAATTTAATTCAGCCTTCGGCCTCGGCCATAGCTGGGTTGCCGATTATGCTAAGTGGTAATGACTAATGCACAGAATGTCTGTTCAAACGTATATATGTCTGTAATGAGGGATGGTAATAATATTTTCGTGAAATTCCGCCATTTATAGTTGGGCGCAAGCATCGCCGTCTATGGTCGTTTCGAAAACTTCTCGGAAATGGTATACGGTCATTTTTCAATGAGTTACTACTGGCAAGATGATATGTGGGAACGTTTGTGGTAGGTCTTAGGAGCGTTTAAGATTTGTGAATTTCTGGTTAAATTCGTTGCGGTTAGTTTGTGATGTTTGTTATTTTCGTTAGTTTATGAAAGCATAACAGATTTTTTTAAGGCATTTCCTGAAATTTGTTTTGATTTTGTTTGGTGGTACCCGATTGAAGTGGTATTTTTTGTGAATTATTCTGTTTTCGTAACATTGCAAGCCAGTTGATGTTAGGGCGCTAATGACCCCGCTGTCAACGCGCCCTTAAACCTCAAAAACAACAACAACAACAACCGTTTTCGTAGAATACTGGTCTTCTTCCATTAACATCCTTGTCTGTTGTAGTGATTATTATGCTCTGTGTAATCAGTTTGCTGTTAAATATTTGCTTTTTTTCTGTCTTTGTATGTGTGGAGTTGTACTTTATAATGTTTTGTTAGCTAGTCGAGATATATTTAGTTAGAAGTTATGTTGTTAGCCATGCATTGATTTAATTGTTTTTGGTTTCTGCGGCAAACTTATACTTTACATTTTTTTTTATAAATTATTTTTTCTTTGTGCTGAGTTGTAGTTTAGTCAGGTTTATAAGTCTTGGAAGGAATTCTTTTATGGTATGTGATTTGTTTGGTCCTGCCAAGACAAATCTAATTAGGCTTTAAATTATTGGTTTTACAAGGATTTAAGGTTTTGACTAAACAGACAGTTTCCGGCATATTCTCATGACGACAGGCTTACGTGAAGTAGAGAGCTGAAAGTCAAACATGCAGACACAACCAGAGAATTTAATTTAGTTACGGTGGCAATTTCCCTGCACACCTATTTCTCCCATTTCCTTTTCCCACTTACTTTTGCATTCTCAAAATTTAAATATTAATTCTTTTGGCGTTTTTGGAAAAATTCATCATTTCTCTTGGTAATTTATTTCAATCCCTAACTCCTTCACGAATGAAAGAAAATTTTCCCGCACCAATATGTTACAAGTCGAGTGCCAGCTTGTGGTCATGGTCATTTCCCTTCCATGCACCTCTCCTAATTCTTTCACCAATTTCTTTCGACGCCTACACACACCAGAGCATGTTCTGCTTTTATACTTTAGAAGCAGTTGGGGAGAAGGCTTTGTCATTTGACATTTCCTTCAGTCATTTCAAGATGTTATTCTTTACTTGTGGTATGTCATTTCTGTCGCTCATGTGGTATCAATTTCTTGTCAATATTGACAGTAGTCTCTTGTGTTTGTCAAAGGTATCGTAATATTGCCCTAGGTTGGCAATGAGAGGGTTAGTGGATTTCCTTTCAGCTCTGTAGAAAGAGTTGATTATTTGGATTATCCTTTCTTTTAGGTATGGAACACCTGTAGCTGCAAGCAGGTCGGCTGTGGGAAATCTGTTCGGCACATGGAGTGCTCGACGGAGTGCTCTATTCTGCAATATTTGCAGACGGTCCAATCCAGTCCTGGAAACGTATCCCCAAACTGGACACGCATATTCCATCACGGGACGGATCAGACTGCAATACACACTGACCCCGGTGTTGGCTGCCAATGAGCTATTTGTATTGAGAATGGGGTTCAGCTCACGCAGTCTCGCTGCTACTTCGAGTCGAATATCCTCGATGTGGCGCCTCCATGTAAGACGGGAGTCTAACGTCACACCGAGGTACTTGACGGTGGGTGACCACGCGATGGTTTCACCGTTAAGATGTAGGTTTGGAGTTCGGTCTCGCTGTCTGTTGCGCTTCCCCAGGCGCCTCGTCAGCATAATTGCCTGGGTCTTAGCTGTATTGAGGGTTATTCGCCAGCGTCTTGCCCATGCCTCAGTTTGTTGAAGAACTGCTTGGAGTAGTCTGATGGCTTCAGTTTTGTACTTGTGGGCGGTGTAAAATGTTGTATCATCAGCATATAGAGCTGTGTGGACGTTTGCTGGAGCCGGGATATCAGAAGTGGAGATTATACAGCACAGGGCCAAGTACTGACCCTTGTGGTACTCCTGCGTGGATGGGACGGCGTGTGGATAAGTCATTACCAACCCTCACTCTGAATGACCTTCCAGAGATGTAGATGCGGATGAGTTTTACAAGTGGGCCGGGGAGTCCCTGGTTGTACAGTTTATACAGCAATCCGCTGTGCCAGACCGAGTCGAATGCCCGCGGCACGTCAAGCAGGACCAGTGGGCAATAGCCTCGGTAGTTAAATGTAGTCGTGGCACGTTCAACTATTCTCAGAATTTTTTGAGCAGCTGAGTGAACCCTCTGGAATCCAAATTGAAAATTGGGTATGATGTTTTCTTTTTGTATATGAGCATCTAGGCGTTTGAGTACTAGTCTCTCGAAGACCTTGCTTAATGATGGTAGAAGGCTTATGGGCCTATAATTCTGCGGGAATATTCCATTTTTCCCCGGTTTTGGAACTCCAACCACAGTAGCTTGCTTCCAGCATCTAGGATAGTGCTGGGTGCGGAGGATCAAGTTGAATAGTTTTGTTATGTATTCAATGGCCAGAGGTGGTAGGTTCTTTAGCAGCTTGTTACCCAGTTTGTCATTGCCGGGTGCCTTTTTGGAGTTTAATGTGTTGAGTATACGCCGGACTTCTACAGCAGTAATTTCTTCAATTTCATACCCCTCATCGTCAGCGGCGAGAAAGCGTGCCAGTCTTCTGCGCATCCCTGCAGATTCTTCCTCGTCGTTGTCTTGCGCGGGTCTGAACTACTTTTCAAAATAGTCGGCTAAAGCGTTGGCCTTGTCCACATCACTGAAAACTAGACCTCTTTCGCCATGTAGTGGAGGTAATCTAGTGCGTCGTTTAGTGAAGCGGCGGGTCTTGTTCCAGAGGTTTCCATCGTTCGCATTAATATTGAGGGCTGCCAGGCGCGCTGACCATTCCCTGTTCCGATGCTCTTGGAGAGCCGCTTTCAACTCCCGTTGCAGGTGGTTTAGGAGGCGTCTGGTGTCCGGTTGCCTCGTAAGCCTCCACTCCTTAGCCACTCTGTTTTTATTCCTGATCTGGGCTAACAGTTGCGGTGGAAGTTGTCGTGACTGGTGTCTAGTTGTCGGAGGGGGCGTCGCAGAATTTGCAGCATCAAGAATGATTGATGTGACCTGTTTTATATCTGCCTCCATTTGTCTTTCGTTCAGTGGGTGCAGATGGTGAAGGGATGTTGTGACTTCTTCTCGAAACAGTTCCCAGTTTGTCCGGTTATAGTCGATTAGGTTTGGTATAACTTGTCTCCATGAACCAACATCAATGTCCACCATAACTGGAGAGTGGTCCGATGAAAGTCTGTTCATGGTGTAAGCAGAGGCGAAGCCAGCGATGCCTCGGGTGATAGCGATGCCTAGAACATCTGGGCGATTGCCACTCCTTGGGTGGTGCGTCGGTTCGTCCGGGCCGCAGACCTGAAGGTTGTTCCTGACGCACAGTCTATATAGTTGATTCCCAGCAGGATTGCTGACCCGTCACTTCCATGCAGGATGCTTAGCATTGAAGTCTCCGCCAATAAGGAGCTTATCCCTAAGGGTGAGCAGTTGGCGGATGTCGTCTTCTATTGGTACTCTCCGTGGGGGTCTATATACTGAGATGACGGTGACCAGTCCCGATGTGGTTGTCATTTTGATTGCTGTTGCTTCGATTGTTTGCAGTGGTGGAGTGTGTACCGCGTGGTGAGGGATGCCTCTTTTGATGTATATGGCCACTCCTCCTCCCGCAGTGGGTCTATCATGACGGTAGCACTGGTAGTTGGCTACCGTTGCTCTGAGACCAGGTTTTAAGTGAGTTTCGGCTATAAGACATATGTCTACGTTCTCTTCCCGTAGGAATTGCCGAAACTCACCGAGTTGTTGGAAGATGCCGTCGGCATTCCATATACATATTGATATGCCATCTATGTTAACTCTGTCCATGACTGGTGTAGGAGTTCTGTGGAAGGTCGGCTCGGTGAGCTGTCGTTATTGCGGATTTAATATCCGCGGCCAGTTGATCGAACTTTGTCAGTAGTGTCGTTAACATTGTCAGAAGCGACCCAACAATGTCGAACAGACGATCCATAGCTGCTCCTCCCTCTTTGCTTTGTGTGGGGAGTGTGTAGTGCTGTTGGTGGTTTTGCCTTGCTTGAGTGGGCAAGTCTTGAGTTTCTTCCACTTGTGGCAGTGCTTCGATAGGGTCTCGCGACTGGCTAGTAGATGCGTCCGCGTATGAGGTCATTGGAGTGTTTTTCTTTGACGGTTTGGTGTTGTTGTTCTTCTTATTGGGACCTTGTGCCTTTTCCTGCGGGATTTGGCGCTTAGGTGGCTTCTGAGACGTCTTGGATGACTTCTGAGACGTCGTGGAGGTTGCGTTATTGTCGCCCCGTTGTGGTTGGTTTGGCTCTGTGGTGGGTTTGTCAGCCGGTGGCTGGGTATTCCCGGAATTCTGTCTTTTCTTTTTCTCGCGCTGCTTTTGCGCGTTGGCAGCTTGTTCTGCAGCGACCCCACGCTGCCTTTCCCTTGCCCGTTTGAAGACAACGCAACCTTTATAGGTGGCCACATGCTGATCACCGTAATTTGCACATTTGGGACTGCCCTCCCCCTTCTTTAGAGTGCAGTCATTTGATAAGTGTGCTCCTGCACACTTTATACACTTTGAGGGCATGTTGCAGTGGCGAGCGACATGTCCTATAGCCTGGCAATTGAAGCATTGGACTGGGCCATTGGAGGATCTCTGTTTTTCAACTGAGATGCGTAGTGACATAAGAGACTCCATTTGAAAGATTTTTCTATTTTAGGGCCTGTCGGGCATGACCACCAAAAAGAGTGGCATGATGTCTGAAGTGCCAGGTCTCTCTCTTCAGCTGGGCCACTGTGCGTATGTCAAGTCCGAGATCTTCAAGCTCTTCCTTGATGTCGTCAGTTGGTAAGGTTGAGGGCATCCCACAAAGGACGACCTTCAGTATCTTCTCAGCAGCAGAAGGGAAGGTATAATAGGGTATGCCCTTCCTCTACAACGCTGCGGTCACCTAAGGTAGTGGTCGGTCGAACTGAAGGTTATCTTGACCTTGTCGCCTCCGGCCGACTTGGCTTGGAAGGGTTGATTTTCCAGAATGCCTTTGATCATTTGGTACAGTTCCTTATAACTGTTTTGAAATTGCACCACAATAGGAAGAATCAAATGCTTTGATTGCTGCTGCTGTTGTTGTTGTTGTATTTGCTGTTGCTGCTGCAGCTGCTGTTGTTGTTGCTGCGGCTGCTATTTTTGCTGCTGCATCTGCTGCTGCTGTGGCCGTATTTGCTACTGCAACTGCTGTTGTTGTTGTTGCTGTTGTTGTTGCTGCTGCGGCTGCTGTTGTTGCTGCTGCTACTGCTGTGGCCGTGTTTGCTGCTGCAACTGTTGTTGTTGCTGCTCTGGCTCTAGTTGTTGCTGCTGCGGCTGCTTTTGTTGCTGCTGCTGCTCCGGTCCTTCCTGGTACAGCACGTCATATTGGTTTCCAAGTTCTATTCTGCCGGGGTCTAGTGTCGGCAGAGGCTTGCTGGTGCGTCGCGCCTGCGTGAACCCTTCACCATCCGGTTTATCTCCGGCTGAGCTCGTTTTTCGGTTTTTGTTCGTGGATGTTCCACGAAACTGGAGTGTGGCGGATGGTTCTGGGAAACTGAAGGCAACGATTATTTTCTTCTTTCCCGCCTTTTTGTCTTTGCTGGTCGTGGCGAGCTGCGACACAGGGATGCTGATTTTACTATGGCTGGCTCTCTTCTCACTCCTCGACATATTCGCTTTACCACAGAGGAGCGGTGAGGTTCACCGCTTACTTGCACCGGAGTCGAGTCCGTGGTCGGGCCCAGTTGTCGTTGGCGTTGTGTGAACGGTCTCAGTTGTATCCATACACGAATCCGAGTTCGGTTGCCAGGTCGTCGTACCATGTTGCGTAGCTGTCCTATTCATATCCGTGGACAAGTCAGTTTCCGTTAGCCGGGTCGTCAACGTGGCCGCTACTGCCGCCGGCAAAGCCGAGTGCGGTGGGGCACACGACCCGCCCGGCGCGACAGCGCGGCGAGCACTTTCCTTGTCGCGCTTCTAGTCTTAGCGGATGCCAACTCGGAACTGACTCTCTTTCGACGCCTCATCACCAATATATGCCTTGTACACTCCCATGATTCTTCATCCTCCTGCTGTCTTCCATTGAATTCCATTTCAGCTCCTTTATCATATCAGTTCTGCGGTAATTTACAGAAAAAAATTCAGCATCTCTTCTCTGCATCCTTCCAACTCCTTTATCTGATACTCAAAATATGTGTCCCATACTACACCACCATATTTAAGCAATTGTCTGACCAAAGTTTTGTAAACGAATTCCCTTACCTCTCTGGTACATCCCCTCATCACCCTCTCCACCAAGTGAAGGGTTTTGAAACCTTTTGCTACAACCTGTCCTATGTGTCCTGCCCAGTTGAGCTTGTTATCAAATTTTTATGCCAAGGTATTTATATTTCAAGTCTTCAATAAACAATTCATTCCACACCTTATATTCATAATCAACCTTTAGTTTTTTATGTGTTCCTAACAAGCTGAGTCTTCTTTGTATTTATCTTCATCCCATGCTGACCTACTCAACCACATATTCTGCCCAAATCACCCTTCAATGATTTTGATCCTGTTATATAAAATTATGTCATCTGCAAACAACCTTAGTTCTGATAGTTAGATCATCAGCACAATCATTCATTACAATAACGAATAGAAATGGTCCTAATACACTACCCTGTGGCACTGCCATATTCGCTTCTTTTTATACTGTATTATCTGCTCTTACTTTTTGCTTTCTACCTTTTAAGGATTCTTCTACCCAGCAAATCACGGTTCCATCCATTCTTTTAGTTTTTAGCTTCCTAACAACATTTTAAGGTTCAGTCTGTCAAAAGCCCTTGAAAGATGTAGGGCTACACTATCAATTTGCATATAGCCTACCAACTGAGATTGGCATGAACGTCCTTGCCTAAAGCCATGTTGTCAAATTGAAAACCACTTACGTTCCTCTCAGACTTTTCTGTTGTGACTGTATATCAATCTCTCCATTAATTTACCTATCACCGATGTCCAACTGATTGTCCTGTAATTTTCGACCCTATTTATCACCCTTCCTTTATGCACCCATACTACTATGGCACTTTTCGAGTCCCCTCTGGTAGGCAGCAAGTATCCAGACTCAATATGAATAACGTTTAAAGATAAGGTAGAATTTCACATCGTGTTATCTTTAAGAAATCCGTAGCAATATCGTCCACACTAGCCTCTTTATCCTTTTTTAGCTTCCTTAGTTTCTTCATAATATCTTCAGAATAACCTTAAAATTTCTTAGACTGTTGATTTCTAATTTTGTGGATAAGCTCGTTATCATATTTACACCGTTTATTCTTAAATCGCAGTCCACCCACTAAACCAGTTTTTTTTTTTTTTTTTTTTTTTTTTTTTTTTTTTTTTTAAATTCAAATACTCAGTAATTTTTTCTCCATCCTTATCTATATTTGTCTCAACACCCTCCCTTCCCTTCAGTTTTCTAACATAGTCATACATCCATCAGTGATTTTCCTGCACCGATAATGTTCATCATGAAGCCATCTTCTTTGTTAATATAAATATATATATATTTTTAACTGCTTAACGTCTCTTAACAGCGAGGTCTTTAGAGACGGGAAAGGATGGGAGGCAAGGAATGGGAAGGAATTCGGCCATGGCCTTTTGAAGGAAGCATCCCGGCATTCACCTGGAGTGATTTAGGGAAACCATGGACAACCCAAATTTGGATGCCCGGACGGGGATTCGAACCGCCGGCCTCCAGAATGCGAGGCCAGAACGTTAATCATTCACCCACCACGCTCGGTCACAATAGAAGTGCTCCAATGCGAAGCCTAGAACTCTAACCGTTACACCACCACGCTCGGTTTGTTATTATTAATTCCTTATTTATTTGTTTCAAGTATTCACTACAAAAATTAGCTTAGGGGAGACTTTAAATGTTCGCACATATCTCTCAGTATCTGGAAACAAACATAATCTTGGTTAAAATTGATAATATACAATAAATATGCTGGAGTGACAGGGATTTAAGAATTTATAGATCTGAGCAGTTTGGGGCAGAGGAAGACTATCTGACCGTTGGACAAAGGCATACGCAGGGTACTGGAGTTAGCTAGCAGAGAATCGCCTAGCACCTGGAGAAGGCTGTACTCGAAAGCCGCGTATCGACTATAAGGTTTGTTTATTGCAGGCCATTTCTTTCACAGTTGCTTGTTAAACTAATTATTATTTAGTAAATACGCCAATACAACTGTTGTAGGATATTCTTTATTTTTCGGACGCGTTTCGCCTCTCGTCGAGGTATCCTCAGTGTACAATGTTTTATTTACATTTTGGAGTGTGGTAGTTGGTCTTCTGTGACCTCAACCAGCATGCTGTTTCCACTATTGTGTTTAGCTATATAGTTTGATATACTGTGGTTCTTATGCCTCCATTGGTAGTCAACTTTGAAGCACAGTTTTATGCACGTCATTATCAACCTTCAGTTTTCGCGTATATCAAACTGTTAGTCCTCTACTGAAACTCGGTTCTGAAAAAGAATAGATTGCAAGTGTCAGAACCAGTACCGAATTAGCCACGTAACAAGAGCTAGCAAATGCTACGGGCCTCGCGCCTTCTGGGGGCCTCGCCCCTTCTGGGGGCCTCGCAACTTTTGGCGGGCCCCATCGCGCCTAGGATTCTCGGGGGCCTACCCGTTTTATGTCTTTTTATTTTTTTTAACTCTACCACTGCCACGGACCCCTTCTTCACATTTGCTACGGGCTTAATACGGCTCTAGCCAGAACTGGAGTCGTGTCGCAAAATTTACTTTTGGGGCAGCAGCAATGTTCATTTCATGTTTTTGTTATTAATTCAACTAATATAAAACACGTAACAACATACAATCGTTATAAAAAGCAGTTAGTAAATTTAAAAGAATCTCAAATCTGGATTTCTTATACGATTGGCAAAATTAATGTAAGAGTATTCTTTCAAGGTCTGGAAAAAGCAATGACCTTATACGAGAGAGGAAATATATTAATCATTCTGTTAACAGCTCCTTCCGGTAACAAATAATTATTAGTTTAAAACTATAGTACAAGTTATCTGAACTTACACAAAGAGCCAACTCAAAAGGTTCTACAACTGAACATCTTAAAACCAACTAAAAATGAATATTAAACAAAAAACAAGAATATTCCTATAACGTAAGTAAATTAGATAATATGTTGACAAATGAGAAGGCAATGATGGGTCAATCATGACGGAACCCGGTTAAACGAACTGTAGTGACTTATTAACACCTCACAGGAACACTAAGCCTTACTGACATCAAGTGCTACTTGATTCACATGGAACATTAATCTACGAACGACTGACTTCAGTAGATTATTTCGACGAATACTCATTCTTCAAACTTTACTCGAACAAAGAACTACATATTTTTGGCGGTCTAAATAGAAATTAAAAACTGCAGCAAATGATTACCGATTTGTTTTCGGTTGGGATAGGAACTAATTTAGTATCTTAATTCAAGATACCGTAGAGTGCGTTTAGATGTGAATAGATACAAAAGTGATTTATGTCGAAGTTGGATAATTCGGGACTTATTCGGGACTGCTGGCATCATGTGAAGGCTGCTGTCTTGCGACTGCTGGCAGCGAGTTAAGCTCGGCCACCCATCAGTATTTGTCCAGCGGGATCGGAAGGATGGGTAACGAGGAAACCGCGCGCTGCACTTCCGCGCCACGCTTGTCGAGCTCGCCGCTGGGGTCGGCTTTGCCGGCGGACGTTGTGGCAAGTTCGACATCCCGACAAACGGATTTGAAAATAGATGAAGATCCTTCACCAGCTACTCTGTTCAATATTCAGCGCATACGTGATGACGTGTACTCGGTGAGTAAAGATATGCCGCCGAGAAAACGTCCCACTACTCCATCAGAGAGGACATATGATAAACAGCCATGTGCCGTCAAAGAAAGCTAAGGAACCAAAGAAGAACACCATGGAGGCCTTTGACAATACTGCAGCCTCGGTCTCCGGGCGGAATGGAGTTACAGGGCGTCGTTCCCGCACCCAGAATTGGCAGCCAGACCAGGAGGGCTTCATAATGGCGAAGGAAACAGTGAAGCCGCCACCTTCAGCGATGGAGGTTGCGACCTCCGCGAATGGAGACGAGATGCGACAATATCTCACCTATAATAGAGGAATTGGCAGAAAACTACAAAACCCTTCTTGATTGGGTGGCAGCCTTCATAAAGAGTCTATTCGCTGCTAAAACAGCAGATGACAACAAAATCAAATTCATCATGACTACTGCCGAATACTTTGTGGTCGTCACGTCTCTCCTTCAACAGTGCAATATCCCGTACTACAATTTCACGACAGGAGCGGTGAAACTGATGAAGGTGGTGTTTCGTTGCATTCCTAGGACGCTGCCAACAGAGACGCTGAACGAAGAGCTGACAGATATGGACAACGATGTGAGATCGGTGGCTCAACTTCGTCGTCCCCACACTAACGAAATAATGCCACTGTTCTCGGAATGTTACCAGACCTGCCCGGAAGTCGCACCATATTAGAGGTTGACAGGCTCTGCCACCTCCGAGTATCGACGGAGAAACTGCGATCATCGGCTGAACTACAGCAGTTGTGAGTACATGTGGTACACCATTGCCAAATGCGTCCAATGTGCGTCAAGTGTGCGAGGCAACACGATGCAAAAAGAAAGCCACACGCAGAATAGCCATGAGCCACCAATCTGTGGAAACTGTCACGGCAACCACGCTACCAGCTAGAAGGATTGTCCAGTCTACAAGCGAGCTCGCGATCGTCAAAGAGGAGTGGGGACAGAGGCTTCTCAGAGGCGTATACAACAACAGTAGTCAAATAAACAACAAATGTCGGGGCTCAGGGCACTGCCAAATCCTGACTCAACGAAGTCTAATCTACATAAACTGAAGAAGACGAAGCAGTAGAAGGGCAAGAAACAGGTACCTACCAAAGTGCAACCAGACTTCTTATTCGTCCAGGTGACTAGAGACGTGACTGATACCTCGACCCACGAACAGTCACAGTACCTAAACACTTCGACGCAGCTGGTGAAGCAAGGCCCAGCTACAAAGTCCGAACAACCGATGGCGTTGCAGACTACATCACCAATGGTTCAGAACAGAAAACGTCTACCACGCCAGCAGCCAGGAGAAGCAGTAGAGACTAACGGGACCAGCTTCGGGAGACTAGTCAATATGCTTGAGAATATACTCAGCATGATGGTCAGCCTCCTAACGCGGCTGGATAAAATGTCTTCAGATATCACATCCGCAGCGACGTCAGCGCTTGCCAACACCACCGTAATCCAACAACGCAACCATGAATAGGAGGCCACACATTCGTAGCCTCACTTTCTGTGTGTGGAATGCCAACGGCATTCATGGACAATTGCTTGAGTTCCAACAATTTCTGCGGGATGAAGATGCTACTTTCACCTAAGCCGTGCCCGCGGGCGGTAGCACCGAACTACTGATACTACCAAAAAGATCGACTGACGGCTTGTGGGCGTGTATCGATGTATATTAAACGCGGTATTCCTCACTGATAAGATTCTCTTCCTCCACTTCAACAGTATGAGGCTGTGGTTGTTAAGTCGAAAACATTCTCAGGCGCAATCACCATCGTTGCAGCCTGCCGACCGTCACGGAGAGTGCTCGACAAAATCAACATCACCACCCTTATCAGACTTCCCGGAAAAATTCTCGTTGCGGGGGATCTCAATGCGAAGTGTCAGGACTGGGATAGCAAAGCTGATAATTCTTAGATATTTATTTAGCCCACCACCAAAATCTATGCGTATGGGCACCTGACGAACCAACACATATGGCAAATGGAAGCCGGCCTTATGTTCTTGACATTGCTGTAACAAAGGTAATCACAGGGTTTGTCGGCAACAATACTTAGAAGGCTTTAACCTATGCTACTTGAGATCGCAGCTTGATGACAGTCAAATTATCGACGTACTCCGGATTACAAGCGGACCGACTGGGATAGGTTTAGGGAAGTCGTAGCGACTAAACTGGAAAGGGGTACAGCTGACGGGAATATTGAGGCGGCGCTAAGATTCTTCACCAACACCATAAATGAAGGCGCAAGGATCGCCACCCCACCGATTCATCCACGCCTAGAGCGTTTCTGCCAGCTTCCACCGCTCTTCCTTGCGCAGATCAGAAACAAAAATGGGATCGCCAAGGAGTAGAAACTACCGAAGAACCGTGTTACTCGGCGCCTCCGTAATCGAATGCAGCGAGTTCTGAAGGAAGCACTGGTAGAACACCGAAACTGTGAGTGGTCTGCACGTGTTGCTGGCATTTTATGCTTCATCGACGCCGATGTCATAGGGGGGAAATGACTGGGGACAAGGAACGGGAAGGAATTCGGCCATGACCTTTTGAAGGAAGCATCCTGGAATTCGCCTGGAATGTTTTGGGGATCCATGGAAAACCCAAATCTGAATGACCAGACCGGGATTCAAACCCGCGTCCTCCCGCATGTGAGGCCAGAGTGTTAACCGTTCATCCACCACTCTCGGTCACGTGTTGCAATGTTGCGACAAAACGATGGAACGAAACTAGGCACCTCACCCTTTGGAGGAAGTTGATATCACCATTCCATGGCGAACGGAAGACAAGGCAAACATGCTCGCCAACAGCATTGAGAAAAACTTCCAACCTGTCGATTACGACGTAGACGACCGTCACATCAACGAAGAACGTCGCCGACTACGACTGTACCTGTCAGCTGACGATTAGCATGACATTACCGATATTGGACCGCCAGAGATAGCTGCATCGCCGGGCTGCATCCACGAAAGGCACCTGGGTACTTAAAAATCTACCACCAGAAGTCATGAACTACTCGGCTCGACTCTTCAACATCATTCTGCGAAACCATACTTTCACGAGAGAATGGAATCATGCAATTGTGGTCGGGATCCATAAGGCCGGCAAAAATTCAATCTTTCCCCACCATTACCGGCTCATCATCCTACTTCCCGCGCTAAGTAAAGTTTTTGAGTGAATTCCGTTGAAGCGTACTGATACCCACATCCAGGCTACAGGCGTCATACCCGACCTCCAACTGGGTTTCCGTCGAGGGCACTCAACCACGCAGCAGCTGATGCGTGTTGTCGAGACAGCGACGAGGACCTTCAAGAGAGAAGCTATTGTGGCTTGTCATTGCTCTATGTCACCAGAACATTCGACTCAGTGTGGCATACCGGTCTGCTCTGCAAGTTATACAAATGAGGCTTGCTGGACCATACGTTAAATTGATCCGCAGCTATCTGTCGAGATGCACCTTCTGCGTCAGGTTTGGTGAAGCCCTGTTAACACGACGGCGCATTCGTGCAGGTGTACCAAAGAGCTCATTGCTGAGGCCTGCTCTATATACCCTCTACACAGCCGACATCCCAGCACCTGCGAATGTGAAGACGACCCTGTACGCCGATGATATAGCATTTGGTAGACCCAGCCGGAGTAGAGCCATTACCACGAGACGATTGTTTTTCAGCTCTCAGAAGACGGAGTCTGGGGCCCCCTTCAAAGCACAAGCGATTATGCTGACGCGACGCCTAGGATGGGGGGGATAGCAACTGCCAAACCCAAAACTTCAGCTAGGAGGTGCAAGTGCTCCCTGGGCACCAACGGCTCATTACCTCGGTGTAACACTCGACTGTAAATTGACATGATGAGCTCACATCTAGCAAATCAGACAACGAGTAAGTGCTCGGCTCCATGCCCATTCTCTATACTTAAACGGGAAAGCTCATTGGCGCCACATCTAGTTGCCATTTACCTGTACCGGTAATTGAGTACGTGGATACATTGCTAATTGCCGGCTAGAAAATTGTAAGTGCTGCAGAACAGAGCACTGAAGCTGGCGCTACATCTGCCCGACCGTTCCCCCACTGTCGCAGTCCTCGAGGCGTCGGGAACAGCGACATGCCTATAAATTCTATAATGCAGCACATCGCTTTGCCAATCCACTAGTCAGTTCTCTCGGCGAATATGAAACTGTCACAGACAAACACAACAGGCGTCTGATGCTGATGGACCAATAAGAATAACTAATAATAGTCCATCAAGACGACCAGCCTAAAGTTAAGAGATGACAATTCAAAAGAAGACAGAGGGACGAAATATCTCAGGACAACAACCCCTGAAACAACCATCTCTAAAGCTTAGACTGGTGAAGATGGAGTTATAGCTGCAAATTTAATGTATCTCCAGTAAGCAAGGTCCTAACTCGTACAACTGCAGTATCATATTGCATTTAATTTTGAAAGCCGTCTCTGGGCGCTCCGCACAACTTAAGTGGAACAAGTCATAATTTTTTATTAACGAGGATGTTATAAGCCTCGAAGTTTGGCATTCGAATGTTTTATTCATCAAGGGTAGGTCCTTCAAAAATAAACCGACGCACAAAGCTGGTGGGCTACTTGATTGTTAACTGTAATTATGCAAAATTTAATGTACCTCCAAATTTTCTTATCGTTTAACCATATTTCAATATACAAAATAACAGTGCAACAAACCGTATTGCGTCAGAGTTAGGTGTGGGATGTGAAATTTATGATGTAAACGTCTCTTCGTCATGCTAAGTTTGAGGTTTGATCATAAGAAAGTTGTAATATATCACTAATGTTAGACACTAAGACGAGAGAGACAGGCCATCGGAATATGCAGCAATCCTGCTGGTGCTATCAGCTTTATTAAAGCCCCTGTTTAGGATAACCTGTTGAACTCTGACGCCTGCAAAAACGATCAGCTGGACGTGCAAGAACACTGCCCGACAACTAAAGCAGGAGTGAAATTGTGCAAAAAACAATATGTTGGAGAGAAACGTATGCAACGATATGGCAGAAAATTCAATTCTGCCTAGAAGGCTAAGTGCACGACTATAAAGCTTCGAACATCAGTGTACCGTCGCTGCTTAGCTCGTAACCTGACAGTTGGAAGCCTACCATTACAAATATGTACTGATGTTTCCAGTGGTGCAACAATCACCATCCTCGCGTTTTAAACTCTAAGACGAAAAGAGTTCAGTCCGTAGATGTCCTGCGTTTTATCAATGGTAAACGAACCGATCCAAAGTACAAATGACTAGTGCTGAGCAGAAAAATGTGCTGGTCTAATTACATATTCTTCCCCATAAAACATTCACATGAAGGAATGGAAAAGTACTTACAGGTAGCCCAGTACAAGAGAACCAACAGTGATACGGCCGAGGGTTAACGAACACATTCGATCTTATGTATGATAAGGTGATGCAAGTCTCGAACTCAAACTAAGATCGATGAAACATACTCATCATACCATAATATATGAAATAATACCATGCATATGGGAAGAATTGCAATGTATTTATAAACTACAAACTGCCCAATGAAGCACAATGAATGATAGAAGCTTTAAATCGAAATAATCCTCATTAGAGAGAGAACGACGACCGTAAGACGCGAAAGTTATAAACTAAGCCGAAATATGAGCTGTGAAGAATTAAATATGTCATTCCATTTGATTTTACACTGAATTGGTTATCTTGTTACAAATCATAAGACGCTCTTCTTTCACGGATCTGATCTGAACGAGTTGTTCCTGAACAGACACACGGCAGGGAAGAGTAGATTATTTGGCTGTTACGTGGCTTCTGGACGAGATCCACCTGGAATCCCGCACGTCCCTAGCTGCACCTCATCAAGTGCTGACACATTGGATACCACATGTGAGGAAGCTGAACTAGACATTTTAGGACGCTGCCAGTCGGATTAAGATTTTCAGGCGACGTCACAATTGATGAAATCTAGCTAAGATACTATAACCAGAAAAACAAACTAAAAGGATAAATATTATGGAAAAGCGGCCACGGTGCTCTGAAACAAGGCAAGAATGGATAGATCATCCGCTGAAGTAATGCTGTCAGTTTTCTGGAACTGAGAGGGGTGTCAGTTGCCACAGAATTAAAAACAATTACTAACACATCGCCTGAGTGAGGAATTGATGGTGGAACAGCGTGAAATGATAGCTGACATAGCACTATCCATTCTAAGAAGTGATTCATTTAGAAATCAATTAAAATTAAAAATTTTGACCCAATCAGCATATTACTAAGTTTGAACTTGAAGGAAGTCACTAAGTCATAAGAAACGATATCTTTCCTCAAGTGTTACAGTGTTTTTATATCTAAAGTGTAGTATTTAAACTCAAGGTGAGGGACCGTTTTATAAAATACTAGCTGATATCCGCGACTTCCTACGCGTGGATTAAGAATTTCGCTGCCCTGATTGAATTTAGTAAGCTGTTGGTAACGTAGGATTGGTCCCAAACAACACCGAGTCGGCATAATATGACAGGAAAGCCATCACTCTAACCTGTCTCATGAAGAGAAACAATTCTCAACATATTTAAAAACAGAAAAACAAACGAAGATGCGGTGATGCGGGGGGGGGGGGGGGGGGGGGGGGGGGGGGGGAGGGGGAAGGGGTTAACTAAGGGCAGCTTTATTTCAGCGTGGTCTCTTCTTCTTTCTTCAGCACGAGAATCCGATTCTTGGGTTCTAATAACTTTAGCTGCTCGTGCTCTGCCTGTTTACGCACGCAAGGCATGTAAAAAAAAAAAAAAAAAAAAAGTCAAAATAAACTGGTGCCACAAACATTTAAGCAGAAACAAAGTAATAGGACAGAGAAAATTGGCATCTGTACTAAATAATAAGTTTTGCCTCTAAACGAAATTTACTAACAAATCATACACTAACATAATACACGAGAAGCACAGCTTGAACAACCGACGTAACATTACAGACTAACACACACATCCGTCTCTCTGTCACCATTCGATAAGTTCTCAAAATTTCGTGACTTAAACTGTTATTCATACCGAAAAAATGTCCTGTATCCTTCCTACAGATAAAAAGTATCATCTTTTCAAATTCCATCAATATCGGTAAAGTCGTCAAAACGTAATAAAAAGACAGGGTCTTACTTCCGCATTTACAGTATTATTAGTGCAAATCACACAGACACTGACTGCGAGACTAACAACCCCTGGGGAATCAATATAACGTAAAAAAGTATACACCTACAGTATTGCTAGATTACATACAATTTGCCTCGCATTGCACACCTAAATTTGTGGTATCTACAGTTTAACATGCAATCCGAACAACCAACGGCCCAGGCGTGACTCATACGATCAAAAAGTTTTTAAAAAAATCTTTGCTTCCATGGGGATTTGAATCGGGGACCACGGTCCAAACATCAGGGAGCAAGCGCTTTAACCAATGAGCTAGCAGACCGCTGTATAGAAATGTAGTACAGAGACCTACACATTCTACGCGTCTGTCTATCGCCGTTCAGTAATTCTTCAAAATTATATGACAACTCTCATTATGTATACAGAAATAGGATGTTGTGTCCATCCTAATGCCAAATAGCATCTCCTCGTCAAATTTCATCACGATCGGATCAGCCGTTAGCCCAAGAAACATAATAAACAGACAGATAGACAGAGTTACTTTCGCATTTATGATATTAGTATAGATACACATCACACTTATAGAAATGATAATACACGAAAAAAACAAGAAACTTGGTTATGTTGTAAATATAAACACATATGGCGTGGAATAGACTGTAGCATAAAGAAACCGAAACACAACGCCATCTACTGGATGGTTACCCAACCGAGATAACCAAGAGATGTGTCGATAAAATAACACATCACTTATGGAACTATAATAATACTTTCGTGTGGTGATAGAGTTTCTATTGACTGCGCATTCTGCCCCTGTAGTAGCCGCCTTAACCTAGCCCGCCAATCGTGCCGAGTACAGGGGACCTACAGTTTAACGTGGAATCCGAACCACGGTACCGTCCTGGCGTAGTTCACATTACACAGCAAGCTGCGCCAGAGGTGAAGGCCGGGTTAAGTGCCCATGAGAATCACCACCGAGACAGGGATTCGAACCGGGGACTTTTCGATCTCCAGTCAGAGGACTTAACCACTGAGCCACCAGACTGCTCAAACGTATGTTACAAATAATTACAAACCATTGTCCTTTGACAAAAATTTAATGAACATTTAATTAGCAATAATAAATATTGAGGTTAATAAACGAGATAAAAACTACCCTATCTTCTAAGTTGGACCAAATTACACACATCAAGCCAGATTTAATCAAAATCGGTTACGTAGTTTCGGAGTTTATCTCGGACAAACATCGTGACGCGAGATTTTTATATATATAACATATTACCAATATGGAGACTATAGAGAGAAGAGCTCATTCGTCAATGGTATTACATTCATCGAAAATTGATTTCCTGCTGATGACAAAACTATTTATCTGCTGCGCTCCTTGAACGGTCATTTGGCATATTACATTCTTTTAATTTTATAAATGACGTGCGCGGAGATATACTAATGAATATTTATCTCACGGGTAATATTTTAATATTAATTCAATGCAAAGTACGTAGCTATGGAGACAAGAAGCTGTGGCGTGTCTGAGTGATGGTGGATACAATAGACAAGCCAGTAAAGTAATTGTGCGGTTCCGTACTGAGTGCCGCCACCTATGGAGGCTAGAAGCCCGGATAGCGCTGACAACTAGCAAGCAACTGTTGAAATGCGAACGCGCTACGGAATAATTTTGAAGCTGCCTGTTCTTAAAATGCTGTCGTGTGAGCTTGCTAATATTTAAAATTCCAGTCAAGATTCTGAGAAATGAATTGAGCAGCAAACTGTTGTATCTGTTATGCTCGAAGACCGAAAAGGCTCATTGAACGAAAAAAATAAAAGAAAACCCCGACCACAACGCGTTCTAGTTTCTTGACAACACGTTACTCGCGTTATGGCACTTGCAAGAAACGGTAATAACGCGTTGTGACTAATTCAAAATGGCCACTACGCGAAATTCGCGTCTGTTCCAGGTCGCATTCTTCACGCACGACGATTCACATTTTTTTTTTTTTTAGATATATGAAATGCGACTGGTAAGAAGAATCACATACGAGTATATTAAAAAATGCACCCTGGACCAATTCGTCGTGAACACACAGAGTTAGCTACTGATAAGCTACAACGTACTGTAGCCGTTTAGAAGAAACCAAAACGCGTTGTCGTATTTTTTTTTTTTTTCAATGAACGTTTTCGGTCTTTGAACGTAATATACCCAATAAGAGCAATTTGTTGGAGGATAATCAAGGAGTACTGAGACATCCTCCAATAATTACTCGACATAAAATAGTTAACCTGTAAGATTTTTTTTTTTCTTTTTTCTGTTTAGCGGACCAACCGGAAGTAGAACGAGGAGCGGCGTGGTCCTCAAGAAGGTTGACTTCACGGTGCGAGCGCAGTAGAGGTCGGTACTGACGTCGGGACTTCGACGACTCTGGTGGCTGCCGGAGACTGAAGCGAGAAGAGAGATCTGTCCAGCCGCCCTACGGCAGTTTGGCTGTGTTTTTAATCTGTGTAGGAACAGTGCTCCAGATGTAGGTCCACAGATGCAGATGTGGTTAATGGTCGTACCGTCCACGGTGCCGTCTACATTCCACAATGGTAAATTACCACATAAGAACATTCTGTTGCAGATTACTTTAATTTTGATCGGAACCCGGGGAACTCTGTTAGAGAGGCCTATTAGATAAGTTGCTGTTGACAAAAGTGAACATAATGAACTTGCTAAGTGGCGCCCAAGATTTAAACTACTGTCTTATTGAGTTGACAGATCACTTTCCATAAGAGAATGGGTCTCGAGACTTATAATAGTTTTCATCATCATATTTTTATGAATAAATGTTAAATTGCACATGATTAATTAGCTTATTGTAAAAATGTAAAATATGCCATCATTAATTAAATAATAATAAGTAATTAATTTCTCCTCAAGAAAAAACACTATAATTTTTTAATCAGTATTTCACCCCTATACGTAATAGCAGCATGGGGCTTTAAGAAAGTCTGCGGGATACTAATCCGAGCAACGACGGAAGCATGTAGAAAACAGCTGGTCTTGGCGGATACTAAAGGAAGCTACCTGTGGAGTGAAAGTTGTATTTCAAATTAGTCAACAATTAATGATCAATTATGACATTAAAGTTCGTCAACTATATGTTTTTTTTTTCCTTTGGCTTTACGCCTCGTCGAAGTCGAGGTCATTGAGGCGGGACGCGACTGGGGACAAGAAACGGGAAAGAATTCGGCCATGGTGTTTCAAAGGAAGGATTCTGGCATTCGCCTGGAGTGATTTTGGGAAACCATGCAAAACCCACATCTGGATGCATGGACGGGGATTCAAACCGGCGTCATCCCGAATGCGAGGTCAGGGCGTCAACCACTACCCACCACGCTCGGTGTCAACTATCTGCGCAAAACTCCATCATTGGTGAACTATGTCTTTAATGAAAGTGGCGCACTTGACAGTTCCCAGACAAAAGACGAACTGGTTCAAAACAAGACCTACGGAATGCAGACTGCTATTCGTTTAACGTATACTCGTATTTAGATTGAACGCAATGCACGACGTTTCGCTAATATAACTATAACGCTATAACAATACAGAATCCATAATTATTTTTCTTAGTTATTTGCACTTGTTCACATTTTACACCATTTAATTCATTGACTTACTTCAGCGTTGGTGAAAAAACTAATTAGTCATAATAGTGTTTCATATTTCATTTCGAAGATTCAAAGACAAATGGTCTTACAACTCTCATTTTAATAGGTTCGTCATGATACGAAAAATTTGGCTTCAGATTTACTTAAAAGCTGAATGCGCTTAAATTCTTTAGCAGATGACGACGTGTCATCTTTGCAATACTTTCTGGTAATAAAAAACATGATTCCAGTTTTTGATTACATTAAGAACCGCACAGTATTATATGAGGTTGAGGGCAGGGCGTGTATCGAAGGGAAGGGATCAGATTATATTAGTATTTTCCAATATTTATTTTACGTTGTGCTTTTTTTACTGTAGAACGGACTATGCTCTGGAGACTGAACAAATTACCCATTGTGTCAAAAGGCAGTAGCAGTACAAGGCGCCCGAAATGATCAACGACGAAGAGATGCAAACCACTGCTTCACAAGGAATTGTAAGCCTCTAAAATTAATTGTGATGGTAATGTATTCCGGGAGATAAAATAGTCTTGCAATCCGATTTCAGGAGAGAACTGTTGATGAAGCGGAAACAAAACTGATGAAACAATCCACGAGCAGAAGCGCGGAATGTTTCTAGTAAGCGTGACAATTTCTAGATTTATTACCAAGCTACCAACGGGTTACGGGAGTGGAATTTCAATGAATACGAAAGCGAAATAAGCGGTGAGTCACTGTAAACAATCTGGTGACAAAATTATATTGCTGATAAATTAAAATCTGGGATGGGGAAGCAAATAATGGAAGAGAACAAAGGGGACAGGACTGCATCAAACTACTCGAGATATTAGGCTCTTGTTTCTCATTCGAGCTCCTTTAAAGTGACAGCTGATATAATCAATGAACTCAACTTTAAGGGTGTGGCAATGCACACGACTCTGAACAGAGAGCAGCTGCAATCATTGGGACCACTGCTGTTTGTGAGAAAGAGATATATGAGCCGTATACTCCAAACAGAATAGTTAACTACGGAGATCAACTGCGTTATCCCTCTTTAGTCCCTGTTAAATATTGCTGCTGGAAATCAATGAGGACTTGAAGCCGTATATCATTTAAGATAAATCAGCTTTGTCTGCAGGGCTATATTTTGTTTTTCGAATCCAACATTGCAGTTGCAAGGAAAGTTTTATATGATACAAGAATTAATAAAATTCATTTGTGATTTCAGGTTTGAAAGCGATAATGTAATTTCTAATTGATTTTAAACAACAAAATATAAGGGCATTGTTTAAACACAAACTGTCTTCAAAAGTAATGTTATCTTCTGCGTGGCGTCTGAAACAACATAATGAAGCACAATCACGGGATATGCTTTCAGCAAATGTAACATATGTGTCATTGCTAGCTGAAGTGGCGTCCACATTATAGTGAAGGCTTTATATTAACAACAGACTATCGGTGATTTCCTGATTTGCAATTATAATTGCTAAAAGCTGTTTCGTGTGCGTGGTTTAGGTAGACATGATGACCAGATTATACAGGAGTCGAGAAATTTCTGAAGAGCCTGGGTAGATGATGCCACGGTTTGATAAGTGAAAACGATTTTTCCAACCATACTTGCTGGTCTAGGCAATTGATTTGGCATAAACAACGGTGTCGCTAATTTATAGGATGGTGCAAAAAAAGATCTTCCTTAAGTTGCGGAATGCTCTCCGAGCCGCGTTTTGAGCATACAGTGAAGCGATGGACTGATGGTGACATTGCTCGGCGTTACGGCTACCGCCACTCTTACTAGAGGTTTTGCGTTACCTTAAGATTGTTGTAGTAGGGCTTCGGACAGTTTTATTACACTTCAGAATTAAGTTTGGACCCCTTAAGACAACTTGGCTGGAAAGAGACGTTGAGAATAAGAGACCGTCGGAGACGGTCAGTGCAGACATCTGGCTGAGCTTCAGACGTGGGGAGCGTCCATAAACCACGTAGATCCATTTTAGCCTCCTGTGAAACCCCCCCCCCTCCCAACGTAGCACGTAGCTTTTTTCCCTTTTGATTCCAGAACATATTTCTTACTGTTGTCTCTTGGCAGACTATTGTAAATTACATACGGAGATAATTAAATGAAGGAAATAAATATTCACATGCTGTTGTGTGTCCGCTACCCTCCCTCCCTACGCAGCGCGGCGTAGCTTCCTAGCCAACCGCTCCCCCCAGCCCCCTCTCTAGACGGAGCCACGTACTTTATGGACGCTCCCTGGGTGTCGCCGCGCAGTCCCAGGGTCAGCTCCAGTTGTCTACGCGTCTACCCTGACGGTCATCAGTCGCCGTCGCTTCACGCAGCAACTTAGACGAGTAACAGGCACTCTCGCTTCTAGGGAATAATTGAATGAATGTGTCTCGGTCAGACCTTTAATCAGCCAGTGAAAATCCAACCAATTGGCGGAAAAACTACCTCGTATCTGATGCTGCCATAGACAAAAGAAGATAGTCAAATAATTAATAATGAACACCCCAAATCATTTGCGTTACTACAATACGAACAAGCTTCTTCTTGAATCGAAAATTCCGTCTCCATTGTTTGGTAAACGATACTTTTTAGCCAGCGTGTTAACATGTAGATTACTCACGAGAATTACTGAACGTCAACGGCATGTACCAACATGATGGAAGATTTTTCCTTCCTTGAACTAATTTTCTTCGATTGCTGAATTTCGAAAAAATTCTTTTTAAAAATATCTTTTGTGTGTTTTTTTTTAAGTTATTACTGTGGTTGTGTGATGAAAAATTTGAACAAATCTACACAACAGGCTCATCGAAGCTTTGTATTTTCGCAATGAACGAAAGAGCGAGAAGTTGTGGACGAGCAGTTTGGAGTTTTCAACTTGTGGATATTGATGTAATTACCGGCAGGGATTAGGAAGCAGGTTATTATGAAGGATCGCGAGAGCAACCGAGCATAGCGCTTGGCAAACTGAATGCGGGTGGCTTCGACGCTGAACGACTCCACCGAACACGTTTTACGTCGATACAGCACTAGGGTGCAAAATAGAAGTTTAAAGATTCAGAAAGACTCTGCCCACTCATAATTTGAAATTTATTAGTATGAAATGTAAAAATTCACGATGTTTTTAACATCCCAATCACATATCCAAATATGTGAAAGTATAAACATCAGATTCATTGTCTGAAATGTCTTTAAACTTATCCGTGGATTGTATAATCAACGGAAGCATTAAATGTATTGGTTTTGCGATGTTGCCGACCAGACAGTGTAGTGCTATTGTGTTTGTTAGCACGCATCCAGCTATTAAACAGGCAAAGGGAGCGACCACGGTCTAATACGACATACGCTATTTCGTCGGAAAATTGCTACTCCACTTAAAACAAGCTCCCTTCCCGGAGCTAAATACATAATCGAGGATGTCTTGTCACGTGTTCCTATCAACTGATCTTAAATAATAAAAGTTTAAGGTAGGTTCGCTCACACCACAAAACAAATTAGCGTTGTCTAGTGCGGTTGTGTAACTTATTCAATTTATTTAAATAAAAAACGGAAAACATTTTTAAAAAAGATAAAAAAAAACAGTGTCACTATACGTTATGCGAAATTGTTTTTTTATATCGTAACATTACAAACAACTACTGCAAAAATTCTAGGTTGCTTGTAAAAATTATGATTTTTTTTAATATGTACTTTCCAGGCATATTTATTACACTATTCACAAAATTTTTCATCAAATAAAAATATGACTTTTTTAAAAAAAAATATTATCTGATGACGCATCAATTTAAATAAAATTCTTCATTTAGTTATTTTTCGAAAATCAAACTCCAGAAGGTCGCTTTTATTTTCATGCAAACTTTAGCAGACTAAATAGCACTGCAAATTTTTGAAGAATTTCTCGATCAGTAGTTTCGCAAATCAAAGGAAGAAAAATATTTTGTTATTGGTATTTCACAAAAAAATTAAACATTTTGAGAGTCGCAAGTTGTCATCTTTTATCTGATATCCACAAATATTATCAAAAGAAATATTTTCTTCAGCTCCTCACTAAACGACTAATAATTTTTTTAAGTTATAAAGACTAGTAAGAACTTAAGTGGTATGCAATAACAAATTTTTAAATTTAAGGGAATTAATAATTATGAGAGAGTAACAAATGGACGGGCGATGTGGTCATTATGCAATATTCTGTACTGGTTTTCTAGAAGCGGCAACGCAGACCTTAGGTTAGATAAAATTTCACAGTTGTTAATGGGAGAAGTCACGGCGTATTTGAGTGCCTCCAAGATCAAGATGAGCATCGGTTCTGCTGTTACAATGGATGACTACTGGTTGCTGAGTAAGGTCCTTGTGTCCAGACCTTCGGAAAAAGAATCAACAACCGTTAGCATCTGCTGAATTGGATCCATATGTATAAACGTGTTCCGTTTGGAATCGTTTGTTTAGAAGTTCACACACACTTGCTTTGTGGTTGTGTGACGTCTTCCTTATCAATATTTACCTCCAGGTTTGTTACAGTATAAAAATACGGGAGCTCAAAGCTGAATATTATTCTATCCTGGCGCATTCTGGTACGTTGAAGATACTCCACTGCTAGAAGCTAAATTTCCTTATTTATCTAATAGTGGGCGTTTACACATTAAAGACTACGAATGGAGCACGCACGTCAAAGTGCTGTCGGTGTATTGGCCATTCTTACGACAGAATTTAGCACTGCCGAAGCGTCTGCTGATGCTTAGAGTGCGAAGTAACAATGGTCAGTTTTGCATAGTTTCTCAGAACAAGTTTTTCATGGCGGCATTGCAAAAGTGTAATGGTGAAGGCTTGTCTCTGTGCTGTATGCTTGCTCAACAGTCAAGGTAAAAGGACCGGAGAGAAGCATAAGTACAGATGGAGCCGAATCATAGTTCATCTTTCAGTCCTAAATGGCGATCTTATATAAAGATAGAAATAAGCTCCTCCCCACAGAAAAAAAGTTACTTTTTATGCGAATAATTTATGGAGTTGTCTAAGCGTCGGCGTCACCAATTGAACAAACACTTTTGGTTCAAATTTGACTATCTACGGATATAAAAGACAAAAACATACTGGGTTGATGCTTAAGCTCATACTTTCTTATCGCTGTTACTTAAGTTTTTATTTTATACTGCTTTACCTACGATTGTCCGCCAACACTGGAGCACTTTTACTGATTCAACGCCTCAAGATATCAGTTGGAGTTACAGTAGACGTAATGTATATATGAAATGCATTTTTGACATCAAAGAAGTTTACTGTATATTTTTTTGTTTGATAGAAGGTGGAAAAGTTTTAAGCGTAAAGGCAAAAAATCTGGGAAGAAGAATAAAAGTGTCTACTTGATGGTTTCTGTCGTATGAACATTGTCAACTGCGTGTACATTTCGCATGTTACTTCATCATCAGTGTTCTTCAAAATCGAACCTTGCATTCGGCAGGTCGAGTGTTCGGTCCTCAGTCCGGTTATCAAGATTACGGTTTTCCAGAATCACTCCACACAAGTGCCGGGATGGTGCTTTCAGAGAGGCTATGGCCGAATTCATTCTACATCTACTTCCATACTCTGCAATTCACAAACATTGTGGGTGGCAGAGGGTGCTAAGCACCAATCCTAATTCTGCGCATAAATACATAAAAGCATCAGTACGGTATCTTATTTCTCTAATCTTATCCCTCCGGTCATTGCGACCCAAACATGTTGGCGGAAGAAGTAACTGACTGCACTCGTAGGTCATAGAATTTCGCATATTCTCGAATCAATTCAAACGTCGTCTGTCTTCCAACGATCCCAGCCCAACCTATGTATCAATTCTATGACGCTTTCATAAGAGCTGTAGCAACCAGCCACGAATCGATCAGTTCTCCTTTGCACCCTCTCCACTGAGTCAATCAGGCTCTTGCGATACGGATCCCAAATTCCACAACAGTAATCCAGATGAGAACGCACTAGTTTTTTATGCGCTATTTCCATTGTATAAGCATTACGATTCCTCAGAATCGTAATTTAGAATTATCTTTGCCTACGACGGAAGTTATGTGTGAGTCCCATTTCATGTTCCCGTCTTTTTGCCGCAATCCTCTCTCGACTTGAAAGACTTCGGCGTCTACAACGGGCAAAACTCTAAAAAATGAGTACGATCACAGTTGGACGGTATTCCTGAACATCAATAACGAAGCAGGTATTATCTGAAAAGGTCAAAACAATTTTCTTTAAGTCATTCTTACTGATCGCAAGATGATGGCACTAACTAATCTAATGATTGGTGGAAATCCACAGCTCCATGCAGCAGTAGAAGAGAGAAGTTTGACCAAAAAACTTATTTATGCAGATATAGAAATGTGGGGTTACTCACTTTGTTACTTGGTTTCAGAATTAATAGATCAACCAGCAGTCAGTCTAGATTCGGGGAGAGAGACGTCTAGGCATCGCACGCAGTCGCATATTCCGGCAGTCAATATCGGAGGACGCTTGGTTTATTCACATGTTTGAAACAATTTTCGTCCAAATTGGCTAAATTCTGTTTATGAATTTGCTTAACAAAATTCACTTCACGTACCCCATGTAATACATTCGACCTTCACTCTGGTACATTAAGTAACAATGAAAGTACTCCAGTTTTCTCAATTTGAACAGCTTACAAGTAAGTATTTATTGAAATTTATTTGTGCAGCAAACTATGTGTTGTGAACAGTCCTAGCATCCCCACGACTTAAAGCAGAAAACTAATTAACGATTTTTTCGCCTGCCCAAGAAGAGAAGTTTCCCTGTCCATTGTCTTATCATGGCTCGTAGATACGATATCTGTTTACTGCAGGTACTCACTGCTCTACAGACTTTTCAGAGCTGCTCGTGGGTGCTGCGAGTCGCCCACAGCATCACTCAAGTCCCGCAGCGCATCCTACACGAGGAGAAACTTCACACATCTGGCCTCTCATCAAGTTCACACATGCATGAAAATACTCTTTAAAAAATGTCTGCTACAAAAACTGCCCGGAGCAGGCGGCTGGCAGACCTTCACGGACCAAGCAAATGCGCTAATATGCGTGAAATTAGTATCCTAACCTCACAACGTACAAGTTTGACTTTGATTACGTTAGTTGTAGGCGCACAACGTAATTGGAATATGTCAAAGCAAAATCAACTTATTTTGCAACGGAGCGCGACGAAATAATTATCTTTGCCTACACGAAAGTGCGTACAGTAGCTTGATGGCAGTCCATGATACGACGTTGTAAAAGACTGAAATGAGAGCACTAATGAAGATTGTCGTCTCGCCTTTTCTTTAAGTAATGCAGTTTTCTGATATAAGGAAGCGTGTTCATTTTACACTTCAGTTATATCGACAGTTAATTTGAAACGTTGAGCAGAGCTGAATTAACTGCATAACTGAGAGATGGTAGCCAATTTCCACACAGTTACCATACTTCACGTTGAGGATAAGCGCCTAAATCTTTTACTCGGCATCAGTTATTTTGTTTCTATGCTAAAAGGGCATCGAAGCTTGGCCCCTGAGTGGTTATTATCAGCTAGCAGTCAGATTGTGTTGTTTTCAGTGAGTTGCCCCTGTTAGCCGCAGGATTTCGACGCTGTCAATCCACTCGGGTTCATCCAGGAAGTGACCACGCCTAATCACTGCAGCTAGCTTGCCGAGGTAAATAGCCTACATACATTGCAGTTATCTCGTTCACATCATGTCTCCTCAGTAGGCGAATGTATATCTGCGAAATGTTGGATACATTCCAGTACAAAAAGAGGAGAGATTTTTACTGCTGTGTTGATGAGTTTCATCTTTGTGGTCAACGAGATTCTTCGTGCGCCAGCCAACACCCAGAGGGCCGCTGGCTGGGGGTAGCGACGTCCTGCTATCTGCTGTCGCAGCTACGGTTCTGAGGTACGTCGACAGCAAAATCATTGGCTCCTTCATTGACAATTATTGGTTACAACTGCGAAGATACAAATCATATTTCCGATCCGACAAAGTCCTATAACATTTTAACCCTTTTTTGGGGCATAGGCGTTCTTCATCCTCCCCTCTCTATCAAGCCATCAAGTTGAAGGTTTAAGAAATTTTGAGGACTCCTTAAGGAAAATTTTGGAATTCGTACTGTTTATTGTGGGTGCAGTTATGGAAACTGCTGTTGCTGTTGTTGGCGCCGAGTCTGCAGCAGTGCGCTATATCGAATCAGTTTTGGAAATAACAATGATCTAACAAGGGAACCGCTAGAATTGGTAAGCACGGTTCTTACAGGGTAGTTTCCACTTAGTTACAGGTTCAAGGGATTTTATGCGACAACCTTAGTTACACAAATATGGCGGCTAAAACTTCGTTAGAGGAACAGGGATTTTAGGTTTATACAATTAATAAATTTTACGGTGATACTTATTTTACGAAAGGAATTTCCAGCTCCAAGACTTACATTTTTTGTTAATATTTGATTTTATGATGTGTAACATCTGTGGAAAGTAAACAGAGAGTGATGCGTTTTTGTTACTGTTAGGTAGAGAGCTGGTCAAAACAACGAATTGGCATTTTCCCCAAGAAGCGACTTTACTAAGTGTAGCCATTAAATCCCTCAAACCGAATAGACGAACGCTACACTACTGTATAGTTGGAGGACTGCATCTAAAAGCCATATTGCTACAAGTCAAGCCGTTGAATTAGTAAGTTTTTATGACTGAAATAAAGTGAGTTGGTATGGATTTTTCTTTTATTGGTGTATTAAAGAGTCGGAGTGGATATCAATTTTCCTTCAGCAGTAAATCATAAGTGTCGCACAACGGTCTTCCGCAATATGAAGGTTGAATCTGATGAATCGCTATTTGGGACGACAATATATTTTTTCAATTTGGTTTTAGCATTTTAACGCCGAGTGTATTAAAGCAAGCGTTACGACACATAATACTAGTACTGATGGCAGACCGGGAGGAGGGGGTGGGGGGGGGGGGAGGCAGAGAGAGGGAGAGAGATTGCGTTTCATATGGTTTGTCAGCTCCTCCAGGTTCTGGCTCAGAGACTCTGGAGTCTGTTTCATTCCGACACTCTACACTGCGGCGCAGAGCAGTTAATGCTCTCCTCAGGGAATGTGCGCTCTGTGGCTGCTGGAAGTAGGACGCCCTCTGCACTGCCACTGGAAACAACCCAGCGCGTCCAGCACACACACACACACACACACACAGTGCTTTTAGCAGAGTTCCGAAAGGCAGCGTGAAGTATGAATCCAGGATAGGCGAAATGTCCAGAAGACTTGAATCTGTTGGATGTGGATCCCTTCTGCTTGCTCATCGTGTAAAATGTCGAAATGTTTTGGGGGAAAGTGAAGCAGTGTGATCCATCTATAGAACAGGGCTTTCAAACATCCGGCCTGTTCCTAATCCTAAATAGGAAACTCCTACCTGCGATACATTTCAAGTGTTGTATGTGGTTTCTCATGGCATAGGCCGAAAAATGTGCCACTAGTTATAACACATTACGTAAGAAATAAAATTATTTTGTTGCGGCCTTGTATCCTTTGGAGATGTATGTTTTCGCAAACCACGCCGAACTCCACGTCGATTTATCGTCGTAGACAATCAGTCGTTACTTCCGACTATACCGAGCGTGGTGGATGAGCGGTATCGCTCTGGCCTCGCATTCGGGAGGACGCTGGTTCGAATCCCCGTCCAGGCATCCGGATTTGGGTTTTCCGTGGTCTCCCCAAATCACTCCAGGCAACTGCCGGGATGCTTTCTTCAAAAGGCCATGACCGAACTCCTTCCCGTTCCTTGCCACCATTCCTTTCCCGCCTCCATTGAACTCAAATCGACGAGGCGTAAAGTCATAAGGGGGAAAAAAAACCACTTCTGATTGAATTTCACACACACACCACACACTTCTAAAGCAGTGAAAAGCGTTACTTATTACAGTCAAAACAAGGTATAAGTGTCGCGTAGAATCTCTGGACGTGTTAGAAGTAGCGTCTCTATTGCGTCCTGTAGCACCACCGTAACTAAAGCGTTTAACAAGTGACTCGCGTTTAATGCTAGTATTGTTCTCGTCTGGCGAGGAGTCGTACAGCAGGTTGCTGGATAGTGCAACAACAATGAGAACCGAAACTCGAGGATGGGTGGATAACGTTCACGCCTCGCATTTCGGAAGACATGAGTTCGATCCCCGACCTTACTAACAAGAATTCGGTTTTCAATTTTTTCGAGAAAAACGTCGGAATGGTTCCTTCAAACAGAGCCCAGTAGATTGAGCCATAACGGTGGGGCCTGGCATTCAGAAGGAGGAGGCTTCAAATCCCCGTCCGGTCATCTAGATTTGTGGTTTTTCCATGGTTTCTCGAAATCACTCCGGGCGAATGCCGGGATGGTTACTTCAAAAGGACATCGCCGAATTCCTCCCCATTCCTTGCTCCCTATCCTCTTCCGGCTGTAAAGAACCAGACGGCCACAAGTCATAAAGCCCTAAGAAAAACAAAGATAAACAAAAGGTTCCATCTAGAGACTCGGTCGTATTCGTCCCAGTTCGTTGGCGCCACTAATCTCCCGGCTCTAATTATCTCGATATCGACAGTAAAAAAAGAATGAGGGAATGCAATGTATAGTTGTTTCGATTACTTGTCGGAAGGAAGCCAAGACTTTATAAGGACGCGGTGAGAACAAGTGGCGCTTAGGAGAAATCATGCTTTCAGTCAATTCCACCATACCTAACTACACGTACTGAATGCATGTTTTGTTGTATCCTGAGTACCTACTGTCATTAGCTTTTGGTAGAAGGTATACAGACGAATGATTCTGAAACACTAACATAAAGTTGATTCTTAATCGAAATACAAGTATATGAATTTTATTCAGTTGTCAGCAGATTGTAAGCGGGCGAGGAGATCAGCATTGGCGTAACAGTAGGGCTACGCTCGGGGAACAAGTGAGGCAGAGGTCAGAGGAGATTTTTCAGATTACAGCTGAAACACTGGTTATTCCAAGGAAGATAGTTGCATGTCTGAAAATTAATTGCGCGGAAACCAAAAACATATTATTCACGGAGATAAATCAAGGCAAAGGAGTCTTTCACTGTAATAAGGGCGAGGTTACACAGTACGAGTTGCTGACCTGGCAGTGGACAGCTACTGCCCCCGTCCACTCGCTTGACAGTAGCTCGACTCGTCTCGCCCGGTCACACAAGTGTGAGCTGCTGGCGTGAAACTAGACAGCTACTGCACGTGTGTACTCGCATCTTTTCAGTAGCTATTCATAGGTCTCGTGCAATGTTGTCGCAAAATACACGCCTGATCACAGTTCATACAGTAATAAAAGCAGTTACAAAAATACTTTGTGGTGAAATACTTCGAGCTGAAAGTGCTATGCAAAAAAGGAAGAAAAACAGAACGATATGGGTCAGGAATTGGATGCAAAGGAAAGAGGTAACGCAGACAATATTTAAAGAACTTTATAATGACGATCCCCGAGAATATAAAGCAGTTATGAGAGTGACACCTACACAAGTAGAAATACTCTTAAATTTAATTGCTCCAAAAATTCAACGTCAAGATACACACATGCGGGATGCTATACCTGCAACAGTGAAGTTGGAGATAACCCTGGTGTACCTCTCTTCTGGAATATCGTACAGATTGTTGTCGATATTTTTCAGAATTTCACAAGCAACTATAATTAAAATAATACTATAATGATGCTACAAATGAAAGTCTAAAAGATTTAGACTTGCGCATTATAGTTCGCGAAGAAGAGCGCTCAGTTTAGTTCGCAGCTCCCTCGCGAACTAGTTCGCTCTTTTAGTTCGTTAGTTCGCGTCTCGAATTCAGAGAAACAGATCGTTCGCTCGCCATGCTACCGCTACTGCACGCGCTATTTTGTTTATTATGTCAGTTTTATTAAGACATAATCATTTTTTTGTCGTTTCTAAATGGAATTTAATATGACCTTCTTAACAAAAGTTATTGCTTAAGAATAGCCGTTTCAAATGACATTAGCATGATCAGTTGCTGCCGATAAACCAAAGTGCTCATTGTCCTTTGCACAAATGGGTAAACTGAATAACTGTGCTGTTTTTAATATTTACTTTACATGCATTCGTAGATTATTAATTTTTTAAATGGATTTATTTATTAGTTCATGGAAGAAACATTACTTATAAAAGGCGCTAATGACCCCGCCGTCGACGCGCCCTAACAACACAACATTACTTATAAAATATTATAAATGCGTTTATTTTGATGAATTAAAATACCCGTTTATAAGTAATCGGCTTTTTTATATAAATATAGTTGTGGAAATCATGAACAAAATATAATTCTACTATTGGCTACAAGTTAAGTACTATATGACAGAAACAATATTACCTATATTATTAAGAAAAGTAACAGTAATACTTCCAATGTGATACCTAACAATTAGACATATAAAAATGACAGTGACCCTTGAATGAGAAAGTAGTAACAATAACGAAAGTCATTGAGCTATTTTTTTCATTAGTGTAGAGGAGGATAATCCAACACACATTCACAATATTTTGGCGAGGAATGAAACTGATGAAGACACAAAAGTTGAAATCTTTTTGAATTTTGCAAGTCATTTCTTTACATAACTTTCACAAATCTGTTAACCAACAGACTGAGATAAGTATTATATTATGTCAGCTTTAAAATCAGCGCTAGAAAAATGTAAAAGATACTGTTTCTTTGGCTAAGAAAACAAGAAAAAGCCAGTAGAAGCCAAATTATCCACAGAAAGTGATAATATTAAAAATAATGCTCTAGTATTCGTTGATAAAAGTCTGGAGTATCTTAGTAAATAGTTAGATTTTAATGAAAGCAATTGGCTATAGAAAATCCAAAAATTAAATTTAAAACACGATGTTTCATTTGATGGCTGTGAGACAATATTAGAGGTTCTAAATTTATGAGAAAAAATGAGTATCAAAGTGAACGAACTTTACTCTGAAATAACAATATTACACGAAATATAGGTAAAAGTACAGTAAGAGCAGTATTTCATTAGTAAAAATGAGCTTTTGATCGACATTAATTTAATAACTGAAAGCGATAAAGCATATAACAATTATACTGTAGACAGAAAATTGTTAAAGATGCAAGAAGTGCAAAAAAATATAGCTTAAAAAATAAATTAGTAAAAAAACATATCCTTTGTCCTTTTCTACTCTTTCGTAAAATATTAAATTTTTGAAGTGTACTATATTTTTATAGGTTATTCTAAAAAAACATTCTACCATTAATCTAAAAAATGTTGGTAATCCTAGCGGCGAATGGTAATAGTTCGCGAACGGTACCGCTCAGTTTAGTTCGCGAACGGTACCGCTCAGTTTAGTTCGCGAGCGATAGCGCTCAATTTAGTTCGCGAGCGGTAACGCTCAATTTAGTTCGCGAACGGTACCGCTCAGTTTAGTTCGCGAGCGGTAGCGCTGTGTTTAGTTCACGAACTAGGTCGCTCCGCTGTGGAATTCCAGAAAGACAGCTCGTTCGCTCGCTTTGCTAGCGCTACATCACGCGCTCTCTTCTTTGTTATAATAGTTGTGGTTACTGATTGTTGTCTTTTAAGTGTTGAAGGGATCAAAGTGTGTTTTGTTTTCACATTCCATGTTAAATTTCCGTTTTTGACTTCTGCAATAATTATTAATGTTTAACAGTTACATTTTTTGTATTGTTTTTTTTATATATTGTGGTGTGACAGCGTCACCCACAATGAATACAATTAAATAGATTAATTATTTTCAAAATTTTATTAATTATATTCAATTTTTCTTAGTTAATATTCAATCTTGTGATGTGTAAATAACGTAAATAATAGGGATTGTATGGATAAATTAAATATATATTAAACCAGGGCAGCCAGAGGTATAATTATTGTAAATTTATTTTCTGTAAAACTCGTGGCTCAGTAAGATAGTGAATGTTGGAGGCTGAAACTGCCATTTTCGGACGGTTGAGAGCGGAACAATGAACGGGCAGCCGACTTAACGGCGCCGGAGCCGCACAACAGCTATGGTTCCGTTAGAAGGGCGCTGACCTCACCCCTCTCCGCTACTGCGCTGAAGGTCGGGCAGAAACGCGCGAAGGGATACAGCAAATGCGAGGCGCGATATAAAACACGTGACGACGGACATGTGTAGATAGCCAATCATGAACGCTTATTGGGGTTCCCAAATCTTAATGCAAGGGGATTCTGTTACATGTGGCGAGTGGGAGACAACTTTGGAGAAGAAGACGAGAAGAGGCCATTTTGAGGACACTTGCTGCCGGGACGAGTTACTGAACAGACGTGTCAGCCGACACGCTCTCGTCCGGTGATCACTGTCTGGTTTTGATCACTCTCTTGCTTTGGGAAGCGAGAGGTTATATGGCATGCCTGCCATTGCCTGGAAGTTGCTTTAATAACGCGGTCGTACCCGCTTATCTGGCTTCCACAGCTGCGGTGACATTGTTCGTGTCACGCTACATCACGGCGATGCATTTATGGCAATGTACCGGATGCAGACGGTCACTATTCATTGGGTTTTAACGGAGTTGTGAGCCCTTAAGCGGCACTGGGATAAGACTCTGCTCCCGCCACTAAATCACTGAGCTAGCTGATTTTATGTTTCACTGTAAATTTCAAGCATCTTGCTAATTGTAAATTCACTATGATGCTTTTCTTTAACTTTATACGGCGCCCCTGGGATACTCCTTTGTTACAGTAAATGTTAGCTTCAATTTTGATGGCCTGTGTTGCCATGCTGTACATGTGTGAACTTTGCTATTTTATTTGTTTAAATATTTCATTCAGTTAATGTTTGCTTTGCATCGGCGGATTGTAAACGTCGGGTATTGCTTGTTTTGTTGGTCTGAATATGTTTAACGTAAAGTTAAATATTACCCGGCCTTGTATAAGCCATAAGAATCAATAAATGGGATGTTATTTTGTGTCTAATATTCATGGTTCTGGTTCCTTTTAGCTCCCCTTTATTATATTTTAAATGCATTTCATTTCTATATTTAACTAATAAATCCCCTCTCCCTTTTTATGCAACTCATTTTATCAACGTAGCCTCCATATATATTGCATTTTATACAATATCTGTCTATTCAGTGAAATGTGTCCACAGCGAACTGTGTTACCTTTTAGATAATAAACTAAAACAAAAGTTGGTCTTCGGGAAAGGATCGAACGAGCTAACGAACTAAGGAGCGAGAGATCTGGGAACTAGTTCGCGTAGTTCACTCGTGGGAGCGCTCTTCCGAAATAGTTCGTTCGCGAACTACACAAGACTAAAAAGATTATATCAAAGTAATTTTTATTATTCCAATCAAATTCACAGCTGATTTGTTAACTTTTTTATGTATTAGAAATTAACCTTTACATACTAATACAGTACTACATAGCTTAGTTTTTTATATGAGACAATGTCATTGCTGCACGAAGTACATCGCTTGCGATTATTGTTTGCGAGGATTGTTCCAATTGTGGTGATAGGGTAGATTCGGAACTGTAATTAGGTGAATACACATTTGTAGCACAGAGGGCTTTCTTACGATATCTAGACAGTGTTGCCTGTATTTCATCCGTCGTATCAATTCTATCAATTGACGGTAAATATCTGAGCTGCAGTGCTACATGTCTCCCAATTACATCACATTCATCTTCTGATTCTCTTGGACTAGGGGCAGACATTGTTAAAGTGTTATTTAGTTCTTTAAGTTCATTCACAGCTGCTTGAATTTCAGACCGTTCTGTTGACAATCTCATCTTTGATCTTTGTCTTTTATGAAGCTTCATTGGTGGTTTTTCAACCGTGTTGCTACTACCTGTATTGCCACTAGTATCAAGGCCCTTGTTATTAGTTTCTAAAGATTCTTCTGGCAACTCGTTCCCTGACGTTGATGCATGATGTGGTTCCTGAAATTTAATACTATTTAATTTTGGAATTTAACAATAATATTTTGTGTTAAATCACAATTAACAATACTATTTCAACAATACTATTTTAAGTTAAATCGCAATACTATTTCATTTTGGAATTTAACAATACTACTTTCAGTTAAACCACAATTAACAATACTACTTAATTTTTCAGTTACCGAATATGGAGGAATGGCAAGATATACAAGTAGGAATTCATTCAAGGTGGAATTTCCCAAATTGCTGTCGGGCTATTGATGGGAAACATATAACAATTCAAGCGCCACCAAATTGTGGTAGTGAATACTATAATTACAAAGGAACAAATAGTATAGTGCTTATGGCCGTCGTGGAACACGATTATTGTTTTAGATATGTAGATATAGGCTCATATGGTCGTAATGCAGATGGTGGGGTATTCCAAAACTGCTCTTTGTATCCTTATCTAGAAAACAACCTATTGTTGCTTGAAAATGGCGTTCTGGTTGGAGATGATGCCTTCCCTTTAAAACCATACTTACTAAAGCCCTACAAACATACACCAACTAACAGAGAAAAGATTTATAATTATAGATTAAGCAGAGCAAGAAGAATAGTTGAGAATGAATTTGGCATCCTAGCATCTCGTTTTCGTGTATTGGGAAAAGCAGTTCAAGTTAAAAAGGACACTGCTATAAAAATCGTTTTATGTGCATGTACGTTACACAACTGGTTACGTATCACTGCATCAAGAACCTATACACCACCAGGAACGACAGATTATGAAGACATCATGAACTTTCAAATCAATTTTGGGCAGTGCAGGTCAGAAATTCATGAATTACAAAGCATCCATTGCTCGCGGATCAATAATAGATCGAAAGCAATAGCAAAGAAATGCGAGAAAAATATAAAAATTACTTCAGTGCCGAGGGAGCGGTTACTTGGCAAAATAATATGATTGTGTGATTACAAAAGAATTACTATATATTAATAAAATACTTACCAGATTAGTTGTTGTTTGTTTTTCTTTTAGATTAATTATTTTCATAATGTAATCCATAGCATCGAACCATTTGATGGATGGTTTATAGATCTCATCAATGCCACATACACTTTTTTTGCTTTTTTCAATTTTCAATAGCTCCTGGTTATACGTAGAACGTAATATTTTTTATCTTTTTTGTTACTTCATTCGTGTCTTGTAAACCCAATTCCACGCGAATGTGTTCAAGCGAGGCTTTACGCAAATCTCTGTTCTTATAATTAGAATCCAAACAATTCCATAAGTTGGTTTGATCCTTGTAAAGCTCCAGAAACTTTATATTTTGTTCGGAAGTCCATCATTTTTTGTTTTTAAGCACTACAGGAAAAATAAAAACACTTGCAGCGATGAATAACGCACCTGGCGTGGTCGCGGGCTTACGAGCTACTGTACTGTCATTTCACAAAAGTCGTGTACGAGTCGCATGCGAGCTGCTGCTGGTGGCGTGGTGGGGAAAGGCGAGTGGCGAGTTAAATAAAATGTTGTAGTAGCTCGGATGCGAGCTGCTGACCGACTCGCACGTGACAGTAACTCGTACGACGTGGTCACACGGTGTGAGTAGCTGCACTGCAGTAACTGACTGGGCCAGCTCGCATGCTAGCTCGCACTGTGCAACCAGCCCTTAAGCCTGTGAACTCGAATGCCTTGGATTCACTTATTAGCGTAGAGATAGCCAATACTAATGGCCGACACTATGCGAAGCGGAATTTGTAGTGACTCCTCTTTAAAAAAAGAATTCCTTAGTTAAATAACAATAACAATAAAATGCATGTGAGTGTCCTGAGGAAAAAAAGAAAAAAAGCGTAATATATCAGCACGTGGCGGCTGCTGTAAGATCAACTACATTACGTTCCATAGTAGCTGATACACACATTTTCCCACTGTTATTAACTCTGACGCGAAATTCTATTTCTGCTCTTTGCAATGGTTCAATGCTTCAGTGTACAGTGAAAGTGTCATGCCTACGAAGTTCTTGTTTCGCATATTTTAAATTAAGTTGCATGAAGCTCATAATGTTGATGACATATCTGAACATCTTTCTTTTAAATAAAACTAATCATTAATTTTAAATGATACTAGATCTAATGTAACGATCGCAGTACAATAAATACATCGTCGAAGATAATAACCGTTCTTGATTTGTATATATCGCAGTTTTCCTGCCACTATAGAATTAAATGTAGCTCCCAAGAAGAATTTTTTTAATATTTAACAGTATGGTGTAATTAAGTGTCTTAATTGTGTTAATTCTAATTCATTATCAATCAACAACTGTAAAACGTAAAGAAAGCAACAGAGCCCAGAATATTGTTTCATGTTTGCAGAAATCCCATCACACTCGAGGAGCATTGATTAGAACTAACTCAAAATATTTTCGCTGACATTCCATAAATTTGAAGGGCCTTTGTATAGAGCATGCTCCATGAACTATTATGTGTGCTGAAATTAAAGTTATTGGCTATTCGACTCTAGTTCATTTACTCTTCATGTATAATGAAAAGTTATATTTATACTTTATTTGCACATGGTTATTTTTTCCTCCTAAGTCTGTAATCTTGCACTACATTTTATATAAAGTAAAAAATTAGTAAATTACAATATGTAAGTCTTTTTTTCATTTCGTGAGCAGACTTGCTTCAGATATGTTATCGTATCGTATCGTCTATATACAACTCACGTAACCGTGGTTCCAGAGTATATTGAAATGGTAGTTTCAATATGTGTTTAGCAATACGAATTATTTTCTGGTTATTTCCAAGCCACAGCTTTTTGTTATATACAGGTACATAACTTGTCTTGTTTCTGTACAGTGCGCAGTTTGCCTTTGAATTAGCACAAATGTCAATTGTAAGTAATGAAACATTACTTGGCGACATATTATATAAGAAAAGCAACAGGTTCAGTGACAGTAATGATGTAAATCAATTACACTATCGTTTATTGTAACACTCAAAATTAAATTTTTACTGTATCTAACTGAATACTAGCGTAGTACGCTATCTATAAAAATGAGACATCACATAGGAAGATACAGAACTATCACTATGACCCATTGGTGCTCTGTGAAAAATTTCATGATTTCCTTGAATTGATTCATCTACACACATTTGTCGTGATATGAAGATCGCTAAAATTGTTCAGATTGTTTTTGATATAATACACTCACAGCAGCAGCAGTCCACGGTAGTGGATTTAATTTAATTTAATCGCGATGGAGCGCACGCTCCGGTGGCAATTTACCCACACACCCGTCTTCCCCGTTTCATGCACCCATCCACATTTGCCCTCTGAAAGAATTTCAAGTTAAAATTTGTAAAGTTTTTGGTAATTATTCATCAGTTCCCTTGGTAACTCATTCCAATCCCTGAAACCCTTACCTAAAAAAGAAAATCGAGTGGCAGCTTGTAGTCATGGTCATCTTTTCCCTTCCATGCACTACTTCTCATACCTATTGCAATATGTTTCCATGCCTCAACGCCAGTGTACTCCTTGTACACTCCCAAGACCTACCTCACCCTCCTGCTGTCTTGCAAAGAATCCCACTCCAGCTCTTTTATCATATCTATTACTGATTGTATTCTGCGGTAATTTACAGAAACAAATCTAGCAGTCCTTTTTTGCACTCTCTCCAACTCCCGTATTTGATACTCAAAATGTGGGTCCCATACTACACTACCATATTCTAGCAATGGTCTGACCAAAGTTTTGTAATCCAATTCCTTCACTTCTCTCGTACATCCCCTCGTCACTCTCCCCAACAAGAGCAGAATTTTGAAACCTTTTCCTACCACCCGTACAGTGTGTCCTGCCCTGGATGGAGGCAAAGGAAACGAAGCGAGCAAAGGTTACATCAAAAAGTTGCAGCAAACAGAAAAAGAAAATTCATTCGGATACCCGGCGATTAAAAGTAGTAAGTTTTGCCTGATGTAGGGAACAAGGCTGCTTGTGGGATACAAAATTGGAGGATTAGTCATGAGAGGTTGACGAAACGAGTCCTGTATTTGTACTCTGCTCGGATTCATAAATAAATTTGTGGCTGCGCATATATAGCGAAGATCCAACCGTAGACATGTCTGAGCTTTTGTCACTGTCATTCACCGACTCAAGGCTACAATTCTACTATGGTTTTGCTGCTAATCGAAGAAGAGGTTATTATAGCCGAGAGAGGATTTTAGGCAAGGAAGTCGACGGTCACCTGTAGCACAGATTCATCCCGAGATACTCTTGAAAAAGAAATAAAACGTAGGCTAAATCAGGCTAGTCAGACCGGGAGCCTAGATCCTCACTAATTCCAGGCCCGAAATTAACACTCCATCCAGTACACCAAATGTTAGAACGAATCGAGTTCTCCTCGTAGACAATGACATCGCAGTTAGATACGAGAAATACACAGACTATGAACCTACCAACACATTGTAAGATACATAGTCCTTACCGAAAATTATGGTTTGTGTTGTAAATATATTTTAAATGTAGTGAGGTCACAGAGAATGTATTTTTAACTTTAATATTTTATTATAAAGGTCAAATACGTCAATAAATGCGAGACATTAAAAAAAAAAAAGATGAAAGAAGAGAGATAAAAAAAGAAATGGTTTTGATGAAAGCACGGCAATGAATTATATGAAAGAGGAAGCTCAATGAAGTTGCATTTTGACAAGTAGTAATTAAAAGTCAAATGTAAGGAATACAACCCGAGGGAGTACTGAAAGATAAATAATGTATGGTTTGTAAGACATTGTGTAATGATAGGAAGAAATAAATCATAAAAATAACTGAAAATAAGTATCAATATTATATTATCAATATGAATTACAGTACTAAATTGTATGCTTAATGATGTAAGGAAACTGAACGAATTATTCCAGAAAGTAAATGAACGAATAGTTTAATGACATTACAGATTTTTCAGAAGTTAAGATGTCGGACTGAACTAGATATTTAAAGCCAGGAAGAATCAATTCGGATAACAGTAAATATCTGGTAAGTATATACAAGGAAAAAAGTAAAAAAAAAGTATGTGAAGCTGCGTACGGATATACTTTCATGTACAATACTTCGAAAGGAAGGGAGTAGAGAGAAAATAGTGCGACGCACAAGCATCAACGCCTCACAAGATATTTTTTTATTAAATAAAAAGAAGTTAATGAATTTAGGCCTCTAGAGCCTTTTTCCAGTTCCTTCTAAGTATGGCACGTACAGGCGGTAAATAAATATTACGGAGTGAACGAAATCTTGACCTCCAGTGGCAATCGTACACCGAAGGTACGTACAAATGGTTGGACAGCAGAAGTTACCGGCAAGTAAAGTAGCCGGGAGCGACATACCGGCGGAGTCGCGGCGAGGCGGTAGCTGCAGTACGTGCACGAGAGAAGAAAGGAGAGGAGAGGCCTTGGCCCTCAAGTGCCCCGCTTTGTTCTCTCGGCTGATCCCACTCCCAAGCCACAAGGGCGCAGGGGACCTGACGACCTGCACACAGCAACTCTAATGTGCATATTGGCATCATTTAGGAACTGCAGTAATATTGGAAACCAGGATTAAGTCTTGTCTTGGTCGATGGTGTACTAGTGTCATGGAGTGTACCGTTCCTTTAAGTAGACGTAGCGCTATTTTCTCTATCATACTCTCAAGGAAATACAGAGGGTCGCCTTTTATTGCTGTCTGGATTATGTTACGATCTTCGAGGACAAGAGCATGAATAAATAACAGATTAAAGCGAGTAATACGACAGCTACTATTTTTTTCACGATAAATGTAATACGCGAGGGATCTGAGTGGGAGACAGACCGCGAGTATTGGACGGGCCCATGTCTCGTCCCAAGTTTGACTCTCGCAAGTCGGGCAGACAGCTCCCTGCAAGTAGCCGCGGGCCGCAACGGTAAATCGTATTTGCATTACAATGGACGCTCTGTGTATTCCAGATGAGCCTGGATAGTACACTGTAATCCCCGGACACCTCGACCCAAACTTTGGTAGATCGTCTTTATGCCGAGGTCCTAACAAAGAAATTCCTCGTTGGAGGCCCATCGTCCAGTAAGACGAGACGAATTACTCACAGATAGTGGCATCACGGGCGAAAATTGCAGGACATTTCACATAACACTAAACGCACAAAGGATTCCATCAGTTTCAGATGATGTACAAGATATACATACATGCTGCAACTATTTAATACCTTTGACTGGACAAATTAATTTTTCGTAAAAGAAAATATTTATTTAGGGATACAATGTTTGCGGAAAGAAACAGCAGATACAGAAGATAGGCAGAACTATGAACGTTGGCAACAAACAAATAAATTTCTAAGTCATGATCGGACGTCATTATTTGAGAGAGAAAAAAAATGTAGACGTACAAATGAGAATTAACTTAGCTCACGTGTACGATCTAAGATAATCACATAAAAACTTATCATGTCACAAAGTTGATGATTAAAATCGTTGAGCAAACGATTAAGGTTAGTTCTGTATGTGTGTAGTCCTTAGACCATACAATAAGATTACCGATTACTTCTACTTTTTTTTTTCATCCAGCCGTTCCTTTACGGGTGTAATGCAATCCTATATTTCTTCCAGTCCTGAACTAATCTCTGTATATTAACGTATCCATCGCAATCCACGTCGTCACTTAGATGTTTCATATAATGCAGTATTTGTCGTTTCAAACAGATCTTACCATCAACTGTTTTCTTCAGTAACAACAGGTTCCACATGTGTTAAAAATGTGAACCGATGTGTTCCCTGTTTCTGTGAATTGCTTCCATAAACATCTTCCGTTCCCTCATAATTTTCATGTTTATTTGGTGTGATATTTCGTCACATAACTTTCAGCATCATTATATAGCACCACAGTTCAGATATGTTAATTTTACTTCTCTTTGGTACTCCTGAAGTCCAGGCTTCGCTTCCATGAACTACTGTGCTCCATTCATACAATTTTAGAAATTTCTCCCTCAGTCCTGCATCAAGTTTTGAAGCAAGAAGATTTTTGTTTTCAAAAAAGGATATTTTTTCTATCGTTATTCTGCCTTTAGATAGTTATTGCTTGGGTATCATTTATAAGTTTATTTCCTAAATAACAGAACTCGCTTACCTCTACGATAACTGACCTTATTTTCATATTTACTGCTGGTGACATTTCAGCTACGCTTCTGAAATTTTCTCTTGCTTTGGTTTGTATTTAATTCACATTCTTCTCCCAGTATTTTGTTTATGCCGTCCTCTGATTTGTTAATATCATCTCTCTTGCCTCATAAGATCAAAAACAAATCTCAGTGCACTGACTGTTTCTCCTTGAGCCACATTCAAATTTTGCTTTCACTCCCTTGATTGCTTCCTCTGCATACAAAATGAATATTACTGGAAATTGCCTCACACCCTTTTAACCGCTGTTATCTCTCTTTTTTGTGGTCTATATAAGTAACAGTTGGCTATTAAAAAGGAAATATTTTAAGTATTTAAGATTCTATGTGCTCCACGCAATACAGGGTGTATCAAAAGAATCATTAGAGTTAAAAAAGTCGTAACTATTATGTTATTTGAGATATGTGCGTGCACAACGTTCTGATGGAAAGAGTAAACTCTCGAGGTTTACTTGGCTCCCGCTAGGTAGCAGCAGTGTGCGACCACTTCAGTTCTAGTCAAAATGGCGTCGGGACAGCAGAAAGTGTTTTGTGTTCTACGTTTCGCGCAGTGCGAGTCATTAATAACTGTTCAGCGTGACTTTCGTACTAGGTATGATGTGGATCCTCCTACAGCACAGAGCATTAGACGATGGCATGAACAATTCCGAGAAACAGGTTATTTTTGTAAAGGAAAATCGCCGAGCCGCCCCAGAATGTCTGACGCAGATTTTGAACGCATCTTCCATACATTCATAAGTAGTCCATAGAAATCCATTCGCCGTTCAGCTCGACAGCTCAACATGCCCCCATGTCCGTCTGGTGTGTATTGCGTCGACGTTTACACATTAAACCATACAAAATTCAGCTACTACTAGCTCTTCGTGAAGGTGACAAACAGCAACGTGTGTAGTTATGTAATTTCGTTCTTGGCAAGACGGAGGATGACAGTTTTCTTCCACGCTTAGTGTTTAGTTACGCGGCAACATTCCATTTAAATGGTAAGGTGAACCGTCATAATGTGATTATATGGAGTACGGAGCAACCACATTAAGTTGTACGACATGAGAGGGACTCTCCAAAATTTAATGTGTTTTGTGCAGTTTCACGGGAAAAGGTATACGGTCCATTTATCTTTGCCGATAATGTTACAGGAAGCACATATCTCGATATGCTTGAGAACTTTCTTTTCCCACAGTTGGAGACTGATTCGAATGACTTCATTTACCAATAGGATGGGGAACCGCCACGCTGGCACCTGCAAGTGCGGGAATTTTTAAATCAAAGGATTACTGAACGATGGATCGGTAGCACTGGACCAAATGATTCAGCCTTATATTACTAGCCTCCAAATTCACCGGACCTGACTGTATGTGATTATTTCTTGTCGGGGTTTATAAAAGACTCTGTTTATGTGCCTCCATTACCAACAACAATGAATGAACTGAGACATCGCATAACAGCAGCTGTGGAAGCTGTCACTCAAGACATGCTCGCTGCAGTGTGGGAAGAATTTGAATACCGCATTGACATATGCTGTGCATCTTGTAGTATCCCCCTCTGTGTGCCTCGGAATTTACTACTATATAAACAGTTTTACTAACTAATAATTAGATAGATGATTGTAGGTGGGGTTCTCTTCCAAAGTGATCCTTTACATGAGTACAAGTCAAATATAATATATTCAAAAGGAACATCTTGACTTTATTGATCTTTATACACAGAAAGCAAACTTTATTAGATGAAACAATTACTTGAATGGATAAATGGTTGTTCCCTCTCAGGTAGTGGAATTTACAGTTCATAAGTTCTTTAATTTCTGGAGCTCGTTGTGGTCTCTGTAGGTGATTGCGTACGTAGGAGTGACCGTAGTTATGGGCAGCGCAATGAGAAGAGTCGTGTAGACGACCCTGGCGGCATGCAGAGCTGCGTCGAGCCGATGGTGCGTGTTTTCGGCAGGCCCCAAATAGTCTCGTCAGCTGAGCCGAGGGTGGGCCGATCGTCTGGTGTCTCTCATGTCAAACAGCCCCGTTGTCCGTCTCCCAGGAGGCCCTCAGCACTGCGCGAGCGAAGATGGCTAGCTTCTTCTTGCCGCGCTGAAAACCAGAGTCCCACGCGTCCAGTCTCCGCCGGTCTTACATTAAGTGTCCTTCCCAAGTGCGCAGTACCTCCCTCGTTGACTCGCCTTGGGCGGGGCTCGCCCCCCCCCTTTCTCCCTCCCGATTGGCCAAAGATATAACAAATATAAACAATTTATTAGCAACCAGCGGGAATGAATTCCATTGATTCGACATAACACCACCACCAGCATCATCATTTTCTTGGTAGGTTATTCACCTCCATACAGCCATAGTCTCTGTCTTCTGATTGTTCTGCACTTCCTATGTATAAACAGTTTATTGTTAGCCAAGTTGCAAAGTGTCTGACAGCTCAGCGCATTAACACTGGGGTTTGAAAGGATATTTCATTCTTCAAACATCCAAACAGACCAACTCACAATGTCACACTGTGTCCATTGTTTTAAACAAACCCGCACTATATTCGAGGGTCTCTCCATCATTTCAGTATATTAATGACGAACATATTAGGTAACACAAGGGAAGTTTGTTCCTTTGGACTTCAACCAGACCTCGTTAAATTACCTTCTTTATTACGCACTCTCTTGTCGACGGAATTACAACCATTATCCTTTCTAATATTTGACAAGTAAGAATATTAAATATTCCTTACAATAACCTTGTCGGTTGAGAACCACATTCAAATCAAATCAGACGACCTTATGGAAATTAAATACAGTATAGCAATAAAACTAATGAATCTAACACCAAATTTCTTGTTACTGATAAACAATGAGATTTACATGGCAATAAAACGATTGAATCTAACAACAACATTTCTTGTTACTGATAGACAATGAGATTTACAGAATGGGACATCTCAAGCTCAAGGCGGGCATATTGAACACCTATGAAAACAAAAGTCATTGTATATGTTTATTAGTTTCAGAAATATAGACGTGTCAAAGTGGATGATTCTTTTTGATATACTCTGTTTTATCAACAGCTTTTCCTGCTTCACAAATGGCATAAATATATGTTTATTTTTGTCGATGTGTGTTTCTAATAGCAATATTAGTGATAGGATCATTTGAATTGCACCCTAGTTTTCCTAAACGGAAACTGACCTTCAGTACCTGTTTCAGTTTTCCTCCTCATCTTCTGTGCGTGATTATATTTGGTAGCATCGCGATAGAAGCGTTGCCACTGCATTGTAATAACGCGTCGTGCTGGCGCTGTTCTGTGCCAGGGAAGAACATCCACCGCAAGTTACGTTCTCCTCTGGCGCGGCACGTCAGATTTTATAAGTACTTCTGTGTGGTGAAGAAAAACTCATGACTTCCGACACAGAGTGCAGTCTCAGTTTCCACTTAATTCAAAAAAACGATAAGTGACCTATTATTTGAGCCTTTCTCCCAGTTTACCCCCTGTGAACACAATTACCGAACTGATGGACAAAAATAGTTTAATATTCACGCTAGTGTGGAATGTTTTAAGCATTGATAGAACTTTTTTATGGCCGAGTTCTTTTGTCTCTAAATACCAATTCAGATTTTCCACGAAGAATTCGCAAGTACCACTAATCATGTATTTTTCCTGAATTATAAATTACTATAAAGACAATTTTACACGTATTCAATATTTGACTCAGTATTCAGTATCTGTAATTGGAGTGTATAAATTAATTACGCTTTTCCCATGTGGTTTATTAAATTTAATAATTCATTTAATAACAAAGTAAACTTCTCTGTTTATGTGGATAGCAAATAATTTAAATAAAAGCATTTGCATTTCATGCAGAGATGGATAAGGAGGTGTCTGATAACTTCGGTATAGTAATTCATTAAGAAACCAGACATTACACTGTGACCATGTGAGTTTTGAATCAAAAACTCTGTGTCCAGTTTACTGTTTATATATCTGATCTAGAACCAAATTTGTTTTCTTCTTTCAACGACCTTGTGCACGAGAGTGAGAATCTGTGGTGTGTTAGTAGATTGTTTGAGTCTGTATTTCATTAATAGCCTCTAGCTGGGAAAAGTTACATATATTCGCGTTACCCACTTTAGAAGTCTCAGCACTACATTGAGCTTTGGAACCTCCTCGAATCGGGTTTTTTAAATTTGTTTCCAAAGCACTGTGTGTTTGGAATGATTCCTGAATTCAAACGACGTTCCAGTAATTTGAGTCTTGTTACGGAATGTGGGACAGGTTCCTCCCTGCTTGGTGCGTCTGTACCCCATTCAAGACCAACCCTCTTTACAAAATAGTTACGCGATATGGTTTGCTAAATAGAAGAACTTTCCTTCATCTGTAATAAAAGGTTATCAGTCTGCGTTCCAACATCCTGCTTTTAACTGCTCTTTTGCATGTTTAGTTTTTCCCTAAAGCATACAGTTCACTTCGTAATGAAATTAAACATTAACAAGCCGTTTCCAATGGGATGTAGAAATGAAAAATTTCCGAAACAGCATAGACACCGTTCCTTGCACTAAAACGAAAGGCGTTATGAGTTGGGAGATAAATCTGTATGCCCATATTTCACCGAGGTGATGAGCTTTGTCAAGAATTCACGATTATGGGATGTCGTCATGACAGGAGCCCACCAGCATCGCCCGTGCAGTGCGATCGGCCGAGCACCTCAAGCGAAAGTCGATGAGAGACAGGTGAGCGGAGAGCCCATTGTTACGGCTCGACTCGTTAGCGACGCTACATAATAGCCGCATAAAAATCTACAACAAAGCAACTGTGTTTCTATTGTATGTTCCTACTTCATCTACGCGGTACCAATGAGTATTGGCCAGTGCGAAGACGAGGACTGGACGTGTTTTAATACTGCAGTTTTCCAATCACGGATTTACTCGGAAGCACAAAAGCTCTTCTGACAAAACAAAACAACGATCAAACCAAATGCCAAATCAACTGTTCAAACGTATCTTGCCGTGATTAATCGGGAAGAATTCCTTGCTAATGCAAAATGTGGTGCGGATATTACAGGAGTATGAAAAAGCGCACAGTGCGTTCAGAGACGTGATAAAAATTAGTGCCAGAGGAGAAAGAGCTCTAGCCTCTATAGTACCATGGCCGTTTGTAGTGAACTATAAAATAATGTTTTAGTGGGAAATATTGCGTAGCTGCTTCAAAATATGTTGGCAAATTGTATGATATGTGGAAAAACTGTTCTTTGTGTTTGGTTTTTAAGATAGAGCATAGAAGACATTTTTCACGTCTCATTGGAGGAGCCAATCGCCGAAATGGCATCCAGCGCAGAGATATGCTTTCCTGCACCAGCAGATATAAGAGTATAGACACGATATTACTGAACTCAACCAAATTAATAGCTTCACCAGCCAGGTGCAACTTCAGTCCAAAAGTTACTCAAACGAAATGAAAAAACAGAAATGAAAAAGTCGCTGATTTTTGGCGGTTGTCTTAAAAATTATTGGTTGGGCGAAAAACTAGCAAAGTATTGCGCAGGTACAAACAAGCTTCTGTTAATCCAGAAACACATAAATTTAAGTAGAATTCGAGTTCCCAATGTATGAAGAAAGTGAACGTAGTAGAATAAGAAATTGCGCTGCCTTCTCAACCGACATCTCTGGATTGCACACTGTCTTGGCAGAGGTACTTTGAGTTTGCGGTGCTCCTCAGTCTGCGCCGATGAGATCACAGCTAGATGAACTGGCTACAGCAGCAAACAACTCCGTTCACATCTCGGTTGGCTGTTTGTCTGATGTTGCAGCCAAAACTGGAAAGAGTATTACCATAGAGAGAAAATGTCTGCCTGCTTGAAGAATAGAACTGTGTACATGACACTTTTTTTTTTTTTTAAAAAAAAAAGAAGTAATTAAAAGCTATTTAACACAATATAAATGTGTTTCCAAGTTTCGCTTTGTTTTGTGTGAGAACATATTTTGCTCAGTGCGAAGATCGAACTGTTTGAAACGCGTAATCACGTGATTTCCTATTTATATCACACTAGTTCTTTTTTCTCGCCTGTTTGTCGGCTAGAACCAGACAAGTGCTACTGTTGCGTGAGACACGAAGACTTGTAACAATCTTCTTGATCTGACTGAATTTCATTTAAGCGGCGAAGCTCCATTTTCCTTGCTTTAGAGGAAGAAGCCAAAAGGTTAGATCTCTTGTGACTTGGTGTTAACATTTTTGTACCTATAAAATCGAATTCACATCAACATGGAAATCCTATAAAGCCAAAGCACAAAGTGTATTGCAAGAAATTCTATTTAATATGTTACTTTTACAGGAAATTCTAGAAGCGTTGGCTTTACCGTAGTCTTCATACGCTTGGGAACAAAAGGATATTATACCGCTATATAGACATTTTACATCAATATATAACGCTAAGTTTAAGTAAATAAAAGTAATAGTAATCTGTTTGTTTTTGCTAGCAATGCTAATATATCATAGGTTTATTTAAATATTTACATCAGACTCTTGCAATTTTGAGGAAATTCGGGGTTATTCACGAAAACTGAACTGTATTTTTTGTTAATGTTTTGAACCAATTTTAGTGTTCTACTCCTTTCCCAGGTAAGGTAGCGTGATGATATTAAGGAAAAAACCTGTGCGTTCAAGTTTTGAACATGACATAAAAATTCGTGCACTAATTTTTATCCAACAGTAGGCCGTGAAGATCTTTAAAAAAAATCTGTTCAGCAATTCTTGCTTGAAGAGCCTTAAAAGATCTTGAGTTTCAGGGCTTTCCGAATAGCGGTGGTAGGAAGTAGGTTCGAATCCACGTGCGGCCATGGTTATCCATGGTTTTCCGAAATCACTCCCCGTTTTCTCAACAGGCCATGGCTAAATTCCTTGCCGTTCCTTGTCCCCAGTCACTTTTCGCCTCTAATGTCCTCGACGTCGACGAGGCGTAAAGCCATAAGTAAATAAATAAAGCTGTATCGAAGTCATTGCTGTTATCACCAGGTTGCTAACATCGAAGATAAAGTCATACAGTTTACATTTGTTTAGAAAGTATACAGAAAAGCAAACGTGAATGCCATTACTAGCCGGCAGACCAAAACAGTAATTCACGCACATAAATGACAGTGTTTCAGTTCGCCGTGCATTCGGTCTCTAACGTGACTGTACCTAATGTTTATCGTGAAATTCCATACGGACCGTCCTGGCGTACGAGGTATGCTCGTGCAAAGCAAAACCCGTAAATATTCCTGGCGACACAGTTTTCAAAACAAGTACCTTGAATGCTGATTTAGCAGATCGTTCATTATATTGGTAGATTGTAATGACGCCACACAACTCGCTACCTACATCTGCCTGTTCACACATTTAACCATGAATGCTTAGATTATCCCTTTCAGAACACTACAGATATATCACGAAGCGTATAACGATGTGTTAAAACAGTCGATCCTATTAAGAGGGGTCGAATCCGCCGACATTTGCTGCCAGGTCCGTCATACATTGCCTTGTATTTACTGTCGTTAGGGAGCGTGCACAAATCACGTGGCTTGGTCCGGGGGGGGGGGGGGTTGGCTGGAAGGCTACGCTGGGCTACGTGGGGGGAGGGGGGGTTCCGAGCCAGGCCACGTAGCTTTCCTGTCATAACATTTTTGACAGTTAAAATGCGGAATAGTACACACAACAGCATGCGAATATTTATTTCCGTCAGTTAATTATCTCCTTACATAATTTACAATCGTCTGACAAGAGAAAACAGTAAAAAAAATCTTCTGGAATCAAAAGGGAAAAAAGCTACGTGCTACGTGGGAGGGAGGGGGGGGTAGAGGCAAAAGCCACGTAGGGCTACATGGGGGGGGGGGGGAGGGGGGTTCACAGTAGGCCAAAATGGAGCTACGTGGTTTGTGCACGCTCCCTTACTAATGAAGCACTAACCACCAGTTGATTCCAGCAGTGAGGGACAAGATGTATTTAAATAACACCTGTTACTTCTCGTGGCACGCATTAGCACTTACATTGTCAGCGTAACTGTATAGAAGAGGGCATCAAGAAAGGCGGGTCACTATGCTGAACAATACCACCCAGTGCGCCTCGCCACCTTCGTCGCAGTCTTCCCGTTGGCGAAGCTCCCGTAATCACCTGTCGGTGGGCCATGTATCTTTACTGCCCGCGTACGGTCTCTTATTCCGCTTTGCCACCTATTCCAGCATTCTCTTCTCTCGAATTATTACTGAAAACTGCTAGAATACATTAACCACGACTGCCGATACGGTGAGTATGTGTCGGATTTAAAGTCGGGCCTATCGCGCTCAATATAGCGGCGCATTACCCATTTTTTTCCGAAAGAAAACTCTTTTTCGTTTATCATTTCCAATCTTGTTTCTTGCGTCGTTGAATGTACAGTAGTGGCTTATATTGTCAAAACTATCGTTTACATTTCGTTGATCTTAGTGATTACATACCGTAAGCAGTGAAATTATAAAAAGTTTTTTCTTATTTTATTTAAGTTGGGAGAAGCAATTACTAATGTCGATAGTTAAATTATTATGATATAGTAAATGACCTTGAAGGAATTCGCTTGTATTTATAAAACAAAATAATAAAGTTTACTCTTTCACAGTTATTCATCCTATATTTTACCCACAGATAGACAGTTTTAGGAAATTATAGAAAACCATTACATTCAAAATTGAAATTTACACGGCGCCATATAATTGTACAACTAGCATCAAATATTCGAACATTGAAAACATCTTTTGTCACGTAGGTCTCCCTGCCAGAGCCGCTTCAGGTCCAACTGAAACTGAAGTGCAATCCGTTTTTGAGTTAATCAACGATAATTACGGTCATTTACAGCGATTCAGCACAAGCTGCATCGGCACACAATTCCACCGGTGACACAACATAGATGATTTTGGATGGTGGAGCCACTCTCCTATCACACACACTTGTACAGATTTGCGTTGTCGGTGACGCACTAAAAAACTTCGTCTTGGCGGCGATCCAGCCAAGTCGCCTCGTCGGCCGCTCCTGCCCTAATGCCCACGGTCGTGAGGTTCCGTCGCCTGCCCCCGGCTCCCAGAAACAGAATAGAAACAACAACCTTACACGGTACTTTGCATTGTGCCACATCCTCTTAAGCCTGAGGCTCTATTCACTTGTCAATCTTTCCACAGTGCGCCCGCAGGAACTGTCCCTTGTCAGTCATCAACCGCCTGCTGCGTCCAAACACTTGGCTCTCGCGAGAACAACGACCCACCCAAGCCTCTCGTTCTCCGCGCCTGCCTGCTGTCCCAATAGCAAATTCCTTTACCTTTTTCACAGCTACCAAATATAGTTCTGTTCTTTCTTATGAAATGATTTAATTTTTTACTCATTTCAGCAGCATCCGAATTCCTATTATGTACTTACTTTCTAACGAACGTGGAAACGTTTTTATTACCGATAACCGACTCTATGCAGATTTAAATATATTCGACAACATTACAGGAAATAATTGCTACTCCAGACCTCAATTAACGAACATATAGTTGCCTAATTTTTTTCTGCATTCATACAAACAAAAAATATATTTAACATAAAAAAATAATAATAAAAAAAATAAAAAAGGATAAACTGATAAAAAAAATTTGCACCGCTACACACCACTCCAGCGAGATACTATTTAGGATTGCAAATGACCATCTAGAAATTGTGTCAAGTCGTGGTGGTAAACGTAATAAAAATTACCTCTCATGTGTTTTCAGTACATTCACCCTTGTAAGGTATATATATATATATATATATATATATAGGGTCTATATATTTGAATAACAGACGATATCATACAGGACAGACGCCGATTTGGTAGCCACCACTCTTCCAACAGCCAGTATATTAGAAGAATGAACACTTGGACGGAAGAACGTAGGAAAAAGCACAGCGAAAGGCTAAAGAGATTTTGAGAACAAAGGAAAAACACGTTTGCTAGATAAGTTCACTCGCGCTCCTGAGTTGGGCATAACGATTGAAGAAGAAGATTATATATTATTTCGCGTTTCAGCGTTTCCTGCTAGTAAATGTATGAAGGTATCATCGATTACAAAAGTGACCCGACGGATTCAATGATCCCTTATTATTTTCATGTTGGCATTAAAGAAGACACGCTATAGTGAAATGAATTGGCATATTTTAATCTGAGCTCAATTAATGATGACCTAGGAAAAAACAGAGTAACAAACCTTCATTTATATCCTATGAGAACAGAGCAATAACTACTTTGGCGAGAAAGTTGGGCGCCAAAGCGCTTTCTTAGTGTATGGTTCCTAAATCGTTGAATAAATAAAATTACGGTCAGAGGAATAATTGTTGACTATACAAAGATCTAAAAAAAAAAATCAGCGGTAGTATATATTTGTCTACAAGACATAACTTGCATCCAACGTTTTATGATTTAAATTAGTGGAAAAAAATTAAGTTGAAACTTTTTCCGTTAATCAGTTTATCTTTAAGAAGATAAATTATTTTCTTACAACAATTGCTTATCGTATATAAAAAAAAATGTCCTTTATTTAAGCAATTTAGTAGTTCATCTGTATAGGGTATATAAAATGTTTTGTGGGTTAGTGCAGGAGGCGGGCGACCGAGAGAGCTGCGAATGCTTCGTAAGGGGGCATCCATAAATTACGTGAGGTGTTTTTCCGGATTTCTGGACCCCCCCCTCCCCCCTGGTGAGATTTCGTGAGATCTGGCCGGACCCCCCCCCCCCTCTGGTGAGATCTGGTCCGTGAGAACCCCCCTAGAAATCGCCCTGGAAACTTTTTTTTTAGGTCCTATCCTAACTTTTTTGACGAAATACCCTCCTAAAATCGACTTTGCCGCAAATTTGAGACCTTTTTTTTGGCTCTACTGTCCCCAAATTTTTCGAAAAATCTCACGTGAGATTTCCGTAGACCCCCCCTCCCCCTTGGTGAGATCTGGTGAGATTTCTCCGGACCCCCCCCCTCCCCTATTTCACCTCACGTAATTTATGGATGCCCCCTAAGTCACTGGGTCGCCGGCCTCGGTAGCGTAGGGGCTAAAGTGTTAGCTCCGCGTGCCGAAGGTCGCCGGTTCGAGTCCGGCCGCGGGCATGGGTGTTTAAGTGTTGTGTCTGTGAATGTCTTGTCCGTCCTGTGGTGTGTCTAATTATCTGGAAAAATTCATCAGGCTGGCTGTGTGGCCTAAGATGCCGAAAGCCATTAAAAAAAAAAAAAAAGTCACTGGGTCGGCCCTAAGGAACGTCAAGTGGGGACAAACGAGACGTCTGTCATTAATGAAACAGCATTTTGATGTGTAACTTTTCTCTCTAAATGCTGAGTTTTTTTAAAATGTGTATTCTCAATCCATCCTTTATTAACGTGCATGTTTATTTAGTACAATCAACGTTTAATCTCATTTTATTTATGTGCAAATAATTAATGAGGTTTCATTGATTTGGTACTTACAAATTATTATTTAATTTACGTACTATATATATACTAGCCAAAAAGCCCGTCAAAAATGACGGTTTTAACGTACTGTTCTGGCAATTGATTTCTTTTTGGTTGTTTACCTAAATAGAAATTTTATAAAATAAAACTCACTATGCTGTAATTTCTCGTCCCTTGTGATGTAGCAAAAAGTTTCAGTTGTCAATTTGGTCAAGGTTGCGTTTCAGCCTAACTACAATCTTCGCCAATATAGCCGGTAGAAAATCAAAGCTTCATTCACACGCGAATTTATACATTCCCTGAATCGCATGTCAATGTCATCATGCATCTATACCAATCATGCATCATGCGATACAAACTTGATCCAAAATCTTCACAGTTTCTTAGAACTTTCTTATTGTCTATGATGAAGTTCGATGTTTTAACGCCTGGCACAGCTTACATTTGGCTGAAATAATGACCCCAGTGAAAACGAAGGATGCTAAAAATAAATCTTAACTTCTTACGTCATGTAATATTAGTTTCAATTGTGGTTTAGGTTGCATAGATCGCGAACAATTTGGAACTTCTTTCATTCAAACCAAGTAATCATATCACTAAAAAAAAGCAAATAATAATCAATATGACAATTTAAACAAAATTCATACTTTTCTTTCAGTATTGTAGCAATTCCTTTCTTAGCAATTGTTGAAATAAATTGAACTGTTATAAAATAAATGCAATTCCTATTGCCTGGCGCTATGACAAAAGGTTTCGGTTGCTATCCTGGTCCAGGTTGCATTTTAAAACTAACCACATACGGGAGTAGTTTACATCGTGATTCGTGATATCAAAACGTGACATAGTGCTTATGAAACCTGCTTAAATAACTGATAATAGCTAAATTCAACATGCTATTGCTGTGATAAGGTTCATTATTTATTTTTTTCCAGGCTGGATTTCAACCTAACCACAATCTCGGGTAATACTGCCGCTACAAAATGAAAGCTTCAATCGCATGCGCATTGATGGTGATGTGATGTATCGTGACATAAGTATAAAATAAGTTGTTGTAAGAAGTGAATTATACAACGCAGGAATATATTTATATCCTATCAAGAAACGTTGCCAGCGTTTTTACAGTTGTTGCTGTACAGATGCTATCTTTGACGTGAATATTTGAATTGGCGGTTTTGTGTTGTGTTAATTCGTAATTTTCATGTTGCTTCACGTCTAACGTAAGCTGCCTTTTGCTTTCATGTACACTTTTTCTTAAAAGGTATGACCATAGGAACGTATGTGGTAAATTTCAAACGAATAGCACAATTCTTTGGGCCTCGTTTTTATTTTGCCATAGCCAATAATATCACAAAACGAACGTGTGAAACAGTTTTCCGACTAAAACGACAATTCATTGATGAGATAAATTACGCAACAACTTAAATTTCATCAAAAACATTCAATAAAAAAGAAAGGTAATAAACCAAAAATCTGAAACGTGATTAAGACCGATATTACAACGTTCGAACAGCTGTGATAGTTACACATTGCGGAAATACGTAATAGCCTCAGTAATATTACTCAGTGAAATCAAAGAAAATTAAAATAAATCTGATAAACTTATATTATTAATTGTAGTGTAGGCTGCACAATTCGAGATGAGTGGGCAACTATTTCGGTTCAAACGAATTAATAATTTCAATAATAGGTACAGTTTACATTATTTTGAAAAAAATCTAAATTATTCATGCCCTCTGCCGTAGCGACAAATGCCAGTTGTAATTCTGATCTGTTGAGTATTGTACATTTATATCTGTGGGGAATGTTCTGGTGCTTGATGTATCTTTGGAGATGTATCTTTGGAATTGTACATGAGTGTGAGGAGTCGTTGTCTGGCTGTTGAACTGTAAACATGTGGATATAAAGTTGTAGTGTGTATGCCTCAACAAACGTATTATTATTCCAGCAGACCTTATTGTGTGGTGAACATTATTTAACATGATCCATTTTAAGTAACACTTTAACCAAACTTTTCTCAACATTGATGCTCGAAATACAAAGCTTTTATCTTACAATATCTATGGACAAAGAATTTAAGGAATACTTCGATATATCAAAAGAATATTAGGTAAATATAAGCATCTAATGATTGATATATCGATTTTAACCGCAATACATACTTTTCTTTCAGTGTTCTGTAAGTTAATTTATTCACTGTTGCTTGGAAATGATATTAAATAACGCGCACTCCCACAAATAATATCGTAAAGCGTGACGTCATAGCGCAACGTCATAGCTTGACGTCACCGCGTGACACGCTACATTAAGCCTATTATACTAATATATATATATATATATATAATTTTTCAAGTTGAGGCTTTCATTTAATTGACGTGGAAGTACAAATTCTATTACGTCTGGTCAGTGGTGGAACAGGAGGAGACAAAGCAACAGTTCTTTCAAATCTATAGTTCCAAATTGTCACGAGAGTACTTTTCTTCTCAGAATATAACATATTTTTTCAACTCGGCAGTGTGATGGAGCATCGCTTTCAAATAAGCGCAGCCTCGCAATGAAGTTGTTCCCGACAAGGGGCAAAAAAGAGGAAACGTTCAATGACGTTGATAATGTTTTTGCTGACATATCGCTCAGATTGGGAATCGGAGAGAATTAGTTTTACTTCGCGAGCAATTGCATTCGTACAAGGAAGGTACAGGTCGCTAGTCAATAAACAACTTTCTTCACTACCTTAGATTGTATAGGTAGACACTGTATACTCCTGTTTTATAAACTCTGTACGATTCTCTTCCTGACCAAAAATCGTATCTGCTGTGTGTTGTGAACGTTGTAGTACGGAATGAAGTTAAAATACTCGCAGACTACAGAGTTCCTTGTATGGATTCGTGTCCTCTACTCCTGTTGGTACAGAGAGAGAGAGATACGAGCACAAAGAGCAGACGCGAGTGAAACAGAGGACGTAACGAAGTAACGACCTAGTGGCCACCTCGGGACGCTTTCAGCCGGCCTGAAATATGTCGCCACCAACAAAGGCCCTCGTAGGCCGCCGCTAATGAAATCTCCCGCGGGCTGGGCCGCGCGGGCCCGGCCGAGTTCATCACGGCGCCTCCGCGAGTAATACCCGCCGCGCCGCCCGATCATCTCCACGTCACTGCAATCACAGGCAAGCGGGGCAGCAGTCGAGCCACCAGCTCCTTACTCATTTTCATCTTTGTTTATTCAGTAATGGACATCTTATTATATGACTTTTGATAAGAGGTGACGCTCTGAATCAGTTTCTGACAAATCTCGAAAAGATAACTGTTGGATGCAACCAGTCCTCTGCTTCTTTCTTATTTCATCTTTACTAACCGTAAAACATTAAAAAAATTAATGTGTACAGCAGGGACGCATTTAAGCATAGGCTACCACAAAGGGGGTCCCGCACCACAAAGGGGGGCCCACACCACAACCCTAAAAAAAGGTAGCCCATAAATTTTTGGGCCGAATTTCGAATTGAAGCATCGATAGGCGAAGGCAGCCCCCTGTCAGAGGGGCCACTGCCGACAGGGGGGGCCCGCGCCACATGTATAGCCTAGGGAGCCACGACGCCTAAATGCGTCCCTGTGTACAGTGGTATCTTTCAGTAACTGCCGCTTCCCAATATAGAGCATCACTTTCTCTGTTTCTCCCACAACCAGCTAAGCATTTGAACATGGAATGAATCATAGTTAACACGTCTTTTGCAATTTAAGTCTTCTGTCACAGATTTCTCTCATTTTAGCTAAACGAATTTAATCAAGAATTTCATACAAAACGTTATACATGAGAATGTTTCAGGTCGTTGAATAGATATTAAGTATTACCTCTCGATACAGTCGAGACAACGAAGATAGATTTTACTCTTTATACAATAAATAGTATCAGATCTCTTTCCTTTTGCATACTTTCATGTTTACTTTTTAAAAATCGTACTCTGATGTTACTCTTTACTTTTAGTGACTTTAGCAGCAAGGATTCCATTCTTATATCTTATTATTATATAAAACGCTAACGTGGCGTCTGCGTGCGTCGTCTATAGCTGCTATTCCTATTGGCTAGAGAACGGCCAATCATCAACCATCATATTACATTCGTACCACCATCTTGCTTTTCGTTTATTTACAGCTAGACGCAGAAATTCATATAAGGAGACGGAGATGCAATATTTACGCTGTTTTATCTGTATCAGTTAGACGCAGAAATTCATGTAAGAAGGGTATTCAATATTTACGCTATTTTATCTGTTATGAGGACTAAGTTAAACCATAACCTAAGAATTTTTTTTGGTAGAAGGTAAGAAGCAATGAAGTTTATTAAAACTAGGAGAAACGTACATAATGCGAAATGTATTAGTCACATAAATAACAGTTATCAGTTTTCGAAATTATAGTCCCCGTCGTCTAAAGTGAAATGAATTTTTTTATTTTAAAATCCTAACAAAATACTCTGATAATCTAAGGAGAGTAACGTATTCATATAACTAAAGATATCATTAAGGATGACTTATTCGTTTCTCCTTATAAACTTTTCCATAATAAATTCCTACTACCATTAAATATGATAGCCCTACCCTTAGTTTTTGATACATGTGTTAGCAATTAAATGAGACTTAAGATAACTTTTTTATCAGATTTAAATCATCAAGGATATGACTATTTACTGTATAAACGATGTGACGCTCGCAATTCAACAACGATATTATTGCCGCAAAATAGCAGTGAGCAGTGATATTAGAAATACTGAGAGCAGGGAAAAAAATAATGCCAGGCAATTATATGTCACAAAGTTACAATTAGTACTTTCGATTAAATTTACATATTGCTTTTCATTTATCTACGACAACCAGATGGAGAAATTAATGTAAGGAGAAGGGTTTTCATTATTTACGCTATTTTATCTGCCTCAGTTGTAAGCACCAGTTTAAACCGTAAACTAAGAATTTTTTGGCACACGATAGGAACAATGAAGCTTATTAAAAATTCAGAGAATCGTACATACGTAATCGCGACATGTATCAGTCAAATAAATAACAGCTATTCGTTTTCGAAATTATAGTCTCCGTCATCTAACGTAAAATGCGTTTATTTATGTCAGATCCTAACCAAGTGCTCTGATAATCTAACCAGAGTAACGTATTCATATAACGAAAGGTATAATTAAGAATGATTCTTTTTCTTACAAGCTTTTTCAGAATGAATTCCTACTGCCACCATAGGTGATACCGATCATTATTCATATGAAGGTAATTGAAGCTATGATTTTCGAACGCAATATTAGTGGAGGTTGTGCTTAAGTTTACCAGAATCGCAACTGACACATTTTGTTACAGCATAATTCACTCTGAAATGAGTTTTACAAACCAATTAAACTGCTATCATAAGCGCCATGTTACTAAAGATATTAATTAATGCGGGTGGAAGTAGTTTATATTTAACGTGCTGAATTGTGCCTGGACGAGGAATAAAACTGATATTACATGGATAGCAAAAGTTTTTGGGACTCCTAATCTGATTTAATTTCATTGGTTCTTTACTTCCGGCGTCATTAATTCAGTAGAAGTTACTACTATATTATGGCTATGCAAACGGCAAATGAAATATGTAGAACATTGCAAAATCAAGGTCTTTAGCATTATGTAATATCAGTTCCGTATAATTAACCAACTGCAAAAAAAAATGAACTGCCAGAATACTGCGTTCAAACCGTCATTTTTGACGGGCTCGAAGCTAGTTGTTATATAATTAGGTTCCACGATACACGCATTGTCCTGCATATTTAGCTTTGTGGCAATCCTTGGACTGCGACTAACACCATTAATTAGCTCGTAAAGAATGGCAGTACGGAATCAGATCAGTAACGAAATATTATGATTAAATGAAACTTTCACCCAGAAATAGGAATATGCATGAAATTCAACTTTATTAGTGTAGAATTACTGCTATAACGTTTTAATTAATCAAAAGCGTTAAAAAAAAAAAAAAAAAAAACCAAGGGAAATGTAACTTCGCAAAACGCAACGCTATTGGTTGAATCGAATGTGACGACCAAGTACACGATATTATTGTAAACAAAGGCATAATTGCTGGGTGTTTTATTAACTCTGCGATTGTGTTGAAGTTTATCTTAACATATCAGCATAACTGGTGAGATATTGTATTCTTGCTACAATACGCACACCAGATAATGATTGAAAGCAATTTTCTGAAAGTATAGTCGGATAATCTTCCAAAAAATTATGTTTTCATGATGACAAGATATTTTGCGTCAAATCCGAATTTTACGGCTGCTGAGCTCAGAGGAGTGAAAGCTGCAAGATAATTAAGTGATAGATATTTGAATTATTATTTTTTTACTTTTTCAGATTAGACAATTAGCATTAGCTATAAGTTACAGTGTTAATTTCCACGAAAGATTTAAATCTTCTTTCGGTTTTACACCTCGCAGAAAATGGCAGCACCATCATAGGTTGTGGTTAGGTTATGCTGACAGCACGCGAAAAATCGAAATTGAAGAATAAACTTTTTCGAAATCTCGCTTAGTTCTCATGATATCAACTGTCAAAAATTTGTTACACGTGTAATTTCCTGTGCGTTTGGTGACACTTTTCTTCCAGTCTAGGACTCGTTTCAACCTAACCACAACCGCTAGTAACAAAACAAATCACCCCTTGTGCATGTCCAGAGTGTAGTTCTCTGTGGCTTTGATGAAATGTTGTTTTGGCCGGGCTGCATATTTAATTGGTTTCATATTATTATTGTTGAACAATTGCAATCAAATAACATGCCGGAACACTCCGTTGAACCCGTCAGTTTTAACTGGCTTTAAAGTTACTAACATAATAAAGTAGCAGAAAAGTGTTTCACTAAATGTCTGTATGAACTTTAAAAGTTCGTACTTGCTTTGGATTAAGTTTCAATAGAAATGATTTGAAAAATGTAGCAATGAAACTTTTGCATTTAACTAAGATATAATTAGAGTTTTAACAGGTAACGAATTTTATGTTACATTCCTAAAATACATAAATACAGAAATTCTAAGTACTTACATAAAATGATCTTCACAACAATATAAACAACTAGTTTTAGATCTCTTCTCATAACCGGACACCATTTTTTTCTTATATTCGCATCTCACGGTACAAAAAAATACATTTTATAAAGTGCATTTCTTATAGTGTTTGGCACATAGGTACAATACAGTACTTATAACACGGTTTTCGACCTCCTTGCATATCGACATTAGTTAGAAAATAAAAGTTGTGAGATGAAACATTCCACGCTTTTTTTTTTTTAAAATGGCTTAGCATAGGGCTAATTTACCAGGTACATAGGAATAATTTGGCTATCCTTTATTTGAACATATGTCTTCTATATATGATTTTAGTTTTTGACACATACTTGTATAGTAGTTTACAGGATTTTTTATTGGGGTGGGCGAGAACCTGCATAAGGTTTGTATATCTCTAATCTGTAGACCTTTTCTAATACTCCTGTCTTTCGGCTTGTAGTTGATACATCTCAGCATGAAATGTATATATCCTCCTTCTCTGCACAGGATGTACACATTGGGGAGTCACTTTGTTTCATAAGGAATCTTTTGTCGTTTAGTAGGGCATGGCCGGCTCTCAGCCTGTTTATGCAGCTTATCTCCTTTCTGTTGAGGTCCAAACGGTCGTACCAAGGTTTGTCCTCAATTGTATTTATTATTGCTCGGTACCATCTTCCCACTTCCTGCCTCCTCCCGCCACATTTTTTCCCATTCTGATTTAGCGTAGGAAGATATTGTGTCCTTATAGTCGATAAATGGGACGGGGATATGTTCCTTGTCTTGGAATTTAGTTGTTTCCTTGCCGTTGTATCCGCGCTTTCATTGCCCACTATGCCGACATGGCTAGGTATCCATTGCAACTTGATATCTATCCCTTTTGCTGCGCTGCTCCTTAATTCTTAGCGAGGTCGTAAGTTAAGTAGTTCCTGCATTTCCCCTTCGGTATTCCCAAAACCGCAAGGAGGGCCGCTTTGGAGTCTGTACATATGACTGTTTTCGTTTGGCCAGTTTGTTGTATGTACTCCAGTGCCATTAGTATCGCATAAGACTCCGTTGAGAAGGTTGAAAATTGCGTAGGTACCGTAAACGCCTGATATGCTTTGTATTCCAGGTCCACATATGCTGCTGAGCTGTATTGACCTCTTGACTTTGAACCGTCGGTGTACACCTTTCTCCAGCCTTTCCAAGTTTCATTTAAGGTTATTAACGTATTTTGTTTGAGTTCTTCTGGAATGTGATTTTTCTTTCCTGTTAGTTCCTTCCTGAGGGAGGTATAAATGTGTTTGGAGAAGTTGCATCTTTGCCATACTTCATCTTCCTGGTACATATTATTTATCTCTCGTTTGTGTATGTTCCACGCTTCAGTCATTTGCATGTATTCTACTAAGGCAGATGTTGTATGTTGTTGCCGTTTTTTGGGCCGGTCTCGTGGGCTAGGGTCTTCACTTTCCTTATCAGCGGATGTTGACTAATGGAGCATGCTCTGGTCCAGAACTGGAGTCCTATCTTCTTACGTCTGAGTTTAAGAGGCGGGGTTGCTGTTTCCACCTCCATCACTTGAATGGGAGTTGTTTTGAGAAATCCACCAACCACTCGTAGGGCCGCAGATTGAATGCGGTCCAGTTTAGACAAGCTTGACTTGGAAGCTGATTGATATAGGAAGCCCCCATACTCCATTCTGCTTCTTAATATTCCGATATACGGTGCTAAGAATTCTTGGATCTGCACCCCACTTAGGCGTTGCCAGTGCCTTTAAGCAGTTTAAGCGCTTCAATGATGATTGGTTTAGCTCCTCGATATGTTTCTTCCAAGATAGTCTGGAGTCCAACCACATGCCCAAAAATTTAACTTCTTTCACCATCTCCATTTTATTTCCATTGATAGTTATTATGAAGTCGCCTTCTTGGTACTGTCTTTGGGTGAAGACACATATTTTGCTTTTCTGCGGTGAAATTTCCAAACCTTTGTCTAGTAGTTGTTTTTGTATGTCATTCAGCTCTTCTTCGAGCAGCTTCCTTGCTCTTTCCTTGTTAGGATGGGATATGTACACAACAAAGTCGTCAGCATACTGTAGAAAGGAAAGCATACTCCTCATTTTTTTACCTGTCCCTAAGGTATACAGGTTGAATAAAGCAGGGCTCATTGGGTCGCCTTGCAGAAGACCCTGGAAGACTTGCCTGCAGGTCTTTTCTCCTCCACTTGTAAAAACATTATTCACTCTGACTGCCAAATAGTTATGGCACCATCGACACAGATTACTCGGGATGCCACAGTTGATCATGATGTCCCTCAATATATCGATTTGTACATTATTATAGGCGTCTTTGATGTCCAAAAAAGCTGCCAGTAGTAGTTCTTCCTAACAAAGGTCAGCTGGATGTCCGTTACTAGGGTACTTATGTTGTCTATGGTACTGAAACCCTTTCGGAATCCCATGGTTCGCCGGTCTAGTATGTTGTTGCGTTCAATATGCCACTCTATCCTATTCTTAATCATTATACACATTAACTTAGCCATGCATGAAATGAGAGAGATTGGTCTATAAGATGTAACATCATCCTTTCTCCTGTGGGGTTTCGGCACGGGTATGATTAAGACATTTCTCCATTGTTCTGGAACAAAATTTGCTTTTATCATGTCATTAAACAGATTAACCAATTCCTGCTTTGCCTCTGGGGGTAGGTTTTGGATCATAGAATATGTTATTGCATCCATGCCTGGAGCGGTGTCTTCTCTTTTTAGGGCCCATTCCAATTCTGATGGTTGGAATACAGGTTCATCATTGCCAATGGGCGTTCCGGCTGGGTCGCTGTATGTATTGGTTTATTTTCTGTTGGTACAAAGGCGGGGGAGAAGGCAGTTAAGAATTGTTCAGCCGTATCTTTATCAGCTGTGATCCAAGTGGATTCCATTCGGTCACCCCTAAACCATCGTAGCTTTTTCCATATTACTTGGGTAGGAGTGTTTCAAAAGCAAAGTTTTTCCATCCCTCTCGTTTGGCTCTTCTAATTGTTCTTCTGGCTTCTGCAGTCCTTTTCTTAAGTTCCAGAAAGTTTTCCAGGGTCGCATCGCGCATGTATAGCTTGGTGGCTAATCTTCGAATAGCGACTGCTCGCGAGCACTCACTATTCCACCATATTTTCCTGGTAGGCGAAGTTCTTTGTTTTGTATTACGCGCAGGAATTGCTACTTCAGCAGCGGAGAATATTATTTCCTCCATTTTGTTGTATCTTGCTTGCATATCTGTCGAAGTCCAACACACTGCTCCAAATTCTTCCCAATCTCTTTCTGATAACGTGACCAATCTGCCTTCTTGCAGTTCCATTGCCTAAAAGAGAGAGTGTTGCCCTGTTTTATTTGGTTATCAAAGCTTATTTTGATTACAAAGTGGTCACTTCCAACCGTATCTCGAAGGATTTCCCAGTTGGCTCTGTGAATAAGGTCCTCTGTTACTAGTGACACGTCAGGTGAGGTATTGTTTTGATGCGGATGACCAAGTCTGGTCCCACCTTGTTGTTGAGAACAAAAAGAGAGGACTCAGAAATGGCTAGGGCCAGCTCTTCTCCCTGGTGGTCCGCCCGGATTCCCTGCCATAGGGGATGGTGAGCATTAAAGTCACCACCCAGGAAACAGCCTTGTGGTAACTGGTTGAAAAATGTGGTCCATTGCTCCTCTCTCACAGTACCTGAGGGGGCTTGTATATTGCAACGATTGTCGTGAGGGATCCTCCCGTTCCAAGATTGACAGATAGAATCTCCACGTTCTCACTGGGTGGTGCAATTCGTTGAGTAGCCGACTTTATGTTCTTCTTAACCATGATGGCAACGCCACCGTATCCGTCTTCTCTGTCTTGCCTAAAGATATTGAAGTCCTTATGGCTTATGGTGGAAGAGTTGCGCAACCATGTTTCAGTGATTATCAATACATCTGCTTTGGATTCTGTGATTACTCTTTTAAAGTCTTCCCACTTCGGCAGGAGGCTGCGGGCGTTCCATTGTAGAATGTTCAATTGAGTCTGCCTATCCATTTTTAATTAATGCGTTGAATACTTCTAATGTGTATCCACTTACATCCATTTCCTTCATTTCCTGCATGAAGTTTCTCGTAGCTTCTTCTTGAATTTTTTTAATAGCAGTATCAGGTAATTTACCTTTCATATGCTGTGCAAGAGTTTTAACAACTATGTTTACTATAATACGAACTAAGTTTCCTCCTAACTCTGAACTGCTTACTTCTTTTGTGGTTGTGTTCTCCGTTTGTGTGGTGCTTGATTGTTTTGGCACTGGGTTTGCGATTTGGGGGGGCCCACTGACTTGCGTTGTTGTTGATTGCGTTGCTGTTAACTGCATTGGTTGCGCTGTAGCTGTGCTGAAGGTCTTGCTTCGGAGGGATGGAAAATCAGCTGATCTATATTGGTATCCTTGATCTACGTTTGTCCTCCTCCCATTCACCGATTTTTCTTTGATCTCCTCTTGTCTCTTGCGCTCAGGACATCCTTTGTCGTTGGCATTATGCTCGCCACCACAGTTCGCGCACTTCTTAGTTTCGCTAGGGCAGCTGGACACGTTGTGTCCCTCCCCACACTTTAAACACCTCTCCTTTCCTTTGCAGTATTTAGAAAGGTGGCCATATCTTTGACATTTAAAACATTGCGTCACTGGTGGAATATAGGGTGTCACTTTGAACCTTAGATAAAATATTTCTATTTCTTCGGGTAAATATTGACTGTCGAAGTTAGAAGAACAGTCTGAAGGGGCTGCGATTCTATTCTGCCCTCCTTGGAGATTTTCTTGCTAAATCTTCGTACTTCGATGACTTGAGCTGTTGATATAATATTAGATTTTAATTCATCTTCTGTTAGATCCGTTGGAACAAATTTAATTACACCTTTCCTTTCCACTCTGTTAGCTGGTATGTATGCTTTCAGTCCTAGCGACTGTAGAAAGGCTTTGTTTTCTACAAAGCTGTTTGCTGAGCGTGGATTTATGAAGTCCATTGACATCTGGTTCTTTCCTTGCTGGTTTAACCGTCTCAGTCCACCAACCTTATTATGAAAGATTTTTCCCAGCTGGATAGGGTGAAGTGTAGAGCCATCAGAGAGGGATTCAATTATTACAACATATGGTCCTTCTGCCTGATCGTTGTATAGTCTCTTCCGCTGCACGGACAGGTTGTGTTCTCTCTGAATTCGTCGTCTTTGACTATGTTCTCTTGATTTGATGTCTCAATTCTTGACCTGGTGTTGCCATGACGTTCTTCTTCTTTGTTTGAGATAGGATTTGATTGACAAATTGTAGCCTGACTGCTGGATGTTTCCTTATTTGTGCTAGGTATGACTTCTATTATCATGGCTTCTTCTGCCTTTTCTTTTGTGATAATTTTCTTCGCAACTGCCCTGCGTTTTTTCCTTAAATTATACTTCTCTTCTTCCTCGCTGTCATTTTGGATTGCCTCTAGTTTCTTCTTGTTCTTTTCCGACATGTCTTGATCGTTGTAGTATACACTTATCTGGGTGTTGTCATTCTCTTGCCGGGTTTGAACCATCGCTTGCTTCTGCCATTTCTCTCTGCCCTCGTGCGACGGGGCACGACGAGATGCACTACACTCGCGATGTGTTTCAGAGAAAATTGACTTGTCTTCACGAAAACTAACTTGAACTGTTCACTTAAACACTCAAAGTTCTAATAGTTTTAACACAACCGAAGTTGACGGTGTTGATCAGCGCCCGGAAGCGTTGAGTCCGGTTAGCCGATGCGCGACCGTAAACAACCACTCACTTTCCTGCTCGACCACTAGTAAGCGAAAGCACTATTGACTTCCTCACTCTAATGCTGCTAGCAGCGAACTGCACTCCACGCTTTACAGTACGTCAATGTAGTAGTGTACTTATACCGTCACAGCGCAGCGCGCCAAAATGGCAGCGTTTAAATCGACGGAACTGGATTTCAGTTTTAAAATATTTATTTTGATGTTAAATCTTAATATTTACATCAATGTTATATTTTTTTACGGTTATGTACGAATGTAAATAATTGATTAAAAAAATAAAAATACATGCATATACCATGTTCTAGTGTAATGGTCAGACGTGGTACGCTTCACGACTACTATTTCCGGAACATCACCTTTTATTGAGGTTCCTTCATCAACAAAGATCAATTCCGGCCGCAACAAATTTACAGAAACCATTTCAAAAGTGGAATGTATACAGTGACACTGCAAAATCTTCATCCCAGCTCTTTCTCAGGAATTTAAGTATCAACATCTGTTTAATACACGTTCGCAATCCGCTGAATTGTAGAAATATTGTAGAGTAGTATTCAATAAACCTCTGAAGATAATGATATTCCAGTCCTTTACTTTCTGTGTTGATAGTTGCGGTCAAAATTTAGGTATATTGAAGATGATATAATGGTATACAATGGGATCAAAACAGGTGAAGACTGACAGCTGCAGGGTGACCTGGATAGAATATCTAAATGCGTAGGTTAACAAGGAATGAAGTTAAATGCCATCATGTCAGGTTATTAGATACACAGATAAAAACCAGATGTCAGAATTGCTTGTTGAAATCTTGAAGTATAAATATCTTCGCATTACGTTTGATAACAAACTCAACTGGGGCAGAGCACATGGGGCAGGTAGTAGAAAAAGGTTACAGAATCTTTGATTTACTGGAGAGGGTGACGAGAGGACGTACCAGAGAAGTTAGGGAATTGGGTTACAAAACTTTGATGAGACTTTTGGTAGAATATGGTGGTGTAACTGAGATCCACATTTTGGTTACAGGAGTTTGAAGGTGTGCAAAGAAGAGCAGCTACATTTGTTTGTGAAAATTATTGCAGAACCCAGTCAGTAACTGATATGATAAGGAGCTGGATTGGGAACCATTGGAGGAAAGGAGGAGGGTGAACAGAGTTTTGGGGAATGTATAGGTCTATGTCAGTGATGGGGTTGGAGGGATATTGGTCAAAGAATTAGGAATACTGCATGGAAGGGGAAAGGCAACTATGACCACAAGCTGGCGCTCGATTTCTTGCATAAGGGAGTGGAAAAAATTTTCTTTTGTTGGTAAGGGTGTCAGGGATTGGAATAAATTACCAAATGAAGTGATGAATAATTTACCAAAAACGTTTAAGGAATTTAAAATTAAAATTTGTAAATCAGAAAAAAAATTATGACTCGAATTATAAAAGAACATTTTTAAAAAATATGAAAATGTGTAATTAGATGACTAGGGAAATTGCCACCGGGGCATTAGCTCCATCGCAATTAAAAATAATATTAATAAAATCTTTCCTTCCCCGACCCGTCCTCCTATGATAATTGTTTGAGCATAGAATGTCTTACTCCACCAATTTCCATTCACGAACAATTCTAGCTGCTCTCTTTTACACCCCCTCCAAATTCTATATTTGACATCCAAAATAAGTCCAATATACATCACTATACCTTTAATCAGGCAAACGATCTGACCAAGGTTTTTATAATCCAATTCCCTCACCTCCTTGGTACATTCCCCTCATCACCTTGTATAGTACCTGAAGAATTTTGAAACCACTCAGTGCCACCTGCCCAACGTGCCATGCTCGGAAGAGGTTACTATCAAATGTTATGACAAGATATTCACATCTAAGGTCTCCAACAAGCAATTCCTTCTCTGTCCTATAATTTTCTGCGTATGTAGTAAGCAGACTTTTCTTGTCATATATTATCATTCCGAGCTACATCCTGTCCAGATCTCCCTATAACTGTTTCTCCAGTTTCAACCCAATCTGTTGTGACCTGACAGTCAGAGTGGTTGGAACAGGAGGAATTGACCATCAGGAGCCTTAAGTTAAGGTCAGCAGACCTGCATAGGGGGCGGAGATTTGTTCATATGATCGTTATAGAGGAATGATTTCAGCATGCTTTGTCATAATTAGAAGATTTAATGAACAATATTTACTAACTTACGTACAATAATTCAAATGTAAGATATGAAATACGGCGTTTTGATGCTACTTCCTGAATATGTACTTAAGAGATGCTAAACTATTAATGTGACTCCACTTGTCCATTTCATCAGAAATATCTTGCATATAGCGCACTGAGATTGCCTAAACCATGTTGCCGTTTTGCAAAACTGTTTCGTTCCTCACAGCCCTGTATGTACCGATACTACTAAGGTACTTTTCCAGTTCTTTGGTAAGGATCAAATGTCCATGCTCAAACTAAACAATATTACAAGATAAGGTATAATATCGTACCCAGCATGTTTAATAAATCTGATGTAGCCTACTATTACGAACACCGAATTTTCAAGCTCTTTTTAGGTATTCCCTCCTAACATCCTCAGGATCGATTTCAAGTTATTTACTCTGCTCATTACTACTTATGTGGAGAATTACCTCCTCTGATTTTCCCCTTCCGTTCTTGAATGATATTCCCAAATGACCTCATTAAAACAGTAACCCAATATTTCTGCTTTTCTTTGTTCGAAACCTCACTAAATTCTTCCCCACAATTATCTGGATACCTTTCCTTCCCTTACTTTTTTAACATAGAAATAAAAATTTCTACATACATCATTCAGTTTTCCCACTGCAACTATAATATTTTTCATAAAGCCTTTCTTCTTTACTGTACTGATACCCCTCTATATACTGAATGTTTCGCTAATGATCTTCACAATTCTGAGACATGAACCTTTCAATAACTGTACCTACAATAATCAGTTTTGGCCACTGATTTACTGAATTCTCTAATATCCATTAGAACTGCGTCCTGATCATTTTTTCCTCATGGAATCCGAGACATTATCGTCTATTAATTTCATAGACATACAATAAACATATTTGCTCTTGTTGTGCTTTGCTCTACTACTCCCAACGCTAAAGTGTCTGAATATCTCTGTTCCCTTGCGTTAGTTCCCTCCTAGTCCGCACCCAATAAATTTAAATTTCCATTAATAATGACCATTCTCCATGAACCTATCACACTGTCGTAGCAGGGAGAATGTGATACTGCCACGTGGCGCGTCCCAGGTGACGGATAGGGAGATCCTCATCATTTACCGGCAGACTTGAGCGAAATAAAATAGCTCTCACGGACCAAACACACAGAAGCAACTGTTCTGCAGGTTAGGGGCCGCCTCATTTTGGCCTCCTCTGAAACCCCTATACCCTCCTCGTAGCCTTCCATGGCTTTTGCCTCTACCTTCCCTCCCCCCCCCCCTCCCGCTCCCCGTGGCACGTAGCTTTTTTCCCCCTATTGATTCCAGAAGACATTTTGTACTATTATCTGTTGTCAGACTATTATAAATTACATACGCCCATAATTAAATGTTGGAAATAAATATTCACATGCTGTTGTGTGAAGTGTACCTTATTTTAACTGTGACAAATAATATGAATGAAAATCTACATGGCTTGGCTCCGAACCCCCCCCCCCTTCCCCCCCGCAGCCTGGCGTTTTCTACGCCCTCCCCCCTTTTACACCGAGGCACGCAGTTTATGCATGCTCCCTTAAGAGCGGCTGCAAATGGATCACTTTGTCTTGCGAATAGCGAAGAGGAGCCTAAAGGCTAGGAAAACAACCTTGACAGAAAAGGGGACCCACAGCTTCAGTTCATTTCTTGAAATAGAATATCCTGTCTTCTCAGTGACTTCAGCAATTGGCATGATGGTAACGTCTTCGATGACAACTGCTCCAGAGCGTACCACATGTGTGTGGCGCACCCAGGACATTGGATCCTGGAGAGCCCGAAACATCATGTGAGGAAGAGTCGGAGCTTCCTGGAACCTCCAAAATGAAAGTAAGTCCTAAGCAGAAACATTTCTTTGGAACGATAAATGTCAATACACTCCTTCAAACAGTAAAATTAAAAGAATTCACCAGCTTACTGCAAGAATGGAACATGCTTATTCTGGCAGAGCAGAAAAACACATAATAATCTAGATGACCAGCCATTTGAGTTTGGTGGCTTTAGAATATACAAGGCCAAACGTGGAATGAGGATCGTAACTGGAATACCGTTCCTGGAGACAGACTTCCTAGTTCAGAAAAGTATAGTAGATTCAGTTATGAACTTTACCTCACATTAGAGAGACTTTCATAAATAAAGCTTACACACTCATCAATTCTCACGGACTCATTAACGAGGACAGTAAAAGGAACAAAGAGAAAGTTGAAGCTTTTTGGAAACCACTAGAAAACGAACTATCCAAAAAAAAACAGGGACATGTAAAAATTTTTGTTGGCGACTTCAAGGCCCAGACAGGGAACGAAAGGAAGCATAAAATCCAGGATACACGAGAATTAATAGAGATGAGAACTATTAATAAGCTTCTGCAAGCAGTTCAACATAAAACTCATGTCTACATATTTCAAATGCTTCCCAAAGAAAATGAAGACATGGATTTTCCATAATCCTTTGTTAGGAGAATTTCAGATAGATCGTGTTGCAATAACAATCCAGAATAGAAAAACGAAAATGAATTTTAAAGGTAGGAAGTGTTTAAACATAGACTCAGATCATTATCTCACTGAAATTAAGCTTAAATTTCAGCCTCAAAGAGTTAATAAGAAATCGAATGATTATACAGCAATTCTTATGGAGAATAGGAAAACTTATAAATTGAAAATGAACACATGGGAAGAAATCAACGTATCACTGTTAAGAGGGAAAACATGGAGGGGACAGACAAAGAAACGATAGCACAGATGGTGGGATAAGAAATGTGACCAAACTTTGGACGAGAGGCAGAGAGCCTGGGGGAAATGATACTGCAATCATACCACGGAAAAATGGAATGGGCAACAAAACAAAATTACTGCGAAGATTATCAGTGGAGAAAAGAGAAAATACGAGAATAAACGGATCGGAGATATCGAATAAGACTTCCGTAAAATAATGAACAGAAATTCTACAGAACTTTTAAGGAAGAATTACATTAATACCAACCTCCAACCTTTGCTTTAAAAGGAACGATGGAACTCTAGCCATGAATAATAGAGAGAATTACCAAGTGTTGGTCAGTTATTTTGTAACCCTTCTAAACTGCGAGTAAACGCTGGAGGTATTAAGTTTCGAACAACCACCTAAGGCGAACTCAGAATGAAAATCTCCAAGCCATGAAGAAATAAAACTAATCATTAATGAGCTCAGAAAGAACAAAGCACCAGGTGAAGAAAGAATCGAAGGAATAATGTGGAAAATCGGAGGGGATAAAGCAACAGAAAATTCACGATGGCTGATGTGTGAGATCTGGGAAAAGAAGAGAACCCGACAGACTGGAAATGCGCTCTTCATAAAAGGGGTGACCACACTGACCCAAACAATTACGTTATTACCAAGGCTCTGCTAAAAATAGTGGAAAACCAGGCAGACCATCAAATAGGAGATACCAAGCAGGTTTGCGGAAGGGAAGATCTTGTGTAGAACAAATATTTAATCTTAAAAGTAGTCTGGGAATAAGAGCTGTATGAGGTAAAAATAAGGTAGCAGTTTCCGTTGATTTTTTAAAAAAGTATACGATTCAATTAACAAGACGCTTTTCAAAGTGTTGGAACAATTTGGAATAGACAGGAAGACTAGAAAGATTATTCAGCAAACATTGACAGGAACTGTTTCTACAGTGGAGTTTCGTGGTGAAGTATCTGACCCCTTCGAGATACGGTCATGTCAAGCAAGGAGATGGTATTTCCGTATTTAACATGGTGTTATTTAACATGATATTGGAAAAGTAATGATAAGATGGAAAAACTCAATGAAAGAAGAACGAAAAAAAGGAATATATTTAGGCTCAAGCAAGCAGGGTCTAAATGCGGACTGGTAGAAAATTTGAGATTTCAGAAAAGGCAGGACTGATGATCTCATATGAAAAATAGGAATATATAGAATACAAACAAAATAATGAGAAACATCTGAAAACTACAGTTGGAAAAAATTAAGACAGATGACAAATTTAAATATTTGCATGAATGGATCCAAGACAAATAAACTAGATAAGGAAGCGAACACAATAGGAGATAGAAATATGATACTAACATATAGACTAACGCAAAACAGATACAACAGGAAAACATCTCCTACAAAGCAAAGCTTAGACATTGCCTCTGTCTTGACAACTGTAGTGTAAAGTTTAGCTCAGAATGTCTGGTACTGAATAAGAAAATGGAGATTGAGGAAATAGAGAAAAAAAAGAGAGGAAAGATCTACATGGTTAAATTAATAACGACAATAACGTGGGTTGAGGAAACGAAAAAGGATTTGGAAAATGTTGGAATCCTTCGAGATGATATAAAGACCGAACAGTGTTTCAAGTTAATATTGATAAATTCAAGGGTTCCTGGAACAAATTGCAAAGGCCAACACCACTTGGTCTGAAGACAGGAGGAGGAACCTCAGTGAAAGAATAAAAAAATCTTGGAGGAGAAGAAAAGGCGAACCAGTAAACCAGCTGCTTTCCTGGTGCAATGTAGGCCAAAATCGAAAGAAGAAGAAGGAGAATGACCATTCTATTTGCAACTCGGAACTCTGAATATTAATTTAAGTGCCTAATCTTCATCACTCGTTCTTCCATTATGGTTAACGGATAAGAGCCTATTTATTTCCCCTTGTGTATGATCCCAGAAATATACCTCAAGTAATTCACGACTATTAAAACCAATTTGTATTGTGTTTAAATTTGCTAACCAGTATGAATATCCCCCCCATCAACTGTTCCTCTATCTCGACGATATGTTATTTAACTGTAATTCTTTATTAGTTGCATATAATCCATACTCCGTGTTTCTTGGTTAATCGCCAGCAACACATTCCCGAAATAATTAAACCCAATATTTTTATTTCACTATATCTGCCAGAAATAAGTTATTTCACGTTATGCAGTTAAAAACCGATTATATCAGTCGAAATAAATCGCACAGTAGGATATGTCCGTGCATAACTCATTATCCAGCGGCAGAGTGGCTGTTTCTTTACTGAGCACCTCGTGCGCTCGTGATGCAGCTATTCCGTTTAGCGACGGTCTGGCCTGTGAAGCCGCTCGACATGTTTTATTAAACCCCGCTAAGCTGCCCAGCTCAGTGACTGTATTCACTCCACGCTTACAGCGCTCTGATCGCAGCCCGTACAATTCCTCTACGTCACTCTCTTCCAACCAAAATTTGTTCTAACTTCGTTCATTATTGATTAGGTATTCTACAGTAATTTAATGAGCGAAATTTCCTATAAATCTCGTAAACATTTCAAGGAACGCAAATCTTATATATATATAAAAATAGACGTGTTTGTTCCTATATTTCACTTTTCAGCCACCACAACCTTGCACAGATCACTGATGTTTGTTGGTGGAAGTAGCATGGAGTTTCCTGTCGTGCACAACGTTGGCCGAATGCCGATAGCTGTGGGGATGTGGGAGATATAATGATTAAAGTTGGTCAGTGCAGGGCGTTTTCATATTTCGACCAAATATTCGTATCTCCGTATACTTCTCTTTCCTGCCACAACTACATAGCATAGAACATTGGTGTTTGTGTATGGTAGTAGAATCGTATCTCATGTAGTGCACTATGGTTGTTAGATGTCGGTAGCTATGGGGGTGTGGGAGATATGGGGGTTGAAAGTGATCGACCTGTGGCAATTTCATACTTCCGTCAAAGACAAAAGTGTCATGGTGTATCACTTTTCAGCGAAAACTATAGATCACAGATAACTGGTGTTTGTGTGTAGTGGTAGCACAGAGTCACCTTTCGATCACAACAGCGGCCGATTTTCAGAAACTGTGGTACTGTGGTAGATATGGTGGTTGTAAGTGGCCGACCAAGGATATTTTCGTATTTCGACTGTCTCCGCATATGTCACTTTTCTGCCACAACTACATAGCATAGAGCATTGGTGTTTGTGTTTGGTAGTAGAATCGTATCTCATGTAGTGCACTATGGTTGTTAGATGTCGGTAACTATGGGGGTGTGGGAGATATGGGGGTTGAAAGTGATCGACCTGTGGCAATTTCATACTTCTGCCAAAGACAAAAGTGTCATGGTGTATCACTTTTCAGCGAAAACTATAGATCACAGATAACTGGCGTTTGTGTGTAGTAGTAGCACAGAGTCACCTTTCGATCACAACAGCGGCCGAATTTCAGAAACTGTGTTACTATGGTAGATATGGTGGTTGTAAGTGGCCGACCAAGGATATTTTCGAATTTCGACTGTCTCCGCATATGTCACTTTTCTGCCACAACTACATAGCATAGAACATTGGTGTTTGTGTATGGTAGTAGAATCGTATCTCATGTAGTGCACTATGGTTGTTAGATGTCGGTAGCTATGGGGGTGTGGGAGATATGGGGGTTGAAAGTGATCGATCTGTGGCAATTTCATACTTCCGCCAAAGACAAAAGTGTCATGGTGTATCACTTTTCAGCGAAAACTATAGATCACAGATAACTGGTGTTTGTGTGTAGTGGTAGCACAGAGTCACCTTTCGATCACAACAGCGGCCGATTTTCAGAAACTGTGGTACTGTGGTAGATATGGTGGTTGTAAGTGGCCGACCAAGGATATTTTCGTATTTCGACTGTCTCCGCATATGTCACTTTTCTGCCACAACTACATAGCATAGAGCATTGGTGTTTGTGTTTGGTAGTAGAATCGTATCTCATGTAGTGCACTATGGTTGTTAGATGTCGGTAACTATGGGGGTGTGGGAGATATGGGGGTTGAAAGTGATCGACCTGTGGCAATTTCATACTTCTGCCAAAGACAAAAGTGTCATGGTGTATCACTTTTCAGCGAAAACTATAGATCACAGATAACTGGCGTTTGTGTGTAGTAGTAGCACAGAGTCACCTTTCGATCACAACAGCGGCCGAATTTCAGAAACTGTGTTACTATGGTAGATATGGTGGTTGTAAGTGGCCGACCAAGGATATTTTCGAATTTCGACTGTCTCCGCATATGTCACTTTTCTGCCACAACTACATAGCATAGAACATTGGTGTTTGTGTATGGTAGTAGAATCGTATCTCATGTAGTGCACTATGGTTGTTAGATGTCGGTAGCTATGGGGGTGTGGGAGATATGGGGGTTGAAAGTGATCGACCTGTGGCAATTTCATACTTCCGCCAATGACAAAAGTGTCATGGTGTATCACTTTTCAGCGAAAACTATAGATCACAGATAACTGGTGTTTGTGTGTAGTGGTAGCACAGAGTCACCTTTCGATCACAACAGCGGCCGATTTTCAGAAACTGTGGTACTGTGGTAGATATGGTGGTTGTAAGTGGCCGACCAAGGATATTTTCGTATTTCGACTGTCTCCGCATATGTCACTTTTCTGCCACAACCACATAGCATAGAGCATTGGTGTTTGTGTTTGGTAGTAGAATCGTATCTCATGTAGTGCACTAAGGTTGTTAGATGTCGGTAACTATGGGGGTGTGGGAGATATGGGGGTTGAAAGTGATCGACCTGTGGCAATTTCATACTTCTGCCAAAGACAAAAGTGTCATGATGTATCACTTTTCAGCTATAACTATAGATCACAGATAACTGGCGTTTGTGTGTAGTAGTAGCACAGAGTCACCTTTCGATCACAACAGCGGCCGAATTTCAGAAACTGTGTTACTGTGGTAGATATGGTGGTTGTAAGTGGCCAACCAAGGATATTTTCGAATTTCGACTGTCTCCGCATATGTCACTTTTCTGCCACAACTACATAGCATAGAACATTGGTGTTTGTGTTTGGTAGTAGAATCGTATCTCATGTAGTGCACTATAGTTGTTATATGTCTGTAGCTATGGGGGTGTGGGAGAAATGGGAGATATAATGGTCGACCTGCGGCAATTTCATATTTCTGCCAAAGACGCATGTGTCACGTTGTATCACTTTTAAGTGAAAACTATCAATCGCAGATTACCGGCGTTTTTGTGTCGTAGTAACACAGAGTCACCCATCGATCACAACGTTGGCCGAAATTCGGTAACTGTGGAAGTGTGTGAGATATGGTGTTCGAAATTGGTCGATCATGAATATTTTCGTATTTCATCCAAAGACTTGTGTGTATCCGTAAATTTTACTTTGCTGCCGGAACTACATAGCGCAGAAGACTGGTATTTGTGTGTGCTAATAGTATCGTGTCTCCCATCGTGCATTATGGTGGTTAGATGTCTACAGCTGTCAATATGAATACTTTACAATCACGAACGAAGTTGTGGGTACCAGCTATTATATTATAAATGTGGAAGTAAGTTTCTGTCTTTCTGTTACGTTTTGACGACTAAATGGCTATATCAATATTGATGGAATTTAACAATGAAATAGTGTAGGAAGGACACAGGACATTTTTTCGGCATGAATAACAGTTTTAGTCACGAAATTTTAAGAACTTATCGAATGATGAAAGACAGACAGATTCGTGTGTTAGTCTGTAATGTTACGTTGGTTGCTCAGTTACGCAATCTGTTAGTGTTTGATTTATTAATAAATTTCGATAAGAAACAAAACTTATTATTTAGTATAGAAGTCAATTTGCTCTGCACTGTACTATTCATTTGTGTCTGTATAAAAGTTTCTGGCACCAATTTGTCTTCCTTTTTGACATGCCTTACGGACGTAAACCTGGCCTAAGGTGCAGGTCTAGAAGACAATGTGCTGCTATTAGATTATAAGATTCAGATGCTCATGTTGAATAAAGAAGAAAAAACCAAGCTGAAATAAAGCTGCCATCAGTTAACCCCCCCCCCCCCCCCCCACACACACACACACACATCCCCGCACCTTCGCTTACTTTTCTGTTTTTAAATATGTTGTAAATTGATTCTCTTCATGAGACAGATTAGATGATAGGATGATATAATGATGGCTTTCCATCATATTATGTCGACTCGGTGTTGTTTGGGACAAATCTTACGTTACTAACAGTTTTCTATATCCAATTCTGGAATTGAAACTCCAAGTCCACGCGTACGAAGTCGCGGGTAACAGCTAGTAATTCTAATAAAATCTCATAAATACTATTAACACAGAGATTCATCTTCTTGCAGGGATTTGTAGTGTAAAATTCATTTTCCCGTGCCGTATCATAAAAATGGCACTTGATTTCAGACATAAGGATGTGGGACGATTACCTTTCGTAGGTAAGGGGGTCAGGGATTGGAATGAGGTCCTAAGAGAAATGATGAATTATGTACCAGAAGCGCTGAACTAATTTAAAGATGAAATTTTTAGAGGCGGAAGTAGGTGGGTACAGGAAAGGTGAAAAATGGGTGTATAAGGAGATTCCCACCGGAATGCGCGCTCCATCGCAATTAAATTGACGCGGACTTGTACAATGCGATAAAGTCACTGCGATTAGTATCTCGATGTCGAACGTTATCTGGGAGGAACTTTTTTTATGTCAAATTATAAGCTCAAAATTCTGTAATCAGAATTTCTCTTTTACAGTACAATTGCTATACAAGTAACATGAACTTTTATATCTCCAGAGTGAAAATTAAAAGTAAGCGTCTGTACTATCGATGTCAGGCACGATTTATTATTGCAGAGCCGGCATGAAAGCAACTATCATGAGCAGCTAATACTTCATATGCATCGAAAGGGTAATATTGCAAAAAATACACGCTTACTGTGAAACGATGGCGCAGTTTACGTTTGCTAAGATCGTAGTAACGGGTAAATAATACACATTGAATTTTAATGACTTTACAACGAAACTCACATGTACAATTGGCCTTCAAGTGATTCTTTTTATTTATTTATCAATTTCGTTCCAAGGATCCCTGTTGAGGAACGACATATGTTATATGAAACATGTCATGGTTAATACACATACATACAATATGAGTCATAATTATAGTGAAAACAATTACATGTTACAAAGAAAAATAAAGAGAATAAAAATAATTTTTACAACTGAGTTTTGCAAAAGGTCATATTGAATACAATTAATTATTTTGTTCAAATTTTTGCATAGGGTAGAAGGAGTTGCCAATAAGATAATCTCTCAATTTTTCTTTAAGTATATCTTTATTATCTGTAAACTGTTTTATACTCTTGGTAAGTTTATTAAACAGATGTATCCCAGAATAATTAACTCCTTTTTGTACTAATGATAGTGATGTTTGTGTAAGTTATTTCTGTTTTTTGTATTGGAATTGTGTACCTGTGAATTAGATGTAAACGGGTTAAAATGTTCTATGACAAAGCACATGAAAGAATATATTTACTGATAAGTCATGGTAAGAATTTTGAGCTTTTTAAAGAGTTGTCTACAAGAAGATTTTGGGTTTACCCAAAGTAGTTTGAATATGTTTTACTCTACACAGCGTACTAATATCTCTTTTATGTGCTATGAAAACTTTTTTACTTCGAGAAGAGTTTCCCCCCAAAAATTAAGCCATATAACATCACTAAATGAAAATATGAGGAGTACACCTATTTTGTTAATTCCATGTCTGTTGTTAGAGAAAGTGTTCGTGTGGCAGTATTTAACTTCTTCAGTAGTGAAGTGATATGTTCGTGCCAACAGAATTTTTCATCTATTTTAATGCCAAGGAATTTTATACTCTTTGTTTCTAAGATGGTCTTATTTTTTATGGTTTATATGTAAATCTGGCTGTGCATAATTTTTTGTTATAATCTAACGTGTTTTTTCAAAATTTAATTTTAATGAATTTGCCTTAAACCAATTTACTACTTCACTAAGTACTTCTTTTACATTAAATCATAGATTACTGTTTGGTGTTTTTTTCGCAGTGAGGTAAGTGTCATCTGAAAATAAAACGCTCATAACTTTATCGGATAACTTTCCAGGAAGGTCATTGATGTATAACAAAAAGATGAGCAGTCCTAGGACAGAGCCATATTTTATTTTCTCCCAGTCTGATGAAGTATCTTTACTGATTTTAGAATAAAAAAATACAAATTTTATGATTTTAAACACATATTCAGTATATCAATACTGTTATCTACTATCGCCAACTTAGATACATTTTAGTCATCTAATTATCTATGAGGCGACCACAAGAGATACATACATTTTATAGAACAACCAGCTAGTTTTATCCCCTCTTTCCGCTTAAAGGTGATTAAAAAAATATATTATATAGTTATGTAGAACATGTGCTTGTGTACCAAGTCTAGTACAATTTACTTGATTTTAAATTTTCCTCTATTTATCGGTGGTTATGATTGAGGCGTATTTCACGAAAATCGATCCTTGTTCACGTGGATGCGCCCGCATGTGGCGCCTCCTATAGAGATTTCCTGGAATAATGTTTACGATAGCTTAGCCAGTTGGTACAAGCACATGGTCATTTCCAACCACTAGGTTTGTTAAATGTTTTATTTTATGGCTTTTATCCTAATTTTATATGACATAAAGTTGATTGTACCTTGAAATTGACAAGAGTTTGTACCCTCTTTTCTAGAATATTAACATGTACTTCTGAAGAAGACCATCTTAAGAAACCGGTCAAGACTAATAGCCTGACTGATGCATCTGGTTGGCTGTATTTTACATCTATCATCTATCAAAAAATAGACACTTTTTGCATTCGACAAGTTATAGAATTCGAAGTTAAAGTTCTTTTTTTCGGCGGGGTAATTTCTGGAAGATGATCTGGATCAAATTGGCAACAACAATTTGAGGATGCTCATATTAAAAGATACTAGGTGAACAATTAGAGGACAAAGTTCGTGAATAATAACTGAGAGATGGCATGAAGCGCAACAGTTTTGCAATGTTCTTTTATCGATTGAGGCCGACTGTTTACGATCGACATGAGTCGCAATAAACAGCGGTGTGTTGGAATTCAGCTGGGGCCAATAGAGCGGCAGGTCGGAGCGGGCGCTGGGATTACTGCCGGCGACGGAAAATGCAATTACAGCATCATTTGGCGGCCTCGCCAGCCGGCCCCTCACTGTGCGTCCGTCCAAAAGCCAAACGCAAAATGCGCAATACACCGCCATGTAATGCCGCATCATCCCTAAATCTTTCTTGATTTTATCGCTGGAAATTAGTGTAACATAATTTTCAAATTCTAATGGGGATACACGAATGTAATTCAGTGTTCAAGTCCATAATCTACATGATCACATATCCAGTACGAAAATAAAAATTGCTCAACTCCCCAAACCGTGTTCCAAGTCGACGTTCTCTATCTACATTGTCAACGAGAGACAACTGTCAATCGATGGCCTACATTCTCCACTTTAACTCAGGAGCGAGACTGAGTGGAACACTTAACATTACTTTGTATACACTAAGGAAAAATTCAAAATGTTGTCACATTCCCAAAAAATTTAAATTAAATGCTGTAAATTTTTAATTTGTTGTAACTAATATCACTAATAGTAATGCAGATTCCTTCCTGAGCCTAGAATGGACGAGGCAGCCTAGGACTCCTTTTCAAAGTATTTTCCCCTAGAATCACAACGCCAGCTCGGGCGCAAGCATTCACGTGTATGCTCGGCCAATGGCAGGCCCCTTTCTCCACCACCAGGCCTCAGAAAAGCCATTTTATACAAAGTATTGGCGTCGGGTCTGAAGTGAATTTGGGGCAGTGGTACAACAGTCTATCACTATTTCACCATCCATCGGTTTAGAAAAGAACTACCACTATTTTAGCCCAAATGATCTACCATTCTAGCACGCTTCGAGCACCTATGAGACGCATAGCATTTTACCATCAACCTTGTTGTGTACGCCTTTTCTCCACTTTTCTACAGCAAATGCATTTTAACTACATATCTTAGCACTCATTCCAAAGAATTATCCATAGTCAAGTTATTAGTCTTTCTTTTCCCAATGAAATGTTTACAGATGCGGACTGAAGCTCAGGTAACCGCAGCCGGCAGTGAGTGAGACTCGCGTTGCGTCATCTTGCTCGGTCAACTATCAAAAAATCGATACGAATTGCGAAACTGGACAAAAAAACCCTTTCCTTTATAGTTCTAAGATGCGCCATACACCACAGCTAAGCTAATCCCTCTCACGTTTTGGTGCTTTGTGACGTGTCGACGTCGAAGTCATTAGAATGAAGAGGGGATCTGAGAAATGAACGGGAATTAATTCAGTCATTGTATTTTAAAAATAACGAGTCTAGTATTCGTCTGGAGTGATTTCGGAAGATTATGTAAAACTGAAAATGGATGGCGATTTGAACCCGCATCATTCAGAGGCCCTAAAGTTATCGGTCACTCAGAAGCTGTGCAACGAAACGAATGCATGCCTCATGTATACATCTTACACCCAACGTAGATATAACTCTGTGATGACATAAGTGAGGTGATGCCCAGTATGTGCCTTGATAATGAAATACCTTTTTGCTTTTGGGCCAATTCAGCCTCGACACCATGCACACGAGCAGCTTGGTTTACTGCATGTTTGGCATGACATTTGTTGCAGCGCTGTAGGCAGCTCCAGGTTCGTTGTTGTTGTTTTTCCTGCTTTAGGGCGCGTCAACATCGAGGTTATTAGCGCCCTAACTAATACCAGGCGTGACAACGTGGCAAAATTACCGTCTGTGTGGCCGACTGTAAAGAGATCGGCCACACAGACGACAACGTAAAATATAAAATTCAGACTATTGCTCTGAAAGTGCAATAAAATATAAAATACATACATTAACTGGTTGGCTGTAAAACGGCCAACCAGTTTAAAAAAAGAATAATATGGCTGGCTGTAAAAGGGCCAGCGATTAAAGCATTGTCAAAAGTAAAATCAGTACTTGGATTGGTGGTTGTAAATGGCCACCAATCCAATCTAAAACCTAGGCCGATCTGCCCAAAATTTTTGGGACAAGACCGGCCAAGCTGCAAAACTTTAAAACCTTAGCCACGTTGACACGGTCATCGCTTAAAATAAGGGACAGATCGTTGGCTAAGCCGACGTCTGCCCTTAAATCTAAAAACAATACACATTTGGTTAAAATGTGGCGTACCGTCAAAGGTACGCCACAAGCATCACACTCCGGAGGGTCCTCTCGGTGGAGAAGGAAACCATGTGTCAGAGGACAGTGCCCTATACGGAGGCGAGTAAGGAGAACCTCATCCCTCCTCGCCCGCTGGAAGGAGCTGCTCCACGGCTGACCGGTCGGTTTGACCAGCCGGAGCTTGTTATGCTCAACCTCCAGCCACTGCCTCTGCCAAACATCAAAAACAAATCTCTTCGTCGCCGAGGCAAGGTCTGACTTTGGGACCGGTTCAAAGTCAGTTCTCACCTTGCCGCAGGCTAACTTGGCAGCTTCATCAGCTGCCTCGTTCCTACTGATTCCCACATGGCCCGGTACCCAGCAGAATATAATCTCCTTCCCATAGGACTGGAGGGAAAGGAGGGCGTCCTGGATGTCCTGGACTATCCGGTCTGCTGGGTACATAGTTGCTAAAGACTGAATACAACTGAGGGAATCACAGCATATGAGGTACTTCATGTCGCAGCGCGCCTTCATATGCTGGAGCGACTTTAGCAGGGCATAGCACTCCGCAGTGTAAACACTGCACCTGCTATCCAGCTTGTATTTGTAACACTACTGAACACCCTACACTGTTAGCCTGCTTAGACCAATCCGTATACACTGGGATAAACATGTGATGCTGATTTAAAATGTCTCTAAAAATATTATTAAAAACACTGTCAGCGGTACACAGTTTATTGTACCGAGACAGGTCTAAAATTATTCTGGGCCTCTTTAAAAGCCCGGGAGGAGATTTACTCCAACCCTGGTGATAAAAAGAAGGAAGCTCTAATCCGTATTGTTCTAAGATAGCCTTTGTACGGTAGCTGAACGGTTTAGTGGCTCTATGCCGGTTGGTATAGAGCCGCTCGTAGTTGGGGTGTAGAACTACGTCGTACACGGGACTGCCAGGTGTTATGGCAACGTGCAGGTAGTGTCGCACAATGAGGAGTCGCCGGCGGATGGTAAGCGGCGGCTCGCCCGAGTCAGCACAAATGCTGACAATAGGGCTGGTGCGATATGCACCCGTGGCGAGCCGAATTCCAGCATGGTGGACACTATCCAGTATGCGGAGATAGCTGTCCCGTGCCGAACCATACACGATACAACCGTATTCCAGCCGCGACCGTACAAAGGCTCTGTAAAATTGTAATAGGCAGGAGCGGTCAGCGCCCCATGACCTGCCACACAGACATTTTAAAATATTTAGAGCTTTTGAGGCTCTGGCTTTCACATCTTTGAGATGTGGTAGCCAGCTTAATCTGTTGTCTAAAATGAGGCCCAGAAACCGAACTGTTTCAGTAAAACATAAAACGGTATTCCTCAAGGTAAGTTGGGGCTCTGATAAAAGGCCTATGCTACGAGTAAAAAGTACACACCGGGTTTTCTCGGCAGAGAAACGAAAACCGGTGTGCACTGACCATTCATCCAGCCTGTTCAGCGTGAGTTGCAACTGCCGCTCGGCGCTTCTCAGACTGGATGAAGCAATAAATATTAAAAAATCGTCCACATATAAGGAGTACCCTATAGGACTCCTTATAACACTTAAAATGCTATTTATCGCAATAGCGAAAAGAGTCACGCTTAAAACTGACCCTTGAGGAACACCGTTTTCCTGAATAAAAGATCAGACACTTCACCACCGACTCGGTACCGGAAGCAACGATCAGATAAAAATGATTTTAAAAAACGGGGAAGGTTACCCCTAAAACCCCATTCATGTTTTAAAATAACATGCCGCCAGGTAGTATCGTAGGCCTTTTCGAGATCGAAAACACGCCTACAAGGTGTTGGCTGCGGATGAACGCATCCTGTATTGCCGCCTCCAGGAGGATCAGGTTGTCTAAGGTGGAACGGAACTTCCTGAATCCACACTGAAAGCGGCTCAGCAGATTACGGGATTCAAGACACCAGACAAGGCGGCGAATCACCATCCTCTCCAGTGTCTTCCCCACGCAGCTTGTCAGGGCAATACTACGATAACTACCTGGCAACAACTTATCCTTTCCAGGCTTTAAAATAGGAATCAATGTTGCTTCTTTCCACGAGTCGGGGAAGTGTCCTCCGGTCCAAATATCGTTAAAAATATCTAGAAGGTACTTTTTAGCATCCTTACTGAGATGCCTCAGCATCTGGTACTGGATCAGATCAGGCCCTGGAGCAGTGTCATTTGCGCTGTTCAACGCTGACTCCAGCTCCCAAGATGTAAATGGGTAGTTGTAGGCCTCTGTATTCGACGAATCGAAGCACAGCGGGCGCCTCTCAGCAGCGACTCTACGTCGCTGAAACCGAGGGTCGAAGTTAGCGGACGAAGTGATGGCGGCGAAGTTCTCCGCCATCAGCTGCGCTATGCTTCGTTCGTCAGTAATTGTCCGTCCGTGATCCAGTAACCCAGATACTGGTGGGCGGGAGTACCTTCCAGATATACGGCGAATGGACTCCCATACTTTCGACGAAGGTGTGGAACGATTTATGGTGCTCACAAAGTTCTGCCATGACCTCTTCTTGCTCTCCTTAATAACTCGACGCGCCTTAGCTCTGGCAATACGGAACGCTGCTAGGTTGTCAGATGTTGGGCACAACCTAAAACGACGCAACGCCCGTCGGCGACCCTGGATGGCAGAACGACATTCATCGTTCCACCAGGGGACGGGAGTCCTTCGCAGCGTTCCGGAGCTCTTCGGCATGGAAACGTCAGCTGCACTTCTGTCAAGTGATTCACCTTCTCCTGTATACTGCCACAGGGTTGCAGTTGTACAGAGCGGCAGTAGAGATGCCAATCTGCACAACTGACGTTCCATTTGCGTCGGTTATTTCCTCTTCCTCGTTCACACTCGCCGTGCATCCAAATAGGGAAGTGGTCGCTACCATGTAGGTCGCGATCCACCTCCCACTGCACGGAGTCCGCAATTGAGGGGGAACACAAGGAAAGGTCAATGGCAGAAGACGTACCGGTAGCAGTGGTGAAATGAGTCATTTGCCCTGTATTCAGGATACAAATTTCCTGCTGCTCTATCAATCTACCAACCACTCGGCCCCTGGGGCAATCGGTGGTGGAACCCTACAACGCACTGTGGGCGTTGAAATTTCCCAAAAGGAGAAAGGGCCGAGTGAGTTGTCGTACGATGCCAACCAGGTCGTCGTAGCCGACTGACACATTGGGTGGCAGATAGACAGAGCATACGGTCAGTTGGATTGGACCGTGTATTTTCACCGCAACTGCTTGTAGATCAGAGGTGAGAGCAATAGGTTCGGAGTGGACAGTGTTTCGAACAAACACAGCCATTACCCCCTTCGCTCGATCACCCTCGGTATCGTCCTTTCTTAGATGTCATACCCTCTTAGCACAGGTTGGTGAAATGGTCTATAATGTGTCTCCTAAATACAGAGACACAATGGGTTAGACCGTGCTAAGAGGTGGACATCCTCTTTGTGAGCCTGAAAGCCGTTTACGTTCCACTGAAATATGGGAGCCATTCTACCTATTTAAAACCACCCCCCCCCCCCGGGTCGGGTGGGTCTTCCTTTGTTGATTGCTGAGGAACGGAACAAGGTTCGTCCACCAGCATGATATCGTCTTCGGTGCCTTAAGACGATTTTCGTTGTGAGGCCTCGGAGTCTTGCGGACTTTTCTTCCGCCGAGGCCTATTCCCCTTCTTCTCCTTTCCAGAGGGGGATCTGGGAGGAAAAGTGGGAGGGGATTTCACAAACATAGTGGGGTCCGTGAGCTTAAATTTCGGACACCTAATCTTCTGCACTGTTTGCCATCCGCTACCGGCAGATGGCGTTGCCGTTACCAATTCTCTTGTTTCAGGGGCCGCTTCTGCTGTTGCAGAGGGACCCACTGCTGTAGCGGATGGCAGTATCTTTGCTGGTGGACTTGCTGAACCTGCTGTCAATGTGGTCGATGTTGTAGGAGTATTGCTACCGACATACGAGGTCCTACGTGTAATGACCTTGATGGGTGTGGCACCACATCTGCACTGACATGAGCACATTGGACTTGTGCCCATGTCCGCAACTGACGTCTGGGTAGCAATACTTTCTTCCCTGACGGGAGTTGATAACGTCTTCGCGAACCTGGTAGCGAAGACTGGTGGAGCCAGAACCTTATATCGCTTCTTAGCTTCGCCATACGATATGCGCTCTTTCGTTTTCAACCCCTGTATCTTTTTTTCTTCCAGATACAATCGACACTCTCTGCTCCAGGCTGGATGTGCCCCGGAGCAGTTAACACACACCTGTGGGAGCGTGCAGCTAGTGCCTGGCTCATGAGCCATCTTTCCGCACTTCCCACAGGTGGAGTTGCCCTTGCAGGTCGCCGTCGTATGACCGAACCGCTGGCACTTAAAGCAGCGCATTGGGTCCGGTACATACGGGCGAATATTCAAGTTCAAATATCCTGCCTTGATGTTTTTGGGCAACGTTGGAGTGTCGAACGTCAGGACGAAGGTGGCTGTCTTCTCAAGACTGCCGTTAACCCTTCGTTTAATCTGACGAACCTCGACCACATGTTCTGTAGACCACTCCTTAAGGAGTTTCTCGGTCTCTAAATCCATAAGGTCCCTGCTGGTGATGACACCTTTATTTGAATTTAGAGTTTTATGGAGTCCGCACTTCACTGCGAACTCCCCGAGCTTCTCGCACTTAAGGAGTTGGACAGCCTGCCTCTGGGTGGATGTTTCCAAAAGCAGTGTCCTATTCCTCAGCTTTTTTACAGATTTGAGGGTACCCGCAATACCCTCTAAACCTTTCTGAACATAGAATGGAGAGACCTTCTCAAAAGATCCCTCCACCCTTGTCATAATAACGAAGGCATTGTCAATATTACAACCCTTGCTATTACTGTTTACATCCGGGGGAGGGCTTTCAACCCTAGCCCGTTTGTAAGAACTGGGTGTGTTTTTATTTACCTGCGACACACTCGGGCCGCAGGGTTTTTTAGGTTTTTTGTGGAAGGAATTTTTGATCCCACGAGAAAAACCAGTATAAGAAGGAATGCTTATACAACAGGGGTGCGCAGGTGCCCCTGAGGTTGCACGTTAGCGAGTGAATTTCCTCTCCACCCATTCGCCTCCTCGGCACGTGGCTGACCTTGAGGTTGAGGGTTTTTTTATAGCGGTTTCTACCATCCTCGCGATCCGGGCGATGAAGCCAAGATCCCCGTTCTCCTAGGCACACAACGTTCCACCGCCACGCCCTACGGTGGTCGTTGAAGCATGGTAGGAGTTTATGGTATGGGAATCTTGCGGCGCTCACAAGTTTCCAGCTCGGGCACCGCGGGTTCGCCAAACCCGTACCTGGCACTTACGTACCAGGCCCCTGCGGGGTCCAGGTTCGACCTAACCTTCATTCGCAACTAATCACATCGTCTGCAAGGTTACGCCCATTGCTGTTATATTTTTAATTATGTGTTTGTGACCCTTGTCCTAACGAAAGTTTTCTGTTTGAGTAAAGAGCTGTGCTATTATTCTGGTGTTAGAACCATAAAGTTGGGTGCACCGTCTCGGCAGGTGAATGGCATCTTTGGAATCAACAAATCAAAAATACGATAGGGAAGAGTCGCTAGAGAACACGCAGAAACTAGTACACTCTTGGTTCATTGTATCAAGAACGAGAAATCTGTGTTCAGTAATGTGGGTAAAGTTTCTTTTCATTTGAATGAGGTAACCAGTAATTGTGTGAAAAATAAAAGAACATTTTTTACTTATTAGAGTAAGATTTGTAAATTCAGTTGACAGAAATAACAATATAAGAAATCTTACACGTCTCGAAACCTTTAAGACAATCGACTAGTATCAAATGGCAACTACTACAACAAAAACCAAAATTATGTCTTCTGTCTAATATATCACATAGGTCGGTCGGTCAGTGAAATGAAAAAGACCACAATATTCTCCTACAATCGTTGCGACTATGTGAACCTTCTGTTAAGTCTAGTATTCTCACATAACTAAAAAGAAAAAGGACTTTAGTTCTAGATTCCATAAAATCAATTAATCGTCCTAGGGTATTAAATAACATTTTTATGTTTAAGATATGTTTTAGTTGGTGTTGCAAACATTTCAGCACAACACATTTGTCTCTTCCAAGCAATTTTTAAAGTCTTTATCTCTTAGAGCAAAGGTTCTCGGATTAAACTTCTACATGTAAAAGGAGTAGCGCGATGCACGATTAAGGTCTCCTTAACAAAAGTAGAGGAGAGACGTTTATCACCCTCAAACACAGGTGAGTGAATAAGACATTGAAACATATATGGCAATGTAAACCACTGAACTGAAAACGAAGAAGGATACAGCGAGAAAAATAGTCCTGAGAAATATTATAATAATACTTTCGTCCTAAGTAAAATGTTCCTGAATTAAAACAGTTCCCCAATAAGACACAAAAATGATTCCCAACGGCAGTGGCATTTTTCAATAAAATAATGCGCCATTTCACAAGACCAGGACTGTGATGGAGTGGTTTGAGGAACAATGGAGAGTTGCAATTGATGTGCCGGTCCCTCAACTCACCAGTTCTGAATCCGATCTAACATATCTGGGATGTGATTGAACGTGGAATCAGAGCTTATCGCTTCCCTCCTCGGAATTTACAAGTCTTAGATGACTTGTGTGTGCTGATGTGGCGCCAAATTCCTCCAGCGACCAACCAAGGCCTCATGCTTACATGCCAAGACGCCTCGCCGCTGTTACCCGCGCCAAAGGCGGACATGCCAGCTATTAGGCAGGTAGTCATAATGTTTTGGCTGATCAGTGTTGAAACATACAACCGAAGAACTAAAGTATATGAAGGGAGAGTAAGATCTATTAGTATTAAAAATTTAGAGAGCTTAAGAGCACCATGCGTTACTCCGCCACAATTCTATGATAATTAGATGTTTTTAGTTAATGTTAAAATACTATATTAAAATTTTGTATCAAAAATTGAAACTGTAAAATACTAATACAAATTTAGAAGTGTCTGAGAAGGGTCAAACAGTAACGGGTGGCGATGAAAGTGGAGGCAAAGAATACTGCAAGGGATAAGAACAGATAAAAAACAAAGAGTCTTCGAGGTGACAAGCCGAGCGTGACCAACTGGCAACTAGCGGGAAGATGGGGCGTTAACCCAATATGAATTAATAAAATTGTCACGGGAAGAATTTATTGTATTGTGTAAAGTATGTTCAATTAACGGAGATAACATTCCGAATTAATGAAGTTGTAAAAAGTTGTGAAGTCATAAGAAAGCTGAAAAAATAAAAGTATAACGAGTTTAATTTGTGGAAATCATTTGGAGAGAAATATGTCTGATCAATAATTATTGGTGAGAAAATATGTAACACAGTTAAGAAGTTTAAATCTTTATTTCACGTGAAACAGAAAAGGGATTTTAAGATTTGTCTTAGAAATGTGACAAGAAAGAAGTCATTGATGATCCACCAAGAGGAAAGCTGATATAGGATGTTCTCAACTCTCTTGGGGGCATGATATGAGATATAAGGTAAGGACTATGTTGTATTAATTGACGCTCGTTATTGAAACATATAGGTCGAGTTGCATGAGGGTGCGTGTGAATGTGAATTAGAAAGCAGGAATTAAAATTTTCAGACTTTCAAGAATTATTTTTGAGTAAGTACTGGTCGAAGAAATCCAAAAAGGATTAATGGATAAATTCAGCGACAGTAAGCCGTATCGCAGACAAGATGGAAGATAAAATTCGTGATCTGGAGACTGCGCACTTTGTCTATAGCTACTGCCGTCACTCGCGAATCAACAGTTCAATCGTTCATTCATGTTGCTTTTTGTTTATTTACAACTGGAGGCAGAAATCTATGTAAGGAGAAGGGTTTTCGATGTTATCGCTATGTTATCCGCTTCAGTTATAAGAACTAGGTTAAAGCATAACCTAAGAATTTTTTTTGTAAAAGATGATAAACAGCGAAGTTTATTAAAACTGAGAGAAAGTTTACACGAAACGTACATAATCCCGAAATGTATCAGTCAAATAAATAATAGTTATCCGTTTTCGAAAATATAGTCTCCGTCATTTAAATTAAATCCATTTATTTAAATAAAATCCGAACCAAATACTCTGATAATCTAACCAGAGTAAGGTTTTCATATCACGAAATATATCATTAAAACATGATTCTTATTCGTTATTCCTTACCAGCTTTTCCAGAATAAATTACTACTACCATAATGGATGATACCCTTAGTTTTTGATAAATGTGTTAGCTATTAAATGAGATTTAAGTTTACCTTTTTTATGTAGATTTAAATCATCAAGGATATGACTATGTATAAGCGATATGAAAATATATTAATCGCATTTCAAAAACGATATTCTTGCCCGCAAAATAGCAGCGAGCAGAGATATTAGAAATTATTTACACAGTTTAATACATACGCAACTGCTATGAAATTAATTTCCATAATACAGGCATAAAGTTTGCTTTTTATAGCATTTTATTCTTAAAAAATGTGGAAAAATATTTCGACTGAAAAAACACGGAACTAATATGTCGCTAATGAAAGTAACATTTTAGAAACTTAAATTTCTCATGGTCTCTGCGATAACGTAACTGCGTTGCCAGATAAAACGTATTAGTCTGTTGTGGAAGTAACTGCGCAAACATACGAAGAGCAGAGGTAAAAAAAAATAAGGCCAAGCAATTATACGTCATAAAGCTACAATTGGTACGTTCGTTTAAATTTACATGTTGCTTTTTAATGAAGAAATTCATGTAAGGATAAGGGTATTCGATGTTTACGTTATATTATCACTACCAGTTATAAGAACTAGTTTAAAACATAACCTAAGAATTTTAACAATGAAGTTTATTAAAAACTCAGAGTGTTTACTCGACATGTACGAGTCGCGAAATGCATCACTCAAATAAATGACAGTTACCCGTTTCTGATATTATACTTTCCGTTATTTAAAGTAAAATTCATTTACCGGAGATCGCGATTCCATCATGAATTGGAGTTATAACACTGCCGTCGTCAAAATCCTCTAGAAATACATTCCGAAATACATTTAACTGTGTTATGCTGGTCCAGGCTGTATTACAACGGAATTACTGCTTGAAAATAATATGTCTTGCGATTGACTACAGCAGTATTATGACGTCATTACTGAATGTTATTTTGGTGGAATCGCAATCTCCAGTAGACTCGATCGGTTTTTTTTTTCCTTACAAGCTTTTCCAGGATAAATTCCTACTACCACCATAGGTGATGTCCGTCGTTATTCATATGAGGGTAATAGAAGCTAAGATTTTCGAATGCAATACTAGTGGAGGTTGTGGTTAAGTTGACCAGAATCACAACTGACACAATTTGTTACGGCATAATTCACTCCTAAATCAGTTTTACAAACCATTTAAACTGCTTTCACAAGCGCCATGTTACTAAAGGTATTAATTAATGCGGGTGGAAGTAGTTCCATATTTAACGTGTTGAATTGTGCCTGGACCAAGACTAAAACTGTTATTACTTGGATAGCAAAAGTTTTTGGGATTCCATTTTTTTTTCTTTAATTTCACTTGTTTTATACTTCCGTCGTCATTAATTCAGTAGAAGTTACTACTGTATTGCCATGTGAACTGCAAATGAAATATGTAGAACATTACAAAATCAAAGCCATTAGCATTATGTAATAAAAATTCGGTATAATTAATGAACTAAAAAAAAATGAACTGCCAGAATATTGCGTTCAAACAGTCATTTTTGCCGGGCTCGAAGGTAGTTTATCCATGAATATCTATGAAAAAGAGCAAATCAATATACTACAAAGGAAATTGTCATGGGATATTCAAGATAATATGATTGCATTAAACTAGAATTGCATAGAAGATTTTTTTTTAATGAGTTGTAAATCATATGGACGGGTTGCGAGAAAGTAGTGAAGTAAAGAGATATTGATGGAATGAGGAAGTAAGCTGTGATAATGGGTGGATGAAACGTGTGGACAATGACATACATGAAGGGTTTTATCGAGATAATGGACAGTGGTAAAATGATAACTACAATAGGGAGAGACATTTTGAGGAGAGAAATTATAATCGGAAGAAAGAAGACCGAGGGAATCCGGCAGTATGGATCGAAACACGTCGGTTAAACTTACGCCGGAACCGAGGGAAGTCCGATTGGTCCAGGCAATTGGAGGACAGGAGCTGATAAAGAAAAAAAGAAAAAAAGCAGAAAAGATCGGGGCAGAGCAAGTGTATATATGAAGTATGAAGAAGGTGCTATGGGATAAACAACTTGAAGGTAGCATGCTAGTCGAAAGTCCAATGAAGATATGAAAAGTGGTTTAGTTAGACGATGAAGTCTGAGTGTTAAAGAGACCAACCACTCGAAGGAGGAAATGCCCGTGAATTTCAGAAAGAAGAAAACATAAGGTGAAAAACGGAAATGAGAATATAGGAAAGAACGAAGACTAGTTTGCTGTGGAAGAAGCGTGGGATGATTTAACGATTGAAAATCAGGAGGAGAATGAACGCAAAGAAAGATGAAGAGAGAGTGGTTAAAAATTGTCAGGGAATGATAGTAAGAAATTACTGAAGAAGCATATTAAAAGAATATGGAAGAGGTAGAAGTCAGGAGGAAGAGAGACAAGAAGAGAATCAAATGGAGAAAGGAATTATCGAGTACAACATTAACCTTAAAGTTATATTCAACGACGGGAGTCACATCAAAGCTACTGAAATAACGTATGCAGGTTAAGAAACAAGCATAGGCTATAGGATACAGCTGTAAGAAAAAAGAAGGGCAATGAAATTTGGGGAGAAAAGAGGATTGATAAGCAAAAGAGAGTAAATGGAGAGGAAAGGTCAAAAAGGGATATAGTAGAATAGCGACTTAAATGAGAAAACTGACACCGTGTTACGATGTAATATAATTTACAAAGTTCTAACTCCTCATATATTGCGTCCTATGGTGAGATGAATAATGGTATGAGTGACAGGATAGTATCCCACTAGAAATCGAACTTTGCGGTTTGAAGAGAAAAGAAAACGAGGCACTCCTCAGAGGGAAAAGTAAATAATTGTTACTTTGATTTAAAAAAAAAAATGATATTTAGACTAAAAGAAAGGATGAGGACAGGTTAGACCTGTCGTATGACATGCTATACCGTCTGCAGGTAACCTATCAGCCGATACAGTTGGGTATGTATGAGCATCACACGTCGCACCAGCGCAATGCTATATGATGTTGTTTTGTCAATGTTAAAATAAAGTTATTAAAATTTTGTATTAAAAATTGTAAATGTCTGTTACCAATACCAGTTTATAAGTGCTAGTGAAGGGCCGACGAGAGTGGAGGAAAAGAATAACGTACGGAACAAGAAAGGGAAAAGAAAAGAGAGTCGTTGACGTGATGTAAGCTGGTCGTGGCGCAAATCAAATATAATACCGAAAAATCACATCTGAAAATCGTGTAACTGGAAGGAAATACTGCAACTCATTGATTTGGACACATTATTATTGAAGATGGGAGATAACAATCCCAATTTTTTTAATGCAATAAATTAAAAATACAAGAAAGCCAGAGAAAACTGGCTGACACAATTTCGAACGCTCTGCATCCAGATTTCCGTGTAGCATTGTTTTCAAAATGGCTCAACGCCTTACAGGATGGTTTTACTTCATAAAGGCAGTTACCAATTTCGATCCAGTTGATTGATCACAATTCACTCCCGGGTCTAACTATCTCGTCATGGGCAAGGCGTGAAGCTCATATTTTAAAACATTAAAATATCAAAACTTTACAGCAAGATGATGTTAAGCATCAAAATTAGGAGTTACAAAGTTCAACTATCCTAGTACATACTAGAATTTTTTAGTTACCCTCGCATTAAGTTTAGTACCTAAAATAACCAATTTTTCAGAAAGTACCAAAATGGCCACTTAGCTTCAAAATCAGAAATGAGTGATCAAGAACGCTCTTAATTTGCAAAACAGTGTACTTTATTTAAAAAAAGTCATATATATAACTTGTAAATAATAGAAATTATAACAGGCAAAAGGCACTTTGATTGCAATTTTCGAAAACACAGTGAATAGCTGGGGGTCAGTTTGAAATTTTAGCCTAGATGGTTGATACTTCCAATATTAGTCGTGGAAGTCAATTCCTATGCGTGCAGAATCAATTACTGGTACACGCAGAAGCTCAGGCGGCTGCAAATTGTCCACTGCATGTTACACCTCCATGATAGTTGATGATCCTGATTTCAGCTCTCCCGCAATGCCTCGCTGACAAGGAAGTAGTAACCGAAATACATTATAGGTTGGTTGAAGGTTTCTTCAGAAAGTAACGACAGGAAGTTTAAAAGATCTGAAAACTGATTTAAAAAAAAAAGTCTAAATTTTTATTTGTTTGTATGAATGGTGTATGAGTAACTAATCCAACATTTTGTAAACGAAGGATTCATGTTTTATAAAATTCAAAGAATGTTTAGAAAATGCAGGGAGAAATACTTGTAATGTATCATATCGTATTAGGATAAAAGCTTAGATGCAGCATGAAAGACAGCAAGTATTTTTGAAATACATGTTGAATCAGTTAAATAGGTGCATGCAGTAAGTTTGGTCGATACATTTCAACATAAAGCCATACGTGTAACAGGCACCTATACTGGGCGCCCTTGATTCAACATATGTTTTACAATCGTCGCAGAATACTGGCAGCCGAGGAGCTAGTGGAATGTATAAACTGCTACTCAAATATTTCTAGAAATGCTAACATGGAACAGAGGTGAGGTCTTCTGTTTAGATCTTTTTTTTATTTCATCGTGCAAACAAATGTCACGAATGTGGGTTTTCCCTTGGCAGAAATGGAGTGCTGGTGTGGGTGCGCGGCGGGCTGCTGCCACGCAGGAGGTCGCTCTGATTGATCGGCGCTCGGCGGCGCCACCGCTCTTAACTGTCGCGCTGACGCCATCGGGGTGGGTAGGGGGTGCGACGCCATATCATGGCCGGCGCCAGCCCGACGCCACGGCTTTAAGCGGAGCGTCCAGACGCTCATTAACGAGGGGAGCCAACGCACGTGACGTCAGGCGGCGAGCAACAAGCTGGCGGCTGCCTCGATCCCAGAGCAAGTACGCAGCTCCGGAAACAAATAGCGAACTCACAACTACAGCACACAAACTTGGAAAATACTTTTTTTGTATTGCATTAAAAAAGCTTCTTGGCACGTAAGCAATATTTTGGCTTGAATATTCGAGAGAAAAATAATCTTCTAATATTCGCTGCGAGAATGCTGCATTATTGGTTAACACGTCAAATCGGACAAAGAAACTTCACCGAGTTGGCGGCTGTTTGTTGTACCGTACTTTGCACACGATCCGCATCCGTCTGTCGTTCCCTTGTCGATATGGAGCATTCAAAGCCCACCTGTTGGTTCTAACAACGGTACGAGAGTTATGCACAGGTGCGTCAATAATGGAAACAGCTATAGCTAAGCCCTTACTGAACGCCGAACCCCGAAGGCAATCAACGGAACTACGACTGTTCAGCATGATGTGCTTCAGTGGACCTTGTACAGAGCCGACTCAGTGGGTACGGTATTTTAGTACAAACTGAGGCGATTCAGTTCTGGAAGCAGCAGCCCAACACGATGCCAGCGATAGGAGGCGAACAACAGCCACAACCGCACGATGACTGACTTGGGAGCGCAGACAGTAGAGGGTAATGATAAATTCCGGCACAGTTAACGACCGGACTTCCCACCACCCTCCATGCCATGCATCACCCCTCGACCATCGCCGAACGGGATGTTTTTGGGCCTAATTACTGTTTCTTCCTAATTTCCTTACCGCCAAAATCAGAGACCTGGACCGTTTTACCCAAACTTCCGGGTCGACTATCTTATGGAGGAAATCAAGATATGACTCAAATAAAATGACCCAATTAAATGATACAAATATTTGACTACTTTGTTAGACCAATTAAATTACTCCATTTAATTGAACCAATTAAATTACGGAATAAGTTGACCCAATCACTTATGACGCCACAATAAGTGTTAGATTTAGATGTTAACGATTCGCTCCTGCTCAAACCAGAACGTGGCTTATATTTCCACAACAGCCCACTACGAAGAACACAGGTTGTCAAGAGGCCGGTTTAATTACATTTTTGAAGCAACTAATGGAGTTTGGTTTTCAATGAGCAATCAGATCCGATTCGTGTGTTGTGTTAGATCTTATGAAAATGAGTTATTTTTCAAGAATATAAAACTACGGAAAAATTACACTTTCCGACACAATTTTAGTATTTAGTGTTTTTGTACTTTGTCGTTTCATTCGTCTTTATTCGCTCTAAGTTTTGTTTCGGAAATTTTACGAGTGATATATGCTGTGAAAGCAGAAGAATGTTAGAATCGTAACTGCTCACAAAAACAGCTCATTTTCCGCCCGTAAAGTTGTTTCTACCTGGAAACGTACCAGGATAACGGAATGGTATGGATTAAGATACGTAACTGACCCATGTCAGTGGTTCAAATGAAACAAAGATCACTTTTCTCAACAACGAAGTGAGTTTTCTAAAATTACGAATATCAGTTCTTCCTGTTACTTTGAAAACTGATGTTAAAGGCTTTACGAGAAAAGAAGGATACCGGAATGGATTGTAAAATACTTGTGTGTGTGTATCAACGCACTACAATCATATAACCTTAATTTGATCCGCTCGGCGAATCCCCCAAGACGCATTGCAGAAACATGTTCAACAGCCTTGAGTTATCGGGATGGTAATGGATTGATGGCCAAGGGATTCGCCATAAATTTCATCTGTCTATCCAGGCTTGGAAGATCCATACAGCAACCGTCATTATGTTGATAGCTGATACTCCAAACTACCCTTTCAATTGCATTTTATCCTTTTTAAGTATCAAATTTTATAAAGGTTGGTAATTAGGAACTATGTATGTTGAATTAAATTTTAAAACAAACCAGGAACGTGATTAATATTTTTCTAAAAAGATGAAAAATCTCTATCGTCTGTGATACTACAAGAGGTTTTTAGTTGCGTATTAGGACAACACTAACATGCATATTGATTTTTGAATAGTCCTTGTGTACAATGAAGGTGATAGGGTACTAGTGGTTTACATGCTTCGGTAAAGATTAATGTATTTACAATAGGACTAATGCCTTAAATAGGCAATTGCTTCCCATGAATCTGTATGATTATAACTCAGCTTCGTTACTTAAAAGAACCAGAAAAATAATAGCTGTATCTATCCTGCTTCACCAAGTATTTTTTCCTATTCCAGCGCTAGTTCTAGAAACGCTGGCCACAAAAAGACACTGGTCTGTTCAACCGATTAATTGCTGGGGAAATGGCTTTATGCTGCCAAAACATATCAAGTCCGTTTCAGCATGTACTTGATTGGTACTACGCACCAACTCATGTTATGGCGCTTTTCAAAGGTTAACATTCAGTTCAAAATGCTTCTCTCTCTCTGATATTACCCTGCACCCTCCCCCTTTATCAACGAGGTAACGAGTACAATTTCCGCCATCCCTTTAAAGTAATAGAAAGTAATCATAACCAATCGAACTTAACGACAAGCAATAAACGATATCTGTACACTGCTACTTGGCAAAGCTCATGTGCCACCTATATTCAACAACGGTGTCACCTATTTATTACAGTAGTATTTTTGTTTATTTGGGCTCCAGCGCAACATGGCACAGACATCAGCAAGTTGCACATATAAACACAATATAGAACGAGAAATACATAAATGTAGAGATCTAAAAAAATCACGTTATTACCTCATACATACTACACAATCAATCACAACATAAAGAATTAAGCCGAAATATAGTTCAAATCAGTTGTACTAATAGTAAGGAATACAAGACTCAAACATGTGACCGCGACTAGTAACTTTCAGTCACAAATGACGGTAGAAAAGTAAAAGATAAGAAAATCCTCATACAGTGATTGGAGCTGTATCGTAATATTGTTATACCACACCATATTTGAATGGAAAGCTTTTCTTTATTAATTACCAATCGATCTGAGACATAGGTATATAAGAGTCCACTTCCTCACTTATTTTTTATCAGAATAATAACACTGTCCAATTTCCAGTGTCGTGTTAGTATTCTAGGCTTTTTATTTACATTCATACACAATACTGGGTTTAACACCACCGTTGAAAACATTGTCTTTCAACTAAAGTAAAATTACTTTCCCAATATCAAACACAAAACGTTTATTAACTTTCACAAAAAGAAAATAATTATCATTTACTTATGTTACTGTTCATTTTAGAATTTATTATTCTATTCAGAACATAAGCATTGCAATTCATTTATATTTTTCCTTCTTCATTGCCCTCCGCCTTATTTTATTGAATATCCAAATTATTATTATTGTTTCCATCTCGCTAGGATTGGGATCGTCATAATAATTCAGCTTCTCAAGCCATACAATTTTCATCAGTTATTTTTAGTAATCAGGGATCCTCCTTCATTTTCTTCGATCTTGTTTGACTTTCTCTGACCTTGAAAAACTTTAATGTCAAAGTTACTATATATAACGTTAATTATTTAAAGACAAAAATATGTTCTCATGATAAATTACACTATTAGCTTTAGATAACTGTTTTGGTTTATGAGAGTGTAATAAATAAATTCCTGTCTCTACATTTAGTGGGTTAGCCCACGGTAACAACTTCTAATTCTGACAGATAATGCAAGTTTGAAAGTAAGTAATAATAATTAGCGATGTCCACGACAAACTTCAAAAACATGGTATGGTAACTACCAGACACACCGTCCTACATTTCTGATCAGCTGCGTAAGATAAGGGAAATAAATGAATTTAATTAACAGATCATTCTGCAATTACAAAAAAAAAAGATAATTGTCTTCCTGTATCTTCCCCCTCCTCCTCAATAACACTACGCTATTCTTGTTCAAAAATAGTAAAGTAACTATGTAGAAGAAAATTAGATCCAATCTTCACGAAACGCATTAACGAAGCTTTCTGTTGAAACAGCTCTCAACACACAGTGACCTACTTAATATCTTACAAGTTAGAGGCAAAGTTTTAAGTGCTTGACATGGTGCGCCACTGTCAGCGAATAACTCCGCCATCTCCATCCCTATCCATGGTCCTACTTATTTAGTTTCCTATTAAAAAGCAGCTATCCATATATCACAGGTAATGCAAATTAAATGCAGTCCGAGATAATGGACATTTCTGGCCTTACATGTGAAATATCAAATTTAGAAAATTTGCATTACAATATGCACGTAAAGAACACAAGGGTAAATTTATTGTCAGCTAAGAGTGTATGTATGACATCTGGATGAATCTGGAAATAACATTTCACACTGCCGAATACTGAAAAGAATAATGTGTTGACAGAAGAAATTCTTATCGAGGAAACATCAGACGAACCGCAGTGAAAACTCAAACTCTTGTTTGTTTTAAAAGTCTGACTAAAGATTTTCATTGTACTGTCGCGACAGTTGTTCTCGATTGAAATATAGTGGACATTCGAAATAAAGACATAATATCGTTCCCAAAAAAAAGAAAAAGCTTGAGATAACATTTGCTATGCTGATAAAAAATTGTTATGTTCAATTTTTGATAAAAATGAGTTATTCACACTTTATTAAAAAAAAGGAAAAAGAAAATGTATGGGGAAAAATCTATATTTTTTCCACGGCTTTATATCAAAGTGTCGAAGTCAAATCTTATGCAATTGTAAGTACTTATCCTTCTTAATATTAAGACATAAAACTTTCTTGCGTATCCTTGCCGTTAAGTGACGTTATATATATAGGATTTCTTGGAGAGTTTTTCAATATAAATAAATTGAAAGTGAATTTAATCCTTAATAATATACGATAAGACCACAAATGTTAAACTTTTTCTGATTTTCTAACTAAAATATTTATATCATTAAATATATTATGCGTAAATGAAACACCAAGATTAATTTTACCAAATAAAGAAAAAAATGAATAAATATAAATGATATAGTTAATAAATAAATTTTGAATATATTGACAATAAATGAAAGGATTACAAATAAATATTTAGGAAATAATGAAAATTTATTATAAACAAGTTATAAAAATCAATAAAAACAAATTGGAATTAACAGAAATACATAAACTAATCGAAATCAAATAATCAATTAGATTTTCACCCATACATTTTTTACATTTTTTTTAAGTGTGAAGGATTCATTTTTATCAAAAACTGAAGATAACAAGTTTTTATCAGCACATTAAATGCTGTCTAAAGAATTATGATATTATCGATATTATGACTGTAGTTCGAATATCCACTAAATTAAAATCCTGAAATTCACTTCGCCCTTTTATTTATATATTTTTTTTAAGTGGGGAGGACTAATTTTTATCAAAAATAGAACATAACAAGTTTTTATTAGCACAGAGAATGCTACCTAAAGCAAGTTTTTTTTGGGTCGATACTATGACTGCAGTTCGAATGTCCACTATATTCCAATTCTGAACCACTGTGTGTCGTCAGAGATAACGCCCTTTGGTTTTTGTCGACCTATGATAGAAGATGAGGGGTTTTTGTGACAGGGCCATACTGCACACTGAGGGAAAGTATATCACTCATTTGGTTTCGTGAGATCGCTTCTTCCTGCGTTGATTCCTTCCTTCCAGTTCTTTTAATTAACGCACAGCAATTGTTTAATCAATAAATAAACTCCTTTCTAACCGAAGAATGGTCACGAAATATGAGGCACAACACTAAATTGAAACCACCGACACGGACGAAAGAGGATGGGCGCTGGCTCACCTCGTGAATTGATACTTGAATTCGCTGGGACAAAATTTCTTAATATGTTCAACCTCACTTTAAGTGAATCAGCGTATACTACAAGAAAAATCCGTTATTTTAATTTATCTGATAAGATCGTGGACATCAGGCCTGGGTTAGTGTTCTGTATTCTTTGGAACTGCAATTTGATTTGCTACTATTCATTCCTGACTGCACTGCTACAGTAAATCTTGTACATTTTACATCTAACGGAGGCATACCACTTTATGTTATATTTTCTTTGGGAACAATTGATCGTTTTGCCATACGTTTTGTGAGAGGCTCGGGTGGATGTTCGAGAACAGTTAGGAGTAGTGTGCTGAAAGGAATAAACAACCATGGTTACAACCTAGCACTTGATTTCAGATGTGAGAGAGTACCGAGCGAAGTGGATGAGCGGTAACTCTTTGGCCTCGCATTCGAGAGAACGCTGGTTCGAATCCCTATCCGACCATGTAGATTTGAGTTCTCCTTAGTTTCCCCCAATCCATCCAGGTGATTGCAGGGATGGGTCCCTGATAAGGCCGTGGCCAAATTCCTTCCGGATCCTAACACCCAGTCCTATCCGTCTATAATGACTTCGTAGTCGACGTAGCGTAAAGCCAGGAAAGGAAAAAAAATTAAGGGCGTATAAACATTTTTTTCTGTATGCAAAGGAGTTAGTGACCGGAATCAATTGTCGAGGAACACGATGAACAATTTATCAGAAACCGTGAAAGAACTGGAGACAAAAATAGTCAAAATAAGAAGGTGTGAGTGTAGAGAGATGCCAACGGGACTTGTGGGCTCCACCACATACATTTAAATATATACTAGCTTCTAAGCCCGTAAAAAATGACGTCTTGAACATAATGTTCTGTCAAATTATTTGTTCGCAGCCGCTTAACTAAACATAATTGTTATAAAATAACCCTCAATGCAGTTCCTAGTGTCTTACACTGTAACAAAAACTTTCAGTTGTGACATACTGAAATAATGACCTTAGTAATTTTAAATCAATGAAAGCACAGAAAAAACAAGTTTTTACAATTTACATTATGCTGCGTAATTTTAGTTTTTATTCTGTTGCAGGTCGTATAGATCGCGATAAATGTAGAACTACTTTCATCAGCATAAATTAATGTTAATAATTCATACTCTCTCCTGTAATGAAATGTCTGTTGTCATTCTAATCTAATCAAAACTTCCACTAAAATTGCTGCTCTAACATTTAAGCTTTTATCTTACATATCTACGTGCAAACAAATTAACTAAAACACCTACATCAAAATGATACAAATAAACAAAATCAATTAATAATTCATATGTAATCGTAGATTTCCCGCGGCGAATCTAATTAATTAACGTTAATTTAAACGCAATACATACCTTTCTTTCACTTTTTTTTGCAATTAATTTCTTCCCGAATACTTAACTAAATCAAACTGTTATTAAATGACGCTCATAACCTCAACTATACAGTAACATCTCCAGCCACTATTTTTTCCTTGTTTTGGCTTCACGCTTCGTTGACGTCAGGATCATTAGAGACGGGAATAGTCTGGGGATATTGAACGGAAAAGAATGTGACCGTACCCTATTCAAGGAAGCATCCCGGTATTCGCCTGCAGTGATTTGGGGAAATCATGGAAAACCCAAATCTGGATGCCCGGACGGGATTTCGATCCTGGGTCCTGCCGAATGCGAGACCAGAGCGTTACCGCTCACTCACCACACTAGATAGGCTGTGTTAATCCAGTAACGAGGGTTTGGTGCGTGACGTCGGTGTTACGGACATGGATACAAGATGACCAAGCTTAGCCTATTATTAGTACTGACCATATCCACCAATATGGCTGTGCGCGTTAAGGTACCACCACACTGGAGCAGAGATGTACAACGCAACAAGTTCCCTGGAATCTGCGCTACGGCCCTCCTAAAGAAGGTTTTAAGGTTAGGCTAATGTTGTGTCGGTCCCCAATCTTCGCATCATAACCTACACATTTCACAAAAGAGACAAGTATCACACAAACCATAACTCACTCGTATCGCAGACAGACTGCAACACTCAAGCTTTTACCATTTCTCCAGAAAATGTTATTCGCCGGTGACAACTACCCAGTGGAAACATTGGAGAAATTCTTAACTTTCAAGCCATGATGAGAATCAAGGTTTTGCGTGATGCGGTAGGGTACATTATATATATATCTGTGAAACTATTTAAGTTCCGAAATAAACATCATTTAAAATGATGCACAATTGTCCAGATGTGATTGCAGTGTGCAAGCACGTGACCATATTCCCAGTTTGACGAGATTTAGAAACGTTCACCTGGCAGATAAAAAGACCTCACGCAGACACCTGTGAATAGCGCTGTTGGCGGAGTGGAGCTGTTGGCTGCTGATGTTTCCGACTCGCTGGTTTTTAATCAACGCTGACTTGAAGTGTTTGATGGAGTCTGATCCAGTAGCGACCACTTCAGAAACAAAATTAGCACTCAAGTTGAGGACCAGAGGGGGCTCCAGCAGAGTATGGAAGACTGGTATGTATATATGTACATATGAATTCTATCCTGCTGATACTCGTGGCTTCACGAATAATCCAATAACTGTGCTTTAAATCAATAATTCAAAACCGTAGTTCACCCCTCTTTTTTATCGTGTTTCGTATTCTCAATGAAGATTTTAGGTACCTTTCAGAAATGGTTTATTTTGTTGGCTGAAGTCCACTTTCAGAGGTAGTCAGGTATTAAAAAGCAGGTAAACTGTAAATTAAGGTAGATTTCTGTTTTGTTGAAATAATCGGCTTTATGTTTTTATAAGATTGAAATAAGTTTACAATTTTCTTCTTCGCTGGAAAAATCTGACTGCAGATGTTGTCAATCCTCTTCGATCTTTAAGAGGTAACGGGATTTTAGCAATCCAAAATATGTAATTTCTGTGATTGTTTGAGATATTCTTATGCTTCTGGTACTTTTCGATATTTACTCTGCTAAAATAAAAGCAATATTTGTGGCATTTGGATATGAGAGTCACGTGTGCTTAATAGTAGTCAGTTTAAGGCGACACTGTATATTTTCTGTGAAACCCCAGACTCAGCCAATGGGAAGCATTGATGGGCCTTTGAATTAGCCAATCAGAGTGCAGAGAGACGTAGCAGGGTCCCGGCGCGCCGCCAGGTGACCTCAATCTGCGTGGCTTGCATTACGTCACAGCCACTTGCTACTTCGGACTGTTCCGCTACACGCTAAGTAGCGCATACCACGCATGGATCACGTGACGTCACAACCACCAGCTATATCGGATTGTGTCGCTGCTCGCTAAGTAGTGCACGCTGTCTATCAAGAATATTTTCGGCGTATCTTAGGCTTGCGGGCGCGGCTGCTTGTTGTTAAAATTCGTTACTCCAAAAACTGTAATTTCCTTCCTAGGATATTCGAAGAGCACTTTTTCATGTGTTATTGATATATCGAACTATTATAATTCATTGTTTGTTTAATTATCATAAAATTAACTTCTAAAATAACTTTTTAGCACCTGGTCATCACTTTTGATCAATAACACTGAGCTCTATTGGCAAACTGTGACGTCAAATAACGGAGCCCCTCCCGGGTGTTCGGGCATAGTCCCCCAACCAGCCTGACATCATTCTGCAGTCATGCCTCGTCAAGTAATGTTGTTCTCGTCAGTGTATCAGCTGAACGCTGGTGATTCAAAGCGTTTGACGATAGGTTTATCGTCTAAACACGAATTTGAACCTGTTGTAGGGCTCGAAAGTGGAGCACCACAAAGTTACACCAACGTATGAAGAATGGAACGATCTGATCCAAGTATTGGAAGTAGTGTGCGACTAATTCAACACTGCATGCACCCAGACCGAAGTTCCACTCTGCGAACACAGTCTCCTGCCGAATGGTTGCCGGGGTGAAATTAGTATGTGTTTACCCAAATACTGATCCTACCAGCGGTGTCTTCTTAGGCGATTCGTCTTGGAGGAATCTCGTCAGCGCGCAGCCTAGAGTGACCGGCCCCTTGACCGTCAAGAAGAATTGGGGCTACCTAGTTTCGAGATACTATACAGAGTTTGTGGAAATTTTAGCTAACACAGTGCTACGCGACTATCATATGACTACAGTGCAAAAACTGATTGATATGTATATAAATAATGTTCATGAAGCTCAATGGACAATTATCAAGCTCGAGGTTTTCAAATCTGGTGGATTAACCCGTATCACCTTAGACCCATGAGGTGCAGAATAGCGCTCTGATGTCATGGGGGTCCTGTGAACTGATTACCTACAGAAATTCTGCAACCAGAACAGCCGAGCATTTCAGACTAGACGAGGTACCAATTAGGAAATAATTTTCTTTGCGACAGCCACATTGAATAATTGGTCGGGAGAAGTGTTTGAGATTGATTCATGAGATAATCTATCTCTTCTTCAAAACGTTGAGATTCACAGAGACTTGCGATACAGCACCAAGCGATTCAAGAGCTCGTCAGAGTCGGTCATCTCCAAACATTAAGTTGCCTCGGACGATGCGCCAAGGCATAATTGCACTGGCTGAGCTCGGAACGACTAAGTTCAACAATGTTATGTTTGTGTTTGGATGAGCATCACACAATACATGCAAAAACAATAAATTAGGCTATTCATTTTGATATCACATTTGTTTTATTAATAAATAATATTTTCTGTAAATAGATTTATTGCCCCCATTTTGGTAATTAAATTTTTTATTAAGTAGCCCATTATAGTTTAACACGTTGTAAGTAGCAAAATTGTCACTGGGACATAAGCCCCAGTAATATTAAGATAACAATATTATAACAACATTGAAGATGATAATTCGAAACGTTTTGGTTATGTTTATAAATGTAAAATTTCATTACAATGGGTTGATTAGTTTGTAAGTTATTGCTTTGTCTAAACAATATCATTATATTGCATTAAACAACAAGACCAAAGAAAATAGTCTGTTCATGTGGACTTGGGCAATGTTCATCGGAAATACTACATTACAATCATATTTTTCACAATGCATCACAGTTACTGAAAAAGATTGCCTAGAAAATAGTATTTCTTAAGCACAGGGCGCTGGACAGACAACAAACTTATAGTGACATCAACAGAAGCGTTATTCCGTTCGGAAAACGTGCAAGTTAAGAATTCGCTTAAATAATCAAGTGAAATATTTCGTGTTTTATTTATATTGTCACTTACCGTAAAAGAAGAAAACGATTAAATAAAAACTGAATAGCTGATTTAAAGAGAAAGGGATTTTTCATTTTTCTTGAGAAACTGAGAACTAGCCCAGTTCTTGTTGTTGCTTGGATTTTAACATCAGTCGAAGCCTTCGGTCCACTACTAATAAGACTGTTACGACAATAGCTGAGAGCAGTCAGTTTGTATGACGACTCACGTAACGTGTTGCACTACCTCTAACAAGACATGTCGAGGACAAAGAGCTGAGGAAAAACAATATCATAAACAGCTCACGCTGCGTCGTGCCTCCGTGTAGTCGGCCCAGGAAAAGGAGTTCCTCTTTAACTCGCAAAACTCCAACTTGGAGCGCGTAGCAATCCTCAAGTTAGTTCTAAATACCAAAGTTTTCTTTTGAAACTATTCTCGAGACTTAAATTCTGACAGTGATAAATAAATTTACATTCCTTTCAGCCGGCAATGTTAGCAATAATTTTACTAAATGAGCTTCATACTTAGGGTTACTTTTGTCTCACAGTAGAAGTAGTTAGGGAAAACACACTGAAAAATGCATAGGTGGTTTGTTTTAGTATTATTTTCATTGAATTTTTGAAGTTTCTTTCGCACCAGAGTGGACAAATGTGACTTTCGTGCATTTGTACGTTATTCTCGTAAAGAAATGAAAATTATTAGAAAGTTAAAGCACACTTTGCAACTTTATAGTGTAGTTTTAGCCTCAGGCTGTCTTTTGTGTTTAGAACTTTTATTTCGGAGAACGTCTTAGACAAAATTACCTGATAACCATTCTAGCAATCTATTTTCTTTAATATCTACCTTTTAAACCCATTAAAAATGAGTTGTTGAACACAGATTTCTGGATTGTAACTAAAAAACTGGTGCATGTGTCAGTATGTTAAAAACTTCTAAGTCAGTCAAAAATGACGGCTTGAACTCAGATTTGTGGCTCATAAAAGCTTCAACAACTCATTCCCTATGCTGTTAAGACGAATGCCAACAGTTCTGCATGAAAATTAAAACTCTTATCGCATGTGCATTAATATATGCACTGAATCGCGGTATAAACATGATTCCAAATTTAATTCTCACTATAACAGAGATCAGAGAATACAACGAAAGCATCTACACCGATTTAGTATAAATAAATAATATCACCCGCGCATTAATACATTCATTGTGCTGCGATATAATCGTGATTTTATATTTGTTTTCTTACTATGACAACGATCAGAGAATCTGATGAAACCATCTACATCGATTTAACATAAATAAACAAAAGAAAAAGCAACTAAAAAGACTGGTGCATGTAACTATGAAATGAGAATGAATCTTTTCGGGAAATCAGTCAGTTGTTCATCTGTTTCGATAAACTAATTTAATGATGTTATGCTAGAATTCTAATGCAATAGAACACCTTTTGAGACTCATTGTTGAAGGAAACTACGGAACTAAACTACTTTTTGTGAAAATTACAACACCAAGAAGGAGACACAGTTATTCCACAGTTTAGGGACGTGGCAATACACAAATGATTAGATATTAGAATTACAGATCTGAACTGTGAGAATTCAGTAAGTCTTGAAGCCGCTACGTGCTATAGTTAGAGCCTACAGAGGTTTTACCACGTAGAAAAAGAACTTGGATATGCTGCTGGGGAACACACTGCCACCACAAAGCTGCGACAATGGTTGCAAGAGAACCAGAACGAACAAGTTGCCGACAGTCCATATCCCAGACATGTTCGATGGGCTACAGGTTCAGCGAATGTGCAGGACAGGGAAGCATTGGTACCCGTTGTTCTTCGAAGAAGTCTTGCCTTATATCGCCGGGCATTATCATCCTGAAATACCTCATGTGGAGCTGTGCCTTGGGCTCTAAAACCTCCTTGACGTAGCACATTCAGTTCAGATTACCTTCAATATGTAGGAGGCGAGATAGCATGATATAGCCAATTGCGCCCCAAACTATCACATTTGGACTTTGTCCTCTATGCTGCTCAACAAATAGTTCAGTATGCATGACTGCGTTCACCACGATAGCGTCCAATGTATGCGGAGCAGTTAATGCGGTACAGTTGAAGTGGTACTCGTCCGAAAACAATAATTTTTGCCACTCAGCGCAACAGAGACGGCGTCACATGCACATTACTGTTTGAAGCGTTGGTGATTTCCAGTCGATGGAAACCGAAGCGATGGTATGCGTGCCACCAGTCGACCCCGATCAGTCGGAATCGAACCGTGGACGCAAACATGTTCACACCCGTTGCAGTATTTCAACGTCGAGCCAACACTTTAGACGAAGCTGTTCCGTCGGTTACGGCTATGCGGAAAGAGGGCGGTCAGTACCGTCTTGTCGCTGTGTAC